>CM048745.1:186747195-187974278 GCA_026315105.1 Locusta migratoria
AATATGTAATAAAAAATAGGGGTACCTATTTAAAAAAAATGCAGTTGATATCCGTTTGACCCATGACAGCACCATCTAGCGGGCGAACCATAGCGCCATCTGTTTTCCCCCTTCAAGCTAGAAAAGTTTTTTTCCTTGTAGTTTTTTCGTTTGATGCTTATTTCGTGAGATATTTGTCCCGGTCACTATCAGTGGACCACCCTGTATACCCACATTCTAACATAGACACTTTCGCAGATTTTTCAAATTTCAAATGTTTGTATAGCTTATGGGACTTAACTGCGGGGTCATCGGTCCCTAAACTTACAAACTACTTATTATAACTAGCTAACACTAAGGACGGCACAAATATCCATGCCCGAGGGGGGAATCGAACCCCCGACCGTAGTGGCCGTGCAGACCGTGACCAGATTTTTCTTATGCACTGCGACAGTAGTGCTCTAAGCGGCCAGCTAGCTACATTTCTGAATACGATATTGGATGAGTGTGAATAGTATTGTTTATATTGATTTTAACATACTTTTTACATTAGGGGACGTATATAGTGTCATAAACCAGGTAATAACGTAAAAGTACCTCTACATTTGTCTTTATTAGGTTTCCCGAGATCCCTGACAAGGTACAAATCGGTACAGTGCAGCACAGTTGATTTACAACTATCTTGTAGCCTACAGGCTTTTTTATGAGAAATAGAAAAAGGCTAGGAAACAGCAGAAGACCTGCCCTTTGGCAGAAAGCGGTTGCTTTTCTACTTAGGAACGTTAACCTTTCTTCACAATTCCAGTAAAATCGGTGAGGGTGAACCGTAGGAAACGAATATAGAGTGTAATAACTACAGTATTTAACATACAAAATCAGCTACCACAACTATAGCTGAAGAAAAAACGCCACAGAAGTAAAGCCTAAAAATGTCCGAATCATTAGACTCATTACCGAGTTGATACGTGTCAAAATACTCTTTCCCATAGTAATAACAGACCATAATATGAATTTACGTTTCTATTTTGCTCATATTCTACTTACTTCCAGCGGAATAAACTGCAATTATGCACATAAACGTAAGTATTGGTTCATGACGAAGTTCTTTGTTATAGTTCGGCTGTATTTACATTAATTTCCGTATTATGTAAGTCTCTCTATATTTTCATAATGCTTGTAAAGCAAAAATTATACTATTTCGTTAATTACGTACACAAATAATTATAAACGAACACCACTCTTTCGGTGGCTTACCCACCAGTAGGAGCGCTCGTCGTCTTTAATGGTTTAACCGCGATACTGAATGGACGCCGCATCTTCTTACTCCTTGCAACGTATATGTGTGAGCACCAATATTTTTTATTTTTTTATTTTAATACCCCTCCCTCCAGTTAGATTTCAATTCATATTCCTTTTCCTATTCCCACAAATATTTACTCATTGTTTTCAGCGAGCTGCGTTCAATCGTAAAAGGTGGCTGGCCATTATTACGGTTCGCTTCAGGATTGCATAAGTTTAGCTCAAACTAGACTTCTGCCTACATTCAATTTATAGATTACTGATTTGATTTTCGGAACCTGCAATTAAAGTTTTTATCTGACGAAGTGGAATTTTATTCACCTACTGTGGCAATAACTGAAGACAGTAGTGAAACTTCGTTACTCGAAGGGTGAAATAACCAACCATCAGTTTACGGCGGAAAGATAAGTTTCCGTCAGTGTTTCAGCGCAAGAAAAGGCCTACAAATCATCTAGAGTTCATCCGGTCTGTAAAGGTAACTTTTCTCCAGCTTTCTTATGTAGTAGAGCTTTTGGATGTTGTCTTAACATTAACAACTGACTACCGCTAATTTTTGATGCCGGTATTATTCATGTTCCGTTCTGAGTTATCCTCTTTAAAAATTTAATTCCTGTAGCTATTCCAAAATTCATGTTATTTCATAAGTGGTATTTAATCCAAAACATTACAGTGTGTTCAAATGTTTGTGAAGCTTAAGAGACTTAACTGCGGGGTCATCAGTCCCTAAACTTACAAACTACTTATGAACTACCTTATACTAATGACGGCACAAACATCCATACCCGAGGGGAGATTCAAACCCCCGACGGGGAACGGCCCCGCGCATCGTAGCGCCTCATTGTGCTCGGCCGTTCCACAACGGCAAACATTACAACACCAAACCAAAACGAAAGCAGCATTACAGCATAGTAACGTATTGTATTCAGATGATGGTTACTATTTTAATTTGTGTATAATACAGATAGATAATATGCTGATTCAACTCTATTTGAGATTTACATGGCGTTTAAATATAGCGAGGCACCACGGAAACTACCATAAAAGGGAAAAGTTGTTCTCGTTGCGGTCTTTGAATGTTAGGAATGTCGTCAAATTTCTTTCCTTTCAAAGCGGGTTAGAATCGAAGAAATACGAAGTCTGGAGGATTGAGATCCGGCTAGAATGGTGGATGTTCAAGTTGTACGACGATGTTCGCCCAGACACAAACAATTTCTGGCAAAAAAGGGGGTGGCGCAACTTGAATATCGACCATATCCGTCGGATCTCAATCCTCCAGACGTCTTCCTATTCTCTCGACTCCATCTAACTAAACTTCATGAGGGGATCATGCAACTTGAAAATCGACCATATCCGTCGGATTTCAATCTTCCAGACGTCTTCCTATTCTCTCGACTCGATTACATTATGGTACATATCATTACATATATTACATTACATGTATTCACAGACAAACATCTAGTCATTGTATACTTTCTATAGCTGTTTGGGTTCCCATGAAGAATTATTCAAAGTCCGCACAGAACGCTCTTTCACTGCATTCTTCCCTGATGTGTTGAATGGTCTGCTTAGGAGCGCTGCAGTCACATGCTGGTGAGGACAACAGTCCCCATTTGAAGAGTGAGTCAGCACATCTCCCGTGGCCTGTTCTTAGCCGGTTCAGAGTTGACCAGATCTTGCGGGGCTGGTCAAACCCAGGAACTGCTCCAGTGATACAAAGCATCAGGTGGCAAGTTGTTGAGGCGTTTTGGGGCCATTCTTTTCTCCAGGAGTTGCAGTCAACCCCAGTGAGGCTATCGAGAGAAAGAGGGGGATGTCTTGAACGGAGCCTCTTGATTCTCAGATCAGATATATCAGAGTGTTATTGTTACAGGACTATTGTCAGAGGCTAAAAATACTCTCCCTCGCCTTGTCCATCGGCCACAGCCGGACCTTCCACTGCCTCTTGTCTGGTACTATCCCACTGATGTGCCACCCTGTGCGGTCGCCCGTTTCCTACGTGCCTTGCGCCGGCCCTGAGTGGAATTAACTTTGCTTGAATGTCTTGAATATTCTTGCCGTTTGTGGTTCATACGTAGGAAGAAATGTGGATTTATTTCTTCTTTGTTGGGAAAAAGTTATATTGCTTTTGACATTTATTCAAATGTTTGTATAGCTTAAGGGACTTAACTACGGGGTCATCAGTCTCTAAACTTACAAACTACTTATGAACTACCTTATACTAAGGACGGCAGAAATATCCATGCCCGAGGTGGGATTCGAACCCCCGACCGTAGTGGCCGTGCAGACCTTGACTGGAGCGCCTCAGTCCCCTCGGCCACCGCGGCCGGCTGACATTTATTGCCAGTTATGTGGGGTTGATCATTGAGTTACATCTGCGGTGGTTAATTTGATACATTAAATAATGTAGATATTCCAGAATGAAACTTTGCAGCGGAGTGTGCGCTGACATGAAACTTCCTGGCAGATTAAAATTGTGTGCCGGAACCTTTGCCTTTGGCGGGCAAGCGCTCTACCGACTTAGCTATCCCTACACGACTCACGATCCCGCCTCACAACTTTACTTCTGCCAGTACCTCGCCTCCGCTGCAGAGTGAAAGTTTCATTCTGGAAACATCCCTTAGGCTGTGACTAAGCCATGTCTCCACCATATCCTATCTTCCAGGAGTGCTATTCTTGCAAAATTCGCAGGAGAGCTTCTGTGAAGGAAGCAAGGTACTGGCCAGAACTGCAGTTGTGAGAGGGGATCGTGAGTCGTGTCGGGAGAGCTCAATCGGTAGAACGCTTGCCCGCGAAAGGCAAAGGTCCCAGGTTCGAGTTCCGGTTCCGGCACACAATTTTAATCTGCTAGGCCGCAGTGGAGTAGCCGAGCGGTCTAAAGCGTCTCGCTGCGGAGCGCGCGGTTGCTATCCGTGGAGGTTCGAGTCCTCCCTGGGGCCTTAGGTTACTTTACCTAGGTTTAAGTAGTGCATTCACGATAATCAGGGGTCGGACGCTCGAGTTACTGCCGTAAACTCGTAGAGATCAGCTCGACCAACAGCGTACAAGCATCCCCCTAAAGCACCCGTGAGCAAGGTATTCTCGGCGTCTGAACGACGATGGAAGCTCTTAGATTGATAGTGCTCGGTTTATAACGGAGAATGTCGCACAAAACACCCGTGCGAGCGACAATGACAGTTGGTAAAGTGTAATTGCTACAACTGCTCGACAAAAGTGGCCAATCCAGGGAGAGGGGGGGGGATGTTCTCTGGGGATGCATCCCCTAAACCCCAACAACTGCACCTTAAGAGAGAGAGAGAGAGAGAGAGAGAGAGAGAGAGAGAGAGAGAGAGAGAGAGAGAAAGGGGGGGGGGGTTAAGAGAGGGAACAGAAGGTGAGAAAATTCTTCTAAATTGATTTTCGAGACCTCTTTCTCTCTGTTTTAAATATTTTATCCGTATATACGGAATATCAACGTCAAACCATTCTTAGGAAGCAAACGTTCAAATGTTTGTAAGCCTACGGGACCAAGCAACCGTGGTAATCAGTTGGTAGGCTTACGAACTACTTAAACTACTGAAACTAACAACGCACACACTCAAGCCCGAGTGAGGACTCTAACCTCCGGCGGGAGCGGCCACGCAATCCCTCACATGACGGTTAGATCCGGAAGGTCATACCCGCGTGACGCATTAGATGACTTGTAGCGAAAGGATGTGATGGTAGAGCCATGTGAAGAATTATGTCTTTATATATGTGTACCCTCTTTCAGAGTCAAAATATCGAAAAACATTTCAATTACATGTGAAATACTGAACAACTTCTACCTGAAAATTTTTCCGATCCGACGCATAGTAGCGGACAGTGTTGCCAAGTTAGTGGTTTTCACACTAAATCTGGTGGTTTTGAGTATCTGTCTAGTACGCAAATTTTCCATCAAGTGGCTAGTGACAATTATAGTGGATTAAAAAAAATTTTGTGGAGTTTTATGGAAAAAAATTATTTTTGAAAACACTCGATGGAGGCAGCATTCAGCAACAGCACTATTTAATTTACAGATAGCCAACTAGTATTTAAAAAGAAATTAAAGGAATTTCTGAATGGCAACTCCTTCTACAATGTAGATGAATTTTTAAATAAAAAATAAAAACAACAAAAATGTAATAAAAAATCTTTAAAATATTGATTGTCAAGTGTAGACAACATGTACTAAACTGACATGTTCCACATCATTACGGAATGTCGTATTATCATCTATGGAACAAGTATTAATCTAATCTAATCTAAAGTCTCGTAGCTCCTGCATTTATACCACCTAAACCTTTATAATACACGTTATTCTGCCTTTGTTCCCCATTTTTGTGCACGCATATTGTTATACGCGCTTTTTTATTTAATCGTGTCACAAACAATACATTATAGCTTACAAGATAAAAAAAAGAGGACAACAAAATACAGAAAGAAATATTCCAAAAATGATACTAATAAATATGAATATGCATGCATATGCATTCTGCGAGTCTGCTGATTTCAAAGGGCCATTGCGGCCTTCCGGGAACTGTATCAGGAAGTCGTCATGCTTTCATACAATGGGCGCTTCACGCCGTCGCTTCAGTGGTGCGAGGGGGAAAATTTGTTACGCAGAAAAGCGCCTCACCTCTGTTAGCGAAACAGGTGAACGACCTGACACAGAGCATGGCCATCAGGAGATCTTATTATAAGCTGTTTAATAGGCCGAATATTGCCGTTTTCTTCAAGCATTCAGCGTGAGACGTGGAAGGGCGCCTTCTGTCAGCGATAGGCTCCTTTTTGAAATGTCTGACAGTGATTGGCGCGCAGACAGTTGTGGATGTAGTTTTCGTATTTCCAGCCACCTAGCACTGGAGCGCCGCTAGCGAAGCCAGTCGTTTGACTAACCTCTCCTGCAGCAGTCGCTGAAATGCTACTCTGGATACATACAGGGTGTACGGCCAAACTTTCAGGAAACATTCCTCACACACACAAAGAAAGAAAATATGTTATGTTGACATGTGTCCAGAAACGCTTAACCCATTTCTTCCCAAAAATAGAAATTGTGAAAAAGTGTTATATTTAGTCGTCAGGTTCTCTTTAAAATAATTGAAATAACATTACAAATTTTACAAACTAGCATTATGTGTTGTAATTTGCACCACCCATACTGTTGCGCTGTTTCCTAGTAAAAAAATAGAAAAATTTAGTTTTTGTGATCACATTCTTCTATTTGTTCAAACTGTGCAATATTATCTATTGTATGATAACTCTGACTTACATTGATGGTATCACTCATGAAATATTGAAAAACACTCTGTGTGAAGCTGAACTTGACATTTCTTGTGTATGTAGATCGTCTGACGTTTGTAAATCTTGCATCTTTTTACGAAGTGTTAAGGTCATTGTGAAACTTTAACACATATACAGAGAGCTCGTGAATGCCTTTTAAAACATGTGTGGCGAGTTTTGTATAGTAAGTCCATTTCGACTGCAGTTTGTAAGGCTAAATTTTGTGTTGCGTGTACGCAACACTGGGAAGAAATAGGTTAATCTCCTTGTTAGAGCTAATTTCAGTATTTCTCATTAAATGTAAATTGAAATAATTCGTGCAAACAATTGTCAAAATACCCAATTGTTTCGATAGTATGTACTGTACTTCCTCGCAGCTGTGCAATCACGTCATCAACACAGATTTTCTGTGAAAGTTTGGGCAGAAATTGTTGGTGATGTCTTGATTGGGGCTCATGTTCTTCCACCTACGCTCGCTGGAGCACGTTATCATGATTTCATACGGGATACTCTAGCTGTGCTGCTAGAACATGTGTCTTTACAAGTACGACACAACATGAGGTTCATGCACGATGGAGCTCCTGCACATTTCAGTCGACGTGTTCGTACGCTTCTCCAACAACAGATTCTGTGACCGATGGATTGGTGGAGGCGGACCAATTCCATGGCCTCCACGCTCTCCTGACCTCAACCCTATTGACTTTCATTTATGGGGGCATTTGAAAGCTCTTGTCTACGCAACCCCGGTACCAAATGTAGAGACTCTTCGTGCTCGTATCGTGGACGGCTGTGATGCAATACGCCATTCTCCAGGGCTGCATCAGCGCATCAGGGATTCCATGCGACGGAGGGTGGATGCATGAATCCTCGCTAACGGAGGACATTTTGAACATTTCCTGTAACAAAGTGTTTGAAGTTGCTGTGTGTTTCCATTCATTGTTTAATGTGATTTGAAGAGAAGTAATAAAATGAGGTCTAACATGGAAATTAAGCGTTTTCGGACACATGTCCACGTAACATATTTTCTTTTTTTGTGTGTGAGGAATGTTTCCTGAAAGTTTGGCCGTACCTTTTTGTAATACCCTGTATATACAGTGTGTCCCAACTATCTTGTCCACCCAAAATATCACCGGAACAATAACAGCTGTTGGAAAACGACTTTCACCGGTATCAATGTATGTCTAGGGCCCATAAATGTACATATTTGGAAACATTCTAAAACGAAAGCAAATGTGTTTTTTTTTTAACAAAAACTTATTTTTTTTAATTGACACCCTATATTTTTTCTTCAGCAATCCATAGCATGACAAATCACGTATATAATGGCGTTGATTCCATCGCAATATTCCAGTTACATCCTGAGATATTGCGACGCAAATTTGACGCTTGAAATACGCGAAACGCGCAGCTAGTGCACGTCCTGAGCAGCATAGGGTTCTCGCCTGAGTCTCAGGACGTGCGCTAGCCGCGCGTTTCGTGTATTTCAAGCGTCAACTTCGCGTCGCAATATCTCGGGATGTAAGTGGAATATTGCGATGCAACCAACGCCATTGTTTATGTGATTTGTCATGATATGGATTGCTGAAGAAAAAATATAGGGTGTCCATTTAAAAACACATAAGTTTGTGTTAAAAAACACATTTGCTTTCGTTTTAGAACGTTTCCAAATATGTACATTCATGGGCCCCAGCCGCACATTGATACCGGTGAAAGTCTCTTTTCCAATAGCTGTTATTGTTCCAGAGATATTTTGGGTGGACAAGATAGCTGGGACACCCTGTATATAATTTTTTTTGGAGAAATTTTCTGTTATTTCGTTTGGCGTTTCAATCTTGGTAGTAAATTCAGGTAGTGTTAAGAAGCTCTCTGTTCACTTCTAATTTATATCAAGTCAGCCGAGGCGCAGGCGAAGCTGAATACTTTGTGCAGTTTCGCAATTAGTTGGATTTTTAGAGTAGTTTCCCAGTGCCCGGCCACTGTAGTACGCTTTTCTGTCTCGTTCACTTGATTGGCGACTTAATTCCGCTCTCCAGTACTTGTCCGTTGTGTGGAGGGATAATTGGAGAATCGTCTGTATCGACAGTCGAAACTCTCAATTCAGTTGTTAAAACTCGCAGTGAACAAGCGGTGCGCAGCTTCCTTGTTGATCAACCACCTATTCAATGACCTGCACGTCAGCACAGACACAGGCTGATCTCTTGGCACTTGGCCTGTTTCCCCTTTCTCCCGATATAGGCCGATTTTTTTTTCACATAACCATTTATCATCCAGCAGTGATTATCACTTCCCAATTCTATACTCCCTCTGGTTCAGAGTGAGATACTCGTTACGTACACCATCAGTGCAGAAGCTTTGCCAACGGCATAGACAGTTGTGTTAATTCATTTTGTTTCTTGTCAGTGTATGCTTTC
Organism: Locusta migratoria; assembly: GCA_026315105.1. Taxonomy (NCBI): domain Eukaryota; kingdom Metazoa; phylum Arthropoda; class Insecta; order Orthoptera; family Acrididae; genus Locusta; species Locusta migratoria. The sequence continues at coordinate 186,756,162 of CM048745.1, forward strand.
CGTTTTAATTTATTATCCCCAGGCTAAATGCTGGTCTGGCAGCACGTAGAATCACAGGATACCAACAATATTTTGGTACCTATTTTTGTGTAAAATGTCACTTGTTTTATTCAATAAATCAGTTCGGCTAGCACCTCTGTTTAACTTTCAATATCTCCCCGCCACATTTAAGACTTACATGTATTTTCTTGTCTTTTTCTTTGAGCATCTTAATTTCTCCTCAGGGGAGAGAAGTCTTCCGAAGTAAGAGTGATGTCAGGTGTGGCACAGGGGAGTGTTATGAGTCCGTTGCTGTTCACGATATATATAACTGAACTTGCGGATAACATCGGAAGTTTACTGAGGCTTTTTCGGATGATGCTGTAATATATAGAGAAGATGTATCACTGGAAAATTTTATTGAAATCCAAGAGGATCTGCATCGAATTGACGCATGGTGTAGGGAATGGCAATGGAACTCAATGTAGACAAGTGTAATGTGCTGCGAATACATAGAAAGAGAGATCCTGTATCATTTAGCTATACTATAGCAGGTCAGCATCTGGAAGCAGTTAATTCCATAAATTATCTGGGAGTAGGCATTAGGAGTGATTTAAAATGGAACGACCATATAAAATCAATCGTCGGTAAAGCAGATGCCAGACTTAAATTCATTGGAAGAATCCTAAGGAAATGCAGTCCGAAAACAAAGGAAGTAGGTCACAGAACACTATTTCGCCCATAGCTTGAATACTGCTCACCGGTGTGGGATCCGTACCACGTGGGGTTGATAGAGGAAGTAGAAAAGATCCAACGGAGAGCAGCGCGCTTCGTAACAGGATCATTTGGCAATCGAGAAAGCGTTACGGAGATGATCGATAAACTCCAGTGGAAAACTCTGCAGGAGAGACGCCCTGTCTCTCGGTATGGGCTTTTTTCGAAGTTCCGAGAACATACCTTTACCGACGAGTCTAGCAGTATATTGCTTCCTGCTACGTATATCTCGCGAAGAGACCATGAAGATAAAATCAGAAATTTGAGCCCACACAGAGGCATGCCGACAATCTTTCTTTCCGCGAACAATACGTGACTGGAATAGGAGGGAGAACCGATAGTGGTACTCAAGGTACCCTCCGCCACACACCATATCGTGGTTTGAGGAGTATTAATTTAGATGTAGATGTAGAAGCTGTTGGCCATCTGCCACCTTAAATAAGCTCATTTTAATAGTGAATACACGAAGCCACTACGCAGGGATCATAATTTTATTCCCTTGCCTTCCCATCCCCATCACTATAAGTCCTCCAAGCTTATTTTTAACGGACAGGTGTATTTCACAGTGGAGTGTGGAAATCTCGCGTAGACTTCTGACACAGGTGATACCCAATCACATGACCACGTTCAAAGCTGTTGAGTGCCACGGTGCGCTCTCTCACGATGTCTAATGGCCACTGAGGTCGCTGATATGGAGTAGCTCGGCAGTATGAGGCGGCACCTACTTTGAAAAACGTATTTTTAGGGGTTTCCGGATACTTTTAATCACATAGTGTGCATCGCTGAAAAAAGGGGAGGGATGCTGCATGTTGTGCCACATGCCGACCAGACAGAGGTCTCTTTCACAACGTCCGACTCGCGCTGCTACAGTTGCTCTTGATGTGGTGCGACTACGGCACATCCGATGACGATCGCACCGATTTCATCCTTGTGAAAAACATATATAGTGCTATTAAACATAGATACAAATGAGCTCTCATTTTTGTGAGCGATGTTAAGATTTAATAAAAAGTCCAAAGTGATGCAAATATATCGTAATGCTTAGAGATAAAGAAGTAGATGAGGATGAAATAGGAGATACTGTACTGAGAGACCTAAGTCGAAACAAGGCCCCTGGAGTAGATGAAATTCCCTCAGAGCTACCGAAGTCTCTGGGAGAACCAGCCATGACAAAACTGTTTCACCTGGTGTATAAGATGTATGAGACAGGCGAAGTACCCTCAGACTTTGAGAAAAATGTTATAATCCCCATTCCAAAGAAAGCAGGCGCAGACAGGTGTGACAACTACAGAACCATCTGTTTAATAAGTCATGGTTGCAAAATAATAACAGGAATTATTTACAGAAGGATGGAAAAGCTGGTAGAAGCCGACCTCGGGGAAGATCAGTTTGGGTTCAGGAGAAATGTAGGAACACGGGAGGCAATACTCACTTTACGGTTTATCCTACAAGATAGATTAAGAAAAGGCAAAGCTACATATCTAGCTTTTGTAGAATTGGCGAAGGCTTTCGACAATGTTGATTGGAATAAACTCTTTCAAGCAGGCGTAAAATATAGGGAGTCTAAGGTTATTTACAACTTGTACAAAAACCAGACAGTGGTTGTCAGAGTAGAAGGGCATGAAAGGGACGCAGTGGTTAGGAAGGGAGTAAGACAGGGTTGTAACCTTTGTCCAATGTTATTCAATTTGTACATTGAGCAAGCTATAAAGGAAAACAAGGAGAAATTTGGAGAAGGAATTAAAGTTCAGGGTGAAGAATTAAGAACACTGCGTTTTGCCGATGACATAGTAATTCGGTTAGAGGCAGCAAAGGACCTGGAAGAGCAGTTGAACGGAATGGACAGTGTGCTGAAAGGTGCATATAAGATGAACATTAACAAGAGCAAAACTAGGGTAATGAAGTGCAGTATAAGAAAATCAGATGATGCTGAAGGAATTAGATTGGGAAACGAAGCTATAAAGGAGGTAGATGAGTTTTGTTACTTGGGCAGCAAAGTAACAAATGATGGTCGCAGTTCAGAGGATGTTAAATACAGAATGGCAATGGGTAGAAAAGCGTTCTCGAAAAAGAGAAATTTGTTAACATCGAATATTGATTTAAACCTAAGGAAGTCCTTTCTGAAGGCATTTGTGTGGAGTGTTGCCTTGTATGGGAGTGAAACATGGACGATAAACAGTGCAGACAGGAAGAGGATAGAGGCTCCTGAAATGTGGTGCTACAGAAGAATGTTGAAGATTAGGTGGGTGGATCGCATAACTAATGACGAGGTACTGAACAGAATTGGGGATAAAAGGAATTTCTGGCATATCTTGACTAAAAGAAGGGATCGATTGGTAGGACACATTCTTAGACATCAAGGAATTGTGAATTTAGCGTTGGAGGGAAGTGTGTGTGGTAAAAACCGGACAGGAAGACCAAGGGATGGATACAGTAAGCAGATTCAGACAGATGTAGGTTGCCGTTCTTATGTGGAGTTGAAGAGGCTTGCTCAGGATAGGGTAATGCGGAAAGCTATATCAAACCATCTGCATCTCCGGACTGAAGACACAACAACAACAGAAATAAAGCCGTGTGGCTAAGCGGCCTGGTGAAAGTCTTTTAATTGGACTCGACTTTGGCGACTTGCATGTTCCTAGCCTACCCCAGTTATCCAACCCGGGAAAGGGGACCTACAGCTTAACTTGGATTCCGAACCACGTTTCGTTTCTGGCGAATCCTCACATCGTTGAATGGTGAAGACTAGGTTACAACGCAGACTCATAAATTCCGTTATCCGACCGTGGTTCTAGTGCGTGACCCTTCAGTTTTCAGTCGAGCGCTTTACTCCGAGACCACCAGTAACGACTTTATAATGGGTGTAAACGACCGTTGTTAAAGACAGTTGTGATGTGCAGATAAGTGTAAAAATCTATTTTTCCATGTTGTAAATACATCTAAAGATGACAGCTAGACTGTTGAAACAGGTCGTGAAATAATGTGGATATTTAAAACGCGATTTGGTCAAGACTTGTTCATTATTTCATCTGTTTATTCAATTTTATTGCCAGATGAACGATTAAGGCGTTATTTTCAATTAAGTTTCGAGCTGTCAAAATTTGTCAAACGCCCACTTGTAGTATCACTAACCTAATGTGGGCGAAAATTAGGGCTGTTGGTTGCATTTCATTTGACATTTCACAGTTATGGACTTGTTGTCCATGCGACACCGATTTTCTGCACTTACACGGAGAAAAGGCTATCCGACGCGATGTTACACAGTATCCCTTGAGCTTAGTTACCTCAATGAATGTCGCACCTTGTAGTGGTGAGTTTGTTGTGTTTCCGAACTTTTTCCACCCCCATACACTCTCATTGTCCTTTTTTACTATCTTCTAATTCTGAACGTCAGCAGTGGCAGCATCAGTGCGAAAAGCTTATAATAGTTTCCACAACGAAAACCTGTCCCGTAACTTAGTAGACAATCCGATGAAATTCTGATCGTATGTAAGGTATACTAGCGACAAAATACAATCAATACCTTCCGTACACTACAGCAATGGTGATGTTACGGATGGCAGCTATGTTAAAACAGAATTTCTAAACACATTTTTTCGTAATTCGTTCACCAAAGAAGAAGAAGCAAACACACCAGAATTCGAATCAAGAACAACCGCCAGTACGCGTAATTTGGATTATATATTCCTGGAGTAATAAAGCAAATCGCTTAACATGTGTAAATTCTCCGGCCCAGACTGTATACCAATTAGGTTCCTTTCAGAGTATGCTGATGCAATAGCTCTATACGCAGCCATCATAAGAACACTTACTCAGCGAAGGTTACGTGCCCGAAGACTGGAAAGTCCCACAGGTCACTCTGGTATTCAAGAAAGGTAATATAAGTGATCCGTAATATTGCACCTATATCAGTGACGTCGGTTTGCAGCGGGATCCTAGAACATATACTTTCCTTAAACATTATAAACTACATCTAAGAGAACGACCTATTGACCCATAGTCAACACGGGTTCGAAAAGTATCGTCTTGTGATATAACATGAAGTAATGCGTGCCATCGCCATGTGATCTCACGGCTTCCATATTTCTAGACTTCCGGAAATCCTTGACACTGTACCTCGCAAGCGTCTTCTGATTAAAATGCGTTCTTATGAAATATCTCCACAATTGTGAGATTGCATTGGTGGTTTTCTGTCAGAAAGGACACGGAACGCTATAACTGACGGAAAGTCTTCGAAAACAGAAGTGATATCTGGCATTACCCAGGGAAGTGATAACACTTTTTTCAAAACAAATTTTCAAATGTTTGTTAAGCTTAAGGGACTTAACTGCGGGGTCATCAGTCCCTAAGCTTACAAACTACTTATGAACTACCTTATACTAAAGACGACACAAATATCCATGCCCGAGGGGGGATTCGAATCCCCGACCGTAGCGGCCGTGCAGACTGTGACTGGCGCGCCGCAGACCGCTCGGCCACTGCGGCCGGCCCTTTTTAAATTGTTAATCTTTATAAACACATGATGCTGTCGTTTATCGGTTAGTTAAGTCACCAGAAGACCAAAAACAACTGCAAAACGATTTAGATACGATATCTGTAAGGTGCGAAAATTGGGAATTGACAATGAAAAGTGTGAAGTTATCCATAGCAGCACTGAAAGAAATCCGTTGAACTTCATTTTTCACGATAAATCACTCAAATCTACGGGTTGTACATTCAAATAAATACCAAGGAATTACAATTAAGAATAACTTAAGTTGGAATGAACAGACAGAAAATATTGTAGGGAAGGCAACCAAAGCCTACGTTTCATTGGCTGAACACTTAGAAGATGCAACAGTTCTACTAAGGAAACTGCCTACACCACACTCGTGCCCCTTATTTTGGAGTATTGCTGCCCAGTATGCGTTTCCCACCAAGTGAAACTGACAGATGATATAGATAAAATTCAGAGAAGTGCAGCTGTTTTTCTATTATCGTCTTACAGGGGAGAGAGATTGCTACAGTAATGATGCAAGAAATAGGGGTAAAAATCATTTTAAAAAAGGCGTAATTTTTGCGACGAGATTTATTTGCGAAATTCCTACCAACAACTTTCTCTTCCGAATGCCAACATATTTCGTTAGCACCCACCTACACAGGGAAGAGAAGATTATCTTAATAAAATAACAGAAATCAGATAGAAAACGGAGGGATTTACGTGTTCCATTGTCCCCGTACGCTATTAGGGACTGGAACGGTAGAGAAATATCATAAAAGCGGTTCGATGAACCCCACCCCCCGCCATCCACTTAAATGTGAGTTGGTGAAATCGCCCCAAATTTGCTTTTGGATAGGGGATTTCCTGTCAGAGACGACACAGTTCGTAGTAATCGATGGTAAGGCATCGACTAAAACCGAGGTGATATCGGGCGTTCCACAGGGGAGTGTTATTGGTCCTCTGCTGTTCCTTATTTACATAAACGATTTAGGGGAAAATCTAAGTAGCTCTCTTAGGGTGTTTGCAGATGACGCCGTCATTTACCGTCTAGTAAAATCATCTGAAGATCAAAACCAATTGCAGAACGATCTGAATAAGATATCAGTATGGCGTAAAAATGGGCAATTGACTCTAAATAATGAGAAGTGTGAAGTCGTCCACATGAGTAGGAAAAGAAATCCGTTAAACTTTGTTTACAAGAAGACCGTAAACTCCACAAAATACCTAGGAATTAATATTACTTCAGACTTAAATTGGAAAGACCACGTAGATAATATCGTGGGAAAGGCGAACCAGAGACTGCGTTTTATTGGCAGAACCCTTAAAACATGCAACAGAACTACAAAAGAAACTGCATACACTATGCTTGTCCGTCCATTTTTGGAGTATTGCTGCCCAGCGTGGGATCCTTATCAGGTGGATTTGACGGAGGACATCGAAAGAGTCCAATGAAGGGCACCTTGTTTAGTATTGTCACGATACAGGCGAGACAGCGTTACGGAAATGATACAGGATCTGGGATGGGAATCATTAAAACAACGGCGCTTATCGCTGCGGCGTGGGCTACTTACGAAACTCCAATCGCCAACATTGTCCTCCGAATGCGAAAATATATTGTTGATTCCCACTTACATAGGTAGAGATGATCATCAGAATAAAATACGAGAAATCGGAGCTCGAACGGAGAGATTCAGGTGTTCTTTCTTTCTGTGCGCTATTCGAGAATGGAGTGGGAGATAAATGGTATAATGGTGCTTCGATGAACCCTCTGCCAGGCACTTAAATGTGGTTTGCAGAGTATCCCATGTAGATGTAGATGTAGTTGCTGAGATGTAGGCGGATCACTTGTAGTGGCCACCCGCCTGCAGTAGCGGAACCCGCCCTCCCCTGCCACTAAGCGCTCGCCGTGGCCGGCCTGTTTGGCGCCCCGGTATCTGCTACAGACGGGGTTATCTGCAGCCCGCTCTGGGCGGCGCCTGCACAGATAGGGGGTGGCCCTGGACGTCTGGTGGCGGCCACCCTGGGGAGAAACAGCCCACCCTCGCTTGATTCCTGCCCCAGGCGAAGGCCCGTCCTCTGAGGGTGCGCCACCGCGAACTCCCCACAGCTCTCACTACTCTAGCGCTCCAGCCTCTGCTTCCGGCCACTAAACACGACACTTAGTAGATGCTTCTTTTCAGGGAATAAGAACTGTTCCTCATCCACAGTGAAGTGTCTTGCAAACTAAGTCGTGACTGTTCTATCAAGACACAATTTATTGACTGAATTAGTGGAGCTAAGCCACACAACAACCAAAACAATAATTCTTCTTATACTTATAAAATAACAATTCTCTTTAGAAGTTTTTGTTTAAATTCTTCACATAAACAGTTTCTTCAGCATAACTCTCTTGAAAATCTTGCAATATACGTGACAACCAAAATTCACAAGCAATGCAGCTGCTCCTAAAGCAGAGTAATGAAGGGTAGAAATTGTTACGATCCTTTGGTTCCTGCGTTCCTGGCGTAGCCTTCCGTGGAGAGCAGAGGTGGCCGGGCGGAGACCGGGAGTTGGGCAGCGCGGCGTGGCGAGACGACGGCCGAGAGACTCCAGCAGCTTCCAGCGGCGACTCCGTTCCTCGACGGCGGCGTGGCCCAGGACGCCTTGACGTGGCTGTAGGGCCGGTATTTAACGCGGCGCGGAAGGAGATATTCGAAGCTGCTTGGCGGTCCGCGGCGTGCTGTGATAGGCCGCTTACGTGTCTACTTGCCTCACGTCAAGTAGTCCGTGGTGTCGCTGTTACTGCGCCGGCGCCCGGCGGGAACGGCCTAGCGATATTTCTCGGGCACGGCTAGCCTGGCATGCCTCGTGACGTAGCTGAGTCGAAGCGAGGCGTGGGGTTTAAGCAAGGTGCGCTCGGTGACACTACGCATGTACTGGTGCACTTTTGTCTGTTGCCGTTGCGCGCTACGGCACACAGTTCATGCAGAACCATTCTGGAGCGCCACTGTGTGTGCATAAAAAACATTAAAACAACACAACCATTAACCAACCAATATACGAGGATCGTCCACAAAGTAAGTTCCGTTTCTATTTCTATTCCCGGCAGCGCTACGATCGCAGGTCCCAGCACTCCCGCCAGTTACTCTGACTCAAGGAGAAGACATGTACGTCATTTTCAGATCTAGAGCTCCTAAATACCCAGGCTGAATCGTCCGCCATGTTTTCCCCAACGTGGTAGGAATCGCACTGCACTAACAGCGTAGAGGCGGATGCCCTGCCATCTTTCACAAACGATTTCGCAAAAACTAATTGGTATATATATTTAAGTTTTCCGCTACTTAAATCTTTATATGTCATCATTGTCACGAAATGCTCATCATTTTGTTAATAATTAATAAGATATTGGCTTCGAAATAAGAGACTGCGCTACGTTAGGGAAAGATTGCAGTAAAAAATAGAGGCTGCTATGATAGTCCGTTTGGTGCATGTTGCACCATATGTTGCTGCGGATGAAACTTTCCTAATGGATTGAATTTTATTTTCGATTTAGGAGGAGATCTTTACCTTTCACTCATACCACTAAACTTGATTTTATTTAGCGCAATTTCCGATGGCGATAAGGCCAGAATAATCATTGCGTACCTCATACACGGTTAGAGGTATGAAAATGATATTTTGACAAATGATGAGATGCAAAGAGGAGTATTTTGCCACATGGTTACTACGCAAAACTTCATAAACTGTCGGTTATTCAATATATACTTGTAGAATGAAAAAGAGTAAAGTTAGTGATATATTATTCGATTTGCAGATATTCCTTCGTCACTAACAAATGTTTATTTCTTTGCTTCTTGTCCAGTGTGTTTCAGAGCCACTACTCCGTTTCCAAAACCTAATAGGAGTTACATTTACTTCAGTTTAACGCCTAGCAGTAACAGAACGGAAGTTACTAGATCGAATGATGATTTTATGTGAGAATACTTAAAAGTGATAGATAGCAAGGATCTCTTCACTAGCTAACGAACTGATTTGCTCTCATTTCCTCAAATAATAAAGCACTCTGTACTGAGATATTTAGAATATCTTTTTCATATAACTGAAAAATTGAAATTGAATATTACATAGAGACACAGCAGTTTTGTAGTTTGCAACTATTAAATTTAATGCGTTAAAAGAAGTCAGTACCAGTATCTTCAAGTATGGATGTTATGCAGTAACAACATGTGCCTCATTATTAGGAGCTATAATACGGAAGACGTGTTACTACTAGACGGGCGGGCGGATCCCAGTGCGTCATATTTAACTGACATTATCTCAAGTTATACATTTCTCACAGAGTTGCTGTTTGAAGAGGATGAAAATTGGATGTATTTTAAACATTTCATTCACTTAATGTGTTCACCTAACTACAACAGAAAAAAAGTTCCACGCATATCGAAAATTCCGTAACGTCGTCAGAAAGTGCATGTTCGTAAACTATCAGTATATGCTGTTTATAAATTTTTGCCATAAATAAAACTAAAATGAAAATGTAGTATACTTCGTAACTAAGAAATTGATGAAAATTCCACGTTCATACAGTGAGTAGTTTGCGAGTTGAATGAAACGCGACATAACGCGTGAGCTGAACCGGAACGTGGTAACTCCTATAGCTTGGGGAAAAATGGCGGACAGTTCAGCTTGGGTTTATAGGAGTCTTATTCAGATCGCTGCTGCCGAGGTGTGCTTTGTAGTGCTTCTTTATAAAGTCAGCCGTAATTGATAATGCCGCCGCGTGTGAAATTAGATCTGTGATTCATTTCTAAATGCAAAGAAATTTGAACTAAAGGAGATTCATCGGAATATCAGCGAGGTTTACGAAAAAATGCTATGACTAATTCAATGGTTAGAAAATGCGGCTGTGCGGGAGTAGCCCAGCGGTCTGGAGCGCCACGTTACGGATCGCGCGGCCTCCCACGTTGGAGGTTCGAATCCTCCCTCGGGCATGGATGTGTTTGTTTTCCTTACGTTAGTTTAACTTAGTTTAAGTAGTTTGTAAGACTAGGGACTGATGACCAACGTAGTTTGGTCCCATAGGATTACAAACATTTGAACATTTTAGAAAATGCATTAGATTGTTCAATGGAGGACTTGATCAAGTGCACCATTAAGAACATAGAAGACTCCCGCCTGTGGTTACTGATGAAGTGGTTCACACAATTGAAGAGAAGATTAAGCACAACCGTACGCTTACACTTAGTGCTCTTCCTATGGAAGTCCCAGAAATCTCACGATCACTAATTCATGAAATTGTTACTGTAGATGAGAATTTGAATACACAGGCGGCAACCTTCTATGAAGAACGCATACAAAAACTTGTGCCACGCTATGAAAAGTGCCTACAAAATTTCGGAAGCTATATAGAAAACAGTTGAACAGTTATAGATTTTTGTACAATAAATGTTATTTTCTGTATCAGTACACATTTGTTTTATATAACCAAACGGGACTTAATTTGTGACATACCTCGTAGATCAATACATGAAAATTATCAGGACCAACAACGACAACAAACACCTCATACAAGCACAAGAAAAGTAGCACATCCAGAAAGCCATCAACGAAAAGAAAAAAAAAAAAAAAAAGAAAAAAAAAGAAATTAACTGACGAACATGAATGAGAACTCACTGCTAAACCTAATCAAAGAAATGAGACAGTAATTAAAAAGAAAAATTCATACCCACTCACGCGCATTTTTATAAACAAATAATAATAATAATAATAACGAAGATAAACCAACAAACCCACATCTCCCCCTCCCTCTCTCTTTCTCCGTCTCTCCCCTTCTCTCTCTCTCTGTCTCTGCGTGTGTGTGTGTGTGTGTGTGTGTGAGTTTCTTCTCTGTCTCTGTCTCTCTCTCTTTCCCTTCAAGAGCAGGAGTCATAAAAAATCAAATACTGGTGCAGTTAGTTATGCAATTACATTGGACACACACACACACGCACACACACACACACACACACACATGCTGGCATAAAGCATAGATAGGACAAACACACATTCAACAGTTGGCAACGTCATCCAAAACAAAAACACAAATGGCATTTTTCTAGTGGTAGTGGTGCTGAAGTGGTTAAAAATAAATAAATAAAAATAAAAAATAAAAGAAGGCCAAGAGAATATAATTTGAAAGAGAACAATCTGAAGTCACCAAGCAGCACTAAATGTAAACCACCATCCACCAATTATTGTAAGTAATAACATCCAAATATCATTAATTATACTTAGATAATGGAAAATGTTCAAATGTTTGTAGAACTTATGGAACTTAACTACGGGGTCATCAGTCCCTAAGCTTACAAACTACTTATGAACTAGCTAAGACTAAGGATGGCACAAATATCCATGCCCGAGGGGGGATTCGAACCCCCGACCATAGTGGCCGTGCAGACCGTGACTGGGGCGCCTCAGTCCCCTCGGCCACCGCGGCCGGCTTAGATAATGGATCCGAACTGTTTATAACCTGAAATACTAAAAACATAAAAAAAGAAATATTGTAAAACATAATCATGTATATATTACACCACACTGATGATGCCTTCCAAATAAAGGCGAAATGCATATAGTAATATAAAACCTTCATAAGTAAGCTGCATAGACGGTCTTCATACATATACACATTACAATATAAAACAGCAACTGTTGAAAGAGAGAACATAAAAGGAACAAAAGCGTGTTCGCTTAAACTTATACAGGAAGTGAAACATGTATGTTACGCCGCAGCGCAAGAATTTTCTAGAAGGGTGGTACTAGACGGTGGCAATAGACGCCAACGATACTCAAACATTGTAAGAATATTATCGATGTTTCGCGGAGCGCAGTGTTAGCGCGGAGACACGATACTAGAGATGATTTGAACATGACTCGAACTGTTCAAACAATTTACGTCACATTTCGTGAATTCTCAGGATTTATTCGAACATTCGATCACGACGCTACTAGCAATACTATGAGGTAATGTCTCTACGATTTACAGCGATGATATTCATAAATATTTCGGCGCTGTACGGTAAACTATTTATTAGAAAGACAGTGTTATTAATGTACGAAGGGGATTAATAAGTTTGAAATTCCGACTGTAGTAGCTTCTAGGGTGCAGGTCATAAGTAAAAACAGTAACGAATGCAGACTACACGTAAACGATAGCAATCTGGATTTAAAATTCGCCTGTTGGTTCAACGTACACAGCAGCTCTTGCATTGTTTATTCCGTAGTCGCAATTACAGTTTATTTTTTATATTACTTATTTCCGTTATTGGATATTAAATTTCTAATGTTTTTTTTTTCCATATTTCATCTCTTTTAATCTTATTTTCAAGGCGATTAAAGGGTGGTAGCATTTTTATCTGTTACTGTACCTAAGGAACAGGAAATGGAATGGTTATTTGTAACCACCGACCTAACAAATTAATCTCTTATAATCACATTAAATGTAGTTTCTACTTATGAAGGATTCACAGTCATGTAACATACTTCCAGAACAATGCTTTTTTTTTTTCCTTTGCGTGTTAGCTTTGCAGTAATTCGATGCAGTAGTTCTGTTCTAGTAACAGATATTTTATCAACGGATCGTTTATTGTAGTGATGCAGACAGGTCACGTATGCATTGTTTTAAACAAAATATACATTCTTTTCATAGTGATGTTCTTTTCTTTTATATGTACTCGTACTTCCTATGAAATTACTTCAGAGCAAAGCGATAGCCCCGCAACTTCAAAATTTCCCGTGTTCAAACAGTTCTATACTGTATCGAGTTCTCCGCTGTATCGGGAAATCTCGAGCATGTTCGAAGGCGAGTATCGTTTGTCTAGCCCTACACGATACTCCTGATCTGTTCTTCGATGTGGCTGGACGTTCGTTCACTGTATAATCTGTCCGCAGCTGGCGGCAGACATATAGACTTAGAGAAGCTGACTATTGTTAAATTTTGTATAATACTTCTCGGAATAGAATTAACTGCAAAGGTAAAGAAACAAAATTACTTTGAATGTAGTAAATTTGAAAAGGTTAGTGGATAATTCATAACTGTAATTCCATTGTTGTTCAGGTTGAATGAAGTTACTACTCGAAGTTCATCTTTATCTTCTCCAGTAGTTAGTACCTATCCCTCTGTAGTTAATTATTTAATGCTATATGGAAATCAGTGAAAAGGTCTCATTCTGTGAAAAGTGAAGAGTTACATATTTGCTACGAAAAACTGGTAGCAACAATATTTTATTGTCATATTTGTGGAGAGACTTAATCTAAGGATTTGTTTAAGATTAATGATTCCAATTGAGAAAGTGAATGGTTTTACTGCTTCTCAATCTGAGGATATAGATATTGTGAGAAGTTTAACGGAGAAGCGCGTATATGCATATTTTAGAAGTTGCTGATAGGGCAGGATATTTCAGCAGTGTTCACTTTCGAGAAATAAAATTGAAGAGGGCGTTCCGTTGCGCAGAAAAAAAAAAAAGATAATTAGTTCTGAACAGAGTAAAATTGAATATTTTAGTTTGTTAGCACCATAATGCTTTGTATAGATTTTCATTTCATACAGTTTATGTCAGATCACTTATCAGACACATTTTTTAAGTTCATGTACCTGGGTGAACTAGAAAGTTCAGGAAAGTAAGAACTTTCTTTTTGTGGTGTTAAAAAAACAGTGATACATTTATTCATCAAATTAGCAAAAGTAAATTAAACATACAAAACTCTTCGGTAACATGGGTTCGGCATTTGGAATACTCTACAAAAGGCGAGTTACAAGCGTTCCATTTACGAGAGCACAACGACGGTAAGACAGAAAGATTCTCAGTCCAAAACTTCATAGAAGATTTTTTTAAAATAGTGTTATTCAAGGTGACTACGAAAGTGGATCAGATAGGCGCGTGTAATTATTGATGCACAATTATTGCTCACAATACCCACACGGTGACAAAATGCTAGCTTAAGAGCAGTGTCAATATCATCAGTACAATAGCATCACTCATTTATTATTTTCATATTCGTATTTCAGGTGTATCTGAAAAGAATGTAGAAAACGAACAAGCGTAATGCATATCCCTTAGCGTACTGTGCTAGGCGTCGTTGAATAGTGTCGCGCATCGTCAAGAGGATAGACACATCCGAGTCGTCACAGTAGCGGCACTGCAGGGCAACGTTTTCAATGTATTTGTGACACCAAAGAAACGTCAGGTGGAATGTTTATGACCTTTATATACAAACGCTGTAGTCGGCATAGCTGCACGTATTCCGCTTTTCCACCATTTACTGGGACGTGGTCGCGTTGCTTTTGGCCGTTTACGTCTGTTTGATAGACGGCAGCACCTCTACACACTGCAGAGTCTGGTTCGTCAGAGTCAGTCATCAAACGGGGACTTTTTATGTTTGTTACTGTGTAGAGCGGACAGGAAATAAAAGCGCTATTCTTGGAAAGGCCAGACATGCAATGTGCTTACGGGGCAGCGGATGGAAAGGCTCAGGCTGCTCAACGTTTGTACGTTCAGTGGTTTCCGAATCGTCGAGAGCCTATTTGCCATCCACAGGTTCACATGAGGTAAGTTTTCCACTGGTACGTTCTGGTAATGGCACAAGTAACTTTAAGGCCTACTTCGAAACTCGATGTATTGAGTTTGTCTTAAAGGTGTGAAGCCCTGACGGATCCGATCGTACCGTCCGTGCACTAGGGTTTGAAGAGGAAGCGTTAGCACTGTTGGAAAGCACACCCTCAACAAGCACGAGAAATATGTGTACACGGACGGTTTGATATATGTGGTAAAAATAGAATAAAAATTGTTTTAAAGGCGAAAACTCACATTATTTCTCGATAGTCTCCTTGCAAGGCTATACACTTGTGATATTCCTGGCCTGTGGCCACTTCATATTTCTGGCTGCTGGCCGTTTCTTTGCTAACATTGTGCGTGCCTTAAACGCGGAAGAAAGACAGCAGTGCAGCATATGTTGAAATGTGGGGTGGGGAGCAGTAGCATATGGCGCAGGAGGTGCTGGTTCCCCTGGGAAAGCCCGCCTATGTTACTGGTGCTCTCCTCGCATTGGCTGCTGCATTTCACGTCACGTGATTTCTTTTGAAATTACTTTTGTTTATTATAAACTAAATATTAATTATTCAGAACTGAGAATTTATTATAAATATCTCTCAAGGACAGGCTAGATTTGGACAGTTTAAAAAGTTTAAGTTGCCTTCTCTTATTGTAACGAGAGAAGAGCGATTTTGCAGAAGGCGCGCGACGGCCCTGTTTTGGCGCGAAATAGAGTGTCAGGTGCCCTCTCGCAACGCGCCGCAGTTTCAGTCTCGAGCTGACCACTATACGCGCCGGACCGCTCCGGTCATGAGTTAAGATTTTTGTAATAGTGATAACAGTCGAGGTCTCAACATGAACTATGGGCAGCATAGGCCGTATCATATTAACAATAGTTGCTCATTTTTTTAATTATTTATTTAATAAATGGTATCCCTGACAATTAAAAATCTCGCGAGTCGCTTATTATGCTTCCATCGTAAAGAACTTTAGCCTCGCTTGTATGCTGCAGAAGAACCAACGACCTGTGTGCTGTCTTCTGCGCTGGGGACACAACTATAGAAGACAACAGGTTAGTCAGAACTCTATGCTTTCCATAACGACATGGACAGCAACTACGGCACCTCGTGCGTACTGTAGGGCGGTACAAACGCACACTGCTACGCAACAGCATCCGCAGGATGCGGAGGTTTTGGGGGACTTGTGGGAGGAAGCAGTATTAACTTCTCCGTCCGAAAATAAAACCCTAGGAAGCTTGAACACTTGGTCCAGCGAGTTTCCAATTTTGTCAACCCATCGGCAAAGTAGGTTTTGTCAAAATCTGCAAAATAGTCTGTCACAGCTCATTCGATGAAAATCTCTAACCACCAAGCCAAGTTTTCGAGCTTGGAAATAAGAAGAAGTCACTAGGAGCCAAGGCTGGTGAATAGGGTTGGTGAGGATCCAATTCTAATTCCAAGCCGTGCACTTTTGCCATTGCCATAGCTGCTTTGTGGGCTGGAGTATTGTCCTGATGAAACAGCAGTTTCTTCCGTGCCAATCTTGGACGTTTTTCAATTAGTTTCTGTTTCAAACAATCCAGCATAGCAGCATAATAGGGCCCAGTTATGGATCTGCCGTTTTCCAAATAACTATCAGGATTATACCCTGGGAATCCCAAAACACAGCGACCTCTCAAGCTAACAAAACAGTCTTCGCCTTCTTTGGGGCACTCTCCCCACCCTTCGTCCATTGTCTGGACTGTAGTTTGGTCTCTGGAGTGTAATGGTGGATCCAAATTTCATCCACAGTTATGAATCTGCGCAAAAATTCTTGTGGATTGCGCCTGTACAGTGTGAGATTCTGAGCAGAAACGTTCTTTCGTTTCCGTTTTTGGCGCGGCACCCATCGCGCATAGAGTTTCTTCATGGCCAATTTTATTTGGAAGATGTAATGCATTCGTTCAGTTGAGATGAGTACAATGTTAGCTATTTCGCGAACTTTTAATCTTTGAACATCCATTACCAAATCAGGCACCTTACGATGGTGACTTCAACTTTTAAATTTATTGCTCCATAAGAAAAAGGTCTTCGTGTTGGTGTAGAGCCCACATGGACCTCATCCAACTCGGATTTGATCTGTGCAGTTGTTCAGCCCTTCAAATGACAATGTTTAATGACCGCACGATATTCGTTTTTCTCCATCCTAAGGAACTAAATACGCAATTACTTCAGCTGGTAGTTAACTTTCAACTAATAACAGTTGCCGTTGGAAACTTGCTGTAATATCCGCGGAAATATTAGGTTTGCCAACAACAGTGAAAATTCCGAAAATTTCCCGCTCTTTCGAGACTTACCAAACCACCCTCGTAAGCCAATCCACAATTTGGCGAGTGTGGCATAAAGATGATTTGCATCCCTACCGCCTTCAGAAGCTTCAAGCCCTTAAGCCAGACGTTTTTCCACGTCGAATTTAATTCCGCCAGCGGTTTTTGCAAAAATGTGCCATTCAACCGGAATTTCCGAATTGTGTTGGTTTTACATATGAAGCATTCTTTACACGAGAGTGTATGTTCAAAGGACACGTATGGGCAAGGGAAAAATCGGCACGCCGCCTTTGTTCGTGGTTACCAAGATCGATTCGGTGTCAACATTTGGTCCGGCTTGGTAGGTGATAATCCGGTTGGCACATACATGTTCTCCCGGTTGCTGAACGCAAACATCTGCGTAAACATTTTTCAAGAAATACTGCTAGAGTTATTAGAAAATGTTTCACTCAAAGTGTGATATCAAATGTAGTACCAACACAATGGTACATGCGAATGCTTTTGGAGAGAACTGGGTGCGGCGGGGGCGTGGCCTGCACGTTTCCCGACTTGACGCCAATTGATATCTTCTTCCGGGGCCACCTGAAATCTGTTGTCTATAAAACACCTTTTGAGAGTGATGAAGGGCTGATAGCACGAATTATGGCAATCTCCGATGTAATATCGACTTTTCCTTGGGTGTTTAAAAGACAATCACTCCGCCCATTCAAGCAGCAGGGAGCACTTTCTGTAACTGTTTTCAAATGGAGGCCATAACCCTTCAACACGACGACCCTTTTACCTTGAAGTCACGTTGAAGTGCAGGGCCGCAACAGTGACTATTAGGACGGCATGTTGTGTGCCTACCTCTTGGCGGCGCGCGACGCTATTCAAAGACTCCTAGCGGCGTTTGAAATAGTTGCGGACAAGGGTTGCTGCGTGAAGTATGCTTGTTATGACCCACTATACGAGCCCTCTCATTTCTACATCCATTTCAGATGCACCATGTATACAGTAGTTTGACAATATAATATGAACAACATCCAGTTCACATCTTACACCACATGTGAACATTCGATCGCAGTGCACCATTAACGTACGAAGTCTTAGATACTACCATGCAGTATATTTCGTTTCTTCTCTATGATGATCTGCCTCGAGTAAAGTTCAGGTTTTTATTTTCATACAAACAATGTTCATTGGGTCTTTTTATTGCTAGTTTTTACACGCAGAACTGGTTACAGTTTTCTACATTCTGTGAGTAAAATAGCGAGCAATAGAAAGACCTTCTGAAGATGCTACAACTGTTGCAAAACATGTAAGGGTATGAAAAAAAAGTTCAAATATTTGTAAATCTATGGGACTTAATTACTTTGGTTATCAGTACCTAGGCTTAGAAACTGGTTAAACTAATTAAAATAACTTAAGGACAAACACACACACACACACACCTTGTACGAGGGAGGACTCGAACCTCCGACGGCGAGCAATAGCGCGCTCCGCAAGAAGACGCGTTAGAACGCTCGGCCACTCCACCGCCATTGAAAATAAAACCCAGTCTCATAATATTCATCTCGGGTGTGCAGTCGGATACCGTCGTCAACTAAACACGATATTTCGGCAGACCAACTGGCAGCCATCTTCAGGTGAGTGCGCTGATACACTTACTTTCCGGCGAGTAAGTGTATCAGCGCACTCACCTGAAGATGGTAACCAGTTGTTCTGCCGAAATACCGTGTTTAGTTGACGACGGTATCCGGCTGCTAGAGGCCGTCAAACGCGGCCTGGCTCCCGCTCGTTCCCGCCAGAGGGAGCGGCTAGCGAGACCGCCGTACCCGGGAGCCAGCAGTGCCGATAATATAGTCTCGGGAGCGAGAAGACTCGGTACTCCCGGCTGGCATGTGGAACAGCCGACAGCTGTGCGCATGCGCACGGCCAGCCTCCTCACGACGCCGTTAATTATTGCACACGTCCGGCACATGTCTACGACGCGACGGTGCGTTCACACTGCCGGCCGGGCCGAGCCGAGCGGGGATGTGCCAAGACAAAAAAAAAGAGGGGGAAACAACTTTTTCGATTTTCAAGTTTTAAGAAATTTTGATGGTATATAAGACCACATCGCATCGTTTTATCAACTTATTTTTTCCTTACAAGCTTTGCCTTGCTTGTGAAAAAATAAAAAGTCTACTTTTCGTTCATCACGAGTTTTCAGTTTCGTAAAGCTCCTCACTCGATTTTGATGAAAGTATTCGGTTAAAAAATCTGATTTTTGGACACAGGGTAGTACGACATCTTAGCGTTCCAATAAAACATTCACCTTTCCGAAATTCGTAACAATCGTTTTCAAATGATGCGTTTTGTCAGGTATGCGCACTTGATTTACAAATCGTGTGTTGAAAAAGTTCGATAGCGGGCAGCTCACTGTACTATGCATTTTAGGTCATATATTATAGCGAGTGAAATTGAGCTAAAAGAACAGAAAAGTTTTTGAAATGGTCATCGCACTGATATCTACCTCCTTTCACAAGTAATTGTGAGTTATCTGAGCGGCATCATGCCGCGTCCGCAAGCCTACGAACTCGGCGTGTGTTGAGCGTGGCGTAAAGCACTGCAACGCCGGAAAAAATATTTTCTGGTCACGTATGTTGATCCCTCGTGATGTGTTAATAATTCATAGCCAAAAAATAGCTATACCCTAATTTTTCTTGGGTGGCAACCGATTACAATTGACAATGATCTGCTATGGTTTTATGTAAGGTAATACTTCACTAAAGAGGTATACAAGTAGTTTGTTGTCCACATTGTACAATTAATGGAATACATATTTCGTGTTTCAAACTACAAGATAAGAAACAATGTAAACTGCGAATTTGCTGTTGATGGACTGAAATAAAATTTCTGAAATTCTACTCAATGACTTTCTAGTTGAGGATAGTAAACGGAAGAAACCCAAAAATATACTTACATTTATTGATGGATCTACACCTAAGATTACACTATTTAGCCTTCTCTTAAGCCGGCCGCGGTGGCCGAGGGGATTGCGACGCGTCTCAGTCTGCACGGCCGCTACTGTCGGGAGTTCCTCGGGCATGGATATTTGTGTCGTCTTTAGTATAAGGTAGTTCATAAGTAGTTTGTAAGTTTAGGGACTGATGACCCCACTGTATGTCCCTTAAGCTTAACAAACATTTGAACCTTCTCTTAATTTTCGCTTTTGTAACTCCCAGAAAATGTTCTACCACAAGGTGAAACAATTTATATACAGTGTCTCACATAAAAGCGCTATCCCTCACACCGAGACTAAAGTAGGAGTACATAACAGTAAAATTAAAGACATTTAGTTACCTCCCGATAAGGGATGCTGCAACTTATAGCCATGGGGTAAGTCAGGTCTGCCAGATTTATGTGGAACACGCTGTACTATGTTTCAGCTCATCTCCAGTTTCAAAGAACTCTACACGGTTCTCAGAATTTTTATTTATTTTGTTTAGGAAGCTGTCTGATAGGAACTGCTTTTCTATGAACATTTCCTGATTCTCACAATTTTCCTGTCTCCATGGTACTTTCATATCGATTTTCATACCTTAAATGAAAGGAAAATGCGGAGATTTAGTTTAGGCTCAGACACTGCAGATCAGTAAAGGATGAGAAGCAGGTGTCATTTGTTTCATGTTGTGATTTGTTTTTTCGTTCTTAGTGGGCTTATGGCCAGCAACAAGGGATCGTCACCCACTGTCACTGGAAGAGCGAAGGAAACACTGGTGTGACCAGTACTTGTTCACTGCCATCTACTTTGAGCCAGCTAACTGTTAATTGATTTTGTAATTTTATTACTATTGTTTGCACACTGTTGTGACTCATAGAATTATAAACACATTAGAAATATGTGGTATGGACCCATCCCATTAATTTTGACTAACATTTAGGAGAGTTTTTCCTTATGTGAAAAACTAAACATTTCTTAATTTTTTAAATTCATATTAAAGAATTAATAGTAATAGAAGAAAAATAAACATATATTCATAAGTGTAATTGAAAAACAAAACGATGCAGAGAAGTTTCTGCTGAGAGCAGGCTGGAGACGTGTGATACTTGTGCTGCACAAGCAACACCATACCCCAATCGGTTCGTGCCGGCGCCGACTCGCGCCGGGAATATTAAAGATATCGAATGTTAAAGGAAGGAAATACTCTCTTAAATGTTAGCCTATATGGATGGAACGAGTGCATTACCACCTATTTCTTATGTTCATAAAATTCTTATGTTCATAAAATAAAACTAGGCGACCTGTGCAAATACTTTGCAGCATTAGTGGCCATTCATGTGAAATGGAAATAAGTAAAATTAAATATTTATCATTTAAAATATTTATTATAGATAGTAACAGTATGCAGAATATTATATAAGCTTGTGTTTTCTTAAATTCATATTAAAACACTTATTTAAAATTAATTATAATTATAAAATAGATTATTTTAATATATAAGAAAGATAGAGGACACGTGCGAATACTTCGCACCGTTAGTGGAATGACTAAAACGTTGGGAAGACATGGAAGTAAAGTTTAATGTTCACGCATAGCTTTCTTCAGAATCAATCCGTGCAAGTGTTTAAAAGCACAAATGAAAGATCTTGATCCGTTGAGCGTTGTTAGGTCAAAGAGAACTGTGTACTTTATTTAGAACCGAAGATATCCTAAAACAAACCGATTAAAATATTCAATGCAAGGAATAGAAGGATCCCGCGTTTGAATGAAAGTAAAGGTAGGAGAGACTTAAGTTAATTATGATACTTGATGACGAATCTGCGAATAAATACATTTCGTTTAAAGCGAAAATGAAGAAAATGGGTCGGATAGAACAGCCTGACAGAATGACTTTAGTTTATAGCCAGTACATCTCCATAAGAAATATACAGAAGAAAATCTCGTTTGAGTGTAGAAAAAGTGGATTAATACCTTTAGTTTTACACAAAAATGAAGGAAATCAGCTGGGTAGTTTAGTCTGTCCGACTGACTTTAGTTTTCGTAGATTCTTTTAATGTATAATATAATAAAATCAGTGAACTGTTAGCTGGATTCTTGAAGTGGCTAACAATCGATCTTCTGCTGACAGTGGGCTGGGATTCCTTATAGCTGGGGCCAAGCTCTCCCCTTCCCTCGGAAAAAAAAATTAGAAAAAAAGTGACAGACGCTTCTCATCCTTTACTGACCTGTCCTGCAGTGTCTAAGGCTAAAGTAAACCAGCGTACGTTGAAAATTCGAAAGTACCATCTTGCAAACAAAGAAAATTGTCTTCAAATGATACAGCAAAATTTTCGTAGAAACGTTGTTCGTCTCAGAAAGGTTACTAAAAGCAACTCAGTTCATTCTTACTTTCATTTCAAGCGTGAAAGTACCGCATTTATGTCGGCACACTGTGTACAATTATTTTAACCCTGTGGGAACACATTTTCCGAAAGCTACAAAAGCGAAAAGGTATATATTGTGTCTTAGGAGTAGATGCTTCAATAAATATAAATATCTTTTGACTTTCTCGTTCATCTGCAACTAGAAAGCCGTTAACTGTAATGTCACAATTTTATTTCAGTCCATTAAGAGCAAAGTCGCAGTTTACATTACTTTGTTCTTCTCTTCTAGTTCCAAACACGAAATATAAATTCCATTAATTGTATTATGTGGAAAAAACTAGATGTATGCCTCTCAAAGTCAAGTATGATCTGCTGTAAAACCGTAGCAGAAAGTTGTCCATTGTAATCGGTTGCCACCCAAGAAAAATTAGTTCATTATTGTTCTCTGATTATGGATCTTTAACACATTACGAGGGACTGACAAATGTAGCCAGCATTCAGATTTTTCGGCACTGCAGTGCTTCACGCTACTCCCAACACAGGCTGAGTTCGTAGACTTCTGATCGCGGCCCGAGGGCGCTCAGATAACTTGCAATTACTTGTGAAAGGAGGTAGATATCAGTGTGATTACCATTTCAAAAACTTTTTTGTTCTTTTAGCTCCATTTCACTCGCTGCAATATATGGTCTAAAAATCATAGAACAGTAACCTGCCCACTATCTAACTTTTTCAATACACGATTTGTAAATCAAGTGCATATACTTGAGAAATAGCGTCATTTGAAAACGACTGTTAGGAACTACGAAAAGGTGAACGTCTTATACGAAAGCTAAGATGTTTTACTATAATGTGTCCAAAAATCAGATTTTTTAAACGCATAATTTCATCAAAATCGAGTGAGGAGCGTTACGGAACTAAAAACTCGTGCAGAATGAAAATTATCCTTTTTTATTTTTTCACAGGCAAGGCAAAGCTAGAAGGAAAAACTAATTTTATAAAACGATGTAGCGTCATCGTGCATACCATCAACAATTTTTACAACGTGCGCCGACTAGGCTGAGGCGGCTCAGTCAAGCTCAGCTCGTCCCGGCGGGCGCGACGAGAACCCGGGAGTATCGTGACTCGTCCTGCCCGAAACGTCTCGCTCTCGCGAGTGTAACGTCATCGCTCCCCCTCTACCATCTCTTTACCCGCCGTCAGCTGTCGAGAGCGGGGCGCGAGCGCTGCGGGAACCGAGCGGGAGTGGCGGCCGTTTTGACCGGCTCTACCGGCTGCACACCCGAGATTAATATTATCAGTTATTACGCCGGGAAAGTCTACGCAACCAAAACCCAGTCTTCTCCTCAAGACAGATCGTCATGGAAATGAAACTAAATAGTTATAAAGCAAACACGAATCAAAAGGTCTTCAACATCAAGATGATTATTACAGTATATTACACGTTTTATTCTGTGACGGTGAACACAAATGATCGGCGAAATGCGTGCTCTGCCAACTTCCAAGGAGGCCACCAACTCTATGATGGGCAGTTAATGGGAGCATTGTAATGAAAAGGGCTGCAATATTTTAACGTTTCACTAGTAGCAGCGTACTCGCTAATGAGAGCGTACACAAAACAAAGTAGGGTACGTGTACCCGTTATCGGCATCTTAAGGAGTATTCCCTTAAATATCTTGTGTATATTCTGTTTAATACAACAAATTTGGTTGTAACGCATTTTAACTTGCCACACAAATCCATATGGTTTCGTAAGGATATGCCGAGTCCTAATAACAATCAGATCAATTAAAAAAATTGATTTATAAGATGCACCATTCATACCAGTGATCGGTAGTGCAAATTATGCCTAGATCCTGTTATCGGCTCTCAATCGAACTATTCATCGTCAGTGGGACGAATATTTTTATTTCGAGATGACGGAAGTTTTAAAATGTACATTTATAATACGCAGTTTATCACTAAGTGCCAAGTACTCTGACAGTGCCGATTAATGGTACACTTATCTTACAACACCATTGGTGAAGGGGAACACTGCGAGAAACCCGAAGTTACGACTGATGAGCATTAAGAACAATTCTAGCCACACAACGTAAAACTACAAAGGAAAATGCGACTGCAAACTCAATATTTAGCCGGCCGCGGTGGCCGAGGAGACTGAGGCGCTTCAGTCACGGTCTGCACGGCCACTACGGTCGGGGGTTCGAATCCCCCCTCGGGCATGGATATTTGTGCCGTCTTTAGTATAAGGTAGTTCATAAGTAGTTTGTAAGTTTAGGGACTGATGACCCCGCAGTTAAGTCCCATAAGCTTAACAAACGTTCGAACATTCTCAAGATTTAGCTCTGTTTCTTTGCAACAAGGCCAATCGAATCGCACCAAAATGCTGCTAAAGATTCGATCTTTGTTCTTTTTCTAAGTTGTTGACTTGTAACGCATGAACTATGAGTTTTACGGTGTTAATAGTTCTTATCATTTCAAACGTACATTGAATATGTAACAATCAAGCCTAACCGCAACGTTATAATCCAATAGTTTTCTACATATGAAGCGTCAAAATAGGCTTTTTTTTTTTTTTTTTTTTTTTTTTTTTTTTTTTTTTTTTTTCAAAAACGAAAATTTTCAGTTTTGCCCTGTTTTCGACCCCAATATCGGCGTAACCGCTCATCCTACGAGAAAAGTCACGAGAATTAAAGTTGTAGTAAATTTTTATTAGCTATGAAATAAGTACAAGATGAACTCTCTAAAGTGAGTAATTCTCTGCAAATGGTACAAGAACGAAAAGTCAGTAAGCTGATTTTTTTTCTTTTGTTTTATGAAGAACTGTACCTAAATGGTAACTATTAACGAATTGTAGCCAATATAATTATATAGAAATGAATTTGTGTAATTAAAAACATACATTTCAGTAACTGAAAACTCTCAGTATTTTGGATCTCAGAAGATCCTGGTTGTTCACAGCAGTGTTCTAGGACATAAGGAAGTTGCTGCAGTGCTGAATGCATTCCTGGCTGTACGTCCGAAGGCGGGAGATCATCGTAATAGTTTCCATCTTCGTAGAGCAGACTCGTGCTGACGTTGTAGCAAGTGGTACCAGAGCAGTGAGTGCACAAAGCTGAGTACTGAAGCCCACGCCTCCGGTAGTTACAAGATACCTTCTTGCACTTACATAAGAGCGATCTGAGAAGTTTTGATCGATCAGGTTCACATAATGTTATTGTTCGTGACAGACGAACGGAGCTCTTCGACCAACCCCATTGTGTGGAATCCTTCAGCACTTGGGTGATATGTGTGGTTGGAATGGAAGGAAGCAGCTTCTTTGGTCGGGGGCAAATGTTCCAGGTCCGTCTTCGCTTTGGCTGCTGACTTGACGAACAGGCGGAACCGAAGACCGTATAGCGTGTCGAAGGATGTGTCTCCGACACCAGCTATAGTTGCATTACTAGTTTCTTGCAAGAGAAACATGGCGTCTAGGTCAGTCAGGTACTTGCACCTTTGAAGAAACATCACAATTTTGCTTTTCCTTGCCAGAAGAGGGCGGAAGTGGTGTCACATACGCTAAATGCATGTAGGAAGAGATCAAATTCGGGGGGGGGGGGGCAATTCTATTACTGCTCGACAGTACGGGCAATGTCACCGTGTGCGTATTCTGTTGCTCTCTTAGTTCAACGACCTCGATTTCAGAGCATAGCTGGTCAATGAGGCGTATTTTGTCTGAGTCGTTTTTAACGCTTTCTCCTAGGGCATTTTGATAATAGTTGAAGGGTCAAATACGATCTCACTGCAAGTAAGGGCAGCGCAGCGGCGCAATAGTTCTGTAGTTTTATTACTCCTGAGGGTTCCATCTTCATGATACCACTGAGACCTTCCTATAAAAGTTATTTAAATTGTAGGTAATTTAGGTAGCAACTATAGCCTTCGTCGAGACGTTTCTGTGCCAAATAGCGTTTTGCAGATGATAGCCCCCATCGACCACTACAAATATCCTGGTGCTTACAGAAATGGCGTGTGAAAGTGGTGTGAAAGCGACATAAAAAGCTGATTTCGCTCCCTTGCACAACCCCTCTTCGTTGAACAATGCCAGTGGATAAGAGACAAGCTAGTACTTAAAATGCTCTTCCAGTTCACTGTCCGACTGTTTTGTGATACACATCGTTTGAAAAATGGTCAGCGGACTAATGTAGTTAGTGATTGTTGACAAACTTACCACTTTTCTTTTCAGCGATACCTCGCCAAATGAGCTGCCAGTATTTTTTTCCTTGACCCCTTCCATGTGGGTCCACAGGTCCTTCAAATTTTATAATACATGAGTTACCTGTAAACATACAATCGAACATTTCGCTTAATGAACCCAATTTGTCATTGGTGTTTAGGCTCATTTCTGCAAAAAAATGTCAATTCTCATACGTATTCGCGAAGGATAATCGGTTGTGCTGATATTCAGTTTTCGTAAAAATAAGTTCATTTTTTACGCTTAATATCTAGAAAACTATTGTACGTATAACGCTGTGGTTAGGCTTAAATTGTTACATATTCAATACACTCTGGAAACGGTATGAAATTTCGCAGTTTTCCACTTATAACGTGGGAAGTACAGGGTTTTCGAAACTGCAAACTTGGTTTCACACTACTCTAACTGGTCCTAACATCATAAAAAAGAATTAGAACTACATCACGATTAGGGTTTTCAACGTCTAATTTGACTGCCCTATATGAGCTGCCTTCCTAAGTGAAGAATCGCCGAATACTTCTTCTGACGTTTTCCTGTATGCTTCTTTTGCCTTCTATCTCTAATTTCTCATGATGCCTGCACATTGAAAAAATTGGCTAAAATACATACACTTGAAGAACAAATTACATTCTATAACAAATTTTCTTCCATAATGCGTAATAGCCTGTGATACAGGGTAACTGCTGGAGGTACTCTATAGCAAATAGTTTCTGGGTTAGCGCAGTAAAAGGGGTGATCGAGTTTAAAATATGTGACAATACTCTCAATAAATAAGGAGGTTTGCAGCTTGAGACCCGGCCGTTGGATGGTTGAAGCAAGGGGGGGGGGGGGGGCAGAAACGTGAACGAAACATTACCGAATTTGGCGACGTTGCTACTACCACTGACGTCACAGTAACCGGCGCAGCTCTGTGAGTACGGCAGTTTTGACACTCAGTACTTGACAATGGCTGATGAGATCTCAGCTGAAAGTTTCGTATTTCACTAACGCCTGCTTCCAGGCATGAAAACAGTTGAAGGTTGCCTACTCTTCGAAAATGTTGCGGCAATAAAGCTGAATTGGTGCTGAAAGCTTCTAAATAAACGGCGAAGAAAACTTGCCAAATACATAATTCAACTTCGTTAACATAACTCATCTAACAACAACATGCAATGACTTATTTGCAAGATGTCCTGCATACTCACAATACTATGGTCATCGAATGGTGCAGTTTACACACCAATGATATCATGTGTAAGCAATTTATGGTTTCTCTTTTTGTATTCTCATTCTATCTCCCTCGCACTGAATGGGCGGGAATGGTCTGGCACCAGTACACTATGCTGCTGTTCAACTACGTGACACAAAAAAGTTTAAGAGGGTGAACCAAATTAAAAGTGATATTTAATTATATCCATAATGGATGTGAGATCGCGGTTGTATTACTTAATTATTTTGTCAAGTAGGCTCAACCACAGAAATCGTGTAAAAACACTAAAATATGACGCGTTTCAAGGGTCAAGCCCTCATCAGATAATCTGTACAAGAATCTTAAAACCTGAGACAATAAAAATCTAAAACGTGGTTACTTCCCTTGTAACCGCGTCAACGCGGAAAGGTCCTCGTCTGGATTCAAATCAGACTCCAGCACTGGCGGCGCATAACACTACCGAAATGCACGGAGTCAACAACACGACTGGGGCACACGTATGCACGTGAGGTCTTTGCTTCATGTGAATACGTGCGCCCCAGTCGTGTTGTTGACTCCATGCATTTCGTTGTGTTATGCGCCGCCAGTGCTGGGGTCTGATTTGAATCCTGGCGAAGCACAGTATGCTGAGGACCTTTCTACGTAGACAAGGGAAGTAGCCGCGTTTCCTTTCATTACGTTTTAGATTTTTATTTAGCCCATCATCTGGTGGGCGATATTATATGCATACAAATTTATCATTTAAAATACTGTTGTTATGTGTTACCAACACAATAAATTTGGTAATACATAACAACAGTATTTTAAATGACAAATTTGAAAGCATCAAATCTCTATGTATATAATATCGCTCACCAGATGGTCTAAGCCCGAACCATGCTGCAAATTGACAATAAATAATCTACTAATAACATCTAGTGATTATTCAAGCAATATATAGCAATTTTAGAATCATTAAAAATTTTTTGGCTGAAACCTTTTGCGGGTTTTCCAGACAAAAGTCATAACGCTCATAGGTTCGTTATCATTTATATGAGGAAAACAAAGTTTTTCAAAATGTTTGTATAGCTTATGGGACTTAACTACGGGGTCATCAGTCCCTAAACTTACAAACTACTTATGAACTAACTAATACTAAGGACGGTACAAATATCCATGTCCGAGGGGGGATTCGAACCCCCGACCGTAGTGGCCGTGCTGACCGTGACTGGAGCGCCTCAGTCCCCTCGGCCACCGCGGCCGGCCGAAAATTAAGTTTCTTACATGTACGTAAATGTAAGGGGCGTACTTTTCTCTCAGCACATTTTGGACAGGAATGCTGCAATCTGTGGAACTGGATTTTTCGCTAAGTATGAATGTTGTCACGCGAAGACCCTTCAAGCCGGTGTTCTTCGGGAACTTTTTCCCCCTTTCACGTAGAGCTTCATTAATTTTCTTTTTCACTTTCTTCAGTAAAGCAACGTTCTCGGAGATAGGTGTCTCTGAACCTTCTATTTCAGAAATAATCATCGCCATAGATGTGAAGTTGTTTCTAATATAATCCAAGTCACATTGAAGGTTCTTGGAGTAACTATGTTCCGTAATTTACAGAAACTGCATCCTGCGCTATATTTTCAGTTACCTTCATGACAGCTGGAAATTGCTTACTGTAATGTTCTGCTGCTGCGAACCACGTGCCAAGCGGATTGTTTGTTCGTTAGTCTTGCGGAGTCGTTTCGAACAAATTAAATAATTCCTGGAAGGCGTTTCCTGGTCTAACTTGCGAACAATCAATTTGCAAAGTGCCGCCATATATTTTCGGATTTTTGGTGTTTCATCTACAGAAATCCGTATGCAAGACTCCGTCATATGTGTTCGGTTTCTTTGCAATGCATTCGCGTTGGCTCCAGTTTTTTTTTCCGATGGAAATTTTTTTTTCAAATTTGTCTTCAGTTGAACTATCTTTGATCTGTGAAGCAAGTCAAAGTTTTGAAAACAGAAGAAAGACGACTTAGATTTTTAAAGCTGTAGTAGGCAAAAATAAGGATTACCGACGAAATAGGTTATTTTAGGTGCTATTAAATTTGCGGTTTCAGTTTTAATTAGTCATGAAATACATACGTACAAGTTTATTGGCGACTAGTAACTCAGGAAACGAGTACGTTTTCTATATCTACAACTACCTGCATACTTCGCAAGCCACCCGATGGTGCGTGGCGGAGGGTACCTTGAGTACTACTATCAGTTCTCCCTCCTGTTCCAGTCACGTATTGTTCGCGGAAAGAAACATCGTCGGATTGCCTCTGTGTGGGCTCTAATCTCTCTCATTATATCTTCATGATCTCTTCACGAGATGTACGTAGGAGGGAAGAATATACTGCTATACACCTCGGTAAAGGTATGTTATCGAAACTTCGACGAAAGCCCGTATCGAGCGACCGTCTCTCCTGCAAAGTCTCCGTAACGCTTTCTCGATTACCAAATGATCCTGTAACAAAGCGCGCTGCTCTCCGTTGGAACTTCTCTGCTTGCTCTATCCCCCACCTGTGAGCAGTATTCGAGTAGTGGGCGAACAAGTGTATTGTATCCTACTTCCTTTGTTTTCGGACTGCACTTCCTTAGGATTATTCCAATGAATTTAAGTCTAGCATCTGCTTTACCGACGATTAATTTTATATAGTCGTTCCATTTTAAATCAGTCCCAATGCCTACTCCTAGATAATTTATGGAATTAACTGTTTCCACTTGCTGACCTGCTATAGTGTAGCTAAATGATACAGGATCTTTCTTTCTATGTATTCGCAGCACATTACACTTGTCTACATTGAGATTCAATTGCCATTCCCTGCACTATGCGTCAATTCGATGCAGATCCTCCTGCATTTCAATACAGTTTTCCATTATTTCCACCTCTCTATGTACTACAGTATCATCCGTAAAAAGCCTCAGTGAACTTCCGATGTTATCCGCAAGGTCATTTATATATATCGTGAACAGCAACGGACCCACAACACTCCCCTGTGGCACACCTGACATCACTCTTACTTCGGAAGACTTCTCTCCATTGAGAATGACATGTTGAATTCTGTTATCTAGGAACTCCTCAATCCAGTCACACAATTGAAGACCTAACACTCTAAATGTGCTAAGTACCATTTTTTTAAAATTTTTCCCCGCTCTAAACGTGCTACAGCAATGCGAGTATATTATACCAAAAGCGCTTTGTCATATGACATATGTTAAGAGGTTCTTCCATTCACCGACAGGTGGCATTGGTGTTAAAACCACAGCCTCCTTCGTTCTAAATGTGCTTGATAATCAACTTCTGTGTTCATGCTCATGACAACAGTGAAACAATAATGTGTTTTTGGCACGATGGTGAAGGGTCTCAAGGAGCTAACAGCATAGCATCATGTCTGTTCCATTTCTTGAATTGCGCTAAAATTACTGTCATTGTAACTTGTAAGAAAAGGAAACTTGTAATTTGGAGTGACAACAGTTGTGGGAAAAATAAAAACCGTGTACTTTATATATATGTACAAGTTCGCAATGTATTGTGTTCTATTTGAATGTATACTGCAAAAGCACGTATTTGGTCTCAGGCCACAGTTTCTCATCTTGTGATAAAAATTTTGCCTTAATAGGAAAGCGCAAGAAGGTAGTTAAATGGTACGTACATGATGATTTACAAGAAGTAACTGCTTCAGCACGCCCTTCTCTCCCATTCAAAACTCTGAGAACGGAGGAAAAGGAAATTATTGACTTCCAGGTTGCTGCTGATAAAGTGATCAACACAATGAAGCTAC
This sequence comes from Locusta migratoria, assembly GCA_026315105.1. Classification (NCBI taxonomy): domain Eukaryota; kingdom Metazoa; phylum Arthropoda; class Insecta; order Orthoptera; family Acrididae; genus Locusta; species Locusta migratoria. The sequence continues at coordinate 186,787,769 of CM048745.1, forward strand.
ACATCAGTGCTGCTGCACAAATTAAAACCACGTCACCTGGAATAGTGTTCATCAAAAGGACATTCAGTGAAATTGAACAGTAGGAAAGTGTAAAATCCTAAGGAAAGGCAAAACTGTAGACGATTTCATTCATACACAACTTTCAGTGTTGCCACATTTTCCACTATTGTCTGCTAAAAAAAAAAAAAACAAAAAAAAAAAAAAACCTTGCTTGCTACGTGTAATGATACTGCTGGCCCCCTCATCTCAATGTTATTGTACGATACCGTCTGCCTGGTCCTCTCATCTCAATGTCATCCTACGATACCGTCTGCGTTGGATCCGGAATCGTGTGGTTCAGTTGTGATATATGTTGCGTGTCAAGTTAAAAACGTAATAGCCAGCCTAGGAATCAGTGTAGGACAGTGTCTGGGTGATACTGTGATTAAAACGAGTGATAGTTTTCATTAATTAGGAAATTCATATATTTGCTTTCCAGGCAGTTCTATAAACAATAGTTGCGTCATTGTATGTTATTTCAAGACTTAAACAGACGAATTGTAATATCTTTTGTAAAAAACAAAAAGAAATGAAAATTAATAGCATTGCATGTATGTTAGGCTCATAAACAAGTTGTGTAGATCAGCTAATTGTTTTAATTACTGTAAATTCGAAATTTGTATATTGTGTTTCTTTGTATATATTGACTGACGTGACATTTTAAACCTAGTTTCAAAATTGACAATATAATTGATAGTTCAATATATGTTAGGAACATGTGTGATGTACTCGTTAACTAATTAATTGACATTTAACATTTTGGTTTGTTGTCAAACAAAAAGTAGCGTGATTAAAACTTAAAAAGATAGGTGCGATCTAAAATTATTGTGTGTATAGTTTTCATTTTTTATTGTAATTATTTTTGTGTACATGAAATGTTTTTCTCTTATGTTTGTTAATTGTAAATCAGTATAATCTATTGTTATGAACAATGCTTAATGTAACGTCATTACTGCCGATGTTATATATTTGCCTCACCGCCTTGCGTGGGGGAGTTCGAGTTTTGGCTTTTCTAAAGTGCACTGAAATCTATGTCACTCTGTGTTTTGAAATTGAAGTACTAGCGTTCTGATGCTTTGCATTGTTTTGAATTTGTAATGTTTTGGTGGAGAAGGAGTTTGATTTCTAATTAAAGAAGAAGTGTAAAAGTGTACATATCGAGTATTTATTTCTACCACGACGCCCCAGGAGAATAATGTTGCAACGAGCAGAACCCCCATACAACGAAAAGTTGACAAGATGAGTATTATGTTGGAAATTGGTAGAAAGGAACTTAAAATCTATTAAAATATTACATACGGTACCCTTTATATCAAATCGTCATCGTCAATTTTTTTCTGATTCGTTTAATGATGCTGTATACTGAAAATATTTGTTTCAGATATGTTTCGTCAAGCGGTACAGCTTGGTACCTCTGTTGGACTTAGCCCATTTAGTCTGAATAACGCAATGTATATGACACCTTCTGCTTTCACGTTTTTTAATTTTCTTCTTCTCGCCAATTCTATGAAATTTTCTCTTGACTTGCCGAATAGTTTGTATTAGCTGGATGTTAATAAACGGTATAATACTATAAAATGTGTGTAATAATTTCGTACGATAAACAATACAGTTTTTTGCTATATCTCAGAACTTTTTTTTGGTCCTTTGCACAGTGGTATAGTACCAGACTACAAGTCCAAAGGTCGCGGGTTCGATCCTCGCCAGGTCCTAGGATTTTTATCTGTCTCTTTCCACTTCTTTCACCTCTGGCAGTATTGCTCATGTGAAAAATACGGAGTAGCACCGTGTTTCGGAAGCCACATTTAACTGTAGGTCCCCCTATAACTGGCTGGGTAAGTCAAAATGTTCAAATGTTTGTATAGTCTATGGGACTTAACTACGGGGTCATCAGTCCCTAAACTTACAAACTACTTATGAACTACTTACAAACTAAACTTAACAAAATCTGATGTTGAGTTGATTCTTTTAAGGTTAGAGTTTCGTATCTTCTTAGTGTTAATTTACAATAAATGTCTAATCAATTGATGCAAATAACAACTATAAATGAATACTACTTACTCAGTACAGTGGAGTTACGGAGGTGATGATCATTTATGTCAACGTTTCCCCTTGACAGTGTAATAATGAAACTTAGGCAATACAATTAGACAAGCCACACAAAAAGTGACTGAGAATAAAGATGGCCGCTTGCAGTTCTCCTTACATGAAGAAGAAAGCTACCAGAGAACACTATGAGACATTTATTGAACTAATAACTTTTATTTACAGAGGTGAGGCTGTAGCATGTGACGGGGATTCAACAATGTGTAAAGTACTTTAAAAATTATTTTAGCTAAAAATATCAGTAATGTCTAATTGTTAATAAGTTTTCTAACAGTTAAGCTGGTTAAAAATTAAAAAACTTTATCATACCTTTTACAATTTAACGTAATGTAATCAAAGTTAGTGTAGAGGACAAGTAACATACTATTATCATAAAGGGATTCATAGCAACTGAATTTAAATAAGGCATATTTTGACCTGGCACTCAAATGTGCACAATTTCTGAGAATGACCCATACACGCAGTGACACTAACTACCAGCACCAATTTCCTTAAACTGTTATGATATACAATTTGTCGTAAATTTCTTTTAAATTTTACGCTATTACGTAAAGATTTTCTAAAAATCAGACGGATAAAAATGTTTTTCCAGTTTGAATTACGTCAGAATTAAAAAATTGGACTACAAATGGCTGTGGCTGGACCCCCTTCACATCCAGCCTCACCCTTATGGAGACCATGTTCACAGTAATGAAGATGTATAACTGACTTCCAGCAAGATGGAGGTGAGATAAGCAACTTGGTAGCTTGATCAATGTATTTGTTGTCAGTCGAAGTTGCGCAGAAGTACTGTATTCTGTTTATTTTATTACAGGCTACCGGTTTCGGCCATGACATCCATCTTCAAATCATCCCGAAAGTAACCCTTAACAACACACAAAGAACTGGCCACGCGATTTAACTGTCTGGGTAGCATGTTCTTGTTTATTCAGCTATCCACTCAGTTAGATCATGTGGTCAGTTAGTTCATAAATGGCTACTTACGGGATGATGTACTGTCCAAAACTTGTCATCTATAATTCAATAAATTAAATACTTCTTTGCAACTGCGACTGACAGTATATACAAGGCTTGTGTTTTAAATAAGGTCCGTTTTGTTGTAGAAAGTCGACGAGCTTATGTTTAGTGTAGCGGCATGCCTCGGGAACAACTGTGCTCAGTTTCAGCTCTGCAGCTAACCTGCAGAGTTCTGTTCTGTGCTTTCAAAATGTTTAAAACTATTAACTCTGCCGACGTGTGTGAGGTTCGGTCAGTGATACGGTTTTTCTCAGAAAGGAACGTGTCTGCTGCATAAATTCATCAACTGATTTGCGAAGTGTACGGTGATACTGTTATGAGTGAAAGCAAAGTGCGTAAGTGAGTACGAGAATTCAAAGATGGCCGTGATAACGTTCATGATGAGGACCGCTCCGGTTGCCCATCTTCTATTACAGACGATTTGGTGGCTTCGGTTGAAGCGAGGATCCGTGAGAACAGGCGGTTCACAATAACAGGTCTCTCAAACGTATTTTCTTACGTGTCAAGATCAGTGCTTTTTAAAATTGTTTCTAAACAACTAAAGTTCAGGAACTGTGCTCCCGTTGTGCCCCGAAACTCCTAACAGAGGACCACAAAAACTAAAGATTTGAGTGTGCGGTGACGTTCTTAAGTCGTTATCACGAAGAAGGTGACCGCTTCTTGAATCAGATCTTAAGTCGAGACGAAATATGGGTTTCGCATATCACGCCCGAATCGAAGCAACGGAACATGGAATGGAGACACACACACTCGCCTGTAAAGGTGAAGGGCAAACCGACTCTGTCCCAGCGCAAAATCATGGCGTCGGTGTTTTAGGACAGGCATGGCGTTTTGTTGGTCGACTTCAAGCAACGAGGAACCACAGAAAATATACACAGAACGATTCAAAACAAAAGACGAGGCATGCTGACGAAGGAGGTTGTCTATGACAATCCAAGACCTCACACTGCAGACCAGACCCGCGATTTGTTGGACAGTTTTGGCAGAGAATTTTTGGCCATCCACCATACAATCCTCATGGTGGAGCGCCTCAGTCTCCTCGGCCACCGCGACCGGCTGGGTAAGCCACTTCGAAGGTCGGAGGAAGGCAACGGCATACCACCTCTAAACAGGACCATGCCTAGTAAAGCACTGTGGTGTTCAAACCAATCTTCGGATTGTTGACTGTTTTTTTTTTTTTTTAGCACATTTAGATTGTTAGGTCTTCAATTGGTCTGATAGACGTTACGTAAAGACCAGCGGACTAGGAATGACCCCTCTTTTTAGCAAAATCTAAACATGATCTTCGTGCAGCAAGGGCGACGTAGTGACGAAGCAGTTGTGCACGTGCCTCCAAGTAGAAGTGAAAAAGGCGAAACCACGAAGTGGCTAAAAGAGACAATACTGGCGAGTTCGTCAGAAGGCGCTGTCAGCTCATCCTCGCAGCTTAGCAGAGCGGCCATCAGCTGTCACGGTGGCTCTTGCTCTTAACACGCTTTCTCTCTCTCGCGCCAGCGCTTCCGCCTCTGGAATTCCTTCCGGAGACGGTCCGGAGGCTTCTAGGTCCGATATTCAGCGAAAGCGCGCGCGTCGAGGAGGGTTTCGCTGAGGAGAGCGCCTTAGGCTGGATAATAATCTGTGCGAATCCTATTTTCCTTTCGGAGGGTCGCCGGACGAAAGTGGGGTGTATAAGCCGCGAGCGCCGGCGATGATACAGCTGGGAGCCGTGGCCCCGTCAGCAGTCGTCGCGACTATACGGGGTGGCCTGGCTGAAGGGTGGGGGTATAGCCCAGCCACTGTGCGCTCCCAGAATTCCCGGAAGAGAGTCTCCAGCCGCTACTGCGCATGCGCTTGTTATTTTTACGCCTCGCTCTCCCGGGCTGCCGATGCTATCGCTCTTCCGCGAGGACGGCTCTCGCTCCTGCGGTTTCGCCTGGCGTGTGTGTCTGTGTGTGTGTGTGTGTGTGTGTGTGTCCTTGCCTCAGAACTCTCACATATCGCCAACGCGCAAAATTCCTCCTCCTATACTCATGTTCATTCTTTTCCCTACCGTCGTTTCTCTTGGGAAATGAAATGTAACTACTCAATGATAGAACCACTGATGTCTACACTACCGGGTATACTTTAACCGATTTTCAGTTTCATGTGATTATCATGACTGTTTTTTAACTAATGTGATGTTTAAGTTACTCAATTTGGGGGCAAGTATGAAAGGATTGCACACTAATCAGTACAACACATCTTCTAAAATGCAGAGGTAGTTACGGGAAAAATTGTTAGTGGTCAAAGTTGCCATCAGTTCGGGTTACATTGACCGGCCTCTATCTCCACCACTACAATTCCATCTGTGGTCAATATTTCAACAACACAGTGCAACTTTGAGCACAGAGAAATAAATACATTCGTCTAAATTTATCTTAAAAGCTTTATTAATCTTTATAAAAGAGAAAACAGTGAGGTACATAAATAAAACAGTGCGACCCATCATCAGAATTATAAACGTAATGGAAGTTACCAGGTGTAGTGGCCTATTCCACATATTAGTTCAGCTTAATACTCTCAAGTTTATCCTTATTAAACCTAAATCCCCATTTTAGAATATCTGGTACAGTGATAATTAGGGCTGCCTGTTCTTCACGTATAAAGTCTGTCACACTCGGGGCCAAATACACTTCTTCCCTAGTTTTCCAAGATATTTCACATTATACTGGGTGGTATCATACCAGTGGAATTTCTTAGTGCTAAAGATTCTTCCAGATGATCAAAATTCTCTTGAAGTGGACTTGCAGTAATATCTGCGTTGAGGTCTTCAAGTAATGGCATTTCCGATAGGCTAAGAGACTCTTATGATGCTTCATAAAACTGCAGGCCCATTAATACCAGGTTTATCGGTTGGAACAAATAGAGATACTTTCTTCCTCTTGTAACTAAATATAGCTTTCCCAAATATCGCACGTCTTGCACATCAAACAGAAAACCCCATTCACAAACTGTCGAAGTATAATGAACAAATTTTTCTTCTTCTTCATTTGTAGCCGGCCACGCTGGCCGAGGGCACTGAGGCGCTTCAGTCACGGTCTGCACGGCCACTACGGTCGGGGGGGCCGAATCCCCCCTCGGGCATGGACATTTGTGCCGTCCTTATTCTTAGCTAGTTCATAAGTAGTTTGTAAGCTTAGGGTCTGAAGACCCCGTCTGATGTCCCATAAGTTCTACAAACATTTGAACATTTTCTTCATTTGTAAATACACTTGGTCTTCCACATTTACGTCCATGTTTTGAATGCACCTTATTATACAGTGTTCCTTTTGCTGTGTTGTACTGTATTTCTTATTGCATTAATTGTAATTCTGCAACTTTTAAAATGTTTGTATAGCTTATGGGACTTAACTACGGTGTCATCAGTCCCTAAACTTACAAACTACTTATGAACTAACTAATACTAAGGACGGCACATATATCCATGCCCGAGGGAGGATTCGAATCCCCGACCGTAGTGGCCGTGCATGGAGCGCCTCAGTCCCCTCGGCCACCGCGGCCAGCCTGCAACTTTTAATTTCGTCCAGTGCAGTCTGCATGTCTTCTTCACTGTGAGCTTTATACTGCAATGCACCAGGACCTTTTTGTGATTTCTCGCCATAATGTACTACCATGCGCAAAAATATCCGAACGACCTGAATTGCGTTTCGCCTGATGTGCATGCAACCCATCTAACGTATGTGTCTTGCGGGTGCTCTGCTCGCTCCGCGGTATAGTCTTTCGACTATTCAAAATGGATCCACTACAGACAACTGCTCTTTGTGGCAATCATTCCAGATGTAAATTAACACCATGATTTTGGAAATAAAAGGAAACACGTTATTAAGTTGAAACTTTGGAAGGTAGGAGGCAAGGTACTGGCGGAAGTAAAGTTGTGGGGCGGCATCGTGAGTCGTGTCGAGATGGCACAGTCGGTAGTGCGCTTGCCCGCGAAAGGCAAAGGTCCCAGGTTAGAGTCCCGGATCCGGCACACAATTTTAATCTGCCAGGAAGTTTCATATCAGCGGACACTCCGCTGCAGAGTGAAAGTTTCATTCTGGAAACATCCCTTAGGCTGTGGCTAAGCCATGTCTCCACCATATCCTTTCTTCCAGGAGTGCTAGTCTTGCATGGTTCGCAGGAGAGCTTCTGTGAAGTTTGGAAAGTAGGAGGCGAGGTACTGGCGGAAGTAGAATTGTGGGGCGGCATCGTGAGTCGTCTCGAGATAGCACAGTCGGTAATGCGCTTGCCCGCGAAAGGCAAAGGTCCTAATTTCGAGTCCCGGTTCCGGCGCACAATTTCAATCTGCCAGGAAGTTTCAGAACAAAAGTGCTTCGAAATTCTACAGGACTTTAGCATTTCCGATACTATAGTAAAATCTGTTGTTTGTAATAATATTAAATGTTGTTTAAGGATTAATTAATGTTTTATGTGACGGTGTTTGTTTTATTAGATTATAATAAGTGTGACACTACTTAAGATATGTCATTGTAATAAATTGGATTTAATAAACGTTAAGTACTTAATAACGTGTTTCCTTTTATTTCCAAAATCATGGTGTTAATTTACATCTGGAATGATTGCCACAAAGAGCAGTTGTCTGTAGTGGATCCATTTTGAATAGTCGAAAGACTATACCGCGGAGCGAGCAGAGCACCCGTAAGACACATACGTTAGATGGGTTGCATGCACATCAGGCGAAACGCAATTCAGGTCGTTCGGATATTTTTGCGCATGGTAGTACCTGAGTAGGAAACTAATGGTGGCATAAGAACACAGCAGCAAGAGTGTATCTGTAAGCTTGGGGTAACATTGACCGGCGGTCAAAGTAACCCTGAAACAATACTTCATGCACATGACTTCAGAAAAAGTAATATACTAGTCGATACACACATATGAAGAAAAGAAAAATCTGTGGTCTGTTATGAGAATTAATCGAGCAACATACCTGATGTAGTTTAAAACACCAATGGCTCTGCTGTTGTTAGATATTGGTGGATTTTGCACAACCAACTTTAAACACCCTTTTTCGTATACTACTTCAAGTCTCAAAAAGTTTGCCAACTGCTGCGTAAGAAAATCAGTACTACATGTGATACAGCTAGCATATATTGATGGAACTTTTATACCAAAGAGTATTCACAAAAGACGCAACTGAGAGCCAGCAGAGAGATGTAAGACTTCTCAAGCTTGGATGGTCAAAGTAACCACGCCAGTCAAAGTATACCCGGTTTACGGTACCTGGATGATGAACTAAGGATGTCTGAGCGCATCAACCGAAGACGTTCATATTCCGTTTCTTGCCTAATTACACTGTGGGTACTATCTTATATATTAAAAGAATCTACAAAAACTAATGTCAGTCGGGCGATTTCCTTCATTTTTGTTTTAAACGAAAGGTATTCATCCACAGTTTTGTCATCGGGAATCAGAATTCACGTATCTCTCGCCTTCCTTGCTCTATACTCAAACGAGATTTTCTTCTATATATTTCTTATGGGCATGTCCTTGCTGTAAACTAAAGTCAGTCGGTCAGGCTCTTCTATCCGACCGATTTCCTTCATTTTTGATTTAAACGAAAGGTATTCATTCGCAGATTTGTCATCAAGTATCAGAATTAACTTAAGTAATATTTTAATCGGTTTATTATATCTTCGGTTCTAATTTAGGTACGCAGTTCTTTTTAATCTAACAAAACTCAGCGGATCAAGCTCTTTCATTTGCGCCTTTAAACACTTGCATTGTTTGATTCTGAAGAAAGCTATGCGTGAACAACTTTACTTCCATTTTTTCACATCTTTTTTGTCTCAAGGAGAGTACTCGGGCTCGAACAAACACAAATATACCAAAATCGTCTGGGAGATAATGTAGAGGTCCCTTATTCCACTAGCGATACTCTCGCATCTGCAAAACTTTGCATTCGCTCATTAGAGGCCTCTGCGTTAGCCACGCCGCATTGCACTTTGATCTGCCGGTACACCAGTCAGGAGCATTATGGACAGTGCGGTGTGCCTCTGAAATTGCGTTTTGTGACGTTATTTGTGCAGTGAAGCGTCAGATGGGTCGGCGATTGGTAATCAATCCTGATAATGTATTGCGATTGGTTGAGATGAAATTCCAAAGAGCCTTTCTTGGTGTAGAATATGAATCATTGACATGTTTTCTGGTATCTATTATAGTGAAGAAATATGAGCATAGACTAAACACACTATAGTATATACCAGGTAACATGCGAATGATTCATCTTCTACACCAATACCATCTTCACGAAGAAGGTGTGGTGTCGCACAAGTCCAAAGTGCGCGCCACCTACTTTCGCCGCGCGCCGCCATGCACGCACGGCGCGGCGTTCTTACGACGACAGCCACGAGCGCCCTCTGCTGCAACGCCGCTCGTGGCCACCACTGAACGACATCGTTCACTTGGGACTGAATAGCAACCAGTTAGGACCTTCGTAATCAGATAGGCACCAGTGAAGACTTGGCTATCAGTTAGGCACTAGGCAGGACTCTAGCTCAACTATGTATCAACATTCTGTAGTACTATGTAAAAGTTAAGTATTGTATGAGTTCTGTGCAATATATATCTCATTCTAATTTACTTTAGTGTTTCTAGTTTCTGGCTGCTCCCTTCCGTACCTGCACCAGCGTGCTATCTTTATTCCTGTGTCGGTCTCATTCCACTCGACCACCGACACCTACAACGGAACGAGAAACAAAAGCGGCGACGAGGCTGGGACACAAAAGAAGGTTTCTTCATAACTTCATCTCAACCAGTAACACTATATTAGCAGGATTTTTTTACCAATCGCCGACCTATCCGACGCTTCACTACACAAATAACGTCACAAAACGCATCTTCAGAGGCACACTGCACCGTCACTACTGGTGTACCGGCAGGTCAAGGTGGAGTGCGGCGTGGCACACGCAGAGGCCTCTAACGGGCGACTGCAGAGCTTTGCAGTTGAGGGAATATCACTAGTGCAATGAGGAACCTTCACGTTATCTCTCACACGATTATCGTTTATTTATATTTGTTCGAGCCCAAGTACTTTCCTTGTTAGACCTTGAGAAAGATGGGTTCAGTCGTTTTATTATTGACATGTAAATTTTATTTGAATGACACATCAATGTGGATGTATACCATTTTGCTATGTTAAAATTGTTTCAGTAGCAGTGAAGTCATGTAAAAAATTACTACAGGTCTGAAGATGGCGTCTAGCACGCTGAAACCGGTCATGTAATTAAACGAACGATCTTGGCTGAAAACCTCTTATTAAACACTAATGAGTTTCACTGATTTGTTGTTTTTATTAATCTGTTACCAATTTAATTCAAATACGGATTTACTTTCAATAGTATGGTCATTATAAAAGTGTTGAGTATTGTGGATAGCACAAATCATTATTCTTCTGTGAGTCCTTACGAAAGCTACAGTCTGTTTTGACACACACACACACACACACACACTGATGAGTCACGTTTCCTGTTTTCATTAATCTGTTGCCAGTTCCGATCAATTAAGCTTTTCTTTCAATAGTACGCCCGTTACAAATGTGCTATTTGTCGTGGATAAAACATATCTTTATTCTTCTTAGTGTTTTTCAGACTACTACTTCCGCTTTAACTGTACGTGACGGTAAAATTTTACTTACCAGCCGGCCGCGGTGGCCGAGGAGACTGAGACGCTCCAGTCACGGTCTGCACGGTCACTACGGTCGGGGGTTCGAATCCCCCCTCGGGCATGGATATTTGTGCCGTCCTAGTTCGTAAGTAGTTCATAAGTAGTTTGTAAGTTTAGGGACTGATGACCCCGTAGTTAAGTCCCATAGAAAAAAAAATTACTTACCATCCCGGCGGCCTCTCATGATTGTGTTGGCAACATAAACAAAACGGTAGAAAATCTTTGATATCAACAATCTTAGAAATCCACACAGAGCGTTTTGATTATTGTTTCGTTCAGACGATGAAGTAAACAAATAATGCTGGTCTATGGTTGACAGGTTCTTGTACGTACCCCTCATTCACTAAATACTTGCCCTCGTTAAACGAAGATTTCATTATCAACGTCACCCGATTGACAACACAACACAATCACGCAAGGCCGTCAGGACGCTAAGTACAATTTAACCGTGGGTAACACGTTCTTCTCATAAAATGATTCGACAGTGTAGGCATCTGTTAAACTATTGCGGAAGTGTTAGCTCAAATACAAATAATGTTCAAACCAACTAGTAAAGCTTAGAATGTCATACCATGTCAGAAGATCATAGTAGTACCGTACGGAAACATTTTGACGTGAGGTGAGGCAAGATGGCGGCAGCAGGCTTTAGTCACAGAGGGAAGTTTGATAGTCTAGTAATGTATATGTTTCTAGCCTATTTACAACGTGGGTACTATAAAGTATTACAAGAAAACCATAGGAAACTTCGGTACGATACCATCTTATTGCGTCGAATATTGACGTAAATATCAAAATAAGTCGTAATCAAATCAAATATTTGTTAAGCTTATGGGACTTAACTACGGGGTCATCAGTCCCTAAACTTACAAACTACTTATCAACTACTTACGAACTAGGACGACACAAATATCCATGCCCGAGGGGGGATTCGAACCCCCGACCGTAGTGGCCGTGCTGACCGTGAATGGAGCGCCTCAGTCACCTCGGCCACCGCGGCCGGCCAAGTCGTAATCAAGCAATTCTTTATCACGCGCTAACTGGTGGAAATTCATTTAATTACAAATGGCGGCCAATGGCAAATCGTTTGAAAACATATAAAAGTGTAGGCACGCTACGTTTCTATGCTAAGACACCAGAGTTATAACTTTGATCAGAAATGGTAGTTGGATTGTTTTGTGGACACTGCAAAGTTTTCTTCTTTCTTCTCTGCAAAACTACGCCGAATAACATGGATGGTAATTTTATGCGTAGTAGTTTGGAGTGACAAAGGTAACAAAACTGTTTAGGTGTTGTAAAGTAATTCAATTTTTCCTGATTTCTTTGTAATTCATGATTGTTAAGTAGGAAATAACAAGTAACGTTAAATATGCAATTTAGTTCCTTTTTCCATTATTATCAGTCACTGTGACTCTCTCTCTGTTTCCTACATCTGGTTAATTTTTCTAATAATTAGAAATGAATTATCAGAAAAATAGTTATTGGACAACATAATTTAAGAAAATTGCAACCAGTCACTGCATTATGCAATGTTACTAGTTTTATTTTATCATCCGGTTTTCAAACCTCTTCAGACGGTGCATGTGTTACAGGTTTAAAAAATGTTCAAATCTTTGCTTATGGGACTTAAGCGCGGGGTCATCAGTCCCTAAACTTACAAGCTGCTTATGAACTAGCTAATACTAAAGACGGCATAAACATACCTGCCCAAGGGGGGATTCGAACCCCCGACAGCAGCAGCCCTTCAGACCGTGACTGGCACGTCGCAGAGCGCTCGGCCACTGCGGCAGGCGTTACAGGTTCAGTTCAAGCGCAGGGTCTGTGGTGCGAAGATGGAAAAATGCTTTCATAAATAGACTTACTCGTTAAAGTCGCATTTTGCATCTGGAAAATAGTCGAATTTGTTCTTGTACTTACTGCGACTCCATGGCCGGCTTTTATAAATAATTTCTATTTCTCAGGTTTCCTTGTGATTAGACGACGCTACCACATCACTCTGTTTTCACAGTTGACCTCTTTAATGTCCCATGCGGCTAGCTCCAATTACCATGCGGCTTTCTCAGTAAATCAGGAATAAGGTAATTGTTAACTTATTGGTTTTCTATCTATATGTCATAGGTTTTCTTGCCTTGGATACAGTGAGTTTAAATATATCAGTGGCCAGAAAATACGCTGACAATATTAGATTTAGTGATGTGGAGAAATGTAGAGGAATATTTTTCCAATGTTTGGTTTAGCTGACAATTCCAAATATTCTGTATGCAAAAATCATTTGTTTATCAGATAGTACATTCTAAAAAGCACAACTTTATAAGAAAGGGCTATAGCAGAAATAACAGAGGAACTTTGTGTGAAATAAAGTGGAATTCATATTAACTTTAGACCTGCAAATAAGAGTATAATATTTCGCAAGTCAATGAACTTACACTGCTCAAAACAATTAGAGGATCGGATATTGTTTACAATTATGTAATTTGAGTGTAATACAGTACCCTATTTTGCTGTCTCAACTCTTTACTTAACGTCTACATGGCATTTACTGCCATTATAGTAACAACTTCATTGTCGTTGCCCTGTAATACGGCGTGTCATCACCTCGGACAACCAGTGCAGTTGCACACCAGCGTGGCATGGACAGTGTGAGGTTATTAATCAGCTCTTGAGACCATGAGCACAGTATCCAGCTCTGCAACCGTTGTGGGGTGTACTGATCTGACAGCAATGCGTCAGCCAACTGCATCCCAGAAATGCTCAATGGGGTTTAAATTCGGTGAACAAGCTGGCCACTCCATTCGTTCAATTCCCTAAACGTCAAGCATATTGTCCACCACTGCAGGTCTGTGGGGATGAGCGGTATCTTCCACCAGAATAATCTCCTACGGCACCATCGTAGGGCACATGAAAAAGTCGAAGGATCACGTCTCTATACCTCTGAGCAGTCAAAGTACCATTCTGAACGACACAGAGGTCCGAACGTTCGCCAATATTGACTTCTGACCAAACCATTCGCCCACCACCATGATATGGTGACATTTCCTGCACTTAAGCAGGATTGTTTCGAGTTCCACGTTCTTTCCAGATGAGGGGGCGACGATTGTCCGACTGAGCAAAAAATATTGATTCATCTATGAACAGAATCCGGCGCCATTCGTTACGACTCTAATCCTGATGTTCCTCCGCCGAGCTTCTGTAGGCTACATGGAAACAATTACCATAGGCCTCCATGCGTAGAGGCCACATTTCCGAAGGCGTTTTCCGACTGTTGGTAATGATATCGCGCGTCCTGTTGCTGTCAGGAGGGTACGTTGCAGCTGAATTGCATTGCACTATCTCCTCACTACACTATCTGAACCAACTGCTTGTGTAATGCGTTTGATAGAATAAACACACGTCAACATAAATGTCCTCTGCAGTAACTGTCTGTTATTACCGCTATCTCGGTTGCCGTAATGTTGTTGTCTCCACTCTGTAGAACTGACAGAAAGACGTCGAACCGTTTTAGTTCATTCTGCCGACGACGTTACTTCAGAACTTAGATATCTGAACTGATCCCCTAATTGTTTGGCCAGCGTACATTAATTCAGTAATTCATTCTGGAATGGATTTACCACATTCCCCAACCATGGGCCTTGGTTGAAATTTGACCACAATTAAATATTGGCATTTATATACAGATGTCAATGGAGGGCCTCTTATGTTCTTTGACATTGTGAACATTCTTGAGTGACTAGCCGAGAATATTACAATGATTTCCTACGGTATAACTAATAAGTGGATCACAATATGATTTAGGCACCAGTACATAAATTGTTCAGTTTAAAAGGGCAATGGGATACAGTATTAACCCACCGTAACTCGCATCTGAAAATTATATGGGGACGTGAAATGACCTGTCGGTCTTGTGGCAATATTAAATAAACACATGCTGATTATACGCTGTAGGCGTAAGTCATTTCAAAACATTCAGAAAGCATAAGGAAATTGACAACAGTCAAAAATGAAAAAAAGGAGACTTGACAGCTCGCGCGTTTCCGTGGGTTAAATAATGATTTGCAAGAGCTCCAAATTGTAAGTAAACACTGAGAAATATCATGAATTCTACATGCATTATAAATATACGTTAATGAAGCATCTGAAATTCATTCAATCTGTGTGGTGAAATATATGACAAAAGAAACACATGTATATGTCAACTGCGAAAATGAATCAGCATTATCAGAAATTGTAAGTACTATTATTATGTATCGACAATGAAGGTTGGCAAAGTGGGCTCATGATGTTGCTGTTTTGTCTTCAGTCTGGAGACCGATTTGATGCAGCTCTCCATCATTCTCTATCCTGAGCAAGTCTCTTCATCTCCTCGTAAGAACGGCATCCCACACCTATGTGAACCTACTTACTGTATTCGTTTCTTGGTCTCCCTCTGCGATTTTTACCCCACACATATCCTTCAATGTTAGATTCACGATTCCTTGATGTCTAAGAACGTGTCATACCAATAAATCCCATCTTTTAGTCTACGTACGCCAAGAAATTCCTTTTCTCCTCGATTCTGTTCAGTACCACCTCATTACTTACACGATCAACCCCTACTAATTTTCAGCTTTCGCCTGTAGTATCAAATTTTATAACCTTCTATCCTCTTCCGGTTTGAGCTATTGATCGTCCATGTTTACTCCCGTACAAGGCAACACTCTACACTAATGGCCAGAGAAAAGCTTTTCTTCCCATTGCCATTTTGGATTGTAAATCGCTTTCACGGCAACCATGGTATGTAATTTTACTGCCCAGGTAACAAAACTTACCTACCACCTTCATTGTTTCGTTACCTAACCTAAGTCAGCATTGCCTAATTTTTTAGACTTCATTCCATTACCCTTGTTTTGCTCTTGTTAATGTTCATCTAGACACTGCCTATTTCGTTCAATTGCTCTTCCACGTCCTTTCCTGTCTCTGACTCAATTACAATGTGATCAGCAAATCGCAAAATTTTTATTTCTTCGCCCTGAGCTTTAATCCCTTCTCCAAATTTCTCCTTACTTTCGTTCACTGCTTGCTCGATGCACAGATTAAATAACATTGGGGAAAGGCTACAAAGCTGGTTTATTGCCTCTCCAATCAATGCTTCCCTTTCATGCTCTTCGACTGTAAAAATGTTATTTGCTTTCTATACAAGTTGTAAATTACCTTTCGTTCCTTATATTTTACCACTGCTATCTTCAGAATTTGAAAGAAAGTATTCCGGTCAATATTATCAAAAGCTCAGGAGCTTTCTGCAAATCTATAACAATCTAAAAATGCAGGTGTGCCTCTCCTTAATCCATCTTCTAAGATAAGTCGTAATGTATTGCCTCACGTATTCTTACATTTCTTCTAAATCCAAACTGATCGTCTCCGAGGTCGGCTTCTTCCAGCTTTTCCATTCTTCTGTAAACAATCCGTGTTGTAATTTTGCAGCCATGACTTTTTACACCTATCTGCGCCTGGTTTCTATGGAACTGAAATAATTATAAGTCCCAGACTATTTCGCCTGGCTTATAAATCTTATCACCCGAGACTTTAGTAGCTATGACGGAATGTCCTCTAGTCCACGGGCCTTGTTTCGACTCAGCTCTGTCAATGCTCTGTCAAATTCTTCTCTCAGCATAGTACCTCGTACCTCATCTTCAGCTACTTCCTAAAATATTGTCTCCAAAGTCACTTCCGGTGTCGAGCTCCTCTATATATTCTTTCCACCTCAAAGCTTTCACTTCTTTTCTTAGTACTGGTTTTGGTAACAACTTTAAACACTGAAGTTTGTTATTTTCACTTGGCGGCAATATGATCTATAAATTTATTACATAAAACAACAACCAAGATTGGTAATTCTTTTTTAAAATATTTTTTAATTTATCTAGTATAGAGGTTTCGACAGGTTATAATAGCATGTTAAAGACAGACCCTATGGGGAAGCAAGCGTACCCCATTCTCCCCTCTGCTATCTGAATATAACGGGATGTGCGCCTGCTGTTCACCCACCAAAGATTGCAGGACTTGGCATAATATCCCACAACACTAGGTTAAAGCTACAAAATTGCTACACTTACGATGAATTCGACGACTGTGCATGCTATTGAGTGTCCTTAATGTTAATGCTACAGAATAGAAAACTTAGTTTTAAGTCTGGGTTAATCTAATACCGTAGGAAAAATGTTTCCATGACCATGTTTTTTTGAATTCACAAATTATCAGAGAAAACGAAATATGCTTCTTAAAATTAAGTTAGAGAGTTAATACTGCAGTACCTTAGTTAATGATAGGAGGTTGAAAGTGTACCATACTTAAGGAAGATAGGATTAACAGCAAAAGTACAGGGAGTTAGAACAGGAACAGTTGAACAGTCCTAACCCACTTGCTGTTTTAAAAAATGCTGTTGTTGTTGTGGTGGTCTTCAGTTTAGAGTCTGGTTTGATGCAGCCCTCCATCGTACTCTATACTGAGCAAGCATCTTCATCTCTCCCAACACATATTCATTTGAATCTGTTTACTGTAGCCGGCCGCGGTGGCCGAGGTGACTGAGGCGCTCCAGTCACGGTCAGCACGGCCACTACGGTCGGGGGTTCGAATCCCCCCTCGGGCATGGATATTTGTGCCGTCCTAGTTCGTAAGTAGTTCATAAGTAGTTTGTAAGTTTAGGGACTGATGACCCCGTAGTTAAGTCCCATAAGCTTGACAAACATTTGAACATTTTTTTTTTGTTTACTGTATTCGTCTCTTGGTCACCCTCTGCGATTTTTGCCTTCATACGCTTCTCTTCAAACCTAAATTCACGATTCCTTGAGTCTAATAAAGTGTTCTTCCAATCGATTAATTCTTTTAGTCCAGGTATGCCATAATTTCCTTTTCTCTCCAATTCTGTTCAGTACCTCTTCATTAGCTACGCAGTCTACCCAACTAATCTTAAAAATTCTTCTGCAGCTGCACATTTGAAAAGCCTCTATCCTCTTCCTGTCTAAAGCGTTTATCTTTCGTGTTCACTGTGGTACAAGAAAAAGACTTCCTTACAGTTAAACTAATATTTTATGTTAACAAATTTCTTTCAAAAAGGCTGTATTCTCATTGCATTCTACATTTTATAGCCTCTGTACTGTACCATCATGTATTTTTTACTGCCGAAGCAACAAAACGCATCTACCACCTTTATTGTTTCGTTACCTAATCTAATTCCTTCAGCATCGCCTAATTTTCTAAGAGTACGTTCCATTACCCTTGTTTTGCTCTAGTTAATTTTCATCTTATACGCTCCTTTTAACACCTTGTCCATTCCGTTCAATTGCTGTTCCAGGTCCTTTGCTGTCTTTGAGTGATTTACAACGTCATCAGCACAACGCAGTGCTTTTATTTCTTCACCCCGACCTTCAATTCCTTCTCCACATTTGTCTTTGATTTCCTTCACAGCTTGTTCAATGTACAAATTGAATGGAGAAAGGCTACAACCCTGTCTTATTCCCTCCCAACAAAACTCCACACAAACAAGTGTGAAGTGCTACGTTTACATTGAAAAACTGGAAGCAATTACTTCCATAAAATACCTGGGAGTAGACGTAGGGGTGATCTGAAATATAACGACTATATGAAATCAGCCGTGGGTAAGGTAGATGCCAGATGGAGACTGACTGGAAGAATCTTTGATAAGTATTGTTCGTAAACAAAAGAAGTAGGTTACAAAGCTCAGCTCAGCCGTCGCTTGAGTATTCCTCATCAGCGTGGGATCTGTATCAGGTAGGGTTAATAGACGACGTAGACAAGATCCAACAGAGAGCAGCATGCTTCGTTACGAGATCATTTAGTAAGCGAGAAAGCGTCACACAGATGGTTAAGAAACTCCAATGGCAAACAGGCGTTCTGTATCGCGGTAAGCGCTTTTATCAGAGTTCCAAGATAATCGTTTCGTGAAATCAACCAATCTATTGCTTCCTCCTACGTATATTTCGCGAAGTGACCACAATGATAAGATTAGAGATATTATGGACCACACAGAAGTATACAGGCAATCAATTTTCCCGCCAACGATACGCGACTGCAGTTGGAGGAAGTGACAATGGTACGCAAAATAAATTCAAATGTTCAAATGTTTGTATAGCTTATGGGAGTTAACTACGGGGTTATCAGTCCCTAAACTTACAAACTAGTTACGAACTAGCTAACACTAAGGACGGCACAAATATCCATGTCCGAGGGGGGGATTCGAACCCCCGACCGTAGTGGCCGTGCAGACCGTGACTGGAGCGCCTCAGTCCCCTCGGCCACCGCGGCCGGCTGTATGCAAAATAACCTCGGCCACACACCGTGATGTAGCTTCCGGAGTATGAATGTAGATGTAGGTAAATATTTTATTAATCCATGCTAGACTTGATTTATGAAATTGTTTTACTAAAAATGATCCCAGCAAATAAACTTATTTATGTCATTTATGTGACAAAGATTACTATCAAAATAATTACAAAAAACTAAAATTACGATCTATGTCAGTTACAGACATTGGTTACAAAACAAAAGTAATCTACTTAATGATAGTTTTACGCTCTTTCTTCTGACTTACGTCGGAAAAACCAACAATTTTGGTCAACTCATTGTCAGATGCAGAAACAGCTGGATGATTAACACGACTTTGGCCTCTTGTGCTCCTTTGAGAAATTTTTAAAGAGTTAGCAAGTTTACTAAACGTCCTCTGAGACATAGAGTGTTAGCAGAATGTTACAAAGAAGTCTAATTGCAGTAAATAGGTTCAAAAGTATTGATTACGAGTTTTCTCATTTGTGAAGTTGGGAGCTTCATGGTGTCTTTCTAATTAGAAGTCTCTACCTTGGAGAATTTTCACGAGCAGAATTTCCTCAAGTAAGCTGCTTGAATCTGAAAAGTCTGTTGCTTTTTAACTTTGAGTTCGTCATTTTTTGGTGCATGAAATCAAAGCTGGTGAAAACAATTTGTTCACAGATAGTAAATCGTACTGTCAAGTTCGCCATAATAAAATACAAAACAGGAAGGGAATCAGACTTTTAATCTCATTTGATGCTTCCAGGCCGGCCGCAGTTTCCGAGCGGTCTGCTGCGCGCCAATCACAGTCTACAAGACCGCTACGGTCGGGTTTCGAATCCCTCTCGGGCATAGATATTTGTGTCGTCTTTAGTGTAAGGTCTCTCAAACTAAATTCCTTACGTGTCGATATCAGTGATTTACAAAATTGTTACTGAACACTTAAAGTTTATGAAACTGTGCTCCCGTTGGGTCCAGAAACTCCTGACAGTGGACCACAAAAATAAAAAATTTTAGTGTGCGATGACGTTCTTGACTCGTTATCACAAAGAAGGTGACGGCTTCTCGAGTCAGATCGTAACTTGAGACGAAATATGGATTTCGCATATCACGCCCAAATCGAAGCAACAGAGCGTGAAATGGAGACACACACACTCGCCGGTAAAGGTGAAGGCCAAACAGACTCATCATGACGTCGGTGTTTTGGAATAGGCTTGGTGTTTTGTTGGTCGACTTCATGCAACGAGGAACTACTATCAATGCAGAATCGTACTGCCAAACCCTGAGAAAGGTACGAAGAGCGATTCGAAACAAAAGACGCGGCATGCTGACGAATGGAATTGTCCACGACAATGCAAGTCCTCACGCTGCAGGTCAGTCCGGCGATTTGTTGGACAGTTTCGGCTGGGAAGTTTTAGACCACGCATCCTACAATCCTGATCTTGCGCCGAGCGATTATCCCACCACTTCAAACAACACCTAAGTGGCAATGATGACGACGACGTGAAAACGGCAGTCAACTATTGGTTAATAGAGTAGGCGGCAAATTTGTATGAAGCGGGTATTTTAAAATTAGTTGAGAGGTATGACAAGTGTTTGAATAAACTTGGAAGCTATTTCGTAAAACAAAGTATGTACTTTCTGAAACTAAATATACTTTTTTGAAATAACCTTTCATTGGATACTCATGTTTCAAACGGACCTTACTTAAAAAAAAAAAAAAAAAAAAAAAAAAAAAAAAAAAAAAAAAAAAAAAAAAAAAAAAAACACGCCTCTCGTATATTGACAAGATGTCTGTCTTCGTAGCTCACAACATGACACTTCCAGTCACGGGGATGCAATAATGAAGTAATTTGAGTCAAACCTGAAACGGAATTCGAGTACAGTGATAACTACGGGTCTCTGGGTAGACATTTCCAAATTGAATCTTTGATATCGTTTTTGTGATAGAAAAGATACTTGACGTTACACGGGCGCTGACCCTCGAGAGCGCAACTCGATCGGCGCGGGCGCACCGACGTCATCCGACGACACCCGAACTCGCTCGATCGAGCATCTCCTTTCGGCGCCAAATATTTGCAGGGCCAACAGCGCACGGCCGGCGCGCCACTTCATAAGCCTAATGGCTCCATTTGTCACTCGACTTCTTCGCTATACAAGCTGTCACGCCAGCTGGCGCTTGTACGCCGATACCCCGCGGCGTCGCGTCGGCCGCACTTGAAGGGGATGGGGCGTGCGCAGCGGCCGCCAGTAATAAAGGGGACCCCTGGGGGAGGCGCACTTTGCTGCTAGGCACTGGCAGCTACCAAAGACCTATATAAACAATTGGAAAGGTTGCCGCCATCTTTGAGAACGTCAGTGCCACGCCACGTAATGTTGGGCGTCTGCTAATGCTGAACCATAGGTTTGATATTAATCATTGTTAGCGTCGATTTGTCCTTAATTTCTGGGTGACGCATTTTGGAAAGTAATTCCCACTACGAATAGCATTTCTCATTTACTGCTGCAGCCTTAGCGTAATGTTTACAATCGTCGAACTGCTGCATTATGGAAAGGTTGCCGCCATCTTTGAGAACGTCAGTGCCACGCCACGTAATGTTGGGCGTCTGCTAATGCTGAACCATAGGTTTGATATTAATCATTGCTTGCGTCGATTTTTTCCTTAATTTCTGGGTGACGCATTTTGGAAAGTAATTCCCACTACGAATAGCATTTCTCATTTATTGCTGCAGCCTTAGTGTAATGTTTACAATCGTCGAACTGCTGCATTATTTGATGTTTCTATAATCTCAATAATCGTTTGTATTTGACGACATATCTTTCCTATAAATACAGGCGAATTTCTTTAAAATCTTTAATAAATATTAAAAATAATTACAAAAAACTATAATTACGATGTATGCCAGTTACAGACAATGGTTACAAATTAACCTACTTAATGATAGTTTTACGCGCTTTCTTCTGACTGAAATGATCAATTACGTCGAAAAAAATCAACAATTTTGGTAAACTCATTGTCAAATGCTGAAATACCTGAATGATTAAGACGACTTTGGCCTCTTGTCGCCACTGACAAAGTTTTAAAGAGTTAGCAAGTTTACTAAACGACTTTTTAGACATACAGAGTGTTAGAGGAATGTTAAAAGAACTCTTATTGCAGTAAATAGGTTCAAAAATATTGCCTAAGATGTTTCCCATATATGGAGTTGGGAAGAAGCTGTCTTTCAAATTAGAAGTTTGTACCATGAAGACTTTTCACGAGTGGAATTTCCTCAAGTAAGCAGGCGAATTTCTTTAAATTCTGCCTGTGAATCAAATGATGTTTCATGCTTTGAAGTACATTACGTATTTATCGAGCTCTCCACAATTTGTCGTTTCCTTACAGCTCTTGGTTTCTGTAGATGCTAAGAAAACGAAAATATTGTTGGAATGGCATTTGCCAGTAGCCGCTTTCGATCTGTGATAGCATCCGTAACTTATCTTCAGAATGACAAGAGCATATGTAACTATACTTTGTAGGATGCCGCTTATCACGCCTCATACTGATTACTCAATGGGTTAGCAACTTCCTGTTTTTCAAAGGAAATCTGTAAAAAGAATAGTTTAATTACAGTTAATATACCTAGGCTACTTATCCGATGGATAATACGCCTTTGTACACTACATGAACAACTGTCATTAAATTTAAACAAACAAAATACATTCGCCCTCTGCCTAGCTTTTTGATGGTAAATGCGAAAGTTAAGTATAATGAATGTTTATAGACAAATACACCCTGATACACAACGACCTATATAACTACATATCTCTTTCTTTATGTATGATATTCCAACAGTTTTATCACTGCGGCAGCTGCAGTTGTACGCCGATCATTTACCGCTAATAATAGCGGTTACAGGTTAGATTACAGAAGCATCTGCTCACTCCGCTGCATCAGACTGACTTTCTCATATATGGCGCCCAGTGTTTTTCTTCATTATTGTCCTTTAGATAATATTCTGTCCCGTGCTGAGTAGAACGTTGTGTCGTACAGTTGGCGAAAGTCGAGATGGCAGAGCTAGAGGAAAACGAGACTGCAATAAATGTTGTGGGAAAGTGAAATGTTCAAATGTTTGTTAAGCTTAAGGGACTTAACTTCGGGGTCATCAGTCCTTAAACTTACAAACTACTTATGAACTACCTTATACTAAAGACGGCACAAACACCCAAGCCCGAAGGGGGATTCGAACGACCGACCGTAGCGGCCGTGCAGACTGTGACTAGCGCGCTGCAGATCGCTCGGCCACTGCGGCCGGCTGGGAAAGTGAAGAAAACTTTTATAGAGACACACTAAATTACGTAGGAAGACTGCGGTGGCGAGTTCTTGATCCGTACTCGGTGACCACTTGGTTTAGAACATGCCCGAAGGGGGGTTCGAATCTCCGGCCGTAGCGCGCCGCAGACCGCTCGGCCACTGCGGCCGGCTGGGAAAGTGTAGAAAACCTTTATAGAGACACACTAAATTACGTAGGAAGATTACGGTTGTGAGTTCTCAATCCGTACTCGGTGACCACTTGGTTTAGCACTGGCCGGACGCAAGTTAAAGATGACCCTCATTCAGGATCCCCTTCGACATCGAGCGATGTCAGGAACGCCAACGAAATTGTGCGTGCCAGTCCAACACACAGCCACAGCATTTTGTAATGCTCTTGCATCACATCAGCGCAACCACACAACCATTTCTGTTGGTGCGTGAATGTTGCATAAAAACGAAATCACTGTGCTAGCCGGCCGCGGTGGCCGAGGGGTCTAAGGCGCTCCAGTCACGCTCTGCACGGCCACTACGGTCGGGGGTTCGAATCCCCCCTAAGGCATGGATATTTGTGCCGTCCTAGTTCGTAAGTAGTTCATAAGTAGTTTGTAAGTTTAGGGACTGGTGACCCCGTAGTTAAGTCCCATAGACTATACAAACATTTGAACTTTTTTTTACACTGTGATACCTCATCATCCGTACTCTCCAGACCTCGCCCCAGCTGACTTCTTTTTTTGTTTACAAAATTGGAAACCCCGTTGAGAGGATGAAGGTTTGCAACAATAGTGAGTCGTGTCACGGCTTGCATGGTTTGTTTTCCCGCCTCTCCTCCGGAATCTTCCTTCCCGCACTAGAGGGCTTCCTGGCTGTGCAACTAGGATAGAAGGAGCGCCCATCCGAACGCGGGGAGAGCGGGGGCTGTGTGAGAGGTTGTTGACGTGTGGCGCCGGAAGGAGGAACACCGATCGTGGAAAAGCAGTGGCAGCGCTTGGGCCGATGCGGTCGGTGGCAGTATGGACGGCCGGGATTGCTTGTGATTGGAATTTTGAGCGAGATGGACTGCACTTGTCTGCCTAAACATCAGATATCTTGCCCATGGAATTGGAGTACTGTTATGAAGTTCTCCCTGGTCAGCTTGCGGTTCCTGGTCTCCTGTGGTTCACACTGAACTTGATTTGTGTAATTCTTATCCTAATAGTATTTGTTATCACAAGTCGCATATGTTATTTATCTTGTTCAGGAGCGTTGAATATTTGTTGTGTATTATTAGTTTTATTAAGGCCATAGTGCGGAGCCCCACATTGTCTGTGATGGCATGGGCTGCCTGTCTTGTTATTGTTCGTCGCCAAACCTGTTGAACCACAGAAATGGCTAAAGTAATTTTCTGTGCTAGTTGACATATATGTATTTTGTAACGTGGCTTCGCTTGTCATGTTGAAAGCTTATTATTATTAAATAACCCCTTGTACTATCAATAGCGCGTGATGTTACGCACAAGCCAACTATGGTTAGCTTCATAGTTTCTTCGGGTTTGCTGCCGGATTTTAAAGTCAAACTGACCCAATATTTCGGCGGAACACCTGTCCGCCATCCTCAGGGGAACTGCTGCTGCTGCCGAGGGCATGGAACGCCGTCCTATTAGGCCTGCGAGTGATGAAGGCGCATGCCATAGGTACTGCACACAGACAGGTCTTGCGGCGCCGCCGGTGGCGGAAAGGCGGTGCTCTCGATATATCGCAGTCATGGGTTGTCTTCCAGCAATCTGGTGGGTTGCATAAAAGATCGATGTTTTTTCATATTTGATAAAACCGGGTTCCACGCCCTGCCAAGCGGAAAACCCTTGTCTCTATTAATTAAATTTTCTGACAGCCTGATTTCAATAGACTCTTTATACACATTGTCCCAAAAATCGGACGTGCTGGCCACAATACGAGTATCATCGAACAACATCCTATGTTGCTCGTTTAGACAATGTTCCGCAACTGCTGACTTTTCGGGCTGTAGGAGCCTGATTTGACGGTGATGTTCCACACATCTGTCATGAACAGTGCGGATCGACCTGCCAATGTACGCCTTCCCACACTCGCATGGAATCCTGTACACACCCTGTTTTTAAAAAAAGACTTTAACCATTGAGTTATGCTTGTGCCATTAATATGTTTGACAACAAGACTTGCACTCATTACAAATGGGCTACACATTCCGTAGCTGCTGCTCCCTCCCTACCACTAGCATAACTCAGATAGACGAGGTAAAGGAAAATCGCAGACGCCGCTCCGCGCGGTTCGGAAACAGTGGAGCGGCAAGACAAAAGTCAAGCGGCGCGTTAAGCTGTGCTCTTTTGGAATGAAGATGGTAGAAGCGCTGCGCATGCGCATAGTGGAGCGGCGAGGCTAGCTGTGTCAGACAGGGAAGTGTCGTTGGACAGCGAAGACGATTTGTTGTATCAGTGTAATGCACTTAAAGTGCTGTCTGTTTTAGGGATAAGGAAAATCTTGCTGTACGTCCTGTAAATCATGAACGTAATCAATTCGGCGTGTATACCATCTATTCCACCTGCCATAGCAATTTTCTGAGCGTTTTTCCAAATACACAGGGTGGTCCATTGATAGTGACCGCGCCAAATATCTCACGAAGTAAGCATCAAAGGAAAAAATTACTAAGAACAAAACTTTTCTAGCTTGAAGGGAGAAAACAGATGGCGTTCTGGTTGGCCCTCTAAATGGCACTGCTATAGATCAAAAGGATATCAACTGTATTTTTGTAAATAGGCCATTTTTACTACATATTCGTGTAGTACGTAAATAAATATGAATGTTTTATTTGGAACACTTTTTTCGCTTTGTGATAGATGGCGCTGTAATATTCTCAAACATATTGCACATAGTTTCATACGAAAATGGGTAACAGGTAGGTTTTTAAAATTAAAACACAGAACGTAGGTACGTTTGAACTTTATTTCGGTTATTCCAACGTGATACATGTACATTTGTGAAATTATCATACATTATGAGAACGCATGCTGTTACTGCGTGGTTACCTGTAATTATCTCATGACTTCAATAAATGATCACGAGCATGTCCTTCAACTTCAATGCATTTGGCAATACGCTAACGAAATTCCTCTCCTGCCTTCAGTAATGTTCTCACATGCATTGACATTGCGCGGACGCATGATGATGTCTTCCAGTATAACGATCAACATAGGTAGCACAGGCCCGTTGGGTATTTTGATCACAATAGCCAATACCATATAGACCTTTTCTGCAATTGGTAAACAGTCCTTTTTAACACGAGTTATGTATCACGAAGCAAATACCGTCAGCACTGGCGAAATATTACCACGCACTTACACGTTTGTGACTATTACAGCGCCAACTATCACAAAGCGAAAAAACTGTTCCAAATAAAACATGCATATTTATTTACGTACTAGACGAATATGTAATAAAAATGGGGGTACCTGTTTAAAGAAATGCAGTTTACATCCGTTTGACCTATGGCAGCGCTATCTAGCGGGCCAATCATAGCGCCATCTGTTTTCTCTCTTCAAGCTAGAAAAGTTTTGTTCTTTGTAGTTTTTTTTCATTTGATGCTTATTTCGTGAGATATTTGACCCTGGCACTATCAATGGACCTCCCTGTATATGGATGGATTACAGCACATTTCAGTACCACATATGCAATCCAATTGGGTTAACTGTGTAAAGCAGCTAACTCTAGCTGAAAAGCTAGTCACTAATGTAAGGTAGTTTGATGTATTTCAACGCCCTGTAGATGATAATATCTGAAGGTTGCCTTTTCTTGAACCTTAAATAGGATACATACAAGTTTCAGGACAGTCGTGTGCAGAACGTAACGCTGTATAGTGCAGCTGGTGGCATTGATTATTGGTGCATTTGCAACACTCGTTTCTAAAGCACAGCTTGCGCGCGGATGAAATTGAATTGCTCCATCTCTTTTTGTTGTTGTTGTAATTATGGAAAAATTTACGTGCAAATGCGCTTGCTATGCACTGTTTACTTTGATAGGTGGTACAAATTTATTTCTTGTAAAAAAAAGGATAAGTACAGAACTACATTAATCTGAGAAATGTAAGCTTCTTCCGACGTAGAGCTTTATGGGGTATATGATGCACAGTTTGTAGTGTCTAACGCGTGTGAAGGTAGTGCGACTTCATCATTAAGTCATTTTCTCATGCAATTGCCACCATCGATAAATCGATATTTGTACAAGATAGGTATACATTCACAAATAAATTGAATTATATGGTGTCTGTTCTTTTCGGACAGTAATACGCTCGATCCCTTGCAGGTGTCCAGTATAGGCTGTGAGCAAGTGGAATCAAATGATCTTGGAGCACTGCAATCGTAGTGTGCTACAAGGTGAGAATTTGGGTTGGAAGGAAAGCGTGCCTGCATAGCCTAATAGGTTAAGGCGACCGAAGGCCCATAGAGGGAATTCCGGGGATGAATTCCGGTCCATCACAAATTTTAATCTGTGCTACTGGATTTATTTCAATACCATGAAAACGTCGAAATGATTAATTATTTCGAATTAGTAAAGTAGATTGAAGTTTTAGAAAAAATATTTCGCATTCAAATACGACTCTTATAATCTTACAAATGAGGTTCAAGATTTTTTACAGCAATGTAAGCAGAAGATTTAATACTCTATTCATCGAAAGCAACATAAATCTACACTATACAAGTCGCCCAGCTCTTCTAACAAAAACCCTTATAAAGGGAGATACATGCGCAGAAATATTAAGGATACCAGTATGGTTATACATGTCAAGCAATAACAAGCGATGGTGACCACATGTAGCAAGTGTTTTGTAGCGTTGCATCAAAAACGCCAGACAGAGAGAATGTGACTGATATCCTTTCGCCGCGGTCGAGCGCATTAAGGCGCTATGCTTCGGTGCGCGAGGCCGTTCCCCGTCGGGGTTTCGAAGCCTCTCTTCGGGCATGGATGTTTGTGCTGTCTTTGGTATAAGTTAGTTCATAAGTAGTTTCTAAGGTTATGGACTGATGAGCCCGCAATTAAGTTCCAAAGCTTTACAAACATTTGAACATTTTGACATCCTTTCCTTGACCGCAGAAGCACAATGGGGAAGCAAAGAAACCAATATAATGTAAACCGTTTCTAACTACCGTAGTATCTTTTTACTGCTATTTCATGAATGTATCAGTTTAGATTATTTACACCACTGTAATAATTTTTTGTCGTCCAAGCCGATTATGCTAGTACTTCGAAAGTATATACTTAGCCCACCTAGAATTGCATGGGAAGCATCCGTTTGATATGAACCAATGGCTCAATTCCATCATACCTTCATGTAATACGTAAAAAGAGTATTACAGAGATGTGGTGTCTTAGCTCACATAGTTTCGCTGATTCATAAGCGACTGCATGCAAACACACCCTGCGACAATCCGTACTGCTTTCTCCTTGTATGATGCTGAATTATTTACAGTTATAATTTCGAGTTGAGCTGCAACTAACTGCACGACACTGAGGCATTATTTTATGCAAGAGTATTAATGGTGAGGAAAAATCCCGTATTACTATGCCGGTAGGCGTTGTAGTTGTCTCTCAAACACAATTTTTCTGAAATGTATCACGTAAAAACTGATTAAATGAAAATTCCCATTGGTCACGATATGTCATTTGTTTGTACTGTGCGTATCTGACAAGTACAAATAGAAAGAGATCGAACCATGCACAGCTTTTCCTCTGACCAAGAAGCAAAAATGGTACCGACTACGCCATGGACGAATATCCCGTATATTTTGGAGGGCAGGAGTCAAGACTAAAATTTTTGTGACACCGTACCTCAAACTGATGCCTATACAGCATTACATTGAAATGTAAGCATGTCTTTCTAAGAGTATTATAAAAAGAGACGATATAATTATTTGAAAAAATGTTGAAGCGTTCGTTAAGCCTAAGGGACTTAACTGCGTGGTCCTCAGTCCGAAACGTACAAACTACTTATGAACTACCTTATACTAAGGACGACACAAACATCCATGCCCAAGGAGGGATTCGAACCCCGACGAGGAACGGCCTCGAGCATAGCGCCTCAATGCCCTTAGCCACTCCGCCGCGGCAGAATTATTTGCTTATTATGAAAAATACGGCAGTACATATTATATTAAACACCAGTTAGACATAATTAGAGTTTTTCTCAGACACAGAAATACAGAAATCCAGTTTATTAAGATGTTTAATTAAAATAAGGGCAGTTAATATAATTAATATTAGGTTATATTTGAGGTCGTAAAATGGCACAGGGAGACCAAGAAACATGTAGAGAAAGAAGGTTGAAATACATGTGGGCTGTAGTTGTCAATTTGGAGATGAAGAGACTTGTTAAAGGGAAAGTAGCGAGGAGAGCTGCACCAAACCAGTCTGCGGACTGAAAACAACATCGACAGCACAGTCCTGTGTGGTTTCGAGGACACTTTCAAGTCTCTGGATTCTATTTCGTTACAAACGAGGCCCCAGCTTTTTCTTATAGGGGGTGTGAAAGGGAGTCAATGTATTCTCTATACGAAGCGTCAGGCAATGGATGTTTACCGAAAAGCGAGGAACATGGCGTCACGCTAGTCCTTCGTGTCTAAGGCTTTGAGGCCACCCTACGCTAAATGCCAGCAAATTATGTTTTAAACTTTTACTCCATTTTAATATTGCAATTTTATTATTTTATTTATTAGTTGTTAATTAATGACGACCCCCATTTCCGCTTTACGCTATTCTCAGATTAGCTGAAACACATATTAATATACACTAGTGTTTTCTGTGGTCGAAATTTGACTATTGTGTTTGCAAAGTCATGAAAATAAAATTAAGACACAAATGAGGCAATAAGTGGCTTTATTTAACAATTCAGCATTACAAAACATCAGTAAAAACAACGTTTTTCGTAAAAATCTTTTCATCATTCGCTAAATGCCCTTGTTCTCTATGTTTAGAAATACAAAATTTCAAACCATCAGAGGATCGAACTCTACTTGCTGCAACATATACCTGACCATGTATGAAAATTAGTTTCCTTAATAGAATCCCAACTTTTTCAAACGTTTGTCCTTTTTTAAAATTCATAAAATTGACAAACTGAATTGTTTAATTATTTCTAAAAACTATATTTAAAAGTTAAGAATTGAACATTACTACAAATTTTTAAAAAATGGGGGCAGTGGGAATCAAACCCGGGATCTTAAGACTGGAACCTCAAATGAGCTAATTTTATCTGTACCAATATGCCACCTAGAACGGGTTATAATATAGTGGCAAAACTTATGGTGAATTTGGAGTATCATCCTAAAATTTTTATTTCTTTTTGCCACTCTTAACGACTTCACGAACACATAATTTTTATATTCGCAAGATCTATGACAAACCACCTTTCGTATTATGTGCGTTTCATTACCCTTCTCGTATGATTAATATTAAAAATCTGTACCCTCAATTTCGTGTTCCCTTATTTATATAATGATTTTCCTGAAGGTATAATTCATAATAGTTGGTATATATATTTACGTTTTCCTGTTACAGGATAATGTCCTGGAGACCAATTGTGCTGATATATACATTTTTAATTAGAAGATTTTTCGATTAGGTTATTACTTGCAGATGTATCTACTATTCAATCCAGTGACATGTATTTGTTTACAGTCAGTATGCATTTTACGACTTTTTGGAATTTTAACGATGTTACTTATACACGAAGATAATAAAATTTTAGACTTTAACTTTATTTAGCAACCATATCATTTTTGTTAATATTTTTGTTAATAACGCAGGCATTAAAAATTATATCGTTGGTAAATAACGTTCAAGAGAATACTCCTGGACATGATGCTGTAACAAGAAAACGTAAATATATAAACCAACTAGTATAAATTTTACCTTCAGAATATTTGTTTAGTTTTATTTATTCATATAGAATGTACCGCAGTACAATTGAGAATTGCGAAACGCCGAAACGGTCGTCGTCATTAAATAGCACCTAATAGATAAAGTAATAATAGTGCAGCATTACAAAGGAGTAAATACATAAAATGGTATTTGATGACTTCATTTATGCTTCGGACCCTGCTAAAGAAGCTTTTGTAGTTAAGCTAAATGTGTTTGAAAAAATCGTGCTGAATTTCATAGACAGTTTCCTCTCAGGAATCGTCATAATACGTTAACATCGACCTATGTTTGAGTAGTGGTCTGATGACTGCATAAAACAGGTTTGATCACTTTAATCTGCAAATTTAGAATGAAAATATGCGAATTAAGGAAGATGGAGGTAGACGCGTATAGTTCTTTACAATTTCGATCGAGGATAATTGTGTAACAGCAATGTTTGTGGTTGAAACTGTTGGAAACAATGGGCTGAATGAAAACTCGAGGTGACGTTTCCGCGGTAACCACGTCCGGCATTGTCGGGAGTCTATAAAAGTAGGAGCGCTGCGTCGCCCGGCGACCACACCCTGTTCTCCCCAATCGGCGAGCAGCGGGGTGTGCGTGGGCCCACACTTTGTGGCGTGGGAGCCACGGTGACTCTTTAACTCTTCAGAAGAACAGCGGTCGACCGCGCCCAGCAGCCGTCGGAGCGCTCCCCGGCCTGCAGGTGCCGGGCGGCTGCCGGCGCGAGGACAGCTGTGTGCAGTCGTCTCTGGACAACGTGGTTCGTGGCAGACCCACTGCACCACGTGACTCAGTGCACTAAACGACTGGCACCAGCAGACTGGCGCCAAGCGACGTGCAGCGCCAGTGCCGGTGTCAGCGGCGGCTGCGCGAGTTGCGACGCGGTGGTGAGGGCGCCTCTGGCGCGGTGCCTGCTGTCCTTCGCCCAGCCGCCGCTACCCCTGGTCGCGCGCTCCGATCGGCGGCGACAGTGGAGGAGAGGCGGAGGAGAGAAGCCGTCTGGCAGGTGTCTGGCCTGCCGAGGCTCCGCTCTGGCCGGCGGGCGGCACAAGTAGAGGCGACACTCCTGACGGTCCGCCAGGGGGCGGGACCAGCGCTCTGGGCGGAAGGGGGATTTCCGACGCTGGAGAGGGAGGGGGTCCGTGAGCTGCGGCATTTGGTAGCCGCGCAGTTTGCTGCGTCGGCCCGTGCCGCGGCTAACACACGGACCCTCCTGCTCAGCTCTGGCCGAGGTCGCCCTCCGACGTCGATCACAGGCTGCGGGTCCGTCACACACCGCGGCACAGGAGGGCCGCCGCCGCTGCCGACGCCTCAGACGCGGCAGTCTCCGCTTCACATCCCGGGAGCGGCAGCCCTGCTGAGGCGCGCCCTGCCAGATAACGCCCCAGTTGCAGGAGCAGCCGCTGCTGTGGGCTTCAGACTCATCAGACCTACTGTACAAAACCTTGCCATAGGAAAATGTTGTCAGTCATAACCTGTAGTAAAACGATGTGAGTCATAAAATAAATATAAAGAAAAAAAATTCTGTATTTTCCTTTTTCATTTTTATCTCAAAACATTTAAGACATTAACGTAATAGCAGCTGCAGTGGCAGTAGTAGCTACAACTCTCATCCAGTTAAAAGGCAAAGCCACACGATAGGAACTGTGAATGGAAAGTTACTTGAATGCTATAAACCTGATTTAAGCGAGCTCAGGTGGCATTAGTAGCTCAAGCTGAAAATAGAAATTAAAAAATGAAAAAAAAAAAAATGAAATAAAATAACATTATACAAAATCAATATGTTACGAATGGGAATGCTATAAGGATAACAAGAGTTCACTCGGCATCGACGTCACATGTAGCACACACTATAAACCGCTCAATTATCAGGTTAATAAGAGCTGTTAATGCACAAGCAACACGATTTAATAAGGGATTAACAACATTTTCTCCTCGTTATACAGTCTAGTGGCAGTCACAATATTCGATATATGTATCAAATGACACAAAAGAGAATCATTTAGAGTCAGGTTCTACGCTGTCTCGCATTATCAAACTATCTAAGGGATGTTAAGATTCTTCTTGCATGTTCCACTACTACGACTGCCTTGCGTTAAAGTCCATTTGGTTTCCCTCCTTCATGTTATACACACTGCATACCCTGCAAGAAGATTGTGTTGCATACAAACAGGCGTTTACGTTCTATGAGCGCTGTGTAGGGGTATTTCTCTACCACTACGACAAATCCGTCTTGTGGAATCCATCCGTTTATGGAACCAAATAAAGTTACAGCTCAAGAGCGTCACTTACAGGATGCAAATGCTGCCACCAAAATTCCTACATCCAGTCTTTTAAAGCCTTCTCGAACGATGGGATGAGTGTTTAAATTTACAGGTGGAGTCAGTTGAAAAGTAAAGCAATTTTCTGGCTTGTAATCGCAGTACTAGCGTGACTACCTCAGTTTGCGACTTATTTCCTGATTCACTCTCGTAATACGGTATAAACAGAACATTTGCTCCACTTTATGCAGTCTAATGGCACTCAATTTATGCAATATAATCAAATCACAGAAACGAGTGTAACTATAAGAGTAAGGTTTTGCGCAGTTTCAGATGTTCACGCTGTCTACCGGATGTTAAATCTTAATACATTATTTTACCCTTCTTGCATTTTCTGCTAGCACGACTTTCTTGCGTTCAACTGGGTTACCTCCTTAATGTTAAACAAACTGCATACCCTACAACAAGAGTGGGTTGCATAAAAACAGGCGTTTACGTTGTATTTGAGACGTATCTTGTCAGTAAAAGGGCTTCAGGTGAAGCTAGTGTATGTATTTACTGCCTGTGCTCTCTGTGCAGAATCCCGTGCTGTCCACAGTGCGTACCACCGCAGCAGCTGGGTCGTTGGCAGGCAAAACCTCTGCAGGAGAGCCTACAGTATATATATACCGACCCTGTGCCTAGCTGCTCAGTCATAATATGCCGTCGCATAACAGGTGTTACGAGCATTAGTGAACATCTCCGGCGGGGAGAGAGTTACGCTACTGTGTCTGGCCACTTTAATAATTGATAACTGCACTAAAATATAAACAGTCGCTAACACCATACAGTAATGTCTTTACGGAGATTTGAAATTTTCAGTAACACTGATTTGTAGTAGCGTGTTAGGCATTCTGCTAATAAAAACCAGATGGTTTTTCTTTTGTTGCTAGTAATGAGAGATTGCTCTTCATCGGACAATGACAGTAGAAGTAATGAATTTCTGGATAGATTGGTGTAAGGCATTCACAAGTTGTAATCACCATTTCTTTGTACAACATTAAGTTCATGTTCTCCTTTTATGAAAAAAATATAAAGTGCTTCAGTTTAAGTTTAAACCTAAGGTCTATTTTGTGTTAGTCATGCATCCCGAAACACAATTAATTATTTGTTTTAAATACTACAGAGATTGACAAAATTGTATATTTGTAGTTAGTGACTTCGCATTGCAAACATGTGAATGCTGTAACCACCTTTTGACCATGCAGAAGCAGCATTTTTTGGCAGTAATTCTGAGAGCAGTTGCACATATTTCCTTACGCAGAGGTAAGCCATAAAATCAATGTAAACCGTTGAATAATGCAGGAGTAATTGCCGAACTCAGATCTAATTGACAATCAGTCACTTCTGCAGCAAGCTGGTGTCCTATTGTCCAAACAATTGCAATCTTTAATGACACAGCTTATTTTCTACCAGTGGTCAAATTGCCCATTCTATAAATAAAGTCAAAGGGTTAGAATTGGTTTTCATTTCATACTTGGTTTTTGTTCAAAGTCATGCTTAACTAACTGGATAAAGGGTGCAGTCAGATTAGCAAGTTTGAGTTGAACTACAGATTCATTTTTACAGCTACTCATACACACACAACTACACACGACACAATTATTTGAGAAACCAATAAAGTACAGTCAATCAATTATTTTGAGAAGCTTCGACTACAATACTAAACATTACTATTTCAAATTCAATACCAATCATTATAGATATATTTGATCAATAACAATCATTACATTATTTTTATTATTAAAAACTTTCACGCTATTATTTTTATCTGTTGTAAATGGTCCGACGGACAGAGTGACTTGCAACATGTGAGATTACTGATGGTGCTTGGTGTACAGGAAGGTGTCGTCACTGAATGATTGTAGTAGGATGCAGGATGACCTGGACCAAATTCCTGTGTGGTATGAGGAATGTCATCTGGCTCTAAATATAGAAAACGTAAGGTGGTGCGGATGAGAAGGAGAAACAATCCCGTGATGTTCGAATACAGGATTAGTATTTTGCTGCTTAATAAAGGCACGACAAATATCTAGGCGTAACGCTGCACAGCGATATGAAATGGAAGGAGGCTATAAGAACAGTCGTGTGGAAGGCGGATGGTAGACTTCGGTATACTGGGAGCATTTTGGTAAGTTCGTACATAAGTCTGTAAAGGAGACATCTTATAATATGCTTGTGAGATCCCTTTTAGAGTATTGCTCAAGTTTTTGAGATCCGCGCTAGGCCGCTTTAAAGGAAGACATAGAAGCAATTCAGAGGCTGGTAGGTTTGATCAATGATGTTTCGGGAACTGAAATATGAGTCGCGGGAGCGAAGGCGACGTTTTTTTCGACAGACGTTGTTGAAGAAATTTAGAGGGCCAGAGTATGTAGTTGATTGCAGAACGATTCTCCTGCCGCCAAGTTACATTTCGCGTAAAGATCACATAGATAAGATTAGAGAGATTAGGGCTGGTACGGATACGTACAAGCATTTTTCCATCGTTCTACATGAGAGTGGACAGGAAAGCAAGAAACCAGTACTGGTACTAGGTACCCTCCGCCGCGCACCCTTCGGTGGGTTGCGGAGTGTGTATGTAGATGTGTATGTAGATGAAAGCTACTTTAACTTCAGACCCTCAAAATTTAATAAACTGAACAAATTAAAGGACCACAAATGTTGAGAAGTAACGAACACCTCAAGAAATAGGAGGTAGAAAGTTGATAGTAACGGATCTTCATTAGTATGTTTTTAAGAAATGGTTAGGCATTTCCGTCACCTCGATTCATCATGTTTCCTGTTGACTAGTAGGCATAGTGTCTGCCACAGGCTCCACCAACTCGATCCATGCCGAACGTATTCTCAGATGAAGACACTTCAGAGTCTGCAGACTGAAGACCACAACAACTCGATCCATGTGTGATGACATCGACGCGTACAAGTCGCAAATGGCGTCCTGAGGTATAGCCATCCATCATAGCGAGTAGAAAGAGAAGTATACTAACTCCACGCGGGTTAACACTGGCAGCATAGAAGCGGTGGCATGCTCGCGAACTACGAGCAGCACTGTCGCTTGAGACTCAAGTTGGAGTGATTTTGCTGTAGCGGGCGGTGTATGTTAAGATTATCAATGCTTATTTTACGAGTTTATTCACGATTCTGTGAGTCAATGTTGAGAAGCTGAAGGCTCTGTGAGGAAACAGAAACGCGAAATTTAGCTCGAACTTCATTGCAAAAAGCTTGAAACAAATTCCACAAAGAAACCCTATCACGGAATTTGGTAGAGAATCCTAAGAAATTCTGGTTGTACGTAAAGTACACCAGCAGTAAAAGCCAATCAGTACCTTCATTACGCGATAGTAACGGTGATGCTGCTGATGACAATTCTGCTAAAGTAGAATTGCTTAGCACAGCTTCCGAAATTTCTTCGCGAAAGAAGAGGAAGCAAATATTCCAGAATTCGTATTAGGAACAGCTGCCAACATGCGCAATTTAGAAGTTGATACGCATGTTGTATTAAAGCAACTTAAATAACTTACAAAACTAAATCTCCCGGTCCCGATTGTATACCAATTAGTTTCCTTTCAGAGCATGCTGATGAAATAGCCCCATACCTACTTATCACATACAACCGCTCGCTCAGGGAACGTTCCTGCCCAAAGACTGGACAGTTGCAACGGTTACACCAATATTAAAAAAAGGCAATGGGAGTGTTCCGCAAT
Source organism: Locusta migratoria (assembly GCA_026315105.1). Classification (NCBI taxonomy): domain Eukaryota; kingdom Metazoa; phylum Arthropoda; class Insecta; order Orthoptera; family Acrididae; genus Locusta; species Locusta migratoria. The sequence goes on from CM048745.1 coordinate 186,825,123, forward strand.
ATTACAGGCCTTTATCATTGACGTCGGTTTGCAGCAAGATTTTTAGAACATATACCTTTCTCAAATATTATGAACTACCTCGAAGAGAACGAATTATTAACTCACAGTCAACACGGATTCAGAAAGTACCGTTCTTGTAAAACCCATCTGGCTATTTACTCACATGATGTGGTGCATGCTATCGACAAGGAATGTCAAATATATTCCGTATTTCGAGATTTCTGGAATGCTTTTGCCACTGTACCTCACAAGCGCCTTGTAATCAAATTGCGTGCTTATTGGAATATTGTTGCACTGTTTCCTGAACAGAATTTCTCGAAAAGAACTTCGTCTTTCGTCCACCGATTCCCATTGGAGTTCCCAGAGCATATCTGTGACACTCGCGCATTGATCGAATCTACCAGTTACAAACCCAGCTGCTCGCCTCTGAACTGCTTCCATTTCTTCCTTTAGAGTGATCTGCTGTGGGTCCCAAACCCTCAAGACGTGGTCGTACAAGCGTTTTATGCGCTATTTCCTTTACAGATTAAGTACATCTTCCCAAAATTTTCCCAATAAACCGAAGTCGGCTGTCCGCCTTACTAACAGCTGACTTTACTTGTTCGTTTCATTTCGTAGCGCTTTGCAATGTTACGCCTAGATATTTGAACGACACGACTGCATCAAGAAGCTCACTACTAATGCTGTATACGAACATTATGGGATTGTTTTTCCTACTCGTGTGCATCACCTTACATATTTCTACATTCTTCACTCCAAATGGAAATTAGGTCTAAGTCTCCCTGTATGCTATTACAGTCAATTAATGACGACACTCTCCCATACACCACAGCAAACACCTGCAAATTACAAGATACTCTGTCCATCAGATAATTTATTTAGATAAATGGGGCACGCCTGACGATACACTTGTCTCTGATGATCACTTGCCATCGAGAACCACGTACTGCGTTCTATTACTTAGGAGTTAAAAAAAAAAAAAAAAAAAAAAAAAAAAAAAAAAAAAAAAAAAATCCACACAAAACGGTGAACCTATTCCATATGCTCGTATCTTCGTTAGCAGTCTGCAGTGTGGTACCGCGTCAAATACCTTTTTGAAATCGAGAAAAATACAGTCTGTCTGTCGCTCTTCATCCATGGCTCGTAAGATGACATGTGAGAAAATTTGAGTTTCATACGAACGATGTTTCCTCTACCCCTGCTGATATATAGAAAAAAGCTTATCCATCTCCAGGAAATTTACTATATTCAATCTTTACGTAGACTGTCAGGCAGCAGTTAGAGTAGATGGCAAATTAAGCTCATGGTTCAGGGTAGTTTCAGGGGTAAGACAAGGCTGTAACCTGTCACCACTGTTGAAAACAGTAGACGGGCAGGGCGAGATTAAAATAGGTGAAAACAAAGTAAGCAGTCTCGCATATGCGGATGACTTAGTTGTAATGGCTGATTCAATTGAAAGGTTGCAAAATAATATTTCAGAGCTCGATAAGAGGTGCAAGGATTATGATATGAAGATCAGCATCTCCAAAACGAAAGTAATGTCAGTGGGAAAGAGACTTAAGCAGATTGACTGCCAAATAGGAGGAACAAAGTTAGAGCAGGTAGACAGCTTCAAGTACCTAGGATGTATTTTCTCACAGGATGGCAACATAGTGAAAGAACTGGAAACGAGGTGCAGCAAAGCTAATGCAGTGAGTGCTCAGCTAAGATCTACTCTCTTCTGCAAGAAGGAAGTAAGTACCAATACTATAAGTTAGCGGTGTACCGCTCTATCTTTCGACCAACTTTGCTGTATGGGAGTGAAAGTTGGGTGGATACAGGTTACCTTATTCATAAGGTAGAGGTTACAGATATGACAGTAGCGAGAATGATTGCAGGCACTAATAGATTGGAACAATGGCAGGAGGGTGTCCATAATGAGGAAATCAAGGAAAAACTGGGAATGAACACCATAGATGAAGCAGTTAGAGCGAACAGACTGAGATGGTGGGGTGACGCTACACGCATGGGAGAAGCAAGGTTACCTAAGAGACTCATGAGCTCGGCGGCGGAGGGTAAGAGTAGCCGACGTAGACTACGAAGAAAGTACTTAGATTCGGCGCAGAATGATTTTGAAGTAAAAGGCATAACATCAGACGAGGCATCAATGTTAGCATTGAATAGGGGATCATGGAGGAATTTTATTAGAGGTACTATGCTCCAGACTGAACGCTGAAAGGCATAATCAGACTCTAATGATGATGATGATGATCAATCTGAGAACTTCATTAAATCTTGTTGTTTCGTTGGTTGTAGCTTTTTCTCCATTCTGTTCGTTTCTTGAAGATAGCCAACGACCGAAACCTATCGTAAGCAAAAAATGGTATAACGCCAGTGTGTCACCGACTCTATGTGTTGTTTCTGTCTTAAGCTCACTCTTACAGCAGGCTTCTTTATAATAATGCTATCCCGCTCATGGCTTTGTCACTTTACGTACAAAATCTCTATGGATGAAGTGAATGGCGGCGGTGAAGGGCAAACAGGGTCAACAACCTAAGAAGAGGCCAAAAATATCAACTGCGATTATTGGTGTCAGTACGATTTTCGGTTACGCCACACCAGTCGGAAAATTGTTTTTCATTTTCCCGAATCATGACAGAGCTTGAGTAGAAAAGTTACCATTTATTTGTGTATTTATTTGTGAGGGTGGTTTTGTTTACGGGCACTCATTCGCTTTGCTTACTGTGAAACCAATATTCCACCCGCGAAGCACACTCAAACGTACATCTCTTTCTATTCCTGTCTCCTCCCCTGCCCCCCCCCTCCCATCTCTCTCTCTCTCTGTCTCTCTCTCTCTCTGTCTCTCTCTCTCTCTCTCTCTCTCACACACACACACACAGGCACACACAGACAGACAGAGAGAGAGAGAGAGAGAGAGAGAGAGAGAGAGAGAGAGAGAGAGAGAGAGAGAGATCGCTTCATTCATTTCACTTCCTGTCAAGTGGCACAGCTGACAGAAAACAAACACCGCCCAAAAACAGGTGGGAGACAACAAACGCAGGACAAACTTGTAGCGTTTAACAAGCACACATTCAGCGGGCTCTGTGCTATAAAAAAAAATTCCAAAAGCTTCCCCACCTGAATACGTATAAAACACTTCATAACTAAAGCGAAGAAGCAAATACTAAATAGTGGACAAACAGCCGTAAGCTAAATTGAATCAGGAAGATACACTTACCGACGTAGAGACTGAACTACAGAAAAATCTCAATAGTTTTTGTCACATTGGGCTTATAGCTGATTAAAACAAAAGGAGCATTTGTAGTCTTGATACTGTCAAGTAGGATAATAATAAATATATATTTTGTATTTTCTAACTTTCCTACTTGGGCAGCGGTATCTTTTTAATAATTCCATTTTTAATCATATATATTATTTCTCATTGGTGTATTTTTGTGGTTATGGCATATTTTCCGTATTACTTATGCAAATTTATTGATTGAGGTATCATTCTCAAAGTTTCGTTATCCACTAATGACGAAAAATACACAGATAGTTTATAGTTAATGTTTTCACAAAAAAACTTCATTTTGAAAAATCATCTTCTATATTACAAGAATATACGAAAACTGAAGTCGGTCGGCCAGACCAAACTATCCTACCGGTTTCCTTCATTTTTGTTTTAAACGAAAGGTATTCATCGACTATTTTGTCATCAAGTATCAGAATTTATATAACGCTCGCCTTCCTTTTTCTATACTCAAACGCTATTTCCTTCTGTATATTTCTTATGGGGATGTTCTTGCTGTGAAGTGAAGTCAGTCGCTCAGGACTTTCCATCCGACAGATTTTCTTCATTTTTGTTTTAAACGAAAGGTATTTATTCGTAGATTTATCATCAAGTATCAGAATTAACTTAAGTCTCTCCATCCTTTATTTTTATTCAAACGCGGTATCCGTCTGTACTTGCACTCAATATTTTAATCGGTTTGTTTTACAATATTTTCGGTTCCAAGTAAGGTACACAGTTCTTTTTCACTTAACAACACTCAGCAGATCAAGCTCTTTCATTTTCGCTTTGAAACACTTGCATTGATTGATTCTGAAGAAAGCTATGCGTGAACATTCTACTTTATTTCCATTTTTCCTAACTTTTTTGTCATACCACGAACGATGCGAAGTATTCCCACGGGTCCTCTAGTTTTTATTTATTTTTTTACAACCTCCGACGATAAGGTTCGGTAAATAGTCCTGTAACTTTGACGTAGATGAACTTTGAGCTACCTTGCTGTCCTTTGAAATAGTTACCCGTAACTATACACTGCTTAGCTCTACGATACATATTCTGGAAACTTTGCACGAAGTTCTTCTATGGGATGGTGTTCAAAAGCCTTGTCACGTTTCGTTGGATGTAATATCGTCAAACCTCTATTCTTTCAAAGCGAGTTTGAGTAGAGGGCATAAGAAGAAGACTGGAAGATTGAGATCTGGCGAGTATAGCGGATGTTCAAGTTACACTTCCCATTCTTTTTTCAGGATCTGTGCGAAATTATGTGGCGATACTGGGTGCGTTTGGGCAAGCGTTGTGGAAAAGAAAAGAAAAGAAAAGAAAAGAAAAGAAAAAAAAAACAAAAAAACTTCGAACCTTGTTGCGCTGCGCGCACTGGGGTCGTACCCTTCAACTCACCTTGCAGCGTTCAGCGTCGTTCCTTTCTACCGACGAGATGATGGAAAACGCCCATACTTTGCCGATTATTTTCACGGTCGTACCACCAGGTTTGGATGTCGCATCTGCCGTTTCGATAAAATCCTTTGAAGTCTCTAAACGTGACTGCTTCTGATCGTCAGTCAAGTGATTTGGCGCAATACGACAACACGCTTTCCTCTTCCCTAATTTCTGGTTCAAATGTTTGTGAAGCTTATGGGACTTAACTGCGGGGTCATCAGTCCCTAAACTTACAAACTACTTACGAACTACCTTATATTAAAGACAGCACAAATATCCATGCCTGAGGGGGGATTCGAAACCCCGACGGGGAACGACCTCGCGCATCGCAGCATAGCGCCTCAATGCGCTCGACCGCATGGCCGCGGCGACAAACTTCTGGGTAAGGATTTGTCGCGCGGATTCACGGTCAAACTGCAGTTCATCCGCTATCATGTGTACAGATAACTTTTGGATCCAGTTCTCAGTTTAGAACAAACGCACTGAACAAACACTTCGTACAACAGATCTAGCACGGATCACACACGATGCTCACCTGAACTACGGAATTGGGGGGGGGGGGGGGGGGGGGGGACAGATTGTTCACATCGGCCGCAACGCAGGCGAAGTCATTGAGATTCGTCTGTGTTGCCCAATCGACCGTTCTGACTTCATTCACGGATATTTATTGTCAGGGGTTTATTTAATTTCATTTATTTGCATTTATTTATTTTGGTGACGCGCACACGATCTATAGATGCACAGACCGCCTATTGGTAAAACGCGTAAAAAGGAAAAAGCGTGGCGAATTGGCAATCTGGTTCATTTAAGAAATAGTTAAACTGTTTTCCGTGAGGTTTCAATAAAATAATTATTTTGGTTGTACCTTTTGTGGTTTGTTTGTTATTTAACTTAAAAAAAAAAAAACACCAATATTTTATGAAAACACTTGGTATTCCCATTTCCTGATATGGGTATTAACTGTCCATAAAAACAATGAACACTGAATGCGAATACTAAATTTTATTTACAATTACTAGATTTTTTCCGTTATTATTTGATCAGGATAAAACAGTAGCTAATTTTAAAATTTCTTTCTGATTCAGTTTATTGAAATATTAGTTTCTTTAAAACTTAATAATAATAAAAATATAAATATAAGTAATAAACGCAGTGAACAATTGTGGGCCGCGGTGGAGTAGCCGAGCGGTCTAAGGCGCCTCGCTGCGGAGCGCGCGGTTGCTCGCCGCCGGAGGTTCAAGTCCTCCCTGGGGCATGGGTGTGTGTGTGTGTGTGTGTGTGTGTGTATGTGTGTGTGTGTGTGTGTGTGTGTTTGTCCTTAGATTAGTTTAGCTTAGTTTAAGTAGTTTGTAAGCTACGGACTGATGACCACGCAGTTTGGTCGGATACATTTACAAACATTTGAACAATTATGGTGACTAGACACTATATTTTTCAATAATTCACTTATTAATAAAAGATAATACAAATTTATTTCTAAGAAATGTAATAATATTCCCTCAGAGTATGTACGTAATTAGTGTCTTTTGATAATGCTTCGGCAATTTCATACCATGCTTTTTCTTTCAATGTAACATCTCTGTAGACTTCTAATGTAGAGTCCAAAATCACTGGTCGAATACGTACTTGTTCAATTACACTCCTGGCCATTAAAATTGCTACACCACGAAGATGATGGACTACAGACTTGAAGTTTAACCGACAGGAAGAAGATGCTGTGATATGCAAATGATTAGCTTTTCAGAGCATTCACACATGTTGGCGCCGTTGGCGACACCTTATACGAGCTGACATGAGGACGTTTCCAACCGATTTCTCATACACAAACCGCAGTTCACCGGTGTGGCCTGGTGAACGTTGTTGTTGTGATGCCTCGTGTAAGAAAAAGAAATGCGTACCATCACGTTTCCGACTTTGATAAAGGTCGAATTGTAGCTTATCGCAATTGCGGTTTATCGTATCGCTACATTGCTGCTCGCGTTGGTCGCGATCCAATGGCTGTTAGCAGAATATGGAATCGGTGGGTGCTGGATCCCAACGGCCTCGTATCACTAGCAGTCGAGATGAAAGGCATCTTATCAGCATGGCAGTAACGGATAGTGCAGCCATGTCTCGATCCCTAACAGATGGGGACGTTTGGAATACAACAACCATCTGCACGAACAGTTCGACGACGTTTGCACCAGCATTAGCTATCAGCTCGGAGACCATGGCTGCGGTTACGCTTGACGCTGCATCACAGACAGGAGCGCGATGTACGCAACAACGAACTTGGGTGCATGAATGACAAAACGTCATTGTTTCGGATGAATCCAGCAGTATAATACACGATCGCATGTTGTAGATCCTGTACAGGCCTTCATGGACACGGAAAATGTTCAACTGCTGCCCTGACCAGCATATTCTCCAGAACTGTCACCGACTGAAACCGTCTGGTCAATGGTGGCCGAGCAACTGGCTCATCACAATACACCAGTGACTACTCTTGATGAACTATGCTATCGTGTTGAAGCTGCACGGGCATCTGTACCTGTACACGTCATCCAAGCTCTGTTTGACTCAATGCCTAGGCATATCAAGGCCGTTATTACGGCCAGAAGTGAAAGTTCCGGGTACTGATTTTTCAGGATCTATGCACCCAAATTGCATGAAAATGTAATCACATGTCAGTTGTAGTATAATATGTCCAATGAATACCCGTTTATCATCTGCATTTCTTCTCGGTGTAGCAATTTTAATGACCAGTATTGTAATTGCTCCAGTTTGAACCCACGAAGGTTACACCATCTGCTTGCAAATGACCCACAATAAACACAACAGCTCAGAAAACAAGCTTTCCTCCTCTGAATTTTCTCTAAATCGTCCGTCATTCCTACTGGTGCGGGTCTAGATCTACATCTACATGGGATACTCCGAAAATCACATTTAAGTGCCTGGCAAAGGTTTCATCGAACCATACTATTTATCTCCCATTCCATTCTGAAATAGCGCGGGGAAGAAAGAAATCTCTCCGTTCGAGCTCTGATGTCTCGTATTTTATTCTGATGATCATTTCTACCTATTGAAACACGTCCACTGAATGTGTGGTCGTGTTTCAATTTGATTTATTCATTAACCTAAAGTGTTTCTGCACCATTAATATTATCTATCTGTGTGTTAATTATTTTATTCTTTTTATTAACAATTTACAAGACAATCTAAGTAGCTCTCTTACACTGTTCGCGGATGTTCAAAAGTAACTGCAAAATGATTTAGACATTAGCATAGTGCAAAAATTAGCAATTGACCTTTAATAATGATAAGTGTGAGGTCATCCATATGACCACAAAAGAAATCCGTTAAATTTCAGTCACGCGATAAATCAGTCAGACCTACCGGCCGTCATTTCTACTAAATACCTAGGAGTAACAATGACGAACAACTTAAATTGGAAACAACTCACAGAAAATATTGTAGGGAACACGAACCAAAGACTACGTTTCTTTGGCAGAATACTTAGAAGATGCAAAAGAAACTGTGCAAAAGAAACTGCCTACATTACACTTATGCGGCCTATTTTGGAATATTACTGCGCATTGTGGGAACCTCTTTACTCACACGAAGTGATGGGTGCTATCGACGAGGCTTCGCAAATCGATTCCGCGTTTCTTGATTTCCATAAGTCACCGTACCTCAGAAATGGCTTTTAATCAAATTGCGTGGTTATGGTATATCGCCCCAAATTTGCGACTGGATAGGGGACTTCCTGTCAGAGAGGACACTGTGGTGTCGCACAAGTACAAAGTGCGCGCCACCTACTTTCGCCGCGCGCCGCCATGCACGCACGGCGCGGCGTTCTTACGACGACAGCCACGAGCGCCCTCTGCCACAACGCCGCTCGTGGCCACCGCTGAACGACATCGGGCACTTGGGACTGAGATAGCAACCAGTTAGGCCTTCGTAATCAGATAGGCACCAGTGAAGACTTTGCTATTGTACAGGCACTAGGCAGGCCTCTAACAACTATGTATCAACATTCTGCAGTACTATGTAAAAGTTAAGTATTGTTACATTCTGTGCAATATATATCTCTTTCTAATTTACTCTAGTGTTTATAGTTTCTGGCTGCTCCCCTCCGTACCTGCACCAGCGTGCTATTTTTGTTCCTGTGTCGGTCTCATTCCACTCGGCCACCGACACCTACGACGAGGCTGGGACACAAAAGCGGCGACGAAGTTGGGACACAAAAGACACTGTGCTGATATATTATCTAAATCCTTTTGCAGGTGCTTTTGATCATCCGCGAACAGTCTAAGAGAGCTACTCAGATTGTCTTGTAAATTGGTAATAAAAATAAGGGACGCCCGATAATACTATTGTTCCACTCAAGGACTTACCGTCAATTACAACGTACTGTGTCATTTCTGAGAGGAAATCAGTGACCGTGGGACGTTTTATTCCGGTTTTAAGCGAGATAAAACATTAGCTCTACAATACGGACACTTCTCCAAAACTTAAGCCGGCCGCGGTGGCCGAGGGGACTGAGGCGCTGCAGTCACGGTCTGCGTGGCCAGTACGGTCGGGGGTTCGAATCCCCCCTCGGGCATGGATATTTGTGCCGTCCTTAGTCTTAGTTAGTTCATAAGTAGTTTGTAAGCTTAGGGACTGATGACCCCGTAGTTAAGTCCCATAAGCTATACAAACATTTGAACATTTTGAACCAAAACGTAACAATATGGCGGAAGCAGGGCGTCTCCCTGTATTCTAACCTCCTTGGTCGCGACTGTGTACGTTAGACTGGTGGTCCAGCAGAGATATCACATATCAAACGCTGATCCGGTTGAACACGGAAAAATTCCAACGCCGAATACTGGCTCGTCTCTGGCACAATCACGCTCGTCGCGCGGAAAGCTTTCTACGGAGCAGCGCGGTATTCTTGGAGAGTAGCAGCAGCTTTCGCCGGCGATAAAGTTGCGGCTCCTTACTCGGGTTAATTCATTATTTTTGTTCGCGCCAGGAGTAAGGCACGGGCGCCGTTGCCGTTGCCGTTGCGTGCGGAATTGAAACACATTCGACGTAGCGCTGGCTGCGGGCAGGCAGCCTGTTAATTGCAGCACGGGCGTGCCCTGCCCGCCACGTCCCAAAGAGAGCCTTGTGGAGGGGGGGGGGGGAGGGGGTTGGGCTACGTCATTTACTCGGCGTCGGCGTCTTTATTTAATTTGGGCCGCTCTCTGTTCCTGCCCTCCACCGTCCAATTAGAGCGCGGGTCGGCAGTCCGGCGGGAAAGAGCGGAGGCGAGGCTGACGGGAAACCGCCGGTGGCGGCTGAGCACTTGCCCCGGGACCTGTAGCTGCCTTTGTCTGCCTAAGGCCGCGGATTTATTATTCAGTGCCGGCTTCAGTACCACTTTACGTCGACTCCGACCCGCTTCTCCGAGAGCCGTCACCACGTCGCGTGGTTAAACCGCAGTCTAACATACACAGTCGTGACACTCGCTGCTGCGTTGATAGATCCGATTTTTATTTTATTTGTTATTGTTTTTGAAAGATGAACCTTTAATCTTCGAAAGATGAAGTAATGAATCGGAAGGTGTGCCAACTATAAGAAAGAAGGAAAAGAGAGAGAGAGAGAGAGAGAGAGAGAGAGAGAGAGAGAGAGAGAGAGAGAGAGAGAATGCTCAAATATTTGTATAGTCTATGGGACTTAACTACGGGGACATCAGTCCCTAAACTTACAAACTACTTATGAACTAGCTAAGACTAAGGACGGCACAAATATCCACCGACCGTAATGTCCGTGCAGACCGTGACTGGAGCGCCTTAGTCTCCTCGGCCACCGCGGCCGGCAGAGAGAGAGAGAGAGAGAGAGAGAGAGAGAGAGAGAGAGAGAGAGAGAGAGAGAGAGAGAGCAGCTATTTCAGAACAAGGGGAGTGAACTTAAGACAGTTTCTTATAATCAGTTTAACCTTTTTTTCTTATTAGTATTTTAGGTGAACGTAACTTATAATTAATCGTAAAGAATTTCTTGTCACAAAAGTATGTAAAAGTAAATAGAGCTTTATAAAATGTTCACAGGAATACTTTGCATAAATCACATATTAGTGTGCAGCAACTAATACTTTTTTGGTCCACTTTAGGTTACGGTAGTAACACTAAAAGTGGGCCTTTGCGATCATCTTATGACAGCTCGAAATTTAAATGAAACATAACGGCTTAACCATTCATCTGACACGAAGATTGAATAACCGAATTTGTAGAGGAGAAATTTCTCTACAACTTTGCTCTCTTATGTTTTTTTTTTTTCGTATCTCGTAGCGTTTCAAAGATATTTGCAAAAATATCGGCAATTCTGGGATGTATGTATATCTGTGTGTCTGTCCGTAACGTGTTCCCTGTTTTTAAGACGAACCGTTCAACCGATCAGCACCAAATTTTACAGACACAATTGTTGACTACCAGAGACGAGAACCTCTTGAAATATTTCGGATAAGAAATATGTTAGTAATACCAAAAAAATCCGTTTGTAATATAATTTTAATTGCAAATAATCCGTTCATCTGACGTGAAAATTTAATAAACGGATTTGTAGAGGAGAAAATTCTGTGCAACTTTGTTCTCTATGTTTTTTTCATATGTCGTATCGTTTGAGAGATATTAGCAAAAATAACGGATTTTTGACACCCTCCATTGAATTAACGAAAACCAGCCATTTGCAGATGTCACGTGACATTCCTCGCCCAGAACTCTCTCTGGCATACGCCATCTTGCGTTGCGTATTTGATAATATTCTTACTGTAACTTACACGTTATCATTTCAAAGCAATGGTGCACTGATGAATTAACAAAAACATGTCGTTCTTCGTACGATAAATAATAATCTAGTGTCTACAAATGCCATATTAGCGTCAGTTAACAACGGCCATGAATAATATAAGATTAAAGAACGCTACTCCTAACCGTTAGGCGTAGCGTAGTGAGCAACGCGTTGGACTGTGATGCTGAAAGTGAGCGGTTCCGGAACCCACCAATTCTAGTTTTTCTTTTTTCTAAAGGGTTTCAGACACTCTTATTAAATAATTTTTTATTATTTAAATTATTATTTTGGTCCAAAATGTTTGCAAAAACTTTTAAACTACAAATTTAAAGTGGGCCGTAAGACACGTCAGTGCGATTTTTTTTACCCATATGTCTTTATGTTGACAGGGCTGTCTCACAGATGACGCTGCATGTTGCGTTTATCGTGGCGTTTCCGACGCTTACGTCTGAACAATACTGTAGTTATAGTACTGAAGTAGCGCCATCTGTTAGCGCGACCTCAGTTTATGTTGACAAGGTTGTCTCACAGATGGCGAGGCATGTTGCAAAAGGAAGTTTGGAAAATTTCGGAAGATTCACTAGAAATTTAGTATTTTTTGGAATAATTAAAAGAATCGGAAGATCTTCACATTTTTCGGAGGATTTGGCGACACAGATAACTACTGCGAATGTTGTTACCTACTGACAGTTGCCACGACGCTAGCGCTCCTAGCGGTGGGCAATGTGCCGTAAAAATGTTTGTTTATAATTACCTTTCTATCTAATTAACCAAATGGTTTCTGTAATTCAAGCATTCAAATTATTAGTAAAATATCTAGAGACGTAAATAATCGTGAAATGAGTGTAAAAACAGCCGAATTTCCTTGATTCAGTTATATAATCAACAATTCATTAATGAGGAAGTACTTAGGAATATGTGTATATTTTGCAGCTTACTGCGCTGAAACTAAGAGAACATAAACAGAGGAGAAACATTAATTGCTGTTGAGGTATGTCAGGCACTAAATTTGACGTATAAAAATTGATATTGAGTCTAATGATTCGCACATTTTTCCACTTCATTCCTCTTTGTTATAAAAGCATAAATTTTTGAGTGTAATTACTTTGACTTATAAAACGGAAATCTTTAACATTCTTACTTTCTGGGGTTCAGATGTAGCAACAAATGTGGAATTCGTTTCTGCTTTATTGGGAAACTGTGGGTTATATATATCTTTCGAAGTTTTAGTGTCGCGTTTGTGAGTATTGTCCTTCAGATACAGCTGTAGTGGCTGATCTGGTACATTAAATAATGTAGATATTGCGTTCAATCTACGTTTCTTACTTTCAACTCTTACTGATTTGACTGGAAATGTAGTGACGAAATCTTGACGTTTCTTAGTAGAAAATAAAAGTCTTTCTGTAGAATGGTGGCTTTTCTGTTGTTTATTAGCCATTTCTTACTCTTAATAAAAATGAAATTCTTGATTAAAAGTCGTATGTTAAAATCAATTTAAACGATACTATTCACACTCACCCGATATCGTATTCAGAAATGTACCTTGCCAGCCGCTTGGAGCACTGTTGTCGCGGGGTATCATAAAAGTCAGTCGGAGTGTCGTGAGTGTATATGTTAGACTGTGGATAAACTGTGCGTTTGGTAGCACGTGATACTGAAGCTGGTAGCTAGAAAGAAAGGACTGGTATGTTTCTGTAAATAATTTGAATTTGGAAATCACACTAACCCTTCTGCTACCAACGGGGGTAGTGGAATTACTTCACTAACCATTTTTCACACGTTTTGAAAGTCTATGTATTTTCTGATAATACATGCATTATCGTTGTTCACTACAGATATCCTATCTATACTATTTCGCATTACTAGTATCACCTGTGGTCTAAATTCGACCAGTTTTGTACAGGTTAGGTAACCGTCTTATGCAACTGTAAATTAGTCTCATTTCGACCAGACGCGTTTCCCTTTATTCTGAAACATCTTCAGTGGTCAAATTACTCACTTATTTTTATGTTTTCCTCTTCATGTTTTTTTTTTTTTTTTTTTTTTTTTTTTTTTTTTTTTTTTGTAGCACATTGCCACTTGCTGTTACTGTTAATACTTACAATATTTACATTTTCACTTTCTCATAAAAGTTTCTGGAAAATCGCCATTTCTATGGCTTCGTATGTTTTGATACAAGATACAAGGCCTACCAAGCCATAGAAATGGCGATTTTTCAAAACCATTTATGAGAAAGTGAAAATGTTAATATTATAATTATTATCAGTGACAGCAAGTGGCAATATGCTACAAAAGACATCTGAAGAGGACAACATAAAAATAAACGCACTGACGTGTTTTACGGCCCACTTTATATTTGTAGTTTTATAAGTTTTTGCAAACATTTTGTATCAAAATAATAATCTAAATAATAAAAAATTATGGTGATAATATTACGACTCTACTATTGTGGTGATATCTATGAACCCAACACGTAATATTCTTTCTGACCGTATTTTAACAAACAGTCAAAATTATATGATGTTTGAGTTTAGCTTTGATAAACATACTCTTTTCTGAACTTCTGCCTCTTTGAACTATCATTTTAATATATTTTCCCCTAAAATATTATCACCTGTCTTGCCTTGGTAGTTCTTTTCTTTGCGTGTACTGGTTACGAATGATTATAGGCTGGAACGAACGTAGCGTACATTTGGTGTTCGGACGAGTGACTATAGCCTGCAATAGATAGTTATAGAACCACGGATTACTCTCGCAGCTGTTCGCCACAGCGTAATAGGCGAGGAATTAGTCTGTGATGTACGAACATGTTACACGGTAGTTCGGAACTTGCTAGGGCGCGGTTGCTCAGCGTGCTCGGTCAGAGGGTTGCCAGCATGGTAGCTCGACGCCCTCTGTATGTGCCCCGTCAGCCAGCCAGTAAGCTAGGCGATCGCTGCTCTGCGTGACATGACGCGGCACGGCAGTGTACAGGCCTTCTCTTTAGACGGTGTTGGTTCAACACCATCTGTAATAAAAAACTGAGTAAAATTCTCAACGAACAACCCAGAACAAATATGAACAAATGACCGCAAAGCACCGATTTCCTAAAAGGTTTTCGCACACTCTTGTTAACTGAACGATTGTGTATTCTGCAAGATTCTGAGTTGTTCAAAGGTAACTGCACTTTCTCTGAAAAGCGTATTTGTTCTGTTTCGAGAACAAGCCATGAAATACATAGTAAGGAATTGTAAACATAGACTTCTTTAACACATGTACATAAAATGGGGAGATACTGTTACAATGACTGTTGTAAATGATGTATTGATAGTTCTGACTCTATATATATATTGCGTACTAGAGGTATGTGGAATTCAGTATTACCACACTTATTCCGTTTGTGAGTTTAGCTGTAAAAGAAAACGTAATCACAGTTTGAAATAGAATATTTGCTCTTTATTTTAGCGCAGAACAGTGTAACATGAACGAACTCATGTCCGAACTACAGGAAAGGTAATAGCAAGCCAAGGTCGCACATTAATAATTTATTCAATGACGACCGGTTCCGGTGCACTGTGGCACCATCATCTGGTCATATATATGTTATAAGCTGGTCATCTTGTTAAAAAATTGGGTGTAAAATAACACGTGCAACATTGCACTTAGTCACTATATAAAAAATACTCAAGTTAAAAACATGACAGCATGAGTATTTTGTAAGCTGTCATGTCAAATACTCATGCTGTCATGTTTTTAACTTGTGTATTTTTTATATCATGACTAAGTGCAATGTTGCACTTCTTATTTTATACACAATTTTTTTAACAATATGACCAGCTTATAACACATATGTGACCAGATGATGGTTACACAGTGCACCGAAACCGGTCATCATTTAATAAATTATTAAATGTGCGATCTTGGCTTTTTATTTTGAAAACTATAAAACGATCAGATCGCCTCCAAACCCGACTATGTCAGGTAATCTTAAACGTAATACCATCTACGTTAATAGCGTCCATAGTAACCATGTCAAAGACAAACATTTTCGTAGATGCATTGATTCTAATTAATGACTTTCAATATATACCACAAATAGTGAATAAACGCAAAAACAAAAAGAAATAAACAAGGTAATTTGTTGCAATGTATACACTTCCCTTCTGTTTGATTATGGAACTACATTTTCCACAGAAGTCTGGGACTTCCTTTTTTATACGAAACTACCTGTGTCACCACTTTGTGCAGAATGTTCATTATTACAGTATCCTCCCAGCTTACGTACATATGCTTCATAAGACCATTGTTCAGTTCGTTGTTACGTATTTCACGGCAAGTTCACGAAATAGAACAAACACGCATTTTAGAGGGACCATTCTTCACAATTCTATTTAATGAATAAGAGTGTCTGAAACCCTTTTAGGGAAAAAAATTACGCAATGGTGAGTTCCGAGCTACTGACCTTCAGCAACACAGTATAACGCACTACCCACTACGCTACGGCCAACAATTGCATGTATGGTAGTTGTTAAGTGATGTTAATATTGCATTCTAGACAATAGACTGTCATTTATCGTACGAAGAACGACGTGTTTTTCTTAACTCTTCAGTGCGCCATTGCTTTGAAATGACAACGTGTAAGTTACAATAAGAAAATCATTAAATACGCTACGCAAAATGGCGTATGCCCGAGAGAGTTCTGGACGTGGAATGTCACGTGACACCTCCGAATGGCTGGTTTTCGTTAATTCAATGGATGGTGTCAAACCTCCGTTATTTTTGCTAATATCTCTCAAACGATATATATATATATATATATATATATATATATATATATATATATATATATATATATATATGGGAGCAAAGTTGTAGATAATTTTCTCCTCCACAAATTGGGTTATTCAATTTTCATGTCAGATGAGTGGTTAAGCCGTTATTCTCATTTAAATTTCGAGCTGTCAAAACACGATCGCAAAGGCCCACTTTTAGTGTTACTATCGTAACCTAAAGTGGGCCAATGGCGTGTACAGGTACAGATGCAGCTTCAACACGATACCACAGTTCATCAAGAGTAGTGACTGGTTATTGTGACGAGCCAATTGCTCGGCCACCATTGACCAGACGTTTTCAGTCGGTGAGAGATCTGGAGAATGTCCTGGGCAGGGCAGCAGTCGAACGTTTATCGTATCTAGAAAGGCCCGTAAAGGACCTGCAACATGCGGTCATGCATTATCCTGTTGAAATGTAGGATTTCGCAGGGATCGAATGAAGGGTAGAGCCACGGGTCGTAACACATCCGAAATGTAACGGCTATTGTTCAAAGTGCCGTCGATGCGAACAATAGGTGACTATACCATCACGCCGGGTGATACGCCAGTACGGCGATGACGAATGCATGCTTCCATTGGACGTTGACCGCAATGTCGCCAAACACGGATGCGACCATCATGATGGTGTAAACAGAACCTGGATTCATCCGAAGAAATGATGTTTTGCTATTCGTGCGCCCAGGTTCGTTGTTGCGTACACCATCGCAGGCGCTCCTGTCTGTGATGCAGCGTCAAGGCTAACCGCAGCCACGGTCTCCAAGCTGATAGTCCATGCTGCTGCAAACGTCGTCGAACCGTTCGTGCAGATGGTTGTTGTCTTGCAAACGTCCCCATCTGTCGACTCAGATATCGTGGCTGCAAGATCCGTTCAGTCATGCGGATAAGATGCCTGTCATCTCGACTGCTAGTGATACGAGGCCGTTGGGATCCAACACGGCGTTCCGTATTGCCCTCCTGAACCCACCGATTCCATATACTGCTAACAGTCAATGGATCGCGACCAACGCGAGCAGCAATGTCGCGATACGATAAACCGCAATCGCGATAGGCTGCAATCCAACCTTTACCAAAGTCGGAAACATGATGGTACGCATTTATCCTCCTGACACGAGGCATCAAAAGAACGTTTCACCAGGCAACGCCGGTCAACTGCTGTTTGTGTATGAGAAATCGGTTGGAAACTTTCCTCAAGTCAGCACGTTGTACGTGTCGCCACCGGCGCCAACATTGTGTGTATGCTCTGGAAAGCTGATCATTTGCATATCACAGCTTCTTCTACCTGGCGGTTAAATTTCGCGTCTGTAGCACGTCATCTTCGTGGAGTAGAAATTTTAATGGCCAGGAGTGTAACTAAATCAATTGTTAAATCTTTTATTATATGATTTTTTTAAATTTTCCACATTGTTACAACCTACGTATTGATCTTAACAGGCCCAGGACTTTAAACATGTATAAAAAATCACAGAAGCATTTGATGATGAGTCCTCAGGGCTCGAAATGCATTGTGCACGATAATACTCAATTTTGCGACTGTATTTTTAAATGTAATTGGAATTTACTGATATGCTGTTTCTTATTTTCTACCCGAACCTTGCTTTTTCATATAACAGGCGAAATATGAAGTCGTAGCTTTTCAATATGATTTTCATGAACAGTGCTACAAGTAGCATCTTTTACTTTCCTTGTAGCAAATCGTATTCGCTCACTGAGAACCATATTCACTGCTGAAGCTAAACGAAAAAGAATATACTAAATCAAAGCTATGCAGGAAATAATAACAATATTCAATGACTGTTGTAAATGGCTGATACATACCAGAAAATTCACAGGAGATATTAAATGGATTGCAAAATGACGCACATATCTGATACATCCCATGTTACAGTGTATACATAGTACTTGGTCAACAATTTAGGCATCAGGTGTACATTATACTGAGCCAGCGTCTTACAAAGTCTCTGCAAATGGACTGGGTATTACACGATACTAGCGCCCTCTTTATTGTGTCGAAAATGTTTTTAACTATTTGTGGTTAATAGAGGTCGAAAAATACAAAATTGTCATGAATTAAAATAAGAAATCATATGCTCAAACAAAAACCTTGTTATTTACACACTACCAGGGTGGTTTGGTAAGTCTGGTAAATTAGTATGAAAGAGCGGGGAATTATCGGAACCTGCACTGTTGATTGTTGACTGCCAGTTGAAGTGGTAACGTTAGTTAGTTCTTTAGGATGGAGAAAAACGAATTTCGTGCGGCCATTAAACATTTTCATAAGAAGGGTTGGACAGCTGCACAGATGAAATCCATGTTGGATGAGGTCCATGTGGGTTCTGCACCAACATTGAAGACTGTTTACTTTTGGATTAATGAGTTTAAACGTGGTCGGAGAAGCAGGGAAGATGGAGCTAGCTGCGGTCAGACCATTGAATACACCACACAGGAAAGCATCGATAAGGTGCATGATATGGTAATGGAAGATCGAAGATTAAAAATTCGCGAGATAGCTAACATCGAAGGCATCTCAACTAAACGAGTACATTACATCCTCAATGAAAAACTGGCCATGAAGAAGCTCTGTGCACGATGGGTGCTGCGCATGCTCACTTTTGACCAAAAAGGGAAACGTAAGAACATTTATGCTCAGAATTTCACAGCTGTTCAGGAGAAATCCACAGGACATTTTGCGCAGATTCTTAACTGTGGATGAAACTTGGATTACACTCCAGAGACAACAGTCCATAATACTGACAGATTATTTGGAAAAAGCAGTTCCATAACTGGCATAACTGGGCACTATTATGATGTTCTGCTGGATCGTTTCAAACAGAAAGTAATTGGAAAACGTCCAAGATTGGCATGGAAGAAAGTTTTTTTTTTTTTTTTTTTTTTTTTTTTTTTTTTTTTTTTTTTTTTTTTTTTTTTTTTTTTTTCAACAGGTCAATGCTCCAGCTCACTCAGCAGCTATCGCAATGGCGAAAGTGTACGACCTGGGATCCGAATTGTTTCCTAACTTACCCTATGCACCAGATTTGGCTCTGAGTGACTTATTCTTATTCCTAAACTTGAACATTTTGGCTTGTTCTTGTTGATGTTGTGGCTGTTGTGGTCATAATTCCGGAGGCGTAATCAAAACTCTAATAATTAGTTCAGTGAAATAAAATATTTAAATATTTTTTCTGCAATGCAACACAGTAAGTAAATGACTTTAGGATTACTCCATATTAGTTTGGAAACTCTTGACTGCACGAAGACTTATTGAATATTTGTGAAATAACAAAAATCCAACTGGCCTTCAGTCGTTAAAATCGTGATTTATTAACGCATGATGCAATTCGAGTTCATCTTCATGAGCCTCTTGAGTAATTTACACTGTTTTTTTTACAATAGTCAGTCTAGATTACGATCTATAAATAAAGAAATTAATCATTATGATCGCTGTTTTTTCATGATGTTTTCTAAAATAATTAATTTACATTCGTTTAAGGAATTGTTGAATTGCCAAGACCAAATATGGCTGGCAACAAGATGGAACATTTCAAATGTAAGTTTACATGTCTGGTACAGCAGGAGATATATCCGTTGTCTGGTTTGTAGTACAATTCCAGGTATAAATAAACATCAACACAGATACTTTCTTTTGTGGCACATTGTGAAATTACAACAACTCAAACACCTACAGCTATAAAGATATACTGTTTCTATATTACAAAGATGTTATATACATACAAAAATGTTCTATTTTCTATACATAATTTTTCCTTGCTTTTTTGTTTTTAATTTTTAGAAGGTACAGATTTGTTATGTTATTGTTTATACATTAGTATTATTGCCTAAGAGTCCGCCTCCGTAGTCAAGTGTACAGCAAGGTGGGTTGCCATGCAGGGGGCCCGGGTTCGATTCCCGACCGGGTCGGAAATTTTCTCTGCTCGGGGACTGAGTGTTGTCCTCGTCATTATTGACAGGCAAGTCGCCGAAGTGGCGTCAGCTAGAAAGACTTGCACCAGGTAGGCTGAACCCGACCACAAATGGTGTCTAACGGTCATAAATGCCACACGAAATCATCTTCACTTCATAAGAGACTTGTAGAAACATTAACTATGACTGTGTTTTGCAATTGGTTGGAAAGCTAAGTATTTGTGTCATGAAGAAAAAAAACAAAGTTTTGAAATTGCTCAAATACTGTGGCTTCGTGTTTTCAGTAGATTTTTCTTTATCCAATATAATTCTAAACCCTTCAAGGATATCACTTTTTTTTGCATATACTTGCGTGTGGAGTACTGTAAGGTTATGGTGGATGTCACTTAGTCTGTGTTTATTCGGGTATAGGCGGTTAGCTATTGCGTATTTGTTAAAATGATTTGTAACGTGTTTGGAAAGTTCATCAAGTTTTGTAACTCTTCAGGCTTTCCCGGCGGTCTGCTGACATGGTGAAGTATCGGGACTTCCGAATGTTCGCGACGATCAGACACGAATATTTCAACAGCGTAACTCGCTGTCTTCGTCCGGTGCTACCCAAGAATGGTCCTTTGGTGGATCAAGTCTAGTATTTATGCCTAGTCAGTGCTGGAAACTTCGTAACTGGTCCGCGTCTGTCAGGCGTGATTACAACGGTCCCCTCTCCTTGGTGGTGGTGTTTTGACTGCCATCAGTGTCCAGTTTTGCTTTTGAAACTTACATTGTAATTTAAATAACCGACTGTATTCTGACATTGGAACCGTTTTGCTCTCTGTGTGTGTGGCAAGTGGCGACCTACTTTGTCGTTGGTGGTGAAAGATAATGTAATATTGGAGTTCTCGAATAAGTTATCTATTTTTTGTGATGCTGCACCTATATTGGGAATACTTGTAAATATTTGTGTTTTGTCAATGGCTTCGGTAAATGTGTTTGTATTAGAGGTTTAACTTGTATTTTCTTGATTTTTGTCAATTGATTTTTCTCATTATTTGATGCAATTGTTTCGATTGTATCAATTTCGTCTTTTAGTGCTTCGCAGTTTAAAGGTACTGTGTGTGTCCCATGCAACAAAGACTAAACGCGGCATATTTGCGTGTATTTTCATGGTGTGAAGATTAGTGTATTTTGTCATCATTGTAGGTTAATTTTCTGTATATGTAAAAATTACCTTCTTATAGCTCATTCGTAATTGTGATCTCTAAGAAATTTATGGCCTTTTTAGTTTCGTGTGCAATAGTGATTTTCACTAGAAATCAAATTCCTATTCTCTCTTTAACTTACGAATGGATTGACGATGACAGATTAGGAAAATCTGGCCAGATTTGCATCTCAAGCTTTCTACCTGATGTATTCATCAACAACCTATAGTAAAAAATAAACTTACTGTAAAAGTTGTTTATTACAGAAGATAATGGGTCAAAATCCACTCCTATTTGATGGCACTAAAGATGAAGAACTTCTTACATTATTCAGTTCACCATAAAGAAAAATGAAATTCACAATTGAACATAAACATATAAAGCTATAAATCAAAGCAATTGCATCAAATAATGGGTAATCAGAAAAATGAACTGACAAAATATCCAGAAAAATAAAGGTAACTCCACTAACAAAAGTGCTGACAAAACACAAATCTTTACAGATATTCCCTATTTAGGCACAGTATCACAAAAAATAACCAACTTATTCAAGAACACCAATACTGTAATATCTTTCTCCATTAACAACAAACTAGGAGATCACTTACCACACACAGTGAGCAAAAACACTCCAATAGCAGAACGCTGTGGGATATATAAATTGCAACGTAACAGCTGCTCTTTATTTTACATACCCAAAACTAGAAGAACATTCCACACGTGTTACAAAGAACACTCTGATGCTTTTAGACTCAATCACTTTGACAAATCCGCAATAGCTAACCACCTATACACAGTAAACACAGACTACAGGACATCCACAATAACCTATCAGTTCTCGACAAACAAGTAAATGAAAAACAACTTTATCTATTTCAACAGTTAGAGATAATGTTACCTAAAGAAAAATCAACTGAAAACATGTTGAATGAAGAAACAGAATTTAGTAGCCAGGGTTTCTTCAGCAGTTTCAAAAGTTTATTTTTTATTCATAATACAAATACTTAGAATTGAAAGTAATTGACAACCTTCAACCATAGTTAATGTCTCGTATGAAATAATACCAGTACATAAATGTATAAAAATAACATAATAAATCTACATCATTTTAAATACAAAACATCTTTATGTATATAAATTGAACATGTTTGTACCGTATATCTAAAACATCTTTGTAATATAGAAGTAGAACATCTTTATAGCTGTAGGTCTTTGAGTATCTGTATTGGTGTTCATTTGCAACTGTAAATCTACTTCAAAGCTGATACTGCATTTATCTCCTGCAGAACCAGTCACGTTTCTACACAACTGTTAATAATTAAGTTAATTGTTCAATCTCCTTAATTATGTATACTTACATTTAAAATGTACCATGTTGTTACCATACATATTTGATTCTGACAGGCCCAGAATTCTTTAAACGAATACAAATTACTCAAGAGCCAACCGAAGATGAGCCGTCAAGGCATGAAATTCATAATCCATTAATAAACCACCATTTTAGTAATTGAAGGTTAGTTTAGTAAATCAGCCACTAAAAGCTGTGTGTGCGTTGTGGATGTTGAACCTATCGTTAAATCAGACAGCAAATTGTTCATTAACACAGCAATTTGGTTTAATTATGGCCCTGATATTGATGTATATACTATTAAATAAGAAACAGTGCATTAAACTGATTATGTGCGCAACGGATATTTTGAACACAGCACAACTGTGACAAGTCACCACTTGAAACAGACACTGACTATACTCAAAAATTTTGACTGCGAGAAAGATATTAAAAAACCACAAATCACTTTCTTAATGCTTGACTGTGAGAATTTTTATGCAGATCAGTTTCTGATTATTGAAATTTAAATTAACTATCATTTACTATGGCACCAATAACGAAATCTGTTCAACAATATTATTCAAATCAATACTGCACTTTAAATCCACTAATAATTAATTATTAAATGAAGGAAGTAGGTTAATTTTCTAACTACGTAAATGAAACAGGAAAGAAAGGTCAAGTTACTTATTATTAATAATCAGCATTACATTACCTACATAATACAACTTCAGACTTGCTGGCAAAGCAGCCTCTGCTCTACATCGGAGACATACACACAACTCAACCGCTCTCTAAGCGAGCTGAACCACAAGTGCTACTCTCTCTCAGCGCGAGCTACAATGCTATGCAATACATGATCTTTGCCAAAGATGAAACTTCACAGAGTTAAGTACACATATCGATACATACAGTAGAAGCGATATTATACATTTTCTTGCAAGCAAGTTACTCGATACAAAACAGGAGGCACAATATTAGACATTTTCTTACAAAAATAATTTTTTTATGGACACGTTTCATCACCCCCCTCCTACCTATTAAAATTTTGTAGGGTGGGTGATGCCAATGGCATTGCCTAGCCAGCAAAATTACTAAATTTCAAGTCCAAAAATCCATTAATGACATTCAAAATATAACATGAAAAATATGAAAACCTGATAAACATTTTTATACAAGATATTCAAGATCAAAACAACAGATGGAGTTCATAGAAAATTTAAAAAATGTGACAGTAATAAATACATGCAATTTTGCAAACGAGTACCAACAAGAGTAATGCTTGGAGTGGTACAGGATGTGACAGGTATAAGCAAATGTCAAAATTTACAGAACATCAGCAATAAATGGAATACCTGACAAATATACATAATGATAAACATAAGTATATATAGAGTTTCAGAGAACATAGTTTGACAAATGATATAGTGGAGAAAATGAGATAGCTAGAAGTAATACACAAATGGAAAAAATATACAATAATAAACATGACATATACAAAGTTTTACAAAACATAGTTTAACTAATGTCATCATTGCATTGTTTTTTCGAGAAAATAAGGTAATTACAAGTAATACACAGTAGTGTAAGTCCCATGCGTCTAGATCAGTATTTTTTTTTAACATAAAATGAACATTTGTATCTTGTGCACAATGTAGTCTATTAAATTTTTAGTGCACTTAGTATAAGATAGTGTCAGTTTTGTATTTTGATGCATTTAAGATGCCTTACTTTCATGGATGCTAGAACATACATGTAACATTTTTGACTACATAGGTTTCTGATCATGTACAAAATAATGTCACTGCTTCGGCACAATAGGATTTGAATGTAACGTTTGTCAATCGAATAGGCACAATGACATTTCAGACTAAACGGTATTGACTCATTATAGTTCTGAAAGCATATGTATCTATCAAGAGCACAATTTTATTTTGGTCACTGAATGTAAAAGAACCATGAAATATACCTAAACACTGGTAATGAACCTGTGGACAACGTTTGCAATGGGAGGCACTGAATAGTATAAGCACACGAATAGCACATTAGCTCCTAACATTCATTTTAGGTCTGCACACGAACACAAAACACTGTAAGATTACACCACACTGTAGGCGAGCTGGCTGGTTGCATTGAAGTTGAAGTCATGGGGAAAAGGTTCTGATGTATTCCTCCATGCAATTCGACAACCAAGTGTGCTCCAACCAACGGAGCTATTAGCAGACTGCATCAGCATAGCCAAAATTAGAGCAAAATGGTGGTGGTTGGCCAAGGCTGCGATGGACAGTACTATGTGGCCAAACATCATCCAACAAACATCTTCATTAAAAGGCCCAAAATCAATGGTGTATAATAGCACGTCCATTGTTCTGTGTGCATTATGGAATCTCGTGTGCGAAATCGCCAGTTCCCATGCGTGTCCAAAGTACATGAAATAAAGCATTTTACACACAAATTAGTAACATAGTCATGATATTTCAGTTTACACTGAAAGAAAAGTCATTGATTAGTACATGTTTATGGAAAACTTTGCCCCAAATTCAAGTGGTACAGATGGGGTCATGGTATTAAACCATATTTTTACATTACAAGTAGGGTCTTGAAGACGGATACATTTGAATACTAATGAGTAATTTAATTCTTATACTAGAGAACCTACAAAATTAGTGTCATTTCATATAGGCATAAGGCTTTACATACTATGTACATATTACTTTACAAACACATAATCGTATGACATACATTCAGGGTGCTTGTCATCAATTTGGCATTAGGTCATGTAAAGTACATTTGTTGTCATAATTAGAGCGATTAACGTGAAGCCACTTCAAATAACTTGACATTCCAATTACCACTAGTCAATTAAATTGACATACATCACTATGGTGGGGATTGCATTACCACCAAATTATAACAATTAAATTACATATGTTGCCATGGCCAGGCTTTTAATTTACACATTTCATTGCCTTAAGGTATAACACATCAGGGAAAATTCATGAGAATATCAAAAGAGGTTCAAGTCATCAGGTCATGTCTGTGTCTGAGTCAACAGAAGAGTCAAACAAAACAATTAAGGCAAATTTTGGCACAGTAATAGATGTACATCACAGTTAATCATCCAATAACATAAACACAGACGTAACTATTCGTTAGGCATAGCTGCAGATTTTCGTCAACAAGATCATCAATAAAATTTTGAAGATAGCAATAAGCAAAAGCAAAGTATCTCTGTGCATTAACTAGACTTAACTAGGTGTAATTTATGGCAAAACTGCAAGTTTGCAAGATTTGGTTTAATTATGGCCCTGATATTGATGTATATACTATTAAATAAGAAACAGTGCATTAAACTGATTATGTGCGCAACGGATATTTTGAACACAGCACAACTGTGACAAGTCACCACTTGAAACAGACACTGACTATACTCAAAAATTTTGACTGCGAGAAAGATATTAAAAAACCACAAATCACTTTCTTAATGCTTGACTGTGAGAATTTTTATGCAGATCAGTTTCTGATTATTGAAATTTAAATTAACTATCATTTACTATGGCACCAATAACGAAATCTGTTCAACAATATTATTCAAATCAATACTGCACTTTAAATCCACTAATAATTAATTATTAAATGAAGGAAGTAGGTTAATTTTCTAACTACGTAAATGAAACAGGAAAGAAAGGTCAAGTTACTTATTATTAATAATCAGCATTACATTACCTACATAATACAACTTCAGACTTGCTGGCAAAGCAGCCTCTGCTCTACATCGGAGACATACACACAACTCAACCGCTCTCTAAGCGAGCTGAACCACAAGTGCTACTCTCTCTCAGCGCGAGCTACAATGCTATGCAATACATGATCTTTGCCAAAGATGAAACTTCACAGAGTTAAGTACACATATCGATACATACAGTAGAAGCGATATTATACATTTTCTTGCAAGCAAGTTACTCGATACAAAACAGGAGGCACAATATTAGACATTTTCTTACAAAAATAATTTTTTTATGGACACGTTTCACCACTAACCACAGTAGATGAAATTAAATTACTGAACATGAATTTTACTCACATCGGCGGCATAAGCGCGCGCCACTATGAATCGTACAGGCTTGAATGCACATACAATGTCACCCATGAAAACTACCTTTAATTATTCATAGAATATTCAACCAATACAGGAAATGTTACTGTAATTCCAGAAAGGCTACTTTGAAGCGAATCCACGAACTCATAACATAATTTTAGTCATCAAGTCATGAACCAATTTGCCAACACTATTTTTGGACCTTTTGTATTAACTCTACTCAAATGTTCCATAAATAGGAAGAGGCATATGCTTAATGAAATGAGTGAGATTCATTGAACTCTTCATCTGTTATTAACAAAAACTTTGATAAGTTACTATTACGTTAAAAGTAATAGCTTTTCGTACAATATTTATTACATTGACTACAAAGACGAGAACAATTTATGAAAGTAAAAAGACAAATATTACATAGACAACACGTAAAATCTCAGAGGTAACCACAGTTATATCGAGAAGATCTTTGTTCTCATGGTCACAGATGACGATGACAATGTGCAATACATAAAAAAGAAAATACATTGTACTCTCGTGAGAAAAGGTATCAAAGGATCAAAGGGAAAGGACGGCTTCTGAAAATTTGTCATTAGTTGTTCCAGAAGCACAGTTACTAAATATGAAAGAGTTGTAGTGTGAGGTAGATGCTTATTTACAACTTCGGAGATTATATAAGATATCACGTGTAGGAACCTGTCATTTAATGGTAAGAAATGTACTTGGTATAAAATCTATGGAAAAGATTGCAGAGAATTGACGTGTATACTTAAAATATGTTACAGTTTCAACCTGCTTTAATAATGTAATTAGGTGTAGTAATGAGTTATCTGACCCCTATTGGAGGTTAAAAGTCTGACTATTTGTCCGAGGAACGATATAGGACTTAGCTTGGTGCGTGTTATACAACGACCAGACAGAACGTAAACACGATCCGTCTAACAGCGTGTTGCTTCACCTTAAACATGCAAAACAGCTGCCGTTAGTTGCGCCACGGTTTATACAAGTCACTAGCACGTACACAGAGGCAGATGGCGCCAGACACGCACAGGACTGTTAAGCGCAGTGAGGAAATTTATGACATCTCAAGTGACACGCGATGGCAGATATCTCCCGTAGATTTTCTAGTCATGTTATATTTTAGGTGGGGATTTTGACTTACCCGTATAGACTGGGAGACAAATGTGTTTAAGACGGGTGACAAGGACAGAGAAACGAGCAATATTGTATAAAGAGCTTTATCCGAAGATTACATCGAGCAGTTAAACAGAGAGCCCATTTCTGGAGGTAACATCTTAAACCCGATGATGACAAATAGTTCCGAACGTTTCGACTCAGTGTACAACAGGGATTCACAGCTCTTAAAGCCGTTATAGAATCAATGAATACAGCTGTAAATGTTGTTGTTGTGGTCTTCAGTCCGGAGACTGGTTTGATGCAGCTCTCCACAATACCCTATCCTGAGCAAGCCTCTTCATCTCCACATAAGAACGACAACCTACATCTGTCTGAATCTGCTTACTGTATCCATCTCTTGGTCTTCCCCTGCGATTTTTTCCTCACACACTTCCCTCCAACGCTAAATTCACAATTCCTTGATGTCTAAGAATGTGTCCTACCAATCTATCCCTTCTTTTAGTCAACGTATGCCAGAAATTCCTTTTCTCCCCAATTCTGTTCAGTACCTCCTCATTAGTTACGCGATCCACCCACCTAATCTTCAGCATTCTTCTGTAGGACCAAATTTCAAAAGCCTCAATCCTCTTCCTGTCCGCACTGTTTATCGTCCATGTCTCACTCCCATACAAGGCAACACTCCATACAAATGCCTTCAGAAAGGACTTCCTTAGGTTTAAATCAATATTCGATGTTAACAAATTTCTCTTTTTCAAGAACGCTTTTCTACCCATTGCCATTCTGCATTTTATATCCTCTGTACAGCGACC
This sequence comes from Locusta migratoria, assembly GCA_026315105.1. NCBI lineage: Eukaryota > Metazoa > Arthropoda > Insecta > Orthoptera > Acrididae > Locusta > Locusta migratoria. The sequence continues at coordinate 186,853,896 of CM048745.1, forward strand.
ATCATTTGTTATTTTACTGCCCAAGTAACAAAACTCATCTACCTCCTTTATTGCTTCGTTTCCCAATCTAATTCCTTCAGCATCACCTGATTTTCTTACACTGCACTCCATTACCCTAGTTTTGCTCTTGTTAATGTTCATCTTATATGCACCTTTCAGCACACTGTCAATTCCGTTCAATTGCTCTTCCAGGTCCTTTGCTGTATCTGACAGAATTACTATGTCGTCGGCAAAACGAAATGTTTTTAATTCTTCACCCTGAACTTTAATTCCTTCTCCAAATTTCTCCTTGCTTTCCTTTATAGCTTGCTCAATGTACAAATTGAACAGCAATGGAGAAAGACTACAACCCTGTCTTACTTCCTTTCCAACCACTGCATCCCTTTCATGCCCTTCAACTCTGACAACCGCTGTCTGGTTTTTGTACAAGTTGTAAATAACCTTACGTTCCCTATAGTTCCTGCTTGCTTCAGAACTTGAAAGAGTTTATTCCAATCAACATTGTCAAAAGCCTTCTCCAAATCTACAAAAGCTAGAAATATAGGTTTGCCTTTTCTTAATCTATCTTCTAGGATAAGGGATGGGGATTATAACATTTTTCTTAAAGTCTGAGGGTACTTCACCTGTCTCATACACCTTATACACCAGGTGAAACAATTTTGTCATGGCTGGTTCTCCCAGAAACTTCAGTAGCTCTGAGGGAATATCATCTACTCCAGGGGCCTTGTTTCGACTTAGGTCTTTCAGGGCTCTGTCAAATTCTTCTCTCAGTACAGTATCTCCTATTTCATCTTCATCTACATCCTCTTCCCTTCCTACAATATTGTCTCGAAGTTCATTTACTTTGTAGAGTCCCTCTATATACTTTTTCCACCTTTCAGCTTTCCCTTCTTGGCTGAGAACTGGTTTTTCATCAGTGTCCTTGATATTCATAGAGCTGTTTTTCTTATCTCCAAATGTTTCTTTTATTTTACTGTAGGCTGTATCTATTTTTCCCCTATTTATACATTCTTCTACATCCTTGCATTTGCCTTCTAGCCACTCCTGCTTAGCCATTTTGCACTTCCTGTCAATCTCATTTCTTAGTCGTCTGTACTCTATTTTGCCTGTTTCATTTACTGCATTTTTATATTTTCTCCTTTCATCGATTAAATTTAGTATCTCCTGTGATATCCAAGGATTTTTTGTAGGTCTTTCCTTCCTACCTATTTTGTCCTCTGCTACCTTCACTATTTCATCTCTCAATTTTACCCATTCCTCCTCTACTGTTTTATTTTCCCCTGTTTCTGTCAATTGTTGGCTAAAGCTCCCTCTGAAATTCTTAAGAACCTCAGGTTCCTTCAATTTATCCAGATCCCATCTCCTTATTTTCCTACCTTTTTCTAGTTTCTTTAGTTTCAGCCTACAGTTCATAATCAACAAGTTATGGTCAGAGTCTATATCTGCCCCTGGGTACGTCTTACACTGTAGAACCTGATTCCGAAATCTATGTCTTACCATTATAAAATCTATCTGGTATCTTCCGGTGTTTCCTGGTCTCTTACACGTATACAACCTTCTTTTGTGATTCTTGAACCAGGTGTTTGTTATAACTAAATTATGTTCTGTGCAAAATTCTACCAGGCGGCTTTCTTTTTCATTCCTTTTGCCCAGACCATATTCACCTACTATCTTCCCTTCCCTTCCTTGTCCTACTACCGAATTCCAGTCTCCCATAACAATTAAGTTTTCCTCTCCCTTAATTGTCTGAATAATTTCCTTTAGCTCCTCATATATTTCTTCGATTTCCTCATCATCGGCAGAGCTAGTTGGCATATAAACCTGTACTACTGTTGTCGGTGTTGGCTTCGTATCTATCTTGACAATGATAATTCGATCACTGTGCTGGTCATAGTAGTTTACCCGCATTCCTATTTTCTTATTCATTATCAATCCTACTCCTGTGATACCCCCAGTTGATTTTGTATTTATAATCCTGTACTTACCTGACCAGAAATCCTGTTCATCCCACTATATCTAACTTCAACTTATCCATTTCCTTTTTAAATTTTCTAATTTTCCTACTCGATTAAGAGATCTAACATTCCACGCTCCGACCCGTAGAATGCCAGCATTGTCTTTCCTGATGATCACATCCTCCTGAGTAGTCCCCGCCCGGAGATCCGAATGGGGGACTATTTTACCTCCGGAATATTTTACCCGAGAAGATGCCATCATCATATGTTCATACAGTAGAGCTGCATCTCCTCGGGAACGGTAACGGCTGTAATTTCCCCTTGCTTTCAGCCGTTCGCAGTAGCTGTGTGGGAAGGCCACATTAGCTGATGTTACAAGGCCAGCTCAGTCAATCATCCAGACTGTTGCCCCTGTAACTACTGAAAAGGCTGCTGCCCCTCTTCAGGAACCACACGTTTGTCTGGCCTCTCCACAGATACCCCTCCGCTGTGGTTGCACCTACGGTACGGCTATCTGTATCGTTGAGGCACGCAAGCCACCCCACCTCGGCAATGTCTGTGGTTCATGTGGGTGGCAGCTGTAAATAAAGATACCAAAAAGGCAGTGTGACGATATACTAATTTTTTTTATTTTTTTTTTAATTTTTTATCAGCGGTTCTCTCTGACTTACAATGCAACTAATTTAATTTCGTTCGTTGTTTTTTTACTTCCGAACAAGCGAGAAGACGGAACCTGATAGTAGTTTTACTCACTCTCTGGTCTGTATCTGATGCGTGAAGACGTCTTTCATATCTGTATCCACTAATGTAAGTAAGGATAATGCAAGCTGTTGCTGAAAATATATTATTTAAATTTAAAAGCATTCCTTCTCCTTGGTTTTCATTTAAATCAAACTCCTCCATCTCAAATATTTAATTTCTTAATGTTTTCAGCTCCTTCGCATCCGTAATAGTTTAATGTTCAGACGCCATTACAATCGCTTCGAATTGTCTGCAAATTTTAATCAATCAATCATCCTTATACAATACTTTGCTTGATTTTAGAACCTGCAGTCATTTCTTTTGCAACTTCACGAAGTCCGATCATTTTTTAAAATTATTCTATCATTACCAGTAACTTCATGTTAAAAAATGTTCAAATGTTTGTGTAGCTTATGGGACTTAACTACGGGGTCATCAGTCCCTAAAATTACACACTACTTATCAACTAGCTTATCCTAAGGACGGCACAAATATCCATACCCGAGGGGGCATTCGAACCCCCAACCGTAGTGGCGGTGATCTACTACGGAAAGTAACTCTAACATTCTCATATTAAATAAGTACAGGTTACCATTTCCAGCTTCTACAATACGAAGCGCAGGATCCAGCTAGATGCTTTCCATGCTGTTGCTTGTATGGTGCCCGACTTTAATATGCAACACGTAGTTTATTTATTTAATGTTCATTTTGTGCTTACTTTAACTAATTTAAAATTCAAAAATTCGGTGCCCTCAGTTCCTTGTCCAAAATATAATCGCGGAGTCTACTTTAACAATTACGACATCATACGAAGCAAGGGCAACGTTATAGCAGGAAGATCTTTCGGATTAGCAAAAACGAAAAGAGACAGATTTCAGAGTGCTCAACACGTAAGTTACGTCTCTAACACTGACACTGTTGAGAAATTGTGGACGAAGTTCGAGGGCGTCATATGCTTTAGATAACTATGTAACCAGTAAAATTTATGAGAGATGGGGGAGATCCATGGTGGTTCAACAACCTGGTTTGGAAACTGTTACGAAAGCAAAGAGAACTTCCTTGCATATGTAAACGTAGCCAAAGTTTGCAGACGAGCAAAATTTAAGTGATTTGAAATATAGAGTAAGGAGCGACGTGTGAGAGGCGTTCGACAACTTTGATATCAATATTTTTCGTTCCGACTTGGCTGCAAATTCTAAGGAAGTTTTGTCCTACGTAAAATTAGTAATCAGTTCGAAGCTTAATACCTGTGGTCGCATTGGCGTTTAAATAGAGAACGAAATACTAAATGTGTTTTTCCAAAGCTCTTTAAGAGGAAGAGAGCACTGTAGTTCCTCCTCTAAGCCATCGCAGTTATTGAAATAAATGCCAGAGGGAGATAAAACCAATTTAAATCAGTCAATAAAGGAAAGACCGCTGGACCTCGTGGGATACCAATTCCATTTTACAAGGTGGATACAAAGAAACTGGCCCACTTTCTATCAGCGCTGGAGGGAAGGACTTTAGAAGAGCGAAGCGTTCCGAAGAATTGGAAAGAAGCACTGGTTATTTCCATTTTCAAGAAGTGTTGTCAATTAGATGTGCATAAGTATAGGTCTATAACTATAGGTGCTTAACTATCTGAGTGACTGATGACCATTGTAGTTTAGGCCCTTTAAAAATCTAACCAATCAACCAACAATCTCTGACGTTGTGATGATTAGTTGCAGAAGTGTGGGACACGTTTTATGTTTGAGGGTTAGACCGGATGTCCCCTTTGTAGGAATTAACATGGTTCTCGAAAAAAAAAAAAAAAAAAACAAAAAAAAAAAAAAACAAAAAAAAAAAAAACCATTATATGAAATTCAGCTCCCGCTAGTCATCCAAGACGCCCAGATGGCAGTAGATATGAGATTCCAGGAATATCCAGTGTTTCTTGAGTTAGGCAAGGCGTTCTGTTCCATTCTGCACCTTCGCCTGATAAATAAAGTAAGAAATTATGGAATGTCAGATCAACTGTGTGACTGGATTGAAGTGTTTCTATCAACCAGAGCGCAGAATGTCTTTCTCAACGAAGAGAAGTCCTCAGACGTCGGGACGGCGGGGGGTTGGAGGGGGTTATTACACGACCATAGCTTTTCACAATATACGTAGGACCTCTTAGACAACATCGGAAGTTCAATGAGGCATTTCGAGGAATAATGCTGCCAGTACATCGAGAAGTCGCAACACTGAAAAGAAAGGGGGGGCTAGCGAAATGTAGGATGATCTGCAGCGTATCGGCACATGAAGGAGTAATTGACAATTGGGCCTCAACATAAACAAGTTTAAAGTATTACGTTAACATAGAAATAAATATCCTTGATGATGTAACTAATCAACAGCACGACAAACACTGGAAGCGGTTACTTCCATAAAGTATTTGGGTATAGGCGCAAGGAGCAGTTTAAAATGGACCGTCCATATAAAATTAATCCTAGGTAAGGCTGATAGATGCGCACGTCCCACCATGCTGCAAATGCTATATCTAATGAAGTTTGGAATTCTGAAAAACCACGTGAAGAGATAAAAAATATAAGGATTTAATAGGCTAAATTACTTTAGGCACAAAGAGTTTTAATCGAGATCGAGAAAGCTGAAAGCATTAGTCTTGTGTAGTTCGCGAACTAACTAGTTCGGTAGAGCGCTCCTACAGGGGAACTACGCGAACTAGTTCGCAGATCGCTCGCCTCTTAGTTCGTCCGCTCCTTTTCTGAAGACTGACGGGAAACAAGTAGAGGACGCGGCTGCGCGCAGAATCGCGCGATTCCCTTCTGACAGTTACCGTCATTTCGAGCTGAGATGCAGCTCAGCCGTAGTTTCATGGATCACTGTCACAAATTTTATTTTCTAAGGTATTCAGCAGTGTCTAAATAATATTTACTACTCTGTATGCAAAGTAGTTGAATACCATTGTATCACCCATTTGTGTAAATAGCTGGTTTATTTGCTTAAGTATTTGATGTCTAATTGCCCAAAAATACGGCAATAGCACACGTTTGGGCAACACTGATCATTATATAAAAAGCTGACATAACAAAAGAAAGAGCTCTTTTAGCAGCGGTAGCAAAAGCCAAAAAGAGCGGACGAACTAAAAAGAGCAACCTATTTCGCGGCCGAGCTGCGAACTAAAATATGCGCGATCGGTCGCGAACTAAAATATGCGCGACCGGTCGCGAACTAAAATATGTGCGATAGGTCCCAAACTAAAATATGTGCAATTGGTCGTGAACTAAAACATGCGTTACCGGTCGCGAACTATTAAGCCAAACGTATCTCGCTTCTTAGTTCGTTGGATTCTTTTCCGAAGACAGGCGGCCAATAGCGAGAGGGCGCGCAGCATAATTAAAAATCACGTGTTTGCCTTCTGCTGATGAGAGCCATTTCGAGATGAGCCTGCTAGATTACATACTTCAGTGCTACAAAATTTCTGTTTTGAACTATTCAGCACTCTGCAATATCGGACTAATAAATTCCGTAATGCCAAGATATAGAGAACTCTAAACTTAAACGCGAGAAATTATGCACAAACTGTTTCTTTTGGTTTGCATGACATACTTAGCGGCTCACGCAGCAAGCGCATGAAGCAGATAGGTGGGGTGGGGCAACTTGTCCCCTCCACCTCAGCCGTCACTGGGAGCGGACGAACTAAAACAACGAACTAGTGAGTAAAGTGAGCGCTACCGATCGCGAACTATTATGAGCAAGTCTAGAAAGCATGGCACAATACCCAGAACATCAAAATTCGCAGATCTTCATCTTCAATCAGCCCAGTTATTGCGCACAACTTTACAAAATCGGCTCGCAAACAAAGACAGAAACGAGCGTAAATTTGTAGCCCATGCAAACAACTTACGCAAACTCTGTTAACATGAAGTTAAGGAATATGTTATACTGCCATCTAGCGGCCATCATTTAAACTGGACCGGTAGAAATGGAAAAAAAAAAAAAAATGTGCGAACGGCTAAGCGAGTAGTCGGCAGCAGACGGCGAATGCCGTCACTTACGCTTGAGGGGTTAATAGAAGAAATAGATAAGATCGAACGGACAGCAGCACGCTCTTAGAAGGGCTCATTTTGTAAGCGCGAAAGCATCACAGATATGATTAGGAAACTTCAATGGCAGACGCTGAAAGACGTTCTGTATCGTGGTAGGTGATGCTGTCAAAGTTCCAACAACATACGTCTTCGAAGAGTGGACCAATATATTGCTTACTCCTATGTATATCTCGCGAAATGACCACAAAGTTAGAAAGATTAGGTCCCATACGTTGGTTCACCGGCAAAGATTTTTTCCACCAACCTTATGAGACTGGGAAAAAGAAGTAACTATGGTACACAAAGTACTCTCCGCCCGACACTATGAGGTGGCTTACTGGGTATTGATGAACATGGTAACGTAGATCTATAACCCCCCGCAGTACCCGGGGTACCTGGTTCGAGCCCTTTCGCCAAATGGAGAAATGGTGGTGGTGAAAAGTTTCGGATCAACAGATTTTGCACCAATGTCCTGCCTCAAATACCTGTACTTTTACGCGATGTCACATGGTGCGATATTGTTAAATAAAAGCACGGGCCTTTAAAAACAATATGCTAAATAATAATCAAGAGATTAATACCGTTAGCGGAAGGACGTTTCAGACGTTCAAAAGTTTGTAGAACTTATGGGACTTAACTACGGAGTCATCAGTCCCTAAGCTTACAAACTACTTATGAACTAGCTAAGACTAAGTACGGCACAAATATCCATGCCCGAGGATTCGAACCGCCGACCGTAGTGGCCGTGCAGACCGTGACTGCAGCGCCTCAGTCCCCTCGGCCACCGCGGCCGGCGGAAGGACATATGATGGAAACTTAGGTCATGTCCTAGGTTCGAATTCCATTTCAGCACACAATCCTTCATGAAGTATCGTATCAGTACACAATCCGCCGCAGAGTGTTCCGATTCTTTTCTTACTTTGGCTCAAGAAATCAAGAACAGATTTCAGATTACCTCTTTATAGTATATTTATCAGTTACAAAAAGGCGTTCGACAAGGTAAAGTGGACTATGCCATCAGAAATGAGTTCAAAGCTGAGGAAGGCAATTCAATTATTTTACATTTTTGTGGACCGCTATAACAGTATTTTGAATAGATCTATATTCCACCTCCGTACCGGATGTAATTGGTTAACCGAAGCAGAAATGATAGAAATAAGGCTCCATAGTACAAGGACTGGAACGGAATATACTGGTATAAATCAAGGAGTTAGACAAGACTGTCCACTTTCCCCCCACACTTTTCAATTTTTATATTGACATGATTATTCCTAAATGGTTGATTTTATCAAATGGCATATTCAAAAGGGATAATTTTAATTTTATGTCGATGTTAATATCCTGATGATCAGATTATAATAGGAGAATGTAGAAGAGGTGAAAATTGCAATTGAGTCAAATTACCGCTAATAAGTCGGGCCTGGTAGTCTCGGGGTTTGAAACCCTGTCTAACTAAGGACCTTTTCAGTCTGTGTTTTAACCCAGTCTTCAACTCTCATCGATGTGAGGAGTGGTCATAAACGACTAGTGGTTCCGATTCCACATTAAACTCTACGTTTCCTTTCTGAGGTTCGATAACCGGGGTATATTAGGGACACGCAAGTCGTTGAAGTGGCGTCCAGTTGAAAGACTGGCCACTAAGCCATATTATTATTATTATTATTACCGCTTAATATGGAAAGTGAATATGACATAGAAGACAAAAGTGATGGCCTTTCAATTATTAGAACGCAGAAGAGGCAATATTTAAATAGCTGAACAAATTATTAAACAAGTAATGTTGTTTAAATATTTACGGTGTAATTTTAAATTTTCCAAGGCATATGATGTAAAACATATTAACGTTGCGTTCGCTGCTGCATGATTACGAATGTTGGATGTTAACATATGAAAAATTACTACGAACAGAATCGTCAGATATGAAGTGCGTCCGCTATGTAGCGGTACATCACAACGTCACTCAGAAAATAAAAGCATACACAAGTACGACTGTGTGAGCTCTGGTGTCGTCGTTTTGCAGTTAAGCCATACCGTCTGTGGTAGACACAGCAGTCTGAGTGAACGGTTTGGTGTTCGCTACGTTCGTAATCCTGTAATTTTGTGAGGGATGGATGAAATACAGGCTTAACAGTGTTACTTAGTGTTTATTCAAAATGCCACGCAATTAGAGGGGAAATTATAATAACGGTCGTAAAATTGGTCTATTTTACATTCCCGTCTGTCGTAGGCGGATGTTCGCAGTTCACAGGAAAGACAAGGCACCGAGTAACCAATTCTTTGTATCTGCACTTTTATCGTAGTTGATACATGGTTACTCTTTTTACAGTAACATAATGCCACAAAAATAAAATTTTTAGCAAGTACGTTAACTATGAAAAACATTTGTGACCTCACTTGATGCAACCTAGAGTCAGTTTTCCTCCTAAGGTTAGCTGCGTGATGTTTGTTACTTTTTAGACGTGTGAATGAGATATCATTGCGAACGGTATTATATGCATTCCCAGCGCCTATCACCAACGAATTGACAAGCTTGTTTAGACAAGTTTGGGTCGTTCATGCTTGAAGAAGGGTGGTGGAAAATTTATTTTTTTAAAACATCTAAATTGAAGTATGGATACTTCAATCTTGTTCCGATGTTGACAGTAGTTCAGCGCAGATATGTACATTATCAAAGATTGCTATATCTGTCAAGCGCATATCTTTTTATTTCTAGACGGAGTCCAATACAAGTTGATAGCATGCTCTACATATTTAACTACGAACCATGGGTCGTATGCGGAGAGACGTCAGAACGTTTGGAAAACAGACCACTTGAGGTGAGCGAGAGGTCTAAGGCGCCTTCTTGCGGAGCGCGCGGTTGCACGCCGTCGGAGGTTCGAGTGCTCCCTCGTGCCTTGTGCATGCATGCATGTGTCTGTGTGTGTGTCTTGTCCTTAGGTTGGTTTAGGTTAGTTTAAGTGAAGCCTAGGAACTGATAACGGAAATAGTTAAGTCCCATAGATTTACAAACATTTGAACTTTTCATTTATCAATTTAGAAGAATGTGAAGATAAATTACGTTGTTTTTAAAATTACAGTGACTGAGTTATTATAAACAAACCAGTTTATGTTTTGTGTCATTTAAACCGAGTGAGATGGCGCAGTGGTAACGCACTGGACTCGCATTCGGGAAGACAGCGGTTCAAACCCGCCTCCGGTCATCCAGATTTAGAGTTTCCGTGATTTCCCTAAATCACACCAAGCAAATGTCAGGAAGTTTCCTTTCAAGGGGCGACTTTCGTTCCCATTCCTGACTATAACTACCCGGCCGTGTGTTCCGTCAATAATGACCAAGCCGTCGAGTGAAAATTAACCCATAATCTTCAAAAATGTTCAAATGTTTGTAAGACTTATGGGACTTAACTACGGGGTTATCAGTCCCTAAACTTACAAACTACTTATGAACTACTTAATACTAAGGACGGCACAAATATCCATGCCCGAGGGGAGATTCGAACCCCCGACCGTAGTGGCCGTGCAGACCGTGACTGGCGCGCCTCAGTCAGCTCGACCACCGCGGCCGGCCCATAATCTTCATTATTTTGTGTGTTATCAACTTTAAAAAGTTATTTATTGTCAAGGTTCTTTGTTAACGATGCTAAGTTAAACATTTCTGGATAATGAAAGTGAGGAACATTTATGCAGATGATAATAGTACTGGAAGCAAAGGTATAGTCATTTGTTTGTTTTGCTATGTTTTGATAATGGTCCAAGATTTAAACCGTAGCTCTGAGCAAAATAAATAACAGCTGATGGTCCACTATAACGACACTACAAAATTGTCATTTATCGAGGGAAGATACGAGCCTGTATGAAATTCACAAGTAGTTTTCTCACGACCGCCACGTTCGCTTGGACGGAAGTGAGCAAACGGTGCAGGTTCCCCCGCCGGATGTGAAACCAGTATCTCGAGAACGCTGTGCTTTCAGCTTTACATAAAATATCGCCATCTTCCCTGGAGTTCATAAGCTGCTGTGTATGACCTTAAATCAACGATACACAATATCCACATAATGTGTTTTTATCTCTGGAAACTCTTTAAAATATTTTGCTATACTTTACGTAATTTGAAGCTACACGGCAACTTTAACGAATAAAGGAAATAAAAGCAATCCATTACAGGGTGAAGATACCAAACTGTAACATACGAAAGATCTGATTTTTTTTTCCGGCGAGTAGATTTATTGAGATCGGATGGTAAGTTTCATAGCAGGCCGAACATCGCCTCTCAGTGGAATTGGTATTTTTGTAAACCTAAAAATAATGGTTTTTGGTACGTATATCTTTAACGGATAATGGGAAAATATTGTTTCTACATAAATGTCTGAAAAATATGTTGTTAAAATTTGAGCAATTTGCTATGGTTATTTGTATAGATATTTTGGTTCCACGGTACCAACACTGTTAAAGAACGATTTTTGTACTTTAGCGCGTAAATACGATGAATTAAAGCTTCGAATTTCGCTAATGGCTACAGATTAATAAAAGCAGCTTGGCAACATAATCATAAAAATATGGTAAAAATTTTGACTATTTGCAATGAATAAGAATTATATAATACGCCAATCACTATTTCAAGTTTTTTATTAAAAAATAATATTTCTTTGTTGTTCTCAGGAACAATCCATTGACGAATAGTTGATTTATAAGCCATGCAAAACTCACCATAGAGACACTTACTGGGCAAAAATCAACCTATTACCTCATTTTGCTAGGGCTGCAAGAAGAGTGTAATATTTGAATTTTGGTAGTGTACTGTAGGTTCGAGTCCTCCGTCGGGCATCGGTGTGTGGGTTGTTCTTAGCATAGATTAGTTTAAGTAGTTTGTAAGTCTAGCTTTACACACATATGAACATTTGTACCATAGGAATGAAAGAGCATACCCATGCTTCTGTTAGTTATATAAATGATCACTAGGCTAAGGGCTATTCAAAGCACTTTACCCCTTATCTCTTCGAGCAATATAACGGTAAATATATAAGCCTATATCTGCCGCCACCCAAGGTATGATTCTAATGTGCTGTATGAATATTTAGTTAAATAAATTTACCGCTTTATATTATCAACTAAAAAATTATGAAAACTGAGGTTAATCGACAATACCGTTCTGTTCGACTGATTTACTTCATTTTTGTTTTAAACGAAAGACATCAATCCACATCATTAACTATTATAATTCAATCAACTCTTCGCTTCCTTTATATACAGGGTGGTCCATTGATAGTGACCGGGCCAAATAGCTCACGAAGTAAGCATCAAACGAAAAACTACAAAAATCAAAACTTTTCTAGCTTGAAGAGGGAAAACAAATGGCGCTATGGTTAGCCCGCTAGATGGCGCTGCCATAGGTCAAACGGATATCAACTGCATTTCTTTAAATAGGTACCCCAATTTTTATTACATATTCGTCTAGTACGTCAATAAAAATGAATGTTTTGTTGTGTTGCACAAGTCTAAAGTGCGTGCCACCTACTTTCGCCGCGCGCCGCCATGCACGCACGGCGCGGCGTTCTTACGACGTCAGCCACGAGCGCCCTCTGCTACAACTCCGCTTGTGGTCACCACTGAACAACATCGTTCAGTTTGGACTGAGATAGGAACCAGCTAACACTTCGGAATCAGATAGGCACCAGTTAAGACTTGGCTATCGGATAGGCACTAGGCAGGCCTCTAGCTCAACTATGTATCAGTATTCTGCAGTACTGAGCTATGTAAAAGTTAAGTATTACTAAGGCTCTAAGAAATATATATCTCGTACTAATTTACTCTAGTGTTTCTAGTTTCTGCTGTCCCACTGGCTGGTCACCTCCTACCTGCACAAGCGTGCATTCTTTATTCCTGTGTCGGTTTTTCTACTCGGCCACCGACACCTACGACGGAAACGAGACACAAAAGTGGCGACGATGCTGGGACACAAAATGTTTTATTTCGAACACTATTGTCGCTTTGTTATAGATGAAGCTGTAATATTCACAAACATATTGCTCACAATTTTAGACGAACAGTGGGTAACAGGTCGATTTCTTTAAATTAAAACACAGAACGTAGGTATGTTTCAACTTAATTTCAGTTGTTTCAGTGTGATACATGTACTATTGTGAAATTATCATACATTATGAGAACGCATGCTGTTACTGAGTGATTACCTGTAATTACCTCATGACTTAAATAAATGCTCAAAATGTTGTCCTTCAATGATTTGGCAATACGTGTAACGAAATTCCTCTCAACAGCGAGTAGTTCGCCTTCAGTAATGTTCTCACATGAATTGACAATGCGCCGACACATATTTTCAGGCGTTGTCGGTGAATCACAATAACAAATATCCTTCAATTTTCCCCAAAAAAAGAAATACTGGAATGTAAGACCCGGTGAGCGTGCGGGCCATGGTATGGTGCTTCTACGACCAATCCACCTGTCATTAAATATTACATTTGAGATCGCTTCAACTGCACGCGAGCCATGTGCCGGACATCCATCATGTTGAAAGTACATCGCCATTCTGTCATGCAGTGAATCATCTTGTAGTAAAACCGGTAGAACACTATGTAAGAAATCAGCATACATTGCACCATTTAGGTTGCCATCGATAAAATAGGGGCCAGTTATCCTTCCTATCATAATGCCGCACCATACATTAACCCGCAAAGGTCGCTGATGTTCTACTTGTCGCAGCCATCGTGGATTTTCCGTTGCCCTATAGTGCGTATTATGCCGGTTTACGTTACCTCTGTTTGTGAATGACGCTTCGTCACTAAACAGAACGCGGAAAAAGATCTGTTATCGTCTCGAAATTTATTTTTCGCTCAGTGACGAAACTGTACACGACGTTCAAAGTCTTCGCCATGCAAATCCTGGTGCATAGAAATATGGTACAGGTGAAATTTATGTTGATTTAGAATTCTCAATACCGAAGTTTTTGAGATTTATGAGAATGCAGCTAAAACACTTACTTGGGCATCACCATTTGTTGCAGGTCGTGATTGACGTTTCAGTTGTTGCTGAACACTTCCTGTCTCTTTCAATAACGTAACTATCCGACGAAAGGTGCGGACACTTGGATGATGTCTTCCAGGATAACGTTCAACATACATAACACAGGCTCGTTGGGCATTTTGATCACAATAGCCATACATAAATACCATATCGACCTTTTCTGCAAATGGTAAACGGTCCATTTTATTACGAGTATTGTATCACGAAGCACATACCGTCCGCACTGGCGAAACATTACGCGATACCACGTACTTATACGTTTGCGACTATTACAATGCCGTCTGTTATAAAGCGAAAAAAGTGTTCCAAATAAAACATTAATATTTATTTACGTACTAGACGAATATGTAATAAAAATGGGGTACCTGTTTAAAGAAATGCAGTTAACATCCGTTTGACCTATGGCAGCGCCATCTAGCTGGCCAACAATAGCGCCAACTGTTTTCCCCCTTCAAGCTATAAAAGTTTTGTTATTTGTAGTTTTTTCGTTTGATGATTATTTCGTGAGATATTTGGCCCGGTCACTATCAATGGACCACCCTGTATAGTCAAAGGCGATATCCTTGCTATGAATATTTTAATCGGTTTGTTTTACCATATCTTGGGTTCTAGTTAAAGTACACAGTTCGTTTTGGCCTAAGAATGCTCAGTGCACCAGGATCTTACTCATTTCCATTTTATGTCACTAAACAGTAAGGATGCTAAGTATTCACACTGGTCAACTAATTAGATACTTAAATGAAAACAGGTCGCCAATTGCTTTATATAATTTGTTGACGAGTTTCGAACAAAATATAATGTATCGATTTTTATAACCAAAGAAAATTGTTATTACATATTAAGTTTTGTGTTGGAATTTGCAGCCAGCTGTTGCTGTCAAGTCCTTAAAACCCTACCTCAAATCAAGTCGGTGTTTGTACAAATTGCACAGTATCAAATCTCGATGCAACTTTTTTTCACTTAATTATGTTCCCAGACTTTTTATCTCTTAGAGACAATGATGATGATGCTATCGTAGCCGTTGTCTTATTATTATTATTCTTTACATGTAGGATTGCATCTTGTTTGTTTTCCCTTTATTCCTCTGATGAGTATTTTTATTTTCTTCCCCTCTGTTTTTTAACTGTCGTATTATTTACTTTGCGTGTGATAAATGAACATTGTTTTCATCTTCAACGAATCGAACATTTAAGTAAGCTCAGTGGAGTAAACTTACACAAGTATAATGGGGGATCAAAAAATTTCGCTTCGATGCCACCAGTCTAAAATCGTTTTGCCAGTGAGACAAAATTGCCGTGGGCATTGAGGCTATCATCTACCGACTCGCCAAGTTGGAGATACCCATCTGGCAAGCCACTGCGTCCAGCAGCGTGAAGCGTAACTGTCCGATGCACATCCTGGTCCGCAGGAACCGTCGACCCTTCAAGGCCAATTTCAAGGAACTGAAGGCAGACTGAATTAGGCAGACTGTGGACTGTGGACTGTGAATTGAATAGACACAACTTCCGCTTTTCATTAGTGCTATGGGTACGTGAGCTCTCGTGAAGCAGACAACAACAAACTTCGCTTGCAGTTCCACAACGGCGGTTTTAGACTGATGACTTTCATAGTCTTCGCTATCCGGCAACCAAGAACAGAATAACAGCACAGTACTCCTGGATGGACCAATTCGGAAATGATGTCGCCGAAGTTCACGTTTTGACATATATCGCACACACGTTGCAAAGATACGAACCAGACGTTCTCTTATTTAGACCAAGTGTCCCGCTGCTTTTCCTAACCGTCCCATATATTTTGAAATAATGTATTTTTAGGTAATGTACAGCGTTATCTAATGGAGAAAAAAGTGGTTCAAATCAAACAATGAAGAAAATAGGCTTCAACTCAAAATGAATAAGACAACATTTTTTAATTTCTTTCGTTGGTAGTAAATAATGCCTTAACACATACAGCTTTTCCAACAATAAAAATTTGTCATCTATAATAAGTTCATCACTAGAAGATGGTGTGCTGAAACAATCTTACTTCTGGGACATTTCAAGTTCAATTAATGAGACGTCCATTGTTGATATCCCAAAATCAACTTACCCATTTCATGTGATGATATCCTCTTCTTTGAAAATCTTTTCTTAAAAGTCTTAAAACTTTACCGGAGTTTGATTAAAATGTTTTTAACGAAAGATTTGAAGATCAGCTTTTTGATGAAGCGTACCACGTCAAAAATATGTGTGAAGAGAAAATTTATTAACTGAGAACTGTAAAGCGAGTTGCTAAAAATTCGTTTCTCATCTTAAATTTACTTGCGTCGACAGATATCTGGTGCAATAATGTATATATCATTACCGGCTTTGTATTAGCTCTATCTGGCAACTATGTTGCTGCAAAAAGTGTGTTATCCATCATAAGTAGCTTATTAACTGAGGGAAGAAAAAACATATTTAGCGTGCAAAGTATGAAGGAAAACATTATAACAAAAATTAGTTTTCATTATACTTCATTCATTGATTTTTTATGAAAATCTATGTGAAAACATCGAAATCTTGAATGACATACATTCTTCTACAAAATATACTTGATAGAGAAATAAGGAAACCACATAAGTAATACTAATAGTCTGTCCTACTTGTGACAACTACAAAACAATAATATTTTTAATGTAATACATTTTATCTGGATTTTTTGTTGTGCAATTTTTTTGGTTAGTTTTTGAATCAGCATTTCACTTGGTATGTTTTAGTTATTGAGAAGGCCGTATATATAGTTAGTCCTATCCAAGATACCCTTAATTCATATAATTGTTAGTATAATGTTTTTTCAGCAATTAATTCTTTTGATTTTGTGGTAATTCGTTTATACCCAAATGTCGCTCTTTCTGCACACAACACAGAGTGATTTCGAGAAACACAAACGTAAATACGAGAAGCAAGGAGGGGGGGGGGGGAATAGTGTCTTTGTTCCTTACTACACGTGTATGCATTAATTCGTATGTTAACGTCTGCGTTAATAAGTCACACCAAGGCCGTAGAAACTTCAAAAAAAAAGTTCAAATGTTTGTACAGCTTATGGGACTTAACTACGGGGTCATCAGTCCCTAAACTTACAAACTACTTATGAACTAACTAATACTAAGGACGGCACAAATACCCATGCCCGAGGGGGGATTCAAACCCCCGACCGTAGTGGCCGTGCAGACCGTGACTGGAGCGCCTCAGTCCCCTCGGCCACCGCGGCCGGCGTAGAAACTTCAACAGCCATATTGATGACGCCACAGATAAAGGCAACATTTGGTTTCGAAATCTTCGGTATCCATGTGCGTCCCGTATTTTGATTTCGGATATTTGGTCACCCTACATTAATCCTTTAACAGCTGTCGCTATTTATACATCTGCCTCTGAATCTCACTACGTTGCATATAGGCTGCAGCAGAGCCTCCAGGGAAAGGTTTTTCAGCGCTCATTTTACATTGCTGCGTATATTTTATGTTCTCCTATAATAATGACCCAGTAAATTTTAGAAAGGAATGCGCCACGTCACTTGTTTGTAATTTCTTCGTTAGTCAACATTGGACAGTGTATCATGTGATCTGAGGCTTTCCAGAAGTATGTGTTCCATCCATGGTTTTCGGGTATACTGCCATGGAACGTCTCTTAAGCCTAATAGTTTCAGCTTAAGAATTCGTTGATAGGCGTAATTTCATACAAAAAATAAGCAATCTCTTACAGTGAATTAAAAAAGAGAAAAAAAGGTCATAGAAATTATGGTCTAATACTGTCCCATACATACTACCATATTAGCGTGTGGAAAAACAAGCTCATGCACCTGAATCGACAACATATGTAAAACTGTCTAATACACGTGAAATGATCCTAAATAAAGAAAAATGGTGTTTTGTGAAAAAGTATTGTGGCGTAGGTCACCACGTAAAGCATTAACACATCGTACGTGATTTGTGCAACGGAATTTAGTAGGGCAGAAATTATAACGTGTAGATTTGAAGAATATCCTTTACGTTGTAATTTCAGAAGCATCTGGAAGATTACGATTCTTACGAACACTTTACAGTTAAGAGGAAAAATCTTATTTGATACTTTAATTGTATAGTAAACGATGAAATCGCAACTTTGTCGTCCTTTCAAAATCCTTCTGTAATCGGCAGACATTCAAAGAGGACGTAAACAGTTCAGCTGCTATCTCCTATAGTTGTAGAATAAGGTTCTCTCAGAATGTTACGCACTTTGCTCTGAATTACTTGAAAATTTTTTTGTTGCTGTATACTGTGATGATTCGAAAACGCTAGTGTTGCTAATGACGCATCTAACACCCGCCAGATACAGGTATCTTACCATTCACAACTGAAGTCTTATGACGAGGCGACAAGACCATTCCATTACATAGAGACTCACAGTTTCAACATGTTTCTGACTGGAACTCGAACATGCTTATGCTTCATTCAATATAGCTTGCTACAGGTAGTCACACCTGTACAGTAATTGCAGACAGCTAAACAATGCTGCATCTACATAGATACTCTGAAAATGACATTTAAGTGCCTGGCTGAGGATTCGTTAACCACTTTCATAACTTTTATCTACCGTTCCATTCTCTTATAGCGCGCGGGAAGAAAGAACACCTAAATCGTTCCGTTTTCGATCTGATTTCTCTTATTTTATTGAGATGGTCATGTCTCCCTAAGTAGATGGGTGCTAGCAAAATATTTTCACAAAAAATGTTCAAATGTTTGTAGAGCTTATGGGACTTAACTACGGGGTCATCAGTCCCTAAACTTACAAACTACGTATGAACTAGCTAACACTAAGGACGGCACAAATATCCATGCCCGAGGGGGGATTCGAACCCCCGACCGTAGTGGCCGTGCAGACCGTGACTGACGCGCCTCAGTCTTCTCGGCCACCGCGGCCGGCAATATTTTCACATTCAGAAGTAAAAGTCGGTGATTGAAACTTCGCAAACAGATCACCCCGCAATGAATAAGGTCTTTCTTTCCATGGTTCTTGGATGCACTGGCGGATAGAATCATTAAAATTCCACGATATTTCGGCTGATAACCATTCTGCTATCATGAGGTGGTGCTGATGGAATGACGATTCTTTTGAGGGCTGGTGGTATTAAACTTGCTGGTCCAGCTTTCGGACCTCGGTGGCTCCACCTAGCACTCGGTGGTGGGGATACGCGGAGCTATGGTGGGGCGGGGGGAGGGGGCGGACGAAAGGGGGGGGGGGGAGGGATCGCCTCAGACAGATTCAGGCGGCCCTGCCACATCTTGCGTTGTGGTGTCGCGCTATTTTTGATGTAGCTCAGTATTGGTTCCCATGTTTTGGTCATCTGATAACCATAGTCCGTTTAGATTGCCAGTCACACGAATTTCAGTGGCATTTTTGAAAATTCAGTCCAAGCATTTATTAGTGATGTCCAAGATTTTTGTTTGCTGGTAATTCATTTTATGACGGTTTTCCATACAGTGCTCTGCTGTCGCCCACTTGTTAGGCTGAAATAAGCTCGTGTGACCTTCATCTTCTGTATATCGCTCTTCAATTGTGCTGATCGTTTGTCCAATATATGTTTTTCCGCACTCACAAGGAACTTCGCGTACTCTTAACTTTTTTGAGACCCAGTTCAAGTCCCAGCAGATCTCGTATTTTGGTTGGATAGTGAAAGAATAGCGATGTTTGACGTCTGCCACATGTTAACGACACATTGCCAGCATACAACAAGAAGGCGGTCTTCTCTTCTTCTTCTATATTTACGTTTTCGTGTTGTTCTTAAGGACACTGTTTGGGGCGTTACCCTCCACCAACTCTGCCGCCGCAGCCCCGCCACCGAGTCCTAGGAGAAGCCGCGGGGGTCCGAACACTGGACCAACAGGTACGAATACCACCAGATGATGGCACAACGGTTGGCCACCGAAACATTGGCAGTACTCCCGAAAACCATGGATGCAGTACTGTTTAGTTCTTTGCTATTAATGTACAGCTGTGATTATTTGTAGCAACAGCTTAAATGAAGCATATAGTGTTTGAGGTCGTCAGAAACATGTTGAAACTGTGAGTCTCTTTCGACGTAATGGAATGATTTTGTAGTCTCCTGATGGCAGTTTAGTTATGAAGGGGTGTTAGATGCGTCATCAGCTACACTTTTGTCAGTTCTTATGTAGATAACAACAGCGATCATTAATCTTTGGAGAATGTTGGCAAATATCATTGGATGCGCTGATCTATAGTTAGTTCTTAAATAGATAACACGGCCATATAATACTAGACTGGCAAACTTGCCTCTGTAACAGAAGCCTGACAAGCCATCTTGCTTCACCTAACGTCAAAAATTCGTACGGTACTCTTACGATCTTCAGATACATTATGACGTTGTAAGCTTTACCAGTTGGTATGAACATGATTTACAAATGAGCTGATAATCCCGCAATAATTAAACACAAAGACGCACATTGCCAGATTATGTTATGATAAGAGTATGCAGTTAAATTTTACTTAGCGTCCTGGCGGCCTCGCGTAATTATGTTGCCAATCGTGTGACGTTGACATTAGCCAATCGCGTGACAACGCTAATCTTTTGTCATGACGTCTTCGTTTGCGAGAGCAATTAATTTTACTGAGTGAACGAGGGTACATACAAGAACCTGTCAACCATAGAGCAGGAACAGCATCATTTATTTACTTCATCTTCTGTACGAAACACTAATCAAGTCACTCTCTGTGGATTACTAAGACTATTAACATCTTGGCGGGGGCCTTTATACCGCTTTATTGATGTTGCCAACATAACCACGCAATGCCGTCGGGATGGTAAGTAAAATTCTACGAACAAAGATACGTGTTACCCACGACAAACAGTACATTTATAACGGTCATACTATTAAAAGAAAAGCCGAACTTGATCGAAACTGGTAACCGATTAATAAAGACAGGTAACGCGACTCATTAGTGTGTGTGTCAAAGCAGACTGTAGATTTCGTAAGAACTCTCAAAATAATAAGAATACGTGTTATACACGATATGTTGACCATACTACTGACAGAAAATCCGAAGTTGAGTGAAACTGGTACAGATTAATAATAAAAGCAAATCAGTGGAACTCTTTACTATTTCTGTCAAAGCTTACTCCAGCTGAAAAAAAAAATACAGCTATACACAATACACGCATTTCCCATATGTCAAAACTCGACAGCGTAGTTATGTCAGTTCATTCGTATTTTTACGATTGCTTACAGGTTTATAGTATACAAATATGGCGAAAAGACTTCACTGACACAAGTCATACTGTAGACGGCATTGCCAGTCTAGTAATAATGTCTGAGGTAGATAACAGCGATCAATAATCTTTGGAGAATGTTGACAAATATCATTGGAGGCACTATTTTTAATATGTTTCCTGTGAGCATGTTAATTATATTATGATTCTATGATTCAGTATTTTTATTATAAGTACAATAGGCGAAAAGTACAGAATTAAAGAATAAGGGAAAGAAAATGACTGCAAAGTAGATTAGAAATAGAGAATATACCATTAGCGAAATTCAAAACTCTCAATTCAGCTACAAACATCTAACTAACTTGTGCGAAGTAATTTTTATTCAATAGTGCTCGATGATGATGATGATTGGCGTTTTAGGGCGCTCAACAGCGAGGTTATCAGCGCCCGTCAATAGTGCTCGAGAATCATCTCAGTTTTTTTTTTTTTAGAAAACAGCGTTTTTTGAGTCATTCTTTTTAAAAATACAACGTACTGCTTTAGGTCACTGTTGACTAGACAGATATTGTAAGGGAATTCCAAATTAAGAAAATAAATAAAAATTCGTACAAGTCGATTACGCCACACATTTATTGCACTATTAAAAGTGCATAAGTATGGTATATAACTTATTTCAGTTTCTTTTGTGGCCCTTTTTTTTTAGACTATGGAAGCTGATTTCATTTTCGAGCGTTGGCAACTGTGGACTTGCTGGATAGCTCCTCTTCAATATTGTCGTGGTTGGCGGCAAACTTTTTCTGAACTTTACTTTGTCTAAAATATTTGGAAAACTTGATAATTAGTTTTTTGTTATGGCAAAAGCAATATTTTGGAGATTTGTGTATACTCAGTATTTTTTTTAAATATTTGATGGAAAGCCATTGACTATTATTAAAAGATGTGGACATCGTTCGGCAATGTGAGTGAAATCTTATAATGATTACAATCTATTGTACAATATCTCGTATGTGGTGCAGAAAAACAATCAAGTAACGCATGATAATACTCATCCATATACATGACACTTCAGTCTTTGTTTAACAGCAATGTATCGTCATTAAGATCCAGTCAAATTAATTTCAAGATTAAAGTTTACTTCACGCATGCTGTTGGAACAGAACGAGATATTAAATAACTGTATACACTATATATAAGTTATACAGACATATAGACACATCTTTCACACATGCATTCTAGATGTTAAATTATAAACATTTCAGTAGATTATTGGATTTACTTACGTATTTTATTTGCATTACACAATTTCCAGGTCGAGTGAGATAGGAACATAAACTGGATTCTGAAACCCGAAAATTTCACCGTAGGAATTGGCACAGTGAGCGTTCAAGTCCCGGATACGCTCCCGTGCGCCCGTTAATTAAATGAAACCCCGCGCGGACTCGTAAATAAATATTATATTTTCTTTTTTATAGCCAATAGACGATGAAAAATAAATTTACAATGCGATAATAAATTTTCGCCGCGATATTCCCTACATTTACTTCACGCCGAATATATTTCCATTTCATTAATAAACAGAGACTAATACTCGTCAAATCGAGAGAGACAGAGCACCGCAAATAATGAGACAGTGGTCAGTCTAGGGCTCTCCGCGCGGAATGTCAATTAAGACTGGCAGGCTACTGAAATTAATTTCGCAGCGCTGTGCAGTCGGGAGCGAGAGGGGATTCTTGTCACTCGCAAAAGGCTCTGTCTGCAGTTTACCAGTTTCGCGACTCGCGTCGACGATGCAAATATACTCAAAGAGGCGACGCGGAGTTAATTAATATCTGTGCCTTAGTAAGTAGGAAGCCCTGTAAATGTTGACAGTCTCAGCTGAAACAGACGCAACGATCTGTACTGCTTGTTGAAAGTTTTAAGAGCTTTAATCATAATACAATCTCGTCCTATAGATAAAAATGAATAGCTGAAAGTGTTGGACCAACTCGGTTAATTTTATTTCCAAATTCTCGAAGTCTGAGGAAGGGTCTTATGAAGAGAAAAATTGTGCGGAAAAATCGCAAAACGTAAAAACCATATTCATTTTATTCGTTCAAACTTCTGTGCGTGTGTATGACACTGAACTCTGCTTGACGGATTTTGTGTTTTAGTGGGTCTCCGGATGCTTTACATTGACATTTGAGACAATTTGAAGACGCTAAACAACCGAAAGATTCGAAACTGGTGGTTTTGTGTGGACGTCTCCGCTTCGGATTTGATTTGTATTGTATGCGCTGCCATTCAGTTCGTCCGATTGTGATAAAATGGGGTTAAAACACTGTCTGCATACTTTTTCGTATGGTGCATGGCGAAGGGTTCTGTACTTAAGGTACGGACGTCGACAAAATCTACAGTGTTCTTCCGATATTGATGAAAATTTGCGCACTTGATCTTCAAAACAAGATGGAGATCACCTTCTAATGTTTCATATGATGAATGGCAGAAGGTAACTTACAACAGACTTTGACTCCGTTTTACCAATTACTGTGAAAGTTAGTTCACGGTCATATATATTTTTGGAGAGTGTTTTTATAACCCGCATGTCGCATGTCGATTTCATTCACTGAATGAACATTTTTCAGTACAGTTCTAGTCCTGAAGACTCAAATACACCGAAAGAAATAATAATAATAATAACAATTTACAGACGAATGGAAAAACTTGTGGAATCCGACCTCGGGGAAGATCAGTTTGGATTTAGGTGAAATGTGGGAACACGGGAGGCAATACTCACATTACGACTTATCTTAGAAGATAGGGTAAGGAAAGGGAAATCAACGTTTTTAGCGTTTGTCGACCTGGAGAAAGCTTTTGACAATGTCGACTGGAATACACTCTTCCAAATTCTGAAGGTAGCAGGGGTAAAATATAGGGAACGAAGAGTTATATTCAACCTATACAAAAACCAGACAGCGGTTATTAGAGTCGAAGGGCAAGAAAGGGACGCAGAGGTTGGGAAGGAAGTAAGACAAGGTTGTAGACTGTCCCCAATGTTGTTCAATCTGTACATTGAGCAGGCAGTGAAGGAATGGAAGGAGAAATTTGGAGACGGCATTAAAGTGTACGGAGAAGAAATGAAAACATTGCGGTTTGCCGATGACATAGTAATTGTGTCAGAGACCGCAAAAGATCTGGAAGAGCAATTGAATGGAATGGACAGTGTCTTGAAAGGAAGATATAAGATGAACATTAACAAGAGTAAAACGAAGGTAATGGAATGCAATGTCAGAAAATCAGGCGATGCTGAAGGAACTGTATTAGGTTATGAGACAATAAAAGTAGTAGATGAATTTTGTTATTTGGGTAGCAAGATAACTTTCGATGGCCGAAGTAAAGAAGATATAAAATGCAGAATGACTTTGGGAAGAAAAGCGTTTCTGAAGAAGCGAAACTTGTTAACATCCAATATTAATTTAAATGTTAGGAAGTCCTTTCGAAAGCATTTGTATGGAGTGTAGCATTGTATGGGAGTGAAACATGGACGATAAGGAGTTCGGATAAAAAGATCGAAGAAGCTTTTGAAATGTGGTGCTACAGACGAATGATGAAAATTAGATAGGTAGATCACATAACTAATGAGGAGGTGCTTAACCGAATCGGGAAGAAAAGGAGTTTCTGACATATTCTGACTAAGGAAAGGGATAGATTGGTTGGACACATTGTAAGACATCAAGGAATTGTCAACTTAGCATTAGAAGGAAGTGTCTGGGGGAAAATCGTAGAGGGAGACCGAGGGACTAATACAGTAAGCAGATTCAAAAGGATGTAGGTTGCCGAGCGTATTCTCAGATGAAGAGACTTGCACAGGACAGGGTAGCGTGGGGAGCTGAATCAAACCAGTCTGCGGACTGAAGACCACAACAACAACAACAAGAACAATAATAATAACAAAATATAATAAAATAAAAATAAAAAATAAAAATAAATTAAGAAATAATTAAAATCAATAATAATAAATAAAATGAAATAAAAATACAGTTAAAATACATAAAAGGTCCGTCAAGAAACATGAACATGTAATAAACACAATTATGTATATTGTAAGAATCGAAGCTTTTATTCTTCCTCGTACATTGCTCTATATGACTACGGCAACTGATCTTATGTTCTGTTTTATTTATTTATTTACTGTAGATTACTGCGTTCGTTTCAAATGACTCACCATAAGGCAGCAAAAACCACTAAATACTTGCAGTTACTCTCAAATGAATGTCCTTCGCTCAGATTTCGAACCCATTTACACTCTCAGCGCAAGAAGTGATACAAAGGAAACATTTTAGCATATTCAGTTTTAGTCAGCGACTACGTAATCAAGCTGTCTGCGCAATGAAATCTAATTTTAGTATATTCGCCAATATTAGGCACAATATTTTGCGTAACATTCAATGTCAATAATGGCGCACAATATAAAATATCGCACAATATTATTGACATCCTGTCAGCCGCTTCAATTTAACGACATCGGTTTCTATCTAGTTACTGTTATTTCTTGCATAAAAACTGTCTTGGATTGTAAAATAGTTGTTTGACTGTTAAGTGAGCGCGTTTCCCCCGATTAGGTAAACAAAACTAGAACATTATTATAGTTGACATGATCGACTGCAGAGTATTATTTCAAACGTGTTTATTTTTGTTAATAGTTGCACATATATTTCTTTAATTACATGTTTCGATCACTTGGACCATCTTCAGTTCTAAAAACATAAGTAAAATAAAAATGTACAATTTAATCAATTAAATAAATTTACTAACAATAGTTAAATTATACACAAATGAAAAGAAGTTTCTTTACCTTATAGTTGCATTCAGTACTAATTGGTACTGAGTTTTGGTATTTGATGTAAGTACTTAAATTTGGTTCCCGGTAATGGTGGAGAGGGAAATAGCATGTATGTGGGGGAGGGGATTGGAGGGTATGGCTTGAGCTCTAATAAGCTACTGTCTTATAATAAACAATTGTTTGTTATATACGAGACGCGTCCAGAAAGTAAGTTCCATTTGGTAATAAAATGAAATTGTACACAGATACAGAAGACATTTTTATTGCACAAATTTTTTCAACTCTTAAACTACTTTTCCACATAACTGCCGAAATTTAGTAGGCACTTGTCAAAGCGTGACACAAGTTTATGCATGCATCCTTCACAGAAGGTTGCCGCCTGTGTATTCAACCATGTGGTAACAGCTCTTTATCATCGTTGAAGTGTTGACCACCAAGGACAGATTTTAGGTGTAAGAAGAGGATGAAAGTCGCTAGGAGAGAGGTCCGAGCTGTATGATGATCAAACAGGTCCCATTGAAAATTCCGTAAGAATTGTTTGGTCAGGCATTATCTTAAAAAAAAAAATCTTTTGACAGTAATCCTCTTCTTACAGCTAAAATCTGTCCTTGGTGGACAACACTTCAACGACGATGACTAGCTGAAAGAACATGTTACCACATGGTTGAATACACAAGCGGCAACATTCTATGAAAAAGGCACACAAAACCTTGCCATGCTATGACAATTGCCTACAAAATTTCGGAAGCTATGTAGGAAAGTAAGTTAACAGTTGTAGATTTTTCTGTATCTGTACCCGTTCGTTTTATATAACCAAACGGAACTTACTTTCTGGAAGCGCCTCGTACTTTCCTTACAGTGGGGTTCTTGAATATATTCAACCATAAAAATTATATAACTGTAGGTGATAGAAGTATAAAAATATGGTAAGATAATTAAAACATTGAAGGTGTAATACAAAGATGTATGAAATTACAAATGTCATACTTAAAAATTTTTTTAAACATCAGTTTGTATAAAATTATGATTGAAATGATTAAATGTACTGTATAAAAAATAAAAATTTGCTTGTGTTGCTACTTGGTGGCGTTGTGCGGCGCGCAGTTTTTCTTGTACGTTCGGAAGCCAGTCTACACGCCGACCTGCTGCTAGGGCGGTGTCCGGGACGACGCGCTGCCGCCGCCAGCCACCGGAAAGTGGGGCCGCCGCTCCAAGGCGCGCTGCGTCCAGGACGAAGGTTGCGAGATGCCTTCAAAGTTTTTAAGGAATGCACTGTTATTAAAATCGTTCTGCTGAGTGTGCTTCCGGGTTCTTAAAGCCGGTATGTGCAACATTATAAGAATTCAAAAATGACTACGGGGGAAATAGTTGACTTCATAGAACTTCTAGAACTAACGCTCTCCTCTAACTTTTTCCGCAACCTGAAGGAATAGCCATGGGAAACTCCCTATCAGGCATTATGGCCGAGATCTTCGTTAATCGTTCAGAAAACCAATTTTTCACCAATTACCCAACAAAATTCTCTACTATTACCGTTATGTAGATGATGCCATTTTATTAGTTAAAGGAGACCAAAATCATGTCACTGACATTGCGCAAAAATGAGTGCTTTTCATCCAAAAATCAACTTTACAGTCGAGCAAGAAAATAATGGATCCATCAGTTACCTCGACATTACAGTTGCTAGAGGAGCAACCACACCATGCTGTTTTATATAAATTTTAATACTTTATACAGAACGTTTAATAATTTTAATGATAATTTTATAGAAACCTACGTTTAAAAAAGTTACGAAAGTATGAAATTTGTAATTTTATACATCTTTGTTTTACACCTTCGATGTTTTAATTATCTTATCATAATTTACCACCTACAGTTTTATAATTTTTACGGTTGGATATATTCAAGAAACCCACTTTTTGGAAAATATATAACGAACAATTGTTTAGTGTAAGACACTAGCTTATTAGGATTCAAGCCATCCCCTCCCATACAACCCCCCCCCTCCACATACTCTTTCCCTCCCCGCCACCACTGGGAAGCAAATTTTAAGTACTTACATCAAATTGTAAAACTCAGTACCAGTTAGTAATCAGCCAGACCAGCTGTGGACGCAACTATAAGGTAAAGAAACATCTTTCGATTTGTGCATAATTTAACTATTGATAGTAAATTTACCAAATTGTACATTTTTATTTTACTTTTGTGTTTAGATCTGAAGATGCTCCAAGTGATCGAAACCTGTAATTAAACAAATATATGTGCAACTGTTGACGGAATAAACACATTTAAAACTAGTACAATCGAAACAATATTTACATGCCAGATTAGAAAATTAAGAAACAAATGATAAATGAGAAGGAAATAATGTAACACATCGCTTTTAAAAATAATGACCTATGGTAATAATTCGGAGGAATACTCTGTGCTAGTAGGGGATTTGATTAAAATGTAAAGTGAAAAGTGTCACATTCACATAAAGAGGCGTGAAGTTAATTAATCGAAAGGATATAAATGAGAAGTCACTATTAAAATGCACATTCTTTCCGACTCCATAAGCAATTGACAGAGGGATTAACACGGAGAACGATGGGCCATGTACTGTAGGCAGGTTGCCACCTACATACAAACAAGGAACTAGCTAATGGCGTTTTTGAGGCACTTTCATGTTTTAATGATGTGAAAAGCAGGAATTATGGATTAGAGAAAATAGGAATTATGGCCGGAATGAACTGTATGATAGTTTTGTATCCAATAGACAGAAAGTGTGTAATGAAAAAAGAAAAATCGGTTTTGGAGGTAAGAAAATCAAGAAGGGTGCATCATAGGAACCTGAAAAAAAAGTTCTAAGAAAATGCCAAATACAAGCGGAGACTTCAATGAGCGTTTTATGGAAAACACCAGTTTGCTGCATATATTACTGACATTACGTTAGCTTCAGAAGGAGATTTACTTAATAATCTCTTTATTTTTTCTTTCCTTTTTCTTTTCAGTCTTTCCAAAGCTCGCTTCGAAAATATTGGCAGATTATTTTGTCAACTTAATTTTTTACATATTATCAGAAGTTAACGATACGCCATTCGCGTATCGACATCGCGTCTCGTAACAGTGACAGGATGTTAAGTGTATAAAGGTACCAACATAAAATGTTAATCATTTCTTGATCATATCCCCGCGTGATCTGTTTTATTTTTATGCATTTGAGCACTTGAGATGCTGAAGATCCTGGCAATCTTCCTAGTGTAGGAAGATGGAATAACAAGGTGTGGCAGTTAATCGTGAACTAGGTGTGCCGAAACTCGTTAAAAAACAAATATTTTCGAAACTATCTGGGTATGCCTATTTCTTTATTTTATTTATTTGGAATCATGACATAAATTTGTCTACGTGGGTACACATAACAAACAAATTAAAAGTTTTGTAACTCTCAAACTTGGTATGCAGATGAAACACAACCTTCACAATGAAAAACTATCGGATTTACAAATTCGTTATTAGGAAGTGCAATAATTAACTACAGATTTCGAGTAGTTTGTTAACCAGTTTAAAAAAGTTGTCATTCTTTTTTTCACCAGTTAAATAAATTGAAGGGTTTGACACCTGTAAATGTGCTTTATATGCTTCGCAAAGTTTATTGAAGGAAAATGTACAGGTGCATCCAAAACCTGTGACAAAATCAGTCTCTTAGGTATTAGAACTACTAAGTGTGAATCCTGAAGGGTTACTAGTCGTGTTGGAAAAAAGTATTTATTACCAAAAGTATTGTCAAAGGATATTTAATAAGCCCTGTGGTGCCTCTCTTGCTCCAAATCCGTTGGACTGACGTCGTAACAGCAGTCAAATTCGGTCAGTTAATTATAAGAAACTTGCTGATAACTCGGCGTCTCCTGGGTGGTCGTTTCCGTCCTGTGCTGCTCCAACTCCCTTCCTGTATCTTTGTCCATTACTTCCTCTGCCCTTTCTCTGTTGTGCCCCCTCTTCCCCTTCTCCAGGATCATTTCTTCTCACCCTCTGCTCATCTCCTACTCCTCTGTTCCTCTTCTCCTCTGCCTCTCTCCGTAAATGACCTCTGTCTTCTACTCCTTCCACAGTTAAAAGTTACGTATAACAACAAAATTTTCATGGTGACCAGTGAAATGGTATCGACGTTTAGCACAAGGTAACCTTACAATATACCGTCCGATTGCTTGTAAAAAAACCCTTCTTATTGAGGATATACATTGTAATATTTCTGGCTTAAAGCCATCATATTAAAATCGAAGTATTGCTTCAGTGCAGCCGGTTAGGACCAGTAGGCGACAGATGGTAAAAGCAGGTGAGAACCACGACAGTGGAACAATAGGTCGGGTTCTCATGGGAAAAAGACTGGCAAATCGCCCCGAATTCTAGGGAAGTCCCCGAGCGGCACTGGACGCCGATTGGCTGTAGCACGCCAAAATGCAATCATATTTTTGTTAATATTTAATAAACTAATAATGTATTCAATGTCAACTCAGTTCATAAAAAACCCTGAAAGCTAAGCTATGCCCTGCGTAGGTAAAACATAGTAATAATTGCTAATTCTATAAACAAAACAATTAATTTCAGACGGACGATGCACGGCAGACACGTTTGCGCGCCAAATTGCGGAACGAAGCCAGTCTTGCTTCTTCAGTTCAGAACAGGCACTCGGAAGAGTAACAAGTGACTTCAGTACGCGCACTCGGTGAAGTAACATGCATACGTAGGCGCTCGTAATACATTGTTTAATCATCTTAGAGCAAGGAAAATTAACTTTATTTTCATTTAAAACAATCTGTGTCAAGTGGATGTTATTATGCAGTTTACTGGTTTTCTGCTGACTTTAAATAAATCAGTTGGCATCCAGATTCCCAAGGATTTCAGTTTTATTCAGTTACTAGATCAGTTCCAACCAATAGTTTAGCAATTTCAGCCTCATTCAAGAACTCTGACCTGCGTGCTATCATCTGCGTGGGGACATCTATAGAAGACGTCAGGTTGGTGAACTTTTAGAGTTTCTACTCTTCACACAGTGCAGTGGGGAGTTACTACAACCCTCGCGTACACTGTCATTGCGGTACAAACGCAAACTGTTGTGCATCATCCATGGCAACTTGGAGGAGAAAAGGAAATGATTTAGAACCGGTTAACATACCCCCTGTAGACATTATTCCCGTTGTAACATACGTCCTAATTTTCATGGTTACTGGTTAAACGCTTTCAAAGTCTGTTGTAAGGTACCTTTCACCATGCGCCATATGAAATCGCAAGTACACAGCGATATTCCTCAAGTTTCGACAGCAAAGTGAGCAAAATTTCTTTAATACCCGAGTAAGCCGTTTTGCCTCGATTTACTAGCGCCAGTTACATCGCTCCAACTCGCGTATCGATTTCTCTTCGTCACTTCACCGCCAGTGGCGTGGCTAGTTTTGGTTAGTCATTTGTCGCATGGCCGGCGCTAGTTGCCGCGATCAGCGAGTAGGGAAGAGTTGCCGAAGTTGGACCGTTGCCTACATTGGACCACTCTCAGATTTCACTGTGTGTTGGTAACGTAAAGTTTTAAGTTGACTCAACTGGTGAGAAATACTGTCGAGGTCACGTGGCTCAGTCGGCAATCGACAATAGTCATTGGAGTTCGAACAGTTTCCATTATTGTGTTTTCTTCGTTGTCGCTGCAAGTTTTCTGCTACAGATCACAAGCTTTCCTCTGCTCTAAAAGTAAGTAAAAAAAAAAATCATCAGCACTATAGTTCATAAGTGCCATTCATTAGTTAATGATTCAATATCGCAAAACTAGAGTTTAGCGTTGTTTGTTCCTGCAACGTTATCTTTACCTATATGGCGACGAGTTGCCAAAGTTGGACCAATGCCTGTTTCCTAATTTGGACTGGTCCAATTTAGGGGACACTCATAATAAATAACACTTAAGGTCATGTTAACAATAGATAATAGGTACATGTTACGTTTTTAGATTTATTTTCAAGGGGGCAATACAATTAAAAAAATAAGTAATATGTCTGGTAATCTTTTTAGGTTTGCAAGATGGCAAAAAGGGAAATGTACGAGAAATGGACAGAAGATGAACTGAAGGCCGCTGTAGCAGCATACAAAAACGGTGACCATGGACTTAAACGAGTGTGCTCGTATATACGGAGTGCCGGCCGCGGTGGCCGAGGGGACTGAGGCGCTCCAGTCACGGTCTGCACGGCCACTACGGTCAGGAGTTCGAATCCCCCATCGGGGAATGGATATTTGTGCCGTCCTTAGTATAAGGTAGTTGATAAGTAGTTTGTAAGTTTAGGGACTGATGACCCCGTAGTTACGTCCCATAAGCTTAACAAACATTTGAATATTTCGTATCGTATATACGGAGTACCAAAAGCTACAATAAAGATACATGCTGATGGGAAAAACACGTACTCAAATGAAGTTAAGTCATTCGGAAGACAATCAACCTTTACGACTGAGATGGAAAAAAACTGTCGCAAATCACCTGC
The DNA here is from genome assembly GCA_026315105.1 of Locusta migratoria. NCBI lineage: Eukaryota > Metazoa > Arthropoda > Insecta > Orthoptera > Acrididae > Locusta > Locusta migratoria. Next base: position 186,886,222 of record CM048745.1, read on the forward strand.
TTTTACTAGAAGAGAGGTTTATTGGATTCACAATCAAAGAAGTTCGCAAACTTACATTCGGCATAGCAGAGAAATATAAACTACCTCATTCTTTCAACAGAGAAAAGAAAATGGCGGGTAAAAAGGGGTTTTATTCATTTATGAGACGAAATTCACAGCTTTCCCTCCGTCAGCCAGAAAGAAATGTCTTAAAATGATGATTTTTTAAAAAATATTTCGGGTCCTGTTTCCATTTTAGTCATTGTTTTACCACATGGTTCAGTTTAAGCAACTGAAGGTCCAAATTAGGCAACCGGTTTCCTTTACACTTTACACTTTTTTACATTTTAAATAGTACCCATTTATGCTTTGTATTTATTGAAAGTATAATACTGGCAGATGAAAGTGTACAACATGTAGCTTCTTTAACAGTGTTTGTTGTTTCGATTAGATAAATAATGTAGGCTGGAGGTATCAAAATAAAAATATCGGCAACCTTCCCCTATATCTGGTGTAGCGTGTGCAAGGTACGGCAGTTCCGCGCCCACCGAGGAACACGGAGTGTCGTGCCGATCTGGGAGGCAGATTGTGTGTGTGTGTGTGTGTGTGTATGGGAGGGGGGGGGGCTGGAGCATCCTGTGAGGCTGATGCTGAGAGCACGCTCTGCGCTCGGGCGTCGAGGACGGTCTCCGAGTTTAGTAAGCGGTCGGCTGCTTCCCTGCGTGCTGAACTCCTTGTTTGAGATCATCAGGTTGGTTTTCAGATTTCTCGTCTCTGGCATGAGCATAATCATCGTCATCGTCGTCTACAACGAGCGGAATTTATGTGGCGTTTTGCCCTTGTACGACTTGGTTGCCGCCCCCAGGCGTGGTCGTAAGTTGGGTTTGATCTTTTCCCTCTCATGGTTGTTGCTGCCGGCGGCGAGTTGTAATTTTCAGTCCTCTTGTTGAATTTATATATATATACTAGCTGAAAACCTGGCGTTGCCCGCGCATTTATTTATTTATTCCTGCCATATTTCGGGTATTTATTCATTTATATAAGGGTTGTAAGTCTGTAAACTTTCTTGGGAATACAGTCAGTAGTAAAGAAGTAATAGATTAAAACTTGGTGCGGGAAGGGGCTGTTTTCTATGAACGTTCGGTTTAGGACCTCATATCTCATGAACTACGTGTCGTACTGATATACAATTTAGAAGGTACACTCAACTACATGCGTGTATACTGTCTATAAAATTTACTGCAGCTACAATTTGTAGTGTAGAAATTATAAATTGTAACGTCATATCGAAAGCCGTAGTTTTAGTCCATGAACAGCGGAACGTTACTGTTTATGTTCTCATATCTCAGGAACTACGTGTCGGAATGTGATACAATTTAGAAGCTACATTCAACTATACATGTGTATACTGTCTGTAAAATTTCCTGTCGCTACAATTTGTAGTGTTCAAATTATAAATTGTATCGTCATACCGAGAGCCGTAGTTTTACTCCATAAACAGCGGAAAATTAGTAAGCGAGAAACATTTTTCCTTTTATCATTTTACCATGGTTGCCAGCGAGAAAAAGTTTAATAAAGGTTTGAAATTAAGTTTAAAGTTTGTTGCAAGTCGCTAAGTATTGTCATTTTCATACAAAGTATTTCGAAAGTCTCACCGCATTATATGGCATTTTTTCGATTTCTGTTGGTTATGACGTAATATCTTTTGAACCATGTGCCGTATGTGATTCTTAACCATGAAGCAATTGTTACGTCACGGTAAGGAATGTGTGTACCAAATTTGGTTGAAATCGGTTCAATGGTTTAGGAGAAAACGAGCATATTGTAACAAAATTCAACAGTTTTTCTCGCCTCTCATTGTTTATGACGTCATATGTTGTAAACTATAGATCGTATGTGATTCTTACATTTACGGCGACCATCCTCATGGATTGAAGCTTACGTGTATTAAATTTCATAAAGATTGGAACAAAACTGTAGATTTGTATGCAACACGTACATATATACGGACACTCTGCTTGATATATTAGATCCTGTTTCCTTCCTTCTGTATGGTCTTTGTCACTGCACATAAAATGTTGTAGAGAGGCTGGCTCATTACTTTTAGTCCCCGCCTCCCCGTTGATGTGAAGCAAGGAGAAGGGCTTATGTTAGTTTTCTTTCGGGTCCTCATTGATTTGTCTATCGTGGCAGTGCTCTCCAGGTGACCTAGTTATGATGTGTGAACTATTTCGGGATGTGCTCATCGTCGATACCAATTTCAGGGAGGTGTAGACGTTTTAAGTGCCTTTCTTTAAAGTTGTTACTCTGCCCTGGAGGGCCCTTCGGGGGTTTCCTCGGAGGACGTTCCCTCGCGACCTCAGGCCGGATGGCGGGGCCTGGCCGGTAGTCTGGCGTCCTCTGAAGCTACAGCCTCCGGTCCATCAGTACGTCCACGAGCCTACCTCCTCCCCCGTTGTTGAGCTCCATACACGGTAACGGTTCGGTGCTTTGGGGGAGAGGGATGTTGTGACGTAAAGTCAGCGCCAGATGCCAGATGTAAGAGAACGATCGTGGAGAAGGCAGCGATCGACCGAAAGCCAGTCGCAAGCAGGCGCCGCGCATCCTGGAGGGAGTAACGGAAGATGCGCGCCCTCTACAAGCGGCTATATCTAGGCCGACATACGTCTGGACAGCCCGTCAGTTACTAAACTCAGGCAGTTACAAGGGCAGAACTCGGCTACGAACCAAGCAGTCACTAGGTCTCAGCGCAGCTAGCATCATACGGAAGACAACGTAAGCAAGAAGAGAGAAGAAACAGACATACGTTCTAAAGTTGAGTATTATAATTTTCAGTCAATAAAACTTATATTGTTAATCTGAATAGTTGTTACAGTTGACATCGATTCCTGCACCAGTACCTTTCCTGACAATTAGACCGGAACGAGTATAATACAACAGAAGGCGACGAGGTCACAACAATACTGATCAGGTTCACTCTGTAATTTTCTACACGAACTGAAGTAAGAGATCCCACTTGGCAAGAGAGATATAAGGAAAAGTAAAATAATCGACTTAGCATGTTTTCTTCCCATCGAAACAGTCACTCGTCAGCAATCCCCCCCAGGGTTTACTTCCAGGTTCAGATCTGATGTTACAATCAGCTGCATCCACTGACATGGGGATGGAGGACCACAAACAACGGTGGATGGCTGCAATGAAACACCCATTGCAGCCATCAAATCACCAGAGCCCCAGGAACTACTCAACACAATATTCTGTACGTGTAAGAAGGAATACCAAGAAATTTGTTCCTGCAGGAAAGTGTTCACAAACCGCTCAGCTGTTGTAGCAATTGCGAGGGGTTCATGCTTTAAACCTCAAACAGAAAAGGACATCTTCCTCGATTCAACATAGGTCGATGAAAAGAGTGACATCGTCGATGAAGAAATCGATTTTACACCCCATGCCAGCAAAAGAAAAAGAATTCGACGATGTTTGCTCCCCGGCGCCATCTTCTGTGAAACGCAGAAAAACTAAAAATAAATAAATTGTCAGTAAATCTAAATACAAAACAATATTTAATATAAAAAACTGTCTCATCAGTTTAATATCGTAATTGATATTTCCATGAATAAAACCTGTTTGATATGTTGTTGCTTTTATTTAAAAAAAAGTTTATTATAATTTTGGACTGCCATGGTAATTAATTCACATTAAGACAACTAAGTAACTATATAACTAGTTCCTAACTAAATTACATTTAAATGGTTGTAAAAATGCTATTACTTTGACGGTTTTATTGGTGTCTATGCATAACTGGGAGGAAATGTTTGTTAAGCTTAAGGGACTTAACTGCGAGGTCATCAGTCCCTGAACTTTCTAACTACTTATGAACTACCTTATACTAAAGACGACACAAACATCCATGCCCGAGGGGGGATTCGAACGCCTGACCTTAGTGGTCGTGCAGACTATGATTGGCGCGCCGCAGACCGCTCGGCCACTGCGGCCGGCAGGGGGGTAATTTTACATTTTAGGAGCACTTTTCACGCATACTTTAGTACTCTACAATTTCGATAGTGACATTTCTCAATTTGAGTTGCAGGCACTGGAACATGAAGGAAGGAAGGAAGCTTGGAGTTTAACGTTCCGTCGACAGCGTGGTCATTAGAGACGGAGCTCACGCTCGGAAGGTGTGGGGAAGGATGTGGAAGGAAATCAGCCGTGCCCTCTCAAAGGAACCATCCCGGCATTTGCCTGGAGCGATTTAGGGAAATGACCACTGGAGCATGAACATTTCACTTCTCCACGAAATTGATTAAAAAAATTCAGACTTTATTTACGATCGATAAAGGCTAAATGGCTGAACTTGTGAGTAGGTCGTTCTACGCGTTATTTATTACTCTTTTATTTTGATATTAAAAAAAATATCTGTTGGTTGCATATAGGCGAAAACTGAAAAAGTCAAAATACTTCATTTTTTTCTGGGCCTTCTTAAAAACTACAAATCGTCGCAAACTCATATTACTCTTGTTTGGGATGCCTAACATCGCTTATTTTTTAACCATCACGGCCTTTACTGCCATTAATTTTCCTGGGATAATTATGAAATTTATATAAATGCATATATTACTCATAGTAAATTTTAGCTATTTAAAATATACGTGTATTCCAGTGCAATGTTATGTTAACATTTCTGATTATCTGGTAAATCTGCATTTTCTATTTATTTTAGTCACTCTGTTTAAATTTTCAAATATCCAAAATTCCTCATCAGATTGCGTTTAAATTTTGACGAAATGTTGCATTCGATTTCAGACATGTTTCATTATGACCTCTGGATCTCCATCTAGTATTTGTGTAATGTATATGTTGTCAACCGAAAACGCTATGAAAATGTAAATGTTCGTTTGTGCAAAACCGTTAACCTCCCAAGATCCTTGACTGACTGCTTTAAAATTCTGAATCAACGTTGCATTCTAACGCACGAAGGTTTTTGTATACCTGTTTATTTAATACATTATATATAATCTATAAACAGGTAACTCTTTGAGATTTTTGTAACAATGTTACGTCAGTGTAAAATTTATATAAATGGATATATGAGATACATTAAGTAGGCATATAAATACACATGCACATTCCACTGCAATGATGTGTCCGCATTTCAAAGCATTCGGTCCAGACAGACAGAGTTCGAAGAGGAGATAGTGGAGGGGAAGAAAATTGAGAAGCGAGACAGGAGGAGAAGATGAACAGGGAGAGCGCCTAAGTGATGAAAACAACAAAACAGCTCAGCTCAAAAAGCTACGAACAACATTTCTGGCCAGTGGCTACAACCACAAAGTGATCCACATCGCCATGGATGCAAATAGAAGAAACCGCGATAGGCAAGAACTCGATAAAAATCAGCCAGTAGTTCGCCTACCGTATGTGAAAAAGTCACACATCGAATTGCTAAACATCTTCGCCGGTTGGTGTCCAGCCTGTTTTCCATAGTAGCAAGATCTAGGATGTGCTTGGGTCCACGAAGGACAAGATGGAGGCACTACACGCTGTCGTAGTATACAAGATGGAAAGCGAGTGTTTGTTTATGTACATAGGTGAGACAGGTACATGAACGGTACATTCACTTAGGCCAACAGTAAATCTGCAGTAGCCGAACACCGGCAATACTGCAGCAAAAAGATACAATTTAACGACGCCAGAAAACCCGCTAAACAACCAGGGATGGTTAAACGCAACATAAGGGAAGCCGTCGAAATTGTAAAACATTCGGACAGCATGAAAAGAGAAAATGAACTCAGGCTTGTCCCCTCCTGGCTACCAGCCATCACAGCGAAATAGGCCGCACTGACAACACAACACGCGAGCGTCACCAGCAAGCAACTGCCCGCGGCCAGCAGGAGAGAAACGGAAGCCCTCACGTCATTCGCCAGCGACCACCAATCATGTATCGCTGTGCATGAAGCAACAGACAACGGCTGATCCTCACTCCTCATAATAAAGTTTCCACACTACTGCCAAAAAATTACCAATAACATCGATGATTTTAAAATTATGACGTAATGTCACAGTTAACGGTAATGACAAAATATAGTGACGCATAACAACCAGATCATATCAATATACCCAGAATAAGGCCCTGTAACGTTGGCCGAAACTTCGGTTATTAAAGTAATAGCCATCTTACATTATGACGCGGTACAACACCTAGAAAACTTTTATGTCAACAGGGAGAGCATGATTAGGAGATAGAAAGTGAGGCGGTGGATAAGCACAGAAATAGGGGATGAGAAGATGGACAGAGAGAAAGTCTAAGAAGAGGGACAGAGGGGTGCAGAGATAAGGAGAGCAGGAAGTGTAGGCTAATTATACAATTACTCGTATTAGAAAATTATTTACATCTGATCTGTAACAAGCCACAACAAAGGGAATAAATCTTTACAATAAGAAGCAGAAAGATCACCCGGCCCGAATAATTTAGTTCCCAAGAACAGTGCACTGCGTGTATCCAAGTTCAGAAGTGCCAGTGTTCCCAACTTTGGCGGTCTGTGGAGATTCATCTTGGTGTTTCCATCGGAAAATAGAAGCAATGATAACACTACATGTCGAGATCCGTTGTCAGATACCTTCCGTCATGCACTGTAAGGATGGCGGTTATTGCTGAAACAACCGGATTTCGGTTATACCGGTTCTTTTCATCTCCAGTTTAACCGCACTGTAAAAACTGCTCAAGATTGCCGGTTTTTTAAATAACCGGTTTTCGGTTTTTTATTTTATTATTTCTAGTAGAGTTCGACGAAACAAATGTTCAAATGTTTGTATAGATTATGGGACTTAACTACGGGGTCATCAGTCCCTAAACTTACAAACTACTTATGAACTAGCTAAGACTAAGGACAGCACAAATACACATGCTCGAGGGGGGATTAGAACCCCCGACCGTAGTGGCCGTGCAGACCGTGACTGGAAAGCCTCAGTCCCCTCGGCCACCGCGGCCGGCTCGACCGAAACATATTTTGCAGCCAAAACAGAAACCGTAATCGAATTTTCGGTTCTTCTAGTTTCGGTCGAATCCGAAACTTACGACATTTAGTTAAAATTTAGGTGAATTTATGTTATACGACAAATCACTAGTCTTTCCATATTTTGCAAGATCCCCACCCAATACTACGCCTTTTTGAGTGTGTGTAAGCCTAACCAGGAGTCCGTAGAAGACGATATACGAAGCATACAGATTTACTGGCCTAGTATTTCCATCCGGCAGTTGCGTATATTGAGCCAACCAGTCCGTAAGTTGGACTTGTGAGCCAGCGCATACGAATATCTCGTTACATATATAAGTTACAGCCAGGAAATGAACTTCAATCAGTGCTGCAGAAGTATTTCGGAAAATAAAGTCACAGTTCCGACTAACAGTATTTTTGTTGTCAGTGTAAATTTGCGCAAATTGAACTAGGAAAGCTGTGTACCACATGATCAAAGAATGTTAAAATGGGTGTGACTTCTTATGAGACCTAACTGCTTAGGTCATAGGTCCCTAGACTTAAAAACTACTTAATCAAACTTAAACTAACGTACGCTAAGGACAACATACACACCCATGACCGAAAGAGGAGGGAGAACTCGAACCTCCGACTGGAGCAGCCGCGCAGTCCATAACATGGAGCTTCAGACCGCACGGCTACCTTGCGAGGCACCACATGATCAATGTTACATAAACCCATATTGTTTATTAAAAAAGCCCCTCGCTTTCAAGGAATCACATTAATAAAACTTGTTAGCATAACAATATGATAATACATTAAAAGTTATTATTCCAAGCGTACATAATAGGTATATGAATCGAATTTACCTTCTCTTCCAAGAAACATTTTGGATGCTTTTTCCTTAAATGACACAGCAAGTTTGTAGTACCTCCACCCGTCTTCAGCTATTTAACGAAAATGGAGCATTGTACCTCACTGCTACCGTACTTCGTGAAGCACTGCCACACTCGGGATGGTGCCATTTGAGACAACAAGGAACTACCGCATGACCAGACGGAGGCAAGTCTTGTACACTGCCAGTGCACGCGCGTCGTCTAAAAGGCGACGCCACACGGCAACAGGTGCATCGATGCCTCAGTAGCTGCACGAGTTCTTACGTTCTTATGCCACGCGTTTGTTGCGCTTTTCTGACTGCCGGGATTGTTCTTAAATTATCAATGATCGCTTTTCTTAGTTACTGCGATGACCTAATATTTTACAGCAGTGGAAATTTTAGTACTAGCCCTAAATATTAGAGTCTACTAGTTTTTATTTTTCAAAATTATTTACAAAAATCACATTTTGAACAACTACTACAGGAAGTAGTCGTAACGGTTTTTTACCCGGTTTTTGGCAATAACTAAGAAAAACCGGCTACAACCGACAACAAATAAATACCGGAAACTAAAATATCGGTATCGGTTTTAACCGATCGGTTTTTCCCATCCCTAATGCACTGTACAAAATTTTATGCAGACAATGTCCTTCCAAGATCGTAATAAGACAGTAGATTTCAGTGAATTCAAATAGCAAACAAATTGATACTATTCTATATAACGTGGGTATAATTAAACTTTCCCTATTGAACACTTTATAACAAAATAACTACCTTACGTGTACTAAACCTGGTAAGCCACGGCGGAATGGCCAAGAGCATTGCCACGCACACTATGCTACGATGCGTGAGGCTGTTCCCCATAGGGGGTTCGAAATCCCTCTCGGGCATGAATGTTTGTGTCGTGTATAGTTTAAGGTAGTTCATAAGTAGTTTGTAAGTTTAGGGACCGATGACCCCGCAGTTAAGTCCCTTAAGCTTCACAAATATTTGGACATTTGAATACTAAACTTGGTAGCATTAATGTCCAGAGTATGGGGGTGCATGATTTCCGTGCGTTACAGCGCCACCGTCCGTTTTCAACTGTGGCCAACGGATGCCGTGATCTGTTATCATGATTCACACCTGATCAGTGTCAGTGTATTTGTTGACGTGTCAACATGAGCTTTGGTGAAAAAAGCAGGGCATTATTGGTGAAGCTGTGTTATCAAAATAAACATTCTGCAGCCGGCTGAAAGGATTACGGAATGATCCTCTTTCTCCACCTACAGTGCACGGCTTAATGACGAAGTATGAATCAAGAGGAGAACTGGGCGTCGCTCTGGTTCAAATGTTCAAATGTTTGTATAGCTTATGGGACTTAACTACGGGGTCATCAGTGCCAAAACGTACAAACTATCTATGAAATTGTGCTGTCGTACAAGTATGAAGTGCGCGCACGTACTTACGCTGCGCGCCGCCATGCACGCACGGCGCGGCGTTCTTACGACGTCAGCCACGAGCGCCCTGTGCTACAACTCCGCTCCTGGCCACCACTGGACTGCACCGTTCACTTGGGACTGAGATAGGAACCAGTTAACACTTGGGAATCAGTTAAGACTTGGCTATCGGATAGGCACTAGAAATCATCAGTAGACAGGCCTCTATCTAAACTATGTATCAGCATTCTGCAGTAAAGAACTATATAAAAGTTAAGTATTACTAAGTCTCTATGAAATATATATCTCGTTCTAATTTACTCTAGTGTTTCTAGTTTCTGCTGTCCCACTGGCTGGTTACCTCCGTTCCTGCACAAGCGTGCATCCTTTATTCCTGTGTCGGTCTCTTTCTACTCGGCCACCAACACAAGGACCACCGGCGGAAACGAGACACACAAGTGGCGACGAGGCAGGGACACAAAAGAAATAACTAAGACTAAGGACGGCACAAATATCCATGCCCGAGGGGGGATTCGAACCCCCGACCGTAGCGGCCTTGCAGACCGTGACTGGAGCGCCTCAGTCCCCTCGGCCACTGCGGCCGGCGGTCGTTCTGGCAAGAGACCGATGACCGGTTGCACCACAGGTGGTTGACGAAATCGCTGTTGTTATAGCAGACAACGCTGCTCGTAATACCCGATCGTCAAGCTGTGTACAAGCTGTATTGCAGTTACGCATCCTGTGGTCCACTGCATGAAAGGTGCTTTGAACCTTTCTCAAATGCTATCTGTACAAGATCAATATCGTACAGCAGCTTGTACCACAGGACGCACAACGACGAAGGATTGAACTTGATGATGCTGGCCTTGGATCATCCAATGAACAGACGAATCCCATTTTTGTCTGCAGGGCGAGGTGAACATACAGAACCTCCATTCACTGTGCATGAAGTTCGCCTGTATTGTGAATGTGGCTTCCCAGCTACGTTCATCATTAGCCTGTTCTTTTTTTTAACAGGTTTCCGCTCAAGGACCAAGGACGTGCATTGTGATTGGCCATCATTACTCCAATAGGCATTGCCGGCATAACTACCATACAGGAAAGACGCATAGAACTCAGTAGTTTCCATGCAAATGGGGCCTCACCGCAAAACGCTCGTGAACTTCAACTGCTTTTCCAAAACACATTTGGAAACGATCGAAAGCTATTTGTTTCCAATTTCTTGGCCGGCATGAACAACTGTTCTGACGGTGTCGTGGGGTTTCCTATCCTGGGGTTTCCTATTGTGGGGTTTCATACTAGCCTGGGCCGGCACAACAAATTAAGGCTCCCCTTACTGCCCCATCCCCACCCCCCTCCCTACACGCACAGGAATTCTCCGAAAGTTTCAAACGCAAGACGGAAGGAAGCACATTGGTTATCGTCTGCATTTTCTGTCGCGACAAATTACAATGTATAAAGTAATATTCCGACGATAACATTGAAATTGACTGCTCTCGTAATTTTCTCGCTATTCTTTAATAGCTATGTTGCCACTTATACGACAATTATTACATGATTGCTGTCGTTCGAAGCTATTACATATGTTTCGCAATTAGTCGCGAGCGGGGTGCACCCGTTTAAGGTGCTGACCATAATGTAATGAAGATTTACGCAATAATGGGCGTGTCCATCTGAAAGAAATTACAGAATGTTTTGCTAAGGTTAGATGCGGCGTATAAAATTTAGAGAACTAGTGTGTTCTTCTTGATGTTTACAGATGATGCTTAATATAGATGAGTCCACCCAAGTTCATCTAGTTGGAATTTCATCTTTATAAAATGAACTATATGATAATTATGAATGACCTTTGAGGAAGTAATTTTTGGAATATAATACTTAAGCTGAAAAACCAAATAACTGGCAACCAGTTCAATGTACATAAGTGTACTTACAGCAAACCTCTGTAGACAGTACAGGTATCAAAAACATTTCACGTAGAATACTTGAATCTACCAGAAAACTGGTAATTATTGTACGCTATTAAAGTTTCACTCTAAGTTTTACAACAATTCTAAAAATTCTTAACGCATCTACAGACGTCATGAAGTGATAATACAGACCTAGGTAGATATGTTTTTATTTTCTATAGGTATGGAGCCACGAACTTCATACTGCGTCCTGCGTTCAGGTTTCTTATAAATACGATAGTAATCACCATCCTTGACAAAACACGGCCTCCCTTTCGTTGTTCTTATCACTGCCATCGTGTTCCATGCACAGAACAGAAATAGCGTACAAAAATGCACGAAGCGAAAGCTACCAGCAATGACACTGTCTTGAGAAACTGTGCAATACTTGCACTGATGGTGAGCGACTGGGGGAGACAGGCAGTGGGGGAAGCTTTGTTCGCAATCACCTTGTTCAGGAACCGGTTGGTCGGGACAGCTAAGCTACCTGTGGCACCCTTGTAGGAAACCCCACAGTAGGAAACTCCACTCTGACTCCTTGTGAGCTCTGGGTTTGATGTTATCTGAAGGACAGAGTTTAGCAGGGGATCATGCAGAATGCAATCTACATTCTTCTGGACACTGATGGTTGTCATATTGAGCCCCTTTTATCGATGTTAAGGTACCAGTATGGAATGGTATGATGCACTGTAGCAGCATATTGAAACTCAAAGTGTTTCAGTTGATTTGATTCTGCATTATTTCTCTTTCCTATGTACTTGACAAGTTTGGTACTCATACGGTAATTAGTTTCCCTGCCGAATAGGGCAAGTTTAATTATAACTGCCCACTATATGTGAAGATAGCAAAATGTAATTTTTTTCTGCCCTCGGAAGCCGTTAGATAGAGTTGTCACCGTTCGCGGCTTTTAGGGATATAAATTTCGCAGTCCTGCAGCCTCTCTGGGTAGAGTGAGAACTGCAAGGCGCAGCGGGGAAGTACCGGGCCGGGCCGCGCCGGGTCGGGGAACCCCCAGCGGCCGGTGCCGGAGCAGCGCTGGCGTCGGCCCACTGCTGCCAATTTCCGGCGCGCGAGAACACCGGCGGGCGAGGGCGACGCCCGCTTCCGGAGGTCATGCGGCGCGGCCCTACCTGCGCTCGCAGGAAACCTGCTGCCAGTGTTGCCAACCTGGAGGGTTTTACCTCTAAATTTACGGGGGAATTAGCTTCCTTCAGAAAGAATTCAGCCGGATATGTGATTCAATGGAAAATTTATGGGGTAGTGAAGTTAGTGAGGAGTTTTAGGGACTTGTCAAACACGATCTCTACAGCAAATTTTTCTTGAATAAAAGGCTGTCTTGGCTGCGAAAATTTGTTTTATTTAGATATGACGCGTTTGGCTCAGTTTGGGTATCATCAGGTATCTAACAAAAACGAAAGAGCAGAACTAGAACATACAAGACAATATTTACGTGACAGTATTAAATAATTAAAACAAATTCTTTAGCTTCAAAACTATTCCATAATTGGTGCTAAAGGATTGTAATAATCTATTGTAATAATATTTTGCCTACTCTGTGATACAGGGTGTTTTGATTAATATGCAGCCATAGGATATCATACAGAAACATCAATGATGAAATCCCTCAAGCTGCAGTAGCATTGACTGTTAAAAGGAAATTGATACTGGATTAAATTGAACATACGATTGAAATTGATTTTTATTGCGAGAATTACCTTGCCTGATGTCCCTGTAACATAGAGCAGGTCATAGTTACAACTTATTTACATGATATGCGTTGCTTGGGGCATCGTTCAAATGTATACTGCACTTAACAGTCGGGTCGGTCATATAACACTCGTATAAATTCAAATATGGACACCATTAAATAAAATAAGCAATATCATGTGAAAAAATGATAATGACAGATTTTGATTAACAAATGGTACTAAAAGTACCGCGGTGGAGCGGTCGAGCTCATTGAGGCGCTATGCTACGATGCTTGAGGCCGTTCCCCGTCGGGGGTTCGAATCCCTCCCCCCCCCTCGGGCATGGCTGTTTGTGTCGTCTTTAGTAGAAGGTAGTTTATAAGTAGTTTATAAGTTTAGGGACTGATGACCCCGCTGTTAAGTCCCTTATGCTTAACAAACATCTGAACATTTGATTTTCGTCTTATAATAAAAATACTGTAGTATACATAATTGGCTTGTGTTTCGGGGTACAGTGAGTATAAAGCAGTAACTACAGGATCCGTGCGAATACTTCGCATCGTTAGTGAAATGACAAAGAAGTTGGGGAAAATGGAAGTAAAGTTGAATTTTTACGCATATAAGTGTTTAAAAGCTCAAATAAAAGAGCTTGATCCACTGAGTGTTGTTATGTCACAAAGAGCTGTGTACCTTAATTAGAAGCGAACACATCGTAAAACAAACCGATTAAAATATTCAATACAACGACAGAAGGATACCCCGTTTGAATAAAAATAAAGGATGGAGAGACTTTAATTCTGATACTTGATGACAAATCTGCGAATAAATACCTTTAGTTTAAAGTAAAAAATGAAGGAACTTGGTTGGATAGAACGGCATGACCGACTGACTTTAGTTAACAGCAAGGACATCCCCATAAGAAATATACAGAAGGAAGTCGCGTTTGAGCGTAGAAAAAGGAAGGCGAGAGTTATGTAAATTCTAATACTTGATGACAGATCTGTGGATGAATACCTTTAGTTCGAAAAGTAAATGAAGGAAATCGTCCGGGAAGTTAGGTCTGACCGACTGGCTTTACTTTTCGTAGACTCTTTTAATATATAACTCAGAAGGGCGTACACTGGGCCTATCCTTTCACAATCAGAGAACATCAGAATATAAAAATCATCAGAAATGGATAGTGGTAATAAAAACGGCCTGTTTAAAGACCTCAATTCTTGACAACTTCGACCAATATCGAAAGATTATCTAGAGATAAAGAAAAAATACTGTCCAACATGTGTAGGCGTCGTCAGGGTGACATAATTTTGTTGCAAGAAACGCATCGAGGAATACATAATAGGCGACCGAGAATACAGGGAATGAATCTGGCGTTGGAACGTCCTCATGAAAGACCCGGCCGTGCTGTCTTTGTCAAGCCGACTATTAGTGTGAAATCCGAATACATGACATCTCAAAACAACATTGAAGTACTGACTGACAGTACTGACTGTACTGTCTAACTCAAGTCATGCACAGTTACATTTGTGTATAAGCACCCTCATTTGATATTTGAATTTTCTAAGCCTAACATCAAGCTGGTTCTAGGCGATTTTAACTGTCGCAAACTGGGGATATAATGACACAAATGAAGGTGTGATCTATTAGAGAAGTGGGCGGAGGAAGAGGAACTGATACATGATCCAAAGCTAAGACTTCCTTTGATAGCGGTTGGTGGCATATGCGTTCTAACCCAGATAACATCTCAGCTAGTGCTCGGATATCTCAGCAAGTTACCAAGAGAGTGGAGTATTCAATTCCACGGTTCCAATACAGCCCCATTTCAAGTACAATTGCAGCTGTTGGTAACTATGGAGAAGTCTTTAAGCGAAGTCTTTAAGCGAAGATTTAATTTTAAAAAGGCAAAGTGGGAAATTTTCAGCAAGGAGCTGGATGATGCAGTTGGAGGACTGGATGCAGATCCAAGCAATTGTGAGACATTTGCTGATATGGTAACGTGAATATCCAGAAAATGTATTCCTAGAAGCTGCCGCACTCGATATAATCTTGAGCTGAGCCAAGAATCCCGTGCGCTACTAGAGAACTACCATATCAAATATGAGAATGAGTCGTTCTCAGAGAAAACCATCCAGACAGTAGAAGATCTGATGAGAAGTGCAGGGGATGAAATTTGTCCCAGAGCTAGACATGAAGCAAAATTGCAGAAGGGCGTGGAAGCTGGTGAAGAATTTGAGTAATAATCCCACAAGCCCACCAATGTATGTCACCCAGGTTACCGCAAATAAGATCGCCCACGAACTGCTACTAAATGGAAAGACTAAGAAAGCAGCTAAGCAACGGTTGCAGACAACAGCAGAAGAGGAAAAAGATTTTCCGAGTATTCCTTTTTCTTACAGTGAACTAAATGTAGCAATTAAACATGCTTTGCAGGAAAGCACTGCTTAAACCGGGGAATTTCCGACCAGTCTCTCTTATTTCTATGAAAGGTTTTCGGATCAATGAATCTTGAAAGAATTATTCAAAAGAGATAGATTGGCTGGCCAGTACTTACCTTTTTGCTGTACTGACGATAGTTACACTCAGAAAAAAAGGAGGGAAAAAAACGAGCTTTCGGAATTGTGTTCCATCTTCAGGTGTAGAGATAAAAAGGAAAAAAAAGGAATGGGAAAGAAAGAGAAAGGTACTTCAGGACTTAGGTCATGAGGATGAGTGTAACTATCGGCAGTACAGCAAAAAGGTAAGTACTGGCCAGCCAATCTATCTCTTTTGAATAATAATTCATCATCTATGTGGAAAATTTTCATATTAATCTATTCTTGAAAGAATAGCAATCAACATCGATACCTGATACCTGAACATGCGGGCTTCAGATCATGTTGCACTCAGATCCCCAACTTAATTCATAGAGGATGGTTACGAGAAGAAAATAGCGACAGTAGCGGTTTTATAGACTTATCTGCTGTCAATGACACAGTAAATCACCATAAACTGCTTACATAATTATATAGGCTTACAAATGATTTCAGACTGACAAGTATTGTAAAGGCCATACTCCAAAACAGAAGGTTATATGTTACTTTACAAGTGAACAAAAGCCGCTGGAGAAACCAGAAAAACGGGTTAGCTCAGGACTGCGTACTATCACCTCTTCAGAATAACAACTATGCAAATGACCTGCCACAGCTCGAAAGTGTAGCGCGTTTTATTTATGCGGATGATACCGGGAAGAATTTTTGAGGAAGTGGAAAGGGCACTAACATCAGCGCTAGAAAAACTTGCTCAGTATTATGACGAAAACCATCTGACAAGGAAAGTACTTGGGCTCGAACAAACACATATACACCAAAATCGTATGAGAGATAATGTAAAGATCCCTTATTGTACTAGTGATACTCCCGCATCTGCAAAATTCTGCAGTCGTCCGTTAGAGGCCTCTGCGTGTGCCATGCCGTATAGCACTTTGACCTGTCGGTTCGCCAGTAGGGACGGTTCAGTGTGCCTCCGAAGTTGCATTTTATGATGTTATTTGTATGGTGAAGTGTCAGATGGGGCGGCGATTGCTGATCAATCCTGCTAATGTATTGCGATTAGTCGAGATGAAGTTACGAAGAACCCTTCTTCGTGAAGATGGTATTAGTGTAGAAGATGAATCATTTGCATGCTTTCTCGTATCTGTTATGGTACAGAAATATGAGTATAAGTTAGATACTGTTGTTACAAACTCATAATAATGATAATAGGGATGTAATGACGAACAACTCATTGCAAGCGGTAGTGCTACGGTAAGTGCGGGAAGAGGAGATGGAAGCAGTGGCAGTGAATACCAACAGTCTTTCGAGAAGAAGGTTAAAGTTGCAACTATCATCACGGCTTTTGACGACAATTCGATAGAGAACATGTACGATGATTATTACATAAGTTATAGTTATGATATCTGCATTACGTATGGCGTCTACAATTACATCTACAGTGCTATCTAAAGCATGATTGCAGAGCTTTGCAGAAAAACGATACCCACCAGCACATTGAGCTGTACGTAGAGATCCTGTAACCAAACGTTCATACAGATATGTTTGTTCGAGCCCATGTACTTTCCTTGTAAGAGTAAATCCAGAAAAAAAACACAGGTGTGTGTGTTTTTCATTTGCGAAACAAGGAATCAAACAGGCAATTGAACATTGTATGGCAAGGTATGTCTGGAGCATTGTGCTAATCCTACTTACCTTGGTATCAAGCTACATTGCCAAACGTTGAAGGGAAAGATTAGCCAGAAGAACTGTATCATTCGCAAATTGGCAGGGCCAACGTGGGGAGCTCAACCGAAAGTAGTGTGAACAACAGCTATGACACTATGTTTTGCTGCAGATGAATATGCAGCTCCAGTGTGGGAATCCTCCTCACATGCTAAACGAGTGGATGTTTCGCTGAATGAGTCATTTCGCATTGTAACTGGTTGCTTGTGCCCTACACCAATTCACAAGCTCATTATGTTTGCTGGAATTGCACCACCCCACATAAGGCACAAAGTGGCGGGGGAGAAGGAGAGGCCGAGACAAATAATGGATTTTATGTATATTTTTCTGTTTGAAAAAGCTAATGCCCAAAACTGCCAGATAAATCTTCACGAGGTTTCAACAAGTAACTTGAGCGATGTCTGGGACTATATGCCCGTTCTATTTCATCGTAATCGTATCACAGTAGAGAAAAATTTCGTAATTTCGAAGTTTTATCTGAAGCCGTCATGTCTGTTGAAAACGCTAATCCCTAAAACTAATAGACGAACTATAATGGTATTTTGCAAAAATAAATTGATCATAACTAAGCACAATATATACACTTTATTTCATCAAATCGAATGACGGCAAAAAGATACCGTAATTTAAAGTTTTCGTCTTCTTAGCTGAGTGACACAGTCGTCCACAGCCTAGCCATACGTAGGAACCAAAGATAGCAGTGTTAGTTACATTGCACAAAAAAAGGTCATTAGGTGATGCTCTTGATATTTTTACTTCGTTAAAGCACGTATTAAGACTGGGGAGGAATTCCGCCTTATGCAAAACTCCTGTTTTGTAGTTATTCACCATAGATGTTTCATCACTTGCCTGCTTTCTTCAGTGGGTTTATACCTATTTGCGATATTTATTGCCACATATTACATTTATGTCAGGGTTGTATAAACGTTAGCCAAATGGTTACGCAACCCACAAAAAAACTATAACATGTAATAACAATTGAAGACCTCGGGGGAAAATGATAACCCTCATTTATAAAGTACTGAGATATGACGACTTATATGTTTGAAAATAGTTTATATTACATGTTTTAATATTTGTTTTAATGTTTATATTTGCCATCTCTCTGCAGAATCATCTACTATTCGAAGAAAATGAAACATTCTGTCAGATATGATTGTTTGCACCAAATACATGAAAAATACAAAAGTTGAGGGAGTTCAATTTTCAAAAAATTTAAAGCCACTAAAGTCAAAATATCAGAGCTGAAACAAATCAGGTCGAAAATATACAATAAAGGTGTGTTGAATAAGGTGTAGCTCCTCTGCTGTTTATCGTAGCAAGTAGGAAATAAAGATTGTGATTACCAAAGGAAGAATGTTTTGACATCGCTGCAATCGTACGTTGGTACGAAGACAAAATAATAATAATTTGCCTTGGATATTCAGATTTACTGAGTTTGCTTTTTGTCTTAAAAACTGAATGAAATTACTTTCCTTGTTTCGATAAGTTTTATATACATTAAAGAATAATATTTCGATAAAATAATCTTAAGAGCGTTTTGTTTCTACCTAATAAGTACTAAACTGTTGAACGAAAATGTATGGAAAGGTCTATATTTAACATCTATTGCACATCACGGGCGTATAACTCATATATAAGGCTTACTGTAAATTTCAATTGGTGTCGTAATAAAGCAATTAATGTTATTCGGCAAAGTGTGCACGTGTTATTTAATTACGTTGCTCCGGAATATAAGTTTTTTGGAGCCTTTTTGCAGCTGCCTAAGTCTGAGATACAAGTCTCATTGGCCTGGTGCAAGTCGTTCAATTGCACGCCACTTCGGCACCTTGCGTGGCCTTAGCCTACCCCAGTTATCCAACCGGGGAAAGGGGACCTACAGCTTAACGTGGAATCCGAACCACGAGTCGTTTATGGCGATTCCTCACATCGTTGAGAGGTGAAGGATGGGTTAAAGCCCATACTGAAAAAAAAAACGAGGTTTGTCTGGGTATCGAACCCATGACCCTTCGGTTTCCAGTCAAGCGCTTTACACCGAGATCACCGGGCCCCGCACAAGTCTCAGAAAGAGCCTAATGCGTCCAATCGTACTCCCAATTTTATTTCATTTCCGTACGATCGTCATGAAAGCAAAATATTACTTTGACTTGGGGAGGGGGCGGGTAGGGGGTCCAAATCATCCCCCTCCTCCGTGCAGCCATATTACTGAAGCTTTTTTAAAAATTATTAAATATCCTCTCTCAGTACCCCAATTTGGAATAGAATTTAATCTGTCAGTGAAAGACTTTCAACATTAACTTTCAAATCAGTAAACAAACTGTATACCATTATAAATACACATGCACCAACAAATAAGGAAACAGAACACAAAAAGAAGAAACAAAATTTATTTGGCAGTAACTGTCAAACACCTTACACCAGATTTCATCAAAGAACACAATAATATTGCTGGGACATTTTAATGCTCAAATCGGCAGAAAACGTCATCACCGATCCATAGGACGCAAATTCGCTGCACAGGAACCAATGGAAATGGAGAAAGACTTATTAGTTTATGAACAAAACATGCCATAGTTCTAAAGTCTACATATTTTAAAAAAAAAACCTCTCTAGGAAAGAAACAACATGGGTATCCCCAAATCCGGTCTGTGGGGACAAACAACTTGATCATGCTGCTATAAGCAGACAATCTACATCGGATATACCCAAGTTGCTGAAAGTGCTGGTGTAAATTCAGATCACTATCTATTAATCGTTAAATTCAAAATTAGGCCAATATATAAAAGAGAGGGCCAATATCAACCTACAAAGTTTGACATTCAGAAATTAACTGAGGAAGATAATTTTAGGACACTTTTGGAAAAGAGAACACCTAAAACATGGGAACAACAGACAGCAGAAGAAACCATTCTCCTTACCAAAAAAATCAAAACATACCCAGGTGGAATAATGTGTGTGACGAAATAATCCTAACAAAACAGCGAGCTTGGAACATATGGAATGCAACTAAAAATGATATAAACAAGAACTCCCTAAAAGAAGCCTTGAAGCAAGCATCAAAATGCCTTAAAATATCAAAGTATAATACATGAACGACCAACAAACATCAATAGACTCCAACGTCAAGCAGAACAATGTCAGGGACCTTTCCAAAACGTTCAATCGTAACTCAAAGAAATACACTCCATCTACTCTATTTTTCATGGACCCAAAAAGGCAGGAAACTGCATATAATAAAACTGCATATAATAGCACAGCTTTTTTTTGGGGGGGGGGGGAGTGGGGCGGGCGGAAAACTGTTGAGGTCATTAGCGCCCAATAATAGCACAGAGAACTGTAGAATACTTGCCAAATACTTTGAAGAACTACATAACTGTGATCCACCAAATGAAAAATTAAATTTCGATGTTGTAAACCAAACGCCACCGGACTCAATGTCGCCAGCCACAGAAGAAATAAATGATATCATAAAATACCTTAAAAACAATGAAGCACCTGGAGGGGATAATATAGTTGCAGAACTATCGAAGTGCTCAAATGACAACTTGATACAATTTGTATCAGAAATACTAAAAGAAATCTGGACAAAACACAGCTTACCACCAAAATGGACATCTGTACTAATGCATCCACTACACAGAAAAGGGAAGAAAACAGACTATAACAATAATAAGGGAATCTCACTCTTACCAGTGACCTATAAGATCTTGTCTAAGGCTTTCTTAAAAAGAGAAGAAAAAATACTTGACAAGCAACTAGGAAAGTATGAGGCTGGAATTAGGAAGGGGAGGTCATGTGCAGAACAAATATTCCACTTAAAGAAACAATGTAAATGAGGAAAATCAGGTACTTAAAATATGTATTTACTTTCGTGGAGTTTGAAAAGTCCTAAGATTAAGTTGACGGAAATACACAGCTTAATATCTTAAAAGAACTGGGACTCGATACTAAAACAACTGAATTAAATAATGCAACTTCGACAAATACAAATCGAAAGTAAAATTTAGGGGAGAGCTCTCAAAATCATTTGTAATAAAGTGAGGTGTCTGACAGGGAGATGGTTTGTCACCTCTCATTTTCAATTGTGTGTTAGAGAAGGTAATTTCTAGAAGGTCGTCAATACTAAAGGGATCAACTTGGAAGACATCCAAACAACATCACTGTCTATTGTTTAGCCTACGCAGATACATGACATTGATTACAGATTCACTAGGTAATGCCCAAGAAGAAATACATGAACTGCAAAAACAAGCAGCCAAAGTAGGACTACAAATATCCTTTATAAAAAAAAAGTTTATGACGAACATTTGTCATGCTCCTCAAAATACTGCAGTTGACAAGAATACGATACACAAAACAGATTCCTTTGAATACCTAGGAAAATATATTATATGCAATGCAAAAGAAAAGACAGCTATAGGTACTACGAGAACAAAATGGAAAGAGTGTTTCATATGACCAAAAACGTTTATAACAAAAAATCCTTCTCCTGGAACAAGAAATGAAGACACTAAAAAACAGCGGCCTGACCTGAAACTCTGTATGCGTCAGAAACACTTAAACTAACCAGAAATGGAGATCCTGAGAAACTAGAGAGGGTCTAAAGAAGAATTTAAAGAAAGTTCTGGGAGCTAAAGGAAACGATAATGGTGAATATAGGTTAAGACCAAACACAGAGCTATACTTGAAAACTGAAAGACTTAATGAGGAAGGCAACACAGTTTTTTGGATATATATTCAGAATGGATAACAACAGACTAACCAAGCGGTTATTCACATTACTCAATAGCTATAAATCCAAGCCCGTGTGGTTTATAGAGACTAAAAAGGACTATTGTAACTGGAATTACAATAGACACAACAGAAAACAGAACACATTTCAGAAAGACAGCTCAAAATGCGAAATTTCAGGAGAGAAAGAAAACAACTAGACGAAAGTTGACTCAAGAAGAAAGGAAACAGCACTCTAAAAGAATGAAGGAAATTTGCAAACTTAGGAAACCTAATACGAAGAAGAGTAGCCAACGATGATTCATCGTACCCTACAAATGGGTTATTCGAAAGAAAAAGAAGAAACCTCCTTCAGTGAAAACTATGTACCATTTGTACGTTGAAAAATCAGCAGCAGGTATTTTGGATGCTGTTTTGCGTAAACGTCTTGTACTTTAACAGATCTTAGTTCCCAGTGGAAGAATAAATTTTCTACGACCCTGTTAGGGATAGATTACAAAGTCCAGAAAAATAAATCGTAGAAAATATTGTGAAGTCTACTAGGTGAAATCCGCAGGAAGTTCCCGATATTTCTCGTTTGACTCTTCCTGATGAGCTAGTAAATGTATTTGCCCTGAAAAGTTCCTTATTCATCAGTGTGCTGACAGCCGAGCGAACAGGACAAAGAACTTTGTATTATGCGCGGAAGTGGGAGCACTTTGGCCATTAATAACATTTCTTACGCCATTCTTGAGGGAACTTTGATCTGCGTGGTAACAACTCAATAACAACTGCGTAGACAAAAGGGAAAGAGCTTCCTAATTTACAGCCCAGGGGGCGGATGTACTGTCAAAAACCTTGCTACCGGTAATTTAGAGCTCTCAAACCATTATTAAATTGCTTAAAAGGTGAAGTAAGTGCGTTTTTTAACCCTAACGTGATTTAGACATGAATGGGGAATAAGACCTGTTAGAAACTGACCTCGGGAACATCAATTTGGGATCCAGAGGAATTTTAAAAAATGCAAAACATTTCTAACGAGATAGATTGGAGAAAGGCAAACAAATGTTTATAGCGTATGCAGATTTATGGAAACCTTTCGGAAAAGATGATTGTAAAATACTGTTTCTGAAGGTAACAGGACGAGATTTACGTTAAACCGACGGGCATGAAAGGGAAGCAATGATTGAGGAGGGTTTGTGACAGTGTCGCAGCCTACCACTGATTTTCGTCAAGGTGTACTTGGCTCATGCAGTAACGTAAAGCAATGGGAAACTTGAAGAGGGAAAATAAAAATTTTGAGCATGACGAAAGCGTAATTGCACTGGCAGTAATCGGACACTGAAATAAATCCAATGGCAGTCTGGGACTAACCCGAATTTCCCACTTACTGCGGTAAGTGGGAAACCATTTTTTTTTTCTCCTTCCACCCTTATAGCCATCCCTTGCGCTCTCCAAATTCGCCTTTATCGCCGTCGGGTTCAGCTGACATTGAGGAAAGATTATCGCGGTATTCTGCTCTGGTGTGTTCTCTGCCAAGAACCATAGCATTTTATTGTTTTTTTTTTCTGTTTTTTTTTTTTTTTTTTTTTTTTTTTTTTTTTTATAATCCTCAGTAGTTTTAAAAACGAGTGTAGCATATAATACATACAATAAAAATATAACTGAGAACTCTGGTGTTAATACAAATAAAATGTTATCTTCTTGGCTTGTGAAATTGTGAAAATGATGTTATTAAAATAGAAGAACTGCATTCAACTTATCCTGCCTTTTTTTATTTTTTTAAATTTTTTTTTTTCTTCGGGGACATTGTATTACCCATATTCTCTTCCTTTACTGATGCTCTGTCTTTCATTATGTGCACGATATGATCCAAAATTATGTGGAACGTGTGTCATAGTGCAACACTATAGTGATCAAATCTTTGTCATTAGTGTGTTGGAATCTCTATATATAAAACTCTGTGTATCCTTAGAAAACTCAAAACGTTCTACCTGATTGAGCTTAAAGTTTGACACGACGTCGCATTCTAATATATATACATATGTGTGTGTGTGCGCGCGCGCTCCAGTTTTACGATGTTTTTTAATAATGTTGTCTATCAAAAAACTTATATAAATTTATATGTGACATATATTAAAAAAATTGGCGTATAACAACCTGCGCCTATTACAGTAGAAAGCTATGACAATATTTCATAGCATTCGTTCAATAATTTTCGGAGATTTGATCGTTTGTTGAAAAGCAGATATTCCTAAAAATTCTTCACAGATGGAGCAGAAATTATGTGCCAACGTTGCCTTCAATTTATAACGTGACTGTTACTACTAATTGCGTTGAATCAAATTTCGTAGTTCACAGCAACCAATAAAACAAATATCAGATTTTGGTAAATCTGTGAATAGATATTTTGTCACTGCAGAGTGCGACTGGAAGAAGTTTATGAAATATTGACTTTATAATTGAAACAAATGCAACAATGACATTCTTTATTAATATTTAGATGAGTAGTTCGAATAGACTACACTGTAACTTTCAAATGATGGAATTGTACTAAAGTGAAAAACGAAATCAGATAAACTTTACTGACCATATTACCAAATGGTTTACATATTTTGATACCAGTGGCTAAACACGTACCTAAATTTACATTACTAAGAAACTCAATCCTTAATTTAATCAGGAAGATGTGATGCCCTTTATTCAGTCATCATTTTATATACTCAACAGAATCTTCTTGTACTAACTTATATATCAGCAATTTATGCACATCATATAACGATGCATGCAGGTCGTACAGTGCTGATTCGTAGTTAGTACAAAAAAGTTCTGTTTAATATCAAAAATGACGATTGAATAAATGGCATCACATAGTCCTGCGTAAATTAGGGATTGATTTTTGTAGTAATGTAAAATTTTGTACACGTTTAGGCAATAGTAACAAAATAAGTAAACCATTTGGGTGTTTTCTTTGTTCACTAAAATTTCAACATTTAAAAATGACAGCTTAGTCTGCTCATATTTGTTTTAATAAGAAAGTGACTGTGACATTTAATTCAATTGTGAAGTAATTATTTCATAAAATATATGGTGAAGATGAAAATTCATAGAATAAATAGTATTTTCAGAGAGTAATTATCGTACCGTATTTAACGTTAAATGAGGTCCATGTTTGACAAACTATACATTCCGCTGAAATGGTGTCCGTAACGTTGTCGCGACCGCGAGAAACTTTTATTGGAAGCACCCGGCAATGTTGATTGTAACTGACTATAGAAATGACATGGTTGACAGAGCTCCATCAATACCATTTATGACTGCTAAAAAATTTGCACATTGGAGGTTCACAACAAGAGGAATGTCAGTGTCTACATAGTCATTCGTACGGTGCATGGCAAACGGTACTTGGCAACAAAATTCCAATATAGAGTTTTATTCCGATCTTTATTCTTGACCTTGTGTTGTTGTGTGTGTGTGTGTGTGTGTGTGTGTGTGTGTGTGTGTGTGTGTGTTGCCTGACAGGAGGTGGGATAGAGAGAAAGAGGAGGAATAAATAAAAGGAAACGAGGAAAGAGAGGGACGATATAGACGCAAAGAGGGTGAATGAGTGGGGAGAGGGAAGATTTGTATAGGGAGTGGGGTGATTGTAAGGGACAGCAAGGATTAGGAGGAGAAGATTAACGGAGGGGGAGGGGAAGAGAGGCAAAGGGAGGGGCGAGAAGGAGAGGGGTAAAGAAAGGGATGGAGGAGGAGACTGGCTGTATATCATACATAATAGCAATTAGGAGGTTCGCTAATATGCGCTCCTTAAACAGCATCTAAAAAATGTCAAATACGAGTACTTTGCGAGATGGTAGTACTCATAGCAACAAGAAAAATTGGTCCAATGAACAAAGTACCGGATACGACTACTTTCACTACCAGTTTCGGAATTCCATTATGCCATCTTCAGGTCCCTGTGTATTAAGCAAATCTACTCAAGTTACTAGGGCAAAAACATTCTTTACTATTGAATAAAGCTTTCATACCTAAATTGTATTTTCAGTGTGTTACCATACAATACTTCTATGTTTTTTTTTATTTATTTTTTTTTTATTTCTTAATGTTTTTGCGTTAGTCACTTGAATAGGTTTGTTTAATACACAGGGACCTGAAGATGGCATAATGGAATGCCGAAACTGGCAGTGAAAGATTAAATGTTTCTGTTAAACATACTGCTTACATACTGTTGACCAGCCGCAGTCCCGGTTCCACCAGTAATGATGGATTCAGTAAGACTTTCAAGTGAGTGTAGGTGTTGTTTCATGTGGCGTCCACTCATAGCAACATATCCCTCAGCCCTTCGGCATAAGATATGGCGCACCTTTTGAAGTATACCGTGTTACTGTTGTTGTACTTGCAGGCACGCATAAATAAGCAATCCTGCAGTGTCTATGTAGACTACAACTATAACCAAAATTCTCTTCGGACTAGTCGGAGAAAACAGACACCAGTAGTTGATAGTAACGGACGTATATTTACGAAATCGAAATATTGACATATTTCGACCGTTTTGATGGGTTGGGATCGACAAACTGTAAATGCGACATAAAGCCGCATAGAGGCAGACGACTATACTTAAAGTGATAGTGCTGCGGGTATGCTGAATAGGTCGCAAAACATTTTCATAGAAATCATTCTTTAATGACGCATTTCGGTGATTTCATCATCAGATTTTTATCTACAAAAACAAAAAATTCTAAAACATTACATTATATTTTTAATAATTTTTTACATCAGACAACCGGTTGCGTATTTTTTAGGTGCTAGACCTAGGTTTCGTTGCCACTAGGGACAACATCATCAGAAGAATAAAAACAGTTACGCAACTGGTTGCTTGATAAAAATAAATAAAAAAAAATATTTAAAAAAAAGTTGGATTACGGTTGCTGTTGATTAACAGCCCTGTTTAAAGTTATACATTGTATGCTATTTTGTTGATTCTAACTGACGAGATAGGCCATGTCATGTATCACATGACAAGATTTTCACATTAATTATAAAATCTTTGTTAAAATAACTTATAATTATTAAAAATATGTATTTTTAATTTTATATAACAATTTAGTGGACACCTATCATGCCTGGAATATTATTAATATGGGTACTTCGAAATGTTAGGGCGTCACTGAATGCATTGTAGTGCCACCTGGTGGCGAGAAGCGTCTTCGTAACTGGCGTAGTAGTCCACATACTTGTAGTCTGCACACGTCCATGACGCAAACAGCTTGTAACATCCATGCAATCTTGTGTGAGAGTGGATAAAGTCAGCTACAGGTACAATATACAGTAAAAATTTCCAATATTACGTCCAATGTTAATTTCCCACCATCATGAATCACTAGACATTGCCGTGATAGGGTGGCTTGCGTGCCTCAGCGATACAGACAGCCGTACCGTAGGTGCAACCACAGCGGAGGGGTATCTGTGGAGAGGCCAGACAAACGTGTGGTTCCTAAACAGGGGCAGAAGCCTTTTCAGTAGTTACAGGGGCAACAGTATGGATGATTGACTGAGATGGCCTTGAAACATCAGCTAATGTCGGTTTGCCATGCTTACTGCGAACGGCTGAAATCAAGGGGAAACTACAGCCAAATTCAAATGTTCAGATGTTTGTATAGCTTATGGGACTTAACTACGGGGTCATCAGTCCCTAAACTTACAAACTACTTATGAACTAGCTAACACTCAGGACCGCACAAATATCCATGCCCGAGGGGGGATTCGAACCCCGACCGTAGTGGCCCTGCAGACCGTGACTGACGCGCCTCAGTCCCCTCGGCCACCGCGGCCGGCGAAACTACAGCCGTTACTTTTCTCGAGGACATGCAGCTCTACTGTATGAAAATATGATGATAGCATCCTCTCGGGTAAAATATTCCGGAGGTTATTAGTCCCCCATTCGGATCTCTGGACGGGGCCTACTCAGGAGGATGTCGTCATCAAGAAAGACAATACTGGCATTAAAGGGTCGGAGCGTGGAATGTTAGATCCCTTAATCGGGCAGGGAAGTTAGAAAATTCGAACATACTTCCAACCTACTGTCTTGTGAATATTAACTTTTTATCTTTAGTTTCAAGGTGTTTTCTTTCTGAATATGAGTCTAATACCAAATGTGGCAACTTCGAATTTGCCCACAAAATGAGGCTACGTCTTGTGTGGTTGCCTCTGTTGACGAGAGCTATAAGTCTGAGAGGAGCCTCATTCACCGTGGGTTCGGTAATGACGCTTCGTGACTCACGCGGGCCATATGCGCGTTAGACGCCTGGACTGCCCGCAGCTGCCGTCGCGTGAGTCTTTCCGCAATTCACGATGAGTGAGCAATTATTACTCAGCCGACGCAGCGAAAGGGGTGGGCTGGGGGCTCAAAGGCTGAGGGCAGAATTTCAGCTTGTCACGCCATTGTTCTGGGTAATGGCGAGAGCGCGCTCCGTAAACATCGTTATGTTTTTTGTAAACTTGCCAAGTGAGTGATGCGGAACGTCAGTTGCCACAGTATACTCTCGAAGCGGTACTTTGTGTCGATACCGTGCAATTACGATGCAGACGGAAGCACCCGATTTGATTGCTGGGAAGGAAACAACAGAGATATTAGGCACGTGGGACCTTTAACTGGGGTGAAGATAACGACTCAATTTGTGCGTAACGGCTTAACAGCTCAATTAGTGGCTTAATTTGAGCTGTATGAACATGTAACGAGCGTACAGTCTTACCGGTTTGTATCAAAGCCTTTAAAAGGAAAAACATATAGTGGTTTTTCAGGAGTATTAGTAAATATTTTAGGAGTTGCTAGTATTGACGAATTGCAGTAAAATGCCATATAATTTATGTCACATTTTTATTGCGTTCGTAGATACAGCTGTTAGTGTTGCGACCTGTACAAGTACCAGTAAAAGGAACTTGAAAGGGCAAGGTTTTATTTAAACCAAATCAGCATCCTGAATTGCACAGAAAAATAAGCAGCGTAAATGATTCACTCTACTAAAAAGTTATGTCTTGAATATACTTACTAGATACACTTTCCAGTACATCTACTATGTTACGACTTATCTCATATTAAATGAAAATAATTTATAATCAATAATGAGAGTGCCGGGCGATGTGTACACACTTCTGAGCCAATATCAGTTAAATTAAATAATTTAATTACTATCAAATCCACCTTCATTAAAATATTACAAAATTAAATCCATAATAAAAAATTATTGTTACCCATCATAATCTTAATTAGAATTGACCTGAAATAAACTGCAATCAAAAAACAAGAAAATTATTACTTCAAAAAAAGATTTTCTGATAACGAAGATTAACAAAAAAATAAATTAAGTAAAGTAAATCGTGTACTATCAATCATGAGATAGGTTCCTCTGAATGGAATGAAATACCGCCAAATTCTTTGGGTTTAAAGACCTTAACTAATACTACTCACGTAAAAACAAAATTTGAACTTAAAATAGTAGGGTATCTAATCCTAGTTTACTTTAAAAGTTTCATAGATTCAGTACTTTAGGTAGTTAAATTACAAGACTGACCAGAATAATTCTCTTCGCAAGAATTCCCAAAATTTAAGTTACCGAGTGATTAATCTGAAATTGTTTGTTGAGAATACCCAAATTACAACAGAGCATATCAGAGCATGATCAAACTTTCCTTTACTAATGTTCACGACACTAAACAGAGCAAGCTTTTTGAAAATCTTAAGACCAACATAGGAATATACATAGATTAATAATGCTTTGGGGCTAGACAAATAATGTGCCTCTCGGGCTGCGCTTAATTACCAAAGCCAATAGAACAGAATTACGTGGAACTCCAACCGGGCAGGCGGTTGTTTGCAATCTACGTTGAACCCTAGACTTGAAGGTGCGGGAGACGTGCCACTAAAGTAAATGAGAAAACCTATGGCGAGGTTAGTGAATCGACAACAGAGTAAGCAATAAGATGGACAAGCTGGTATCACAGTCAGACACATAATAAATATATATAACTAGCGGGCCTCTAATCCAATAGACAATTACGTGGCATACAATTGTACACAGGAACTTAACACAAATAATGTCAGTGCCAAATAAGGTTAAATAAGAAACTTCCTGGCAGATTAAAATTGTATGCCGGAACTGGGACTCGAACCTGGGACTTTTGCATTTCGCGGGCAAGCGCACTACCGACTGTGCTATCTCGACACGACTCACGATGCCGCCTCACAACTTTACTTCCGCCAGTACCTCGCCTCCTACTTTCCAAACGCTTGCCCGCGAAAGGCAAAGGTCCCAGGTTCGAGTCCCGGTTCCGACACACAATTTTAATCTGCCAGGAAGTTTCATATCAGCGCACACTCCGCTGCAGAGTGATAGTTTCATTCAAGGTTAAATAAGATTTAAAGCTGCGTAATAAATAGCCACAAGGTAAGGTACAATAGAATGCCTCGTGCGAAAATCACGCGGTAAGGTTCCTCAAAATTTTCAACAAGCTCTGGAGACAGGGCAACCAATTACATAAGATATCACCAAAACGACAGCAATGCCGACTCACAAATCAATCTATACATTATGATGGCAAGAATGGGTAAAAGGAATTCTCCGTGGAATTTTTCCAGTTATTCTCCTCATAAAAACTTTCATCGATCCTCAACAAATATTTGGAAAAATTTAAGGATCTACTAGTCACACCTGTGAATATGAATCAGCATCAATCATACAATTTATTGGCAACATGTGAACATTTATCCTTCAGATATGTATGCATGTTTTGCGTTTATCAATGCATTCAGTCACTCGTTTTATTTATATAGATATATTCTGTTAGTCCATGTACTCGTCCTTCCGAAAGTTTATATCTACTTATCCCGCCGTGGCGGCTAGGCCGAGCGCATTGAGACGCCCGGAATACGAAATACCATGTTAATTTTTTAACGAGGCTAATAAACTTGTAATTAGAGAGGGGCTTTGTCATAAGCGGACACAAAACAAAAATAATGTTAAGAGTGGTTGATAAAAGTGGATATTTTCATATGTGAAGGGGGTGCCAGATGAGATTGACCGTGTTGCCAGCAGTGAAAATAAAATTTACGGTGACGGAATAACGTTATTACTAGGTGTCGCTATTTTGCGTGTTAACCTAACAGAATAACTTTGTTATCATCTGGTGCTGCCACCAGAGGACGTAAGTAAGTGCATATTATGAAAATTAAAATACACAATTTTGTGTTTGTTCTACAGGTTTGTTTATTTTGTGAATAGATTTTCGGCTTATTAAACTAATTGTTTACTGATATGAAGTTGTACATCTAATTTAAATTATGTACGGCCACTGTTTATCTACGTACTGTGTTAATACCAGTCTACCTTTCCAATGTATCACACCAGCTATGTATGTCTTTGTTAGTACTAACATTCCAAATTATTCTGTACTCTATCCTTACAGTAATTATTTAATTGTGAACACTATATTTGAATATGTTTATTTTCACCGTTTTTCAGTTCGAGTGCATACCTCCGATTTGTTAAGCTTCTCAATTGTCCAATGCACCCCACCTATATCCTCCTACCAACGTTGTGTTCTGAACAACCCTTAAACATTAGATTCTTGTTTAATTTTATTTTTATTCACTGTAGTCATGTTGTAAGAATTAATGTTTGCACTGTTTCTCTATGTATGGTGTTTACGTTTCCTTTTTCAGTACTATTAATTTACAGATTTCAATCAAATATTTATTTACACGTAACTGCTCCATCAAAGAAGTTAATTTACTTTTCTGTATGTAACATCTCTTCTGGTTTACCGACAACACAAGTTCTATGACTGAACTTCAGTAAATGTCTGATGATGGCCTAATAAGCCGAAAATCGATTCACAAAATGAACAAACCTGTAGAACAAACACAAAATTGTGTATTTTAATTTTCAAAACGAATTCCTTCTACCAAGAAGCGACGGAAGAATCAGTTTACATGATAAGTGCACATTCTTTAACTACTTTATCTTAAATAGCTACGACTTCCATCGCCATTATATGGGAATGCGGGGTTCAAGATCTGCATACCAATAAACTGCAGTTACATTTTAAAAAAATTGCGTTTCGTTACTATGTAAACAGATGCTAAAGACGAATTAACGTCATACATCAAGTATGTGACAATTTTTCGTTAAGACAATATAATAAAACAATTATGCTTTTCTCATGTATTCCTTTCATCCTCCCCCATGCCTATTGATTATAATATAATGTAATATTTTTCACAAACAAGTACACTCTCAGACTGCTTCACTTTTACAAAAAAATTAACTTACAGTTCTTTATCCCGTAACTCATTTTATTGTTCAGTATAGCCGAAGTTTCCGTAATTTTAGGAAAACTTACTTTCATTAAAAAAGAAGAAATATAATCTGTTATATATTGTTTTCAAAATTGTACACAGAGAC
Organism: Locusta migratoria; assembly: GCA_026315105.1. Classification (NCBI taxonomy): domain Eukaryota; kingdom Metazoa; phylum Arthropoda; class Insecta; order Orthoptera; family Acrididae; genus Locusta; species Locusta migratoria. Next base: position 186,918,527 of record CM048745.1, read on the forward strand.
TAATAAAAGCGCCACGCTCTACGCGCCATCTGGTGAGCTACAAATTTACTTCGACATGGGAATTTCGATTTTCATACATATGTAGGAGCCATCTTAGGATATAAGCAACACCACCTAAACACGAAGCCTCACATCAGTCCGTGTCAAGTCACAGCGACAGGGCGGCGACCGCCAGCTTACTGGCTGGCCGCTATGAGGTAGTGGGCTGTGCTGGAGCGTCCAGCAAGTCAGATGGCAGCTGTGGCCTGGTCGGTGTGACGTCACATGGGCTGTTGTGACGCTTCGTCTTTAGGTGGTGTTGTGTTGATACAAGCCACTGTTGTGTTAGCATGTTATATTCTAAACGATGTAAAATGATTTGTATGAGTTATTTTAGTGTCGTTTAATGACTGACTGTGCAGTACCCTTGTACTAATCTCTTTCTATATAAAAGCGAAAGTACACTCATTCACTCACTCACTCACTGACTAAACACGAAATCTCGAAAACTACCTCACCTGTTATGCTGAAATTTGTCATGAATGTTGTTTACTGGTAAAAGACGTCAGCTAAGGAAGTATTCTGCGATAGGGCCGATAATTCAGGAGCTACGACATCATAAATAATGAAAACTTCCCCGTCTTGCGGCACGTGATAGTGTGACTTTACCAGTCCACTATTTGAGAAGGAGAGCGCTTAGCGACTTGTAAAAACTTTAAACATAATTTCAAACGTTTAGGAAACTTTTTCTCGCTGACAACACTAGCAAAATGATGAAAAGGAAAAAAGTTTGTCGCTTAGTACTTCTTCGGAGTTCATGCAGTAAAATTACGGCATTTGACATGACGTTACAATTGATAATTTCTACACTACCAATTTTAGCCGCAGGAAATTTTACACGCAGTATACACACATATAGCTGAATGTACCTTCAAAATTGTATCACAGTACGACATATAGTTCATGAGATATGAGCACATAAACAGCAACGTTCATGGAAAACGGCACATCACGAACCAAGTTTTAATCTATTACTTCCTTACTACTAATTGTATTCCCAACAAATTTTACTGACTTATAGCACTTATACAAATGAAATATATATCTGAAAAAGCATACAATTGTACAAAACGTAACTCAATAAATATGAGATCCTACAAATTTTACATGTCATTTGTAATTTGATTTTTATCTTTTTTTGTTTGGATACTACACTTATAATTTTGTACACTATTCAAGACAGCCTTATTTCTAAAAATATTCTCCCATAAATATAACATGTTTTAGAAGAAAACAGAGAATTACAGAGAGCGAGAGAGAGAGAGAGAGAAGGGATAGGAGAAGTACTAACTCAAGGCAGGAATAAATAAATAAATAAATACCCGGGCAACGTCGGGTTTTCAGCTAGTGACTGTATATTTCAACAGGTTATCTGACGATGGCCCTCGTCCGAAACTAGTAATAAAGAAGTTCCATTAATTAACACCTTACGCGACCTGAGAACATTGCTTCGTCATATTCTCTTTGTATACACAATTTGTAGAATTTCGATCTTAGACAATACTAGTTGTCAGTAGCATCTGCTGTAGCTTGCGATGTATGGGAATTTGTGAGGCGTGGCCCGATAGTCAAGTAGTTGATCCTTTAATGCATTGTGCAGCTGATCAGCTACATACCTTATTTTTCCATTATCTCTCAAACTGATCAACATTTTACCACAAATTAATTTGTAGCTGCTTGTATGCATAGTGTTACATGTGCTAGTAGCTCGTCCTATATATTATAAGATGCACAGTGCTACTGAATCATTTCGACAGTTAGATGGATTGAGTGACTCCTTAACATGTGCGTTTGTTTATATTAGTATTCCTTGTTTGACAAGTAAAAGTAGTCAATCACATACTGCTGTTGCATTATGAGTTATTGTCTGGAAAGATGAGAAGCATAATAGTGACATTTACTACATCGGGTCCATCATGAAAGCACTATATAGCTGACCAACTATGATGGTCTTGTTGTGATAGTGCATAATAATTTTGATGATTTTTTTTTCAATATTTTACTCAGTATATACCCACTATACATCAATCGTGGTAGTTTTTATAGCTTCAAATAAAAAGTCATGCATTAAAGGGTTAGGGGAGAGGGGTATCCCCGGCATGGAGGTAGCGCTGGTACGTAGATTTTCAGCTTTCACATTCATCTAGAAACTGCCTGGCTGAGTATATACCCAGTATATATTAATCGTGGTAGTTTTTATAGCTTCAAATAAAAAGTCATGCGTTAGCGGGTTAGGGGAGAGTGGGATATCCCCGGTAGGGAGGTAGTCCTGGTAGGTAGATTTTCAGCTTTCACATTCATCTAAACACTCTCTGGCTCAGTATATACTCAGTATACATTAATCGTAGTAGTTTTTATAGCTTCAAATGAAAAGTCATGCATTAAAGGGTTAGGCCTTGCTGCTAAGGAGCTTGGTAAGGTGCAGAGGTTAGCCTGCTTAGCCATAACAGGCGGAATTAGCAGCACACCAACTGCTGGGATGGAAACCATGCTGGATATGCCCCCATTACACCTTTGGGTCAAGATGGAGGCAGCGGCTGGTGCATACAGACTCGAATCTGGCAACAACTGGAACTCTTTGGGATATCCAGAATCACACACTAAAATTGTGAGTGAGGTAAATATAGGAAAGGTTGGGGAAATGCCAACCGACTATATTATAACCCCATACTGCTTCAACAAGCCTTTCAATATAACAATTGGAAGTAGGGAGCAATGGGAGAAAATAGTTCGACACCGTACGGGGGATATTATCTGGTTCACTGACGGGTCAAAATCCGACCAAGGTGTAGGGGCCGGGGTATATGGGGTGCAGCCAAGACTGGAGGGCGTCATCTCTCTAGGAAAACTGGCCTCAGTATTCCAGGCCGAAGTCACTGCCATCAGGGCGTGTGTGGAGGAGAATTTGCGTAGGTGCTACAAAGATCGTAGCATCTATATCTATTCAGACAGCCAGGCAGCCCTGAGATCACTGGCAGCTCCTGCAACAAGGTCTAAAATTGTTGCAGAATGTCACAGAGTTCTGGTGGATCTAGGGGAAAGCAATAGAGAAAACTCGGGGATCAGTGGCAACGAACATGCCGACAGATTAGCCAGGATGGGGGCAGAGACTCCATTTATTGGACCGGAACCTGTCCTGACAATCACCAAGGCAATGATCAAATTGGAGCTACGTAACTGACTCAGAAGACAGCACGTAGAATATTGGACCAAAGTCTACCAACAAAAACATGGCAAGGTAATGATGCCAAAGCCTTGTTTTAAAAGAAGCTCTGCAATCCTGGGTCTGAACAGGAGAGAGATTAGACTCATGGTTGGATTGCTGACAGGCCATGGGAATTTCAAAAAATACCTACATACAATGGGAATAACAGAAGAGGACCCTAAATGTAGGATCTGTGATGACGGTGATGAAACTGCATCACATCTAATCTTCGAATGCATTGCATTGGAGAGTAAAAGGCACAGAACATTTGGAACAACTAGACCCGACGAAATTGTGTCTAATAAGGAACTGGTAAAGGGACTCCATGCACTGTTCAAGGGCATTGGTTGGCTTTACTAGATATACAGGGAGCGATACCGCACAATAAACTTAGTTTCGGTGCGGGCAGTGGCGGGTTAGACCAAGACTGTTTTGGCTTTCCTGGAAAAATCAAATCAAATCAAAGGGTTAGGCCTAATACGAAAGCTGGTCCGAAGTAGAAAATCCGAGTTCGAATCCAAGCTAACATCTTACCATTGGTTTAACACAGTGTCCTAATGCAGAGTCATCGCTTGCTTTCCTTTTCACCTGCACTTTCTCTCATTAAAATACAAAAAAAAAAAAAAAAATCTCTTTTAGATTTTGTGTCGCACATGTAAAGAGTTCAAGATTTTTTTTTTTAATCTTCATTCCTTCGCTACTGCCTGCGCCTATACCTTACACAAACTCGGGTATAAAGGCCCAGGAAAGCAGTCACTAAAAACGAAAAAGGGGCATAAAAGAAAAAAAGAAATAAAAACAGGTCTGTGCAGCGAACTGTCGGGCGCGCTCACTCGTCAGTTAAAGACTCCAGTTGTGTGCCTGCGGCAGTACTTTGAACCCCGTGAATGCGTCGGCACGCCAATTACCGACCGCCGTCTAGACGCCGCAGACGCCGGCGACGGCGCCGACGGAACCCCCTCCCCTCCCCTTCCTTCCTTCCCCCCCCCCGCCTCCTCCTACGCCCCGGGCGTCGCCCTTCCGCAGCCAGAAGGAGGTGGAGGAGGAGACGTACGATCGCGCCACCTTGTTTACACGCGCCGCGTCGCGTCTTTTCTCTCTGGGCGCCTGACCGGGCGGTTTCCTTTTCAGCGAGCCGAGAGGCCGCCCGTTGTGAAACACTATGCTCGCCTCGCTCGTTGCCGTCGGCTTAATCTAATAATGGAGGGTGTAGCGGCGACCGGCCTGCAGGGGGTCGTTTTCCTCTCTCCCTCTCTCTCCGTCTCTTCAGTCGGAGAAACAGCTTTCTGCGAGTATAACAGCTCTTCTGCGGAACTCATTTCATTAAGACAGTCCGGCGTGCATTTCTCGCCAGGAGGCCGTCTGGCCAGCGAAAAAATAACACTTGTAATCATGGTTTAAAGCAGCGATCCACTAGTGGGTCGTGGACTCTTTTCAGATGGGTAGTATAATGTTCCAGCCTGGCTATTAATTTTTGAGATTAACAAATTTACAGAAGGAAGTGGTCTGAAGTTAGAAGCTATGAAAGATCCCAATCAGTAAATTACGGGGGAAAAATTTTGGAAAAATTATTGTTGTTGTTATGGTCTTCAGTCCGGAGACTGGTTTGATGCAGCTCTCCACCCTACTCTATCCTGAGCAAGCCTTTTCATCTCCTCATAAGAACGGCAACCCACATCCACTTGAATCTGCTTACTATACGCGTCTCTTGGTCTCCCTCTGCGATTTTTACCCCACACACTTCCCTCCAATGCTAAATTTACGATTCCCCGATGTCTAAGAATGTGTCCTACCAAGCGATCCCTTCTTTTAGTCAGGGTATGCCAAAAATTCCTTTTCTCACCAATTCTGTTCAGTACCTCTTCATTAGTTATGCGATCTACCCACCTAATCTTCAGCATTCTTCTGTAGCACCACATTTCAAAAGCCTCTATTCTCTTCCTGTCCGCACTGCTTATCGTCCATGTTTCACTCCCGTACAAGGCAACACTCCACACAAATGCCTTCAGAAAAGACTTCCTTACCCTTAAATTAATATTCGATGTTAGCAAATTTCTCTTTTTCAAAAATGCTTTTCTTCCCATTGCCATTCTGCATTTTATATCCTCTGAACTGCGACCATCGCATGTTATTTTACTACCCAAGTAACAAAACTCATCTACCACCTTCATTGTTTCGTTACCTAATCTAATTTCTTCAGCATCGCCTGATTTTCTAAGACCGCATTCCATTATTTTTGTTTTGCTCTTGTTAATGTTCATTTTATATGCTCTCTTCAACACGCTGTCCATTCCATTCAACTGCTCTTCCAGGTCCTTTGCTGTCTCTGACAGAATTACAATGTCATCAGCAAAACGCAATGTTTTTATTTCTTCCCCCTGAACTTTAATCCCTATTCCAAATTTTTCCTTGCTTTCCTTCACCGCCTGCTCGATGTACAAATTGAATAACATTGGAGAAAGGCTACAACCCTGTCTTACTCCCTTCCCAACTGATGCTTCCCTTTCATGTCCTTCGAGTCTAATAACTGCGGTCTGGCTTTTGTACAAGTTGTAAATAACTCTCCTTTCCCTGTATTTTATCCCTGCTGACTTCAGAATTTGAAAGAGTGTATTCCAATCAACATTGTCAAATGCTTTCTCCAAATCTTCAAAAGCTAAAAATGTAGGTTTGCCTTTTCTTAATCTATCTTCTAAGATAAGACGTAAAGTGAGTATTGCCTCCCGGGTTCCTATGTTCCTCCTGAATCCAAACTGATCTTCCCCGAGATCAGCTTCTACCAGCTTTTCCATTCTCCTGTAGATAATTCGTGTTAAAATTTTGCAACCATGACTTATCAAACTGATGGTTCTGTAATTTTCACACCTGTCTGCGCCTGATTTCTTTGGAATGGGGATTATTACATTTTTCTTAAAGTCTGAGGGCATTTCGCCGGTCTCATACATCCTACACACCAGTTCAAATAGTCTTGTCATGGCTGGCTCTCCCAGAGACTTTAGTAGCTCTGAGGGTATGTCATCTACTCCTGGGGCCTTGTTCCGACCTAGGTCTTTCAAGGCTCTGTCAAATTCATCTCTCAGTATAGTATCTCCTATTTCATCTTGATCGACTTCCTCTTCCGTTCCTACAACATCGTCTCTAAGTTCATTTCCTTTGTAGAGCTGCTCTATGTACTCTTTCCACCTTTCAGCTTTCCCTTCTTTGCTGAGAACTGGTTTCCCATCTGAGTTCTTGATATTCGTAGAGCTGTTTTTCTTATCTCCAAATGTTTCTTTTATTTTCCTGTAGGCGGTATCTACTTTTCCCCTTGCTATACATTCTTCTACAGATTTACATTTGGCTTCTCGCCACTCCTGCTTAGCCGTTTTGCACTTCCTGTCAATCTCATTTTTTAGTCGTCTGTACTCCATTTTGCCGGTTTCATTTACAGCATTTTTATATTTTCTCCTTTCATCAATTAACTGTAGTATTTCCTGTGATATCCATGGATTTTTTGAAGGTCTTACCTTTCTACCTATTTTGTCCTCCGCTGCCTTCATTATTTCATCTCTCAATGCTACCCATTCCTCTTCTACTGTTTTATTTCCCCCTGTTTCTGTCAATTGTTGCCTAAATCTCCCTCTGAAATTCTCCAGAACTTCACTTTCCTTCAATCTATCTAAGTCCCATCTCCTTATTTTCCTACCTTTCTGCAGTTTTTTCAGCTTCAGCCTACAGTTCATGACTAACAAGTTATGGTCAGAGTCTATATCTGCCCCTGGGTATGTCCTGCAGTTTATAACCTGGTTCCGGTACCTATGTCGTACCATTATAAAATCTATCTGATACCTTCCGGTGTCTCCTGGTCTCTTCCACGTATACAACTTTCTTTTGTGATTCTTAAACCACTGTTTGTTACGATTAAATCATGTTCCGTGCAAAATTCTACCAGGCGACTTCCTCTTTCATTCCTCCTGCCCAGTCCATATTCACCTATTATTTTTCCTTCTCTTCCTTTTCCTACTACCGAATTCCAGTCTCCCATCACAATTAAGTTTTCCTCTCCCTTAACTGTCTGAATAATTTCCTTTAGCTCCTCATATATTTCTTCGATCTCCTCATCATCGGCAGAGCTAGTTGGCATATAAACCTGTACTACTGTTGTCGGTGTTGGCTTCGTATCTATCTTGACAATGATAATGCGGTCACTGTGCTGCTCATAGTAGTTTACCCGCATTCCTATTTTCTTATTCATTATCAGTCCTACTCCTGTGATACCCCCAACTGATTTTGTATTTATAATCCTGTACTCACCTGACCAGAAATCCTGTTCATCCTGCCACCGAACTTCACTAATCCCCACTATATCTAACTTCAACCTATCCATTTCCCTTTTTAAATTTTCTAATTTTCCTACTCGATTAAGGGATCTAACATTCCACGCTCCGACTCGTAGAATGCCAGTATTGTCTTTCCTGATGATCACATCCTCCTGGGTAGTCCCCGCCCGGAGATCCGAATGGGGGACTATTTTACCTCCGGAATATTTTACCCGAGAGGATGCCATCATCATATGTTCATACAGTAGAGCTGCATGTCCTCGGGAAAAGTAACGGCTGTAGTTTCCACTTGCTTTCAGCCGTTCGCAGTAGCTGTGTGGCAAAGCCACATTAGCTGATGTTACAAGGCCAGCTCAGTCAATCATCCAGACTGTTGCCCCTGTAACTACTGAAAAGGCTGCTGCCCCTCTTCAGGAACCACACGTTTGTCTGGCCTCTCCACAGATACCCCTCCGCTGTGGTTGCACCTACGGTACGGCTATCTGCATCGTTGAGGCACGCAAGCCACCCCACCTCGGCAATGTCTGTGGTTCATGGGAGGTGGGGAAAAATTATTACATGCATTTAAATGAAATGTCAAGCTAATTAACGGTGGAGTGTTGTGCAGGCAGAACATTACAAAAAGAATCGACGAGCAGTTACCTTTAACAATAGATCCATCGGTGGTTGAAATTTGGCTCTAAATGAAATTTTAATAATATGATAACCACTCGCCGAACAGTGGATGGCAGTTCGTCAATATCAAACTACGACTCGTGCAGCAAACCGTAAAGTAAGATAAGTGACATGATTTAAATCTTATAGGAATATTACGTAAGTCAAACACATCGGACTTCTAAAAATTCACAAGAAAATCGACTGCAGATTCTATTGCCGGTAAATTATAATATTATGGAATAAATTTTTGAAACAAGAGTGGCAGGCTACACGAAATATCACCATTCAATATTAACTAAAAACTATGCCATCCATTGTTGCGGTGATTCAACAAGGTTGAAAAAGACATTATGGGCGGAGGGAGGATAGGGCAAAATTATTAATAAAAATTCATAAGTGCGAATTTAAATGAGAGGTGGGGGTTTATTTATAAATTTAAGATACGTGCACAGCACATATATTTACCTGAATGTACATAATATCGGCCACATAACATTAATAAAGTACAGCTCCCGTCTGCAAGATGCTATCGCCACGAAGTACAAAGCAAGAGTGTCTTCTGTCTTACAAAAAAATTGAAAGTGTTGTTCCTAAATTTTCTTTCTCTGACTTTCATAGATAATTATTTTAACATGCCAAAATGTTCTCTGATAATATCAGGGAAAGGAAACCGTGTCATTATAGTAGCTGGACGACTTCAAAATATCGAAGTAAAATATCTAACAGACTAAAAAAAAAAAAAAAAAAAAAAAAAAAAAAAAAAAAAAAAAAAAAAGAAAAAGAAAACCATGCGAGGCGCGCCCAGAAAGTAAGTTCCGTTTGGTAATAAAATGAAATTGTACACAGATACAGAAGAAATTTTTACTGCACAAAATTCTACAACTCTTAAACTACTTTTCCACATAACTGCCGAAATTTTGTAGGCACTTGACATAGCGTGCCACACGTTTTTGCATGCATTTTTCACAGAAGGTTGCCGCCTGTGTATTCAACCATGTGGTAACAACTCTTTAGCATCGTTGAAGTGTTGACCACCAAGGACAGATTTTAGGTGTAAGAAGAGATGAAAGTTACTAGGAGAGAGGTCCGAGCTGTATGGAGGATGATCAAACAGGTCCCATTGAAAATTCCGTAAGAATTGTTTGGTCAGGCATTATCGTGAAAAAAAAATCTTTTGACAGTAATCCTCTTCTTACAACTAAAATCTTGGTGGACAACACTTCAACGATGATGACGAGCTGAAAGAACATGTTACCACATGGCTGAATACACAAGCGGCAACATTCTATGAAAAAGGCACACAAAACCTGGTGCCATGCTATGACAATTGCCTACAAAATCTCGGAAGCTGTGTTGAAAAGTAGTTTAACAGTTGCAGATTTCTGTACAATCAATATTTTTTCTGTATCTATACCCGTTCGTTTTATATAACCAAACGGAACTTACTTTACCTCGTAAAAATTTATTTCAAGCGGAAAGTGTTATAATCTCGAAAGTTATGTACAAAACCCATTCTAAATAATAAATCAATGTGGCTAATAACGTACGCAGGGAGCAACAAGAACAATGCAGTCGTAACACTGGTTCCTAATTGCGATAAAGCAATGCCGCGACGTCTTCCACTTGCGACAAGAGTCACGTGACTGACATTCTAAAAAAATGTTCAAATGTTTGTAAAACTGTCGGCCTCAAATAGTCCTTTCTGAGAATTGCCATACGAGTTGGACGTGCTGAGTCCGTAGTGCAGCGATGCAGGTTGCAATGATCACGTGAACATTCTCGTACCCATAGACAAGTTTCTTGAGCTCCACGTAACACAGACTTGCTGGTATTTTAAGAGGGCAACATTGGCAGACTTTTCGTAATTGTTGGCCTTTGCTTGGTTTTCGCTAATGAATATGCCTCCACTTTTCTCTCGTAATTTTTGCAATAAATCACAGAATTTCTGTACTTGTATTATGTCCACTTCCGTGCCATTAGTCTTTTCTCCTTTTCGGACTACATAATAACTAAAACCTCAAGCTATTTAAAAAATCTTTTCGAGTACATTTTCGACTAACGGCCCTTTCCCCAGATTTTAAAATGATTAACTCATACTGGGACACTATGGTTCTCTTTTGTAGCGAGGTCGTAATATTTTCTTCTTCTTCTACGATTTCTTCGCCGTCGGTTACCTAATACAGAATGAATAGTAAATATTTTACGATGTGATAGTATAGACGAATTGTAATGAAGATGATAAAAAGGTGTGTTCAACGTTTATTGAGTACAGAGGTACAACTGATAGTATGTAACCGAAACAAACAAAAAGCAAAGGAAATGAGGACATTTTCACTCATTCTTCCGACGGTTCTTAGAAGAATATCGACCCATAAATAAGAATGTGTTCGTAAACGCAAAACTCGAGTATGACTTCACCAATTTTGATTCCTACTTTTTTTTTATTTTTTTTTATTTTTTTTATTTAGTTATTTTTCCTAATACTCCCTGAAATCTGACGATAGATCTTATGAACAGAACAAGTGGAAAAATTGTACGGAAAAAGTAATAACTATCTTTCTTTTACAGACGGAAACTTGTGCACCTGTGTATGCCATTAAACCCTTGAAATACTGGACCGATTCTCATGACATTTTGTATGAGCGTTTTAGTGGACCCCTGGAGGCTTCAAATTAACACTGAAGCTAAAAACCGAAATAATTCAATTTTTTTTTATCAGCGTAGCTGCTTCGGATTAGATCTGTATTTAATGCGTTACCATACAAGTCATCCGATTGCGATATAAAATTAGGAAGATCACTACCTCCATAAAGTTTCGTATGATGTATGGCAGAGGGTACTCTACTTACGATCTGGAAGTCAACAAAATCTACTCAAATGTTCAAATGTTTGTAATGCATAAGGGACTTAACTGCGGGGTCATCGGTCCCTAAACTTACAAACTACTTATCAACTACCTTATACTATAGACGACACAAACATCCATGCCCGAGGGGGGATTCGAACCCCCGACGGCGGACTGCCGCGCGCACAGCAACACGCGCTCCAGCACGCGCGGCTAACCCGCCGCGGCCAAAATCTTGTGTTTCTTTCAGATATTGATGAAATTTTGCACACTTGGCCTTTAAATAAAGGGAAAAATCACCGTCTGTGTAATAATTCGCCCAATGAATGGGCGGAGGGTACTTTATAATCGACTCTAACCCAACTCTACAGTTTTATTTCGATCTTGACGAAATTTTTCAGACCTGACCTTCACAACAAGTAGGTCACTGTACACATCGGATGGGTACCTTACCTCAGATTTCTGAACCGTGTTACAGATCACCATTAGTCATATTTATATAATGTCCCATATTCAAGGGTGGAATAGGTGGAAGTTCAAAAAAATGTTTTTGAAGCTTATGGGACTTAACTGCGGGGTCATCAGTCCGTAAACTTACTACTACTAAAGACAGTACAAACATCCATGCTCGAGGGGGGATTCGACCCCACGACGGTATTCCGGTACTTCTGTAAAGTCAAGAAATAACGATATTTTGTTACTGCGAAATTTTGATTTTTACTGCTATTCCACCGCTAGATGTCTCGCGTTAGATCTGTACCCCAAGTGGCGGATCGACGTCTGATACCTCCTTTGCATAAGACAAAATCTACTTCCTTAAACTATTCTTAACGGAGCGTACATACATGACTTTTCTTTTGTGCACATCTGTAGCAAAGCTCCTTTCGAATTATGTAAGTTTTATTGGCCTCCTTGTTGCTGCCGCAGAAGAAATAATTGTGCAAATAACTTGAAAGTGTTAGTTGTTTAGTTGCGAATAATAGAAATAAATATTCATTTGATAGTTGATAAATACATTTATTGAAATTTAGTGATCCATAAAGGAAAAACTATAAATTACATTCATTTCATTTTGTACGACACGCGCCGTCTACTGTAAGTTAACTGTACTATTCCGTAACCTTCACGCTAGGGCAAGAACTAAATTGTCGAAGCTTTATCGCAATCAGATGAACATTATTGCAGCGCCTAAAATACGAACAAATATATGTGAGATTTCCAATCGTCCATTAGTCCATTTCCTCTTCTCCTTTCTCTCTGTTCGCATGTTCCTTCGCCCCCGTCTCCTCCTATACCTTTCTCTGTCCATTTCCACCTCCCCCTCCGTCTGTTCATCTCCTTTCACCTGTCACCATCTCCCCACCATCATTATATCATTTTTTCAGAAATGTATTTCTACCTGGTAACCAGCTTCAACATTCAATTGATGTCATCTTCAGGCCCCACCAAACAGTTCATACAAAACTTCAGTAGGACCCAGTGGCACAACGTGCTAATATTCTTTAGTGGTTCCCAGAAAAAAGATCAAACTTTAAAATCTGTTAGAACTGTTATCTAACCTGTAAAATAGTTCATTTGTAAATTACACATTTATAAACATAATCGACGAAATACTGTAGGTAATGAAAAACTTTACACGTAATTGAACAATCAGCAGGACAGATGCGGAATTACGGATCGAACTTATCGTCAGACATATAAGTTACTAAATGTTACATATTCTCTATATAAAGTGATTTGGAACAGCATGCAGCACGAACATAAATATATATTAGTTTATATTCTCAATTTGCTTTTTATTACTTATTACAGCTGTCAGTGTACATTACTACCCTCAGCTAACACCTGGGACAAACTCTTTATCCCCGCTTACCAAGAACTCGACCACCTACTGGGGACATGTAGGAAGTAAGATACCATCAGCCGTATGTTTAACAGAAACACTTATTCTTTCACTACCAGTTTCGGCATTCCATTGTGCCATCTTCAGGTCCCTACATCGGAATATTATATCCATTAAGTAGGGATAGAAACTGGTTGCGTGGATTTCTAGCTCTCAGTAAGAACCAACAACAACTGTGACAAGGGCTCCTTAACTAGAGCTAGAAATCCACGCAACCAATTTCGATCCCTACATAATGGATATAATACTCCGATGTAGGGACTTGAAGATGGCATAATGGAATGCCGAAACTGGTAGTGAAAGAATAAATGTTTCTGTTAAATATAAGGCTGTTGGTATCGCACTTCCTACATACACTTGACCAGCCGCAGTCCCGTTTCCATTAGTAATGATGAATTCCATAAGACCTACTGGGGAAGTGAGCCTGACGACTACGTGTTAGGGGGCGGTCTCAGTCTGGTGCCGTGCACTGAAACCTATGGCCTGTAGGCTAAATAAAAACAAAACATATTGCGACTTTAGGCTAAAGTATGTATTTCATAGTAAAATAAATAAATAAATAAAATAAAATAAAATAAGAATAAAAATAAAGAACGTGTCAGCACAGCATGATGTCACAATCTACAAAAGTTCACCAAAACCCAACCTATCCAACTAAAATTTATACCCACATACACACACAAACAAAGTCACATTTCATAGCTGTGTGAAAATAGTGTGACCAAAATTTTTCTCCACTCGTACCATACTTTCATAATTAATCGTAGCAGCGAAAGAAGAACTTGACATACTACAAAGGTAATATTGAAAACATTTCACTGAGATTCTAAGATACAGACTAGTTTCTCAAACTACTTATTTCGTAAGTAGTCTGTTCCTACAGCGTTGGTTCTTAACCGCTTGGCATTCAGTGCCGGGACAAAATACTTGCCTATGATGTAGAAGAAATAATACGATATCGCACTGGTCTGCCCCTTCCAAACTTCCCGTTCATTACTCGTTGGGGATCTAGAATTGAGCAACCTGCTATGCTGTGGGAGAATTTTGACAAAATTAAAGTGGTTGTGCTCTCTTTGTATCCGATTTCCAAGGCACAGCGACTTCACTTAGCGGAGAAAAGACATAATATTTGCATATACAGAACTTCTCTGCGCTGTATGCAACGTACTACGCAGGGTGGGTTTAGCACTATTCGTTCACCAATCTGTTACAGTACGATAGTTTGCGTGCTTTTCTAAACACTGAGTCCAGGTTTGCTCCATTTCCAACTGAAGAGCAGCATCTTGTAAATGTTGAACATTGAACCTCCAAAGTCCGGGTCTTTTTAATTTCACCAAATGTGGTAAATTAATACGGTAAGTATAGGCGCTGTGATCAAAAAACGCCAAGAGTTGTGCGTCGACACTGAGTATGGTAGGCGCACAGTTTCTCGTCACATAAATACGGTCCAGTCGGCTCTGTCCCGTCACATAAAAGTGCGTGAACTCCGTGTAAGTAGGGCGGAGTTGGCGCCACGAGTCCACAAAAGTAAGATTGTCAATTGAAGCCTGCAATGACGAGCATATGTTCGGCCAAGGTTGCTGGTCGGCGTCATCAATTACACAATTAAAGTCGCCGCCCAGTACCGTGGTGCTATCGTGTCCAGTAAGCAACGGGAAAATCTTCGGCAGCAAAAAACTAATCACGTGCGTGCCGGTTTTCTGTACCTGACGGGACATAGACACTGACAAATAACCCGTCTTATACAGTATACGCGATGCCTCGCCCATCCGGTAGTTTGACAACATTTCTAAAATCCCATACTTGATTAATTAAAACTGCAGTGCCAATAACGTTTAAAATTTAATTAAAACCTGGCACAAACTCAACTTCAGTGGTCTTCACTTCTTGTAAAAAGACGACATCTGTCTTAATAACTGTTAAAAAAATCTATTAGGAAGTTTATGTGCACTCTCGATGTTGTTAATATTGACAGTGGTGACCGTGCAAACATTCCCGCGCACAATAGAACACATACAAAGGTTCAGAGAGGACGACGAAAACTAGAGTTCTTGGGCGGGGTCCGCCCCCACGCCACGCTGCTGATGCTGCGCCCAGTCCATCGGCGCGATGTTTACGACCGGCAGGCCGGCGGCTGCCGCGCTAGCCGAGCCCGAGTCCCGCGTGACTTCACTGTGCGTGGCGCTGAGACAGCGCGGCCGACTCGTCCTCGCTCTTCCTCTTGCCCAAAGTCTGTACTTCGACACTCGAAGAGCGCTGATTTTTGAGCGCATCCTTGCGTTCGCTCCTACGGGGTTCGTCGATGGTTTTTTTCGAAAACTACGAAGTCGACTGTACGCCCTCATTGCTACTGTCGTCCGCAGGCAACGTTTCCTTCGACGTCTTGTTGCGGCGTCTCCTCTTCTTTTTCGCGACCGTCACTTCCGATTCCACATCACCTGACTGAGAAGCACACGGAACCTCGGGTCGCGAAACAACCTCCATCGATTCCTGAACAGGGGCGAGTTCTCCACTCACAGATTCGACAAGTGGGACACGATTCAAAACCGGTGCCTCCACGTCCACTAACCAATGCTCCACCTCCGGGCGCAAACCCTTGCACAACGTCACTGAATAGTGGCGCCGGCTGCAAAGTGCGCCGACCTTTGTTTCGACAGTCACCACGAAGGTGGCCTATCGTATTATGAATCCAACAATTTTTCGGTTGTCCAGGGTATGAAACAAACGCCCGACTACCACCGATATGTCCGTAAGTTGATCTTCACAGTAAGAACACCGTTTCCACTTGATACGGACCCGACCACTTTTCATTTATAATGCCATTTGCAACAACATCACCGTACGGACGTAAAGCAGTTTCAGTCATTGAATTAGGACATTCGAAAGGCACATTGAACACCCGTACGTCGCGAACGACCTGTCCAGCATGTTGCACACGGACGTCACTAATAGAACCGTCCTCGTGTTTAAATTTCCAAACTTCGTCATTTTCGGACAGAACCATTTCACAGAAGTCATCGTCCGACAATATCAAAAACACTGAATACAAATAGAAGTAAATTTGCAGTGTTAGTACTACTTCTCGTGGCGAATGAAGCGTATCCCGAATCCGTGAATGTATTTAAAAACCGGTGGGCCGTAACGACTTCCGATCAAAACTGCAATGCACCGTACGATTTCGAAGTGGATTGAATGCCATTTCACTCATCGAATTAATGAAATATGTAGAAAGTGCAGCCACGCGAAACGAAGACCGCTCCCACGAAGCCAAGGAGGCCGGTGCCGAGACGTAAACACGCCGCCGAGCCGGAGAACGTCTTTCCTGACGGTGGCCCATCCAAGTACTAGCAAAGCCCAACAGTGCTTAACTTCGGTGATCTAGCTGGAACCACCCCATCCAATGCGGTAGGGCTGTTGATATATTTTTTGATGTATACCATTAACTATGACCTCGTATTTTCAAAAATTGAAGTGTGTCTAGTAAAGAGCCGAATCACCTTATCTTTATTTCCAATAAAGAAGGTCCTTGCAAAATTTGATCTACAAGATATTAGTCGCTCCCTTAAGATAGTCAAAAGTGAAGTAAAAACTTCATCCGATGCCGTTTCAAAATGTACGTGGACTTTAGTACGATAAAAATCATTACAGAGGCGGTTGTCATATAGTAACAAGGGGTAAGTTGCACTTACTCTCTGAGTAGTGTAGAAAATTTTCTCTGTTAGTCCAAGCTGTTTCTGTCTTCTGAAGAATGTTAATTGCTTGTCTCCAGATGATACTGCAATACTCTCGATTTGGTTATTCGTGTATAAAATTGCAATCAGTGTTATACGACTATGGTTCGGAAGTGGAGCAGTTCGTCGATTACTGCCAGGGACAATATTTCCTTTGTTATTTTACGTAATAATGTTTTCGCTCTCATTTATTTATTCACGATTCCACAGACAACTCTGCTTGTTCCTGAAAATCTTCCTTTTTTCCTGGTTCCGCACACTAAAAGAATTAGCGCGTTTTGTGCTTTTCATTACTTTTTTACCAGCAGAAAGTAATCCACAAAAGATATTTATAGTACACTGCAAACGAACGAATGAGATGTGTTCTTCAAAACACCACTATGTATTAGATTCATGTGCATGTGACACTCCTCCCTACGCCAGATCTAGGAGTTTCGTTGCACTCACTGATTTTCAATCAGTCTTCTTTTAAATCAGTTTATTGCCCTAATATTTAATTAAATTATTTTTGAAGGAGTTGGAACACATCTGTGATAACATTCGGACAAGGATTATGATAAGAAAAAAGGCAAGAAACATGTAATAATGCTACCAAATGAAGTTACATAATTGTCCACGGCATATGACTACCACGTTCGAGCTACAGGTATCTGGCTCTACGCTCCAGAGAGCGAGCTTCTCCCGTGTAATGAGACCGGAGGTGGAGGGAGAGAGCGGTGCAGTGTATATAAGCGCCGGAGAGGAGCGAAGGCAGCATCAGTCATTGCCTGCCACACATCCACCACACGCAGCAGCGCAATGAGGATCCTGGTAAGCACGTGTCTTAATTCTTCCCGATACTGATACCACTGTAAAACGAGTCCGGTATTTTTCTGTATGTACTGTGATATAGTTGGAAACTTGAGTGATGGCGGGTTGTGCGTTTCTAGATAACAACTTTGCCGGTTTCAAGCGAAAGTTGAAGCACGCATATACAGGGTGATTCACCTGACACTTGCACCGCAAATATTGCGGAAAGGAAAAGTGCGATTGATGTTCGGCTTAACAGAATGGATTGGTAGTCAGAGCCTAACATTTTTAGCCAACAAACAGATTGTAATATTACTCAGAAAGTGTATTTCTTATGCAAACATATAGTTTTTTAATTGGATCAATGGTTGTTTCTGTCATGCACTGGAATTTTTGAGACCTGCCGTGTACAAAGAATTTTGAATGACATTTCTATCACGTTTAGTTTGGCAGCTACAACCGTTTGAAGTTTCAAGGGCGGAGGCTGCGATAGCGTAGCTGACTGGCCGAGTGGCTACCTCTGGGGCACGGCTCACTGTCTCATGGCCACCAGCCTGTCAGATACGCTGTCGTATCCTGCGCCCCCAAAACTCTGAATGGTTGTAGCTATCAAACTAAACATGATAAAAATGTCATTCAAAATTCTTTGTACACAGATGGTGCCAAAACTTCCAGTGCACGATAGAAACAACCATTGTTCTGTTTGAAAAAACTGTGTCTGCAAAAAAAAAAAAAAAAAAAAAAAAAAAAAAAATCTTTCTAGGTATTTTTACTATTTGCGCATCGGCAAACCTTATAGCACGTAAATAATGGCTCGTGCCTACTTCGATAGAATATTTAAATATCTGAACCATCAGCGATGACAACTAGCAACAATGAACCTAAAATACACTGACTAACTAGGTACAATAAAGATTAATTTTGGAAATGCCTACGACAGTCGCACCAGACCGTCAAGGAAATTACTGGCTGTCGACAAATGCGTAACGTAGAAGCGGAGATCAAGCGTAAACTCAACTGTAGCTGTAAGTATAGTTGCCGGCAACAAGGTTGGAGTAGCCGAGCGGTCTAAAGCGTCTCGCTGGGAAGCGCGCGGTTGCTCACCGTGGAGGTTCGAGTCCTCCCTGGGGCATGTGTGTCTGTGTTGTCCTTAGGTTACTTTACCTAGGATTAAGTAGTTAGTAAGCTACGGACTGATGACCATGCAGTTTCGCCCGATAGATGTACAGACATTTGAACAAGATTGGCAGCCATCGCCAGCCGCATTCCATCTGGCCGCTCAGTCCAGTGCGCCACATGTGTTTGGTGTCACCTAACGTAAGTTAGCAGCTTGGTAAACCACTTTACATTTGCCCACATCCTCCCATTTCAGTCCCAAAATTTTAGAAAATATTTTAAACAACCATGACGATAGGTTTTCTCCCTAGATGGTTTTTAAGATGTCAAATAGCTCACCTCATATTTATATAATCTGATGCCTCAAAAGAGCGAAAGGAGTCAGTATATAGAGGAAAATTGTTTAGTGCAATTTCCTTCTCTCTTCACATCAGTGACATGTAATGCTGTGATATGGCCGGCCGCGGTGGCCGAGGAGACTGAGGCGCTCCAGTCACGATCTACACGGCCACTACGGTCGGGGGTTCGAATCCCCCCTTGGGCATGGATATTTGTGCCGTCCTTAGGATTAAGTATTTCGTAAGTAGTTTGTACGTTTAGAGACTAATGACCCCATAGTTAAGTCCCATAAGCTATACAAACATTTGAACATTTTGAGCTGTGAAATGCGGCAGCATGGGCAACACAAATAAGTCAGTGTGTGCCTACCCTTCAGGCGTCAAATCTTAGAACTTATTGACTGTACCACATATATAATCGTCTGCACTCTGAGAAGTCTACAGAGAGCATTAATCATTCATAAGGATATATTAATAATTTTTTCAGGTGTGCGTGTTGCTGTTCGGTCTGGCTCTGGCCGAGGAGAAGCAAGTGGAGAAGAGGGGTCTGATTGGCTCGCTGGGAAGCTATGGCGGCGGTGGGTACGGATCGACCATCGACCACGGTATTGGCGCCAGCAGCTACAGCAGCGGCGGCATCTCTGGAGGATATGGCAGCGGCTTCGGTGGTGGTTACGGAGGCGGCTTCGGAGGCGGCTACAGAGGCGGCATCGCCTCTGGCGTCGGAGGCGGCCAGGTGACCAACATCGCCATCACCAAGCAGGTGCCGGTGCCGTAACCGGTGCCAGTGCAGCGCACTGTCCCGGTGCCAGTCAAGGTCCCCGTGACGGTGCCGGTCAACAGGCCGGTCCCGGTGCCCGTGCCGCAGCCGTACCCTGTGCCCGTGCAGAGGCCGGTCCCGGTACCCGTCAGCGTCCCTAGCCCGGTGCCCGTACCGGTACCACAGCCCGTCGTCGTCAACCAGCCGGTGCCTGTCGTCGTGGGAGGCGGAGCTGGCGTCGGAGGAGGACTCGGAGGTGGCATCGGAGGAGGAATCGGAGGCGGCATTGGTGGAGGAATTGGAGGAGGCTATGGTGCAGGGTATGGTGCTGCCATCGGCGGCGGTTATAGCGGAGGCTACAGTGGTGCCATCGGCAGTGGCTACAGTGGTGGTTACTCCGCAGGTATCTCTGCAGGCTATGGAGGCTACAGCAAATACAGCCACTAAATCAGCAACTGACATCCGAAGCAATACACGACGCCATTCACATTTCATTTCCTCATTTTTTTGTAATTTCATATATAATAAAAAGCAGATAAAAAATTGTCCAAGAATTATTCTATTTTCCCAACGCCAAGTCCTGCTTGTACTGTAGTTCTTTGCGGTATTTCCTGTTACAGCCAAACACTACCAATTCCTGACGAAGCATTCCATGATGAACACAAGAATATACGAGTATTTGTTAGACATAATCTCGAACGTTAATAGTCGTTTTTAGCATGTGTTTACAAAGTAACAAAATAAAGAATTTTTAAATTTTAACTTCAATTTATTGGTATACAGAACCTTGGTTCCTACCTGAACCTCGCATTCTCATACAATGGCGATGGAAGTCGTAGCTATTTAAAATAATGTAATTAAGGAATGTGCACGTACTTACATTCTCTGGTGGCAGCATCAGATGATAACGAAGTTAATATTTTAGGTTAACACGTCAAGTTCCACGTTTTAAAACCATAGCCTATATAATTGTAACGTGATTTCTGTGAATAACACTGCATATATGGTATTTACTGACTTGCAGGCTACTGTATACAGTTAGCATAAATGCTACAGAGAATGTCGAAATTATTTAGTACAATGGATAATACTGATTGTTTTTCTTTTTTTTCTGTTATTCCATAATAACGTACAAAAATTTAACATGACGTACGGAATGCTCCACTGACCAATTTGATGTACACTACCACTTTGTTTAACATTTCTGTTTTCCATCTTACCCGCTAATCTTGCAAGTGGAGCCGTGTCGCTGTTACGTGCCACGTGTCATCTTGAAAAATTACCCAATTTGCGAAAGACAGAAATCTGATTTATAAATCAAAATGATTTGTTCGCTGTGTTATTTACACGACTTACCTGAATATCTATTACTAAGGTGATCAAATGTCGGTTTTCTAGTTTCAGTGGTGTAACATGAATGGACTACGTAAATGTGCTGCCTGATTTAGGCAACTCTTTAAGGTAAAATTCTGTGGCATGGCTTAGATTTTGGCTCATTTTTGTTAATACAGAGAAAGGTTGTTAACATATTTTAAAAAAAATTTAAATCCAAGATTTTTTCTTAATCCCACCATGCCACGTGCATTATGAAAATTAATTGTAATATGATCAATGGTTAATCAACAGTGTACTCAAACAGTTTTGGCACTAAAATTCTTGGAAATATTCCATCTGAGTGAGATATTGTGAATAATTAACAAAATTATTTCACTCGATACTCTAGTCCAGAGCTTCTCAAAGTATGGTCCGCGGATTCTTTCAAGGGGGTTCGGGATCATCTTTCACGAAAACTTGTAAAAGAATGAGTAACATTATTACTTAAAACACTACGAAAACCAAATTCATCACTATTTTCTCCATTTAAAAAAATACGTTTATGTTTACATCAGGTCGTTCGTGTTCCCAAGCGGCGGTTGCCAAATCAGGACCTGTAATTTATCTTATTCACTGCCGGTGGGTGCGGTCTCTCTGTTTCTCTGTTCTGCATCAACCGGGTTGTTCGCCGTCGGGGCTTCGAGTCCTCCCTTGGGCATGTTTGTGAGTGTTGTTATTAGGATAACTTAGTTTGTAAGTTTAGGGTCTAATAACCAGAGTCGTTAATTCTCTTACAATTAGAAACATTTGAGCATTTTGAACAACCTGGGAAGTCGCGTGCGCACCTGCATACGCGCTCTGTGCGCAGTGACCGTTTCCACATGATATTCCAAAATTATGGAATCTCAGTCGACCAATAAGAGCGCTGGCTGCCACACATAAGATCCGAGACATCATTCCAACTTCCTTTGTCAGTGTACTACCTCTTTCATCATATACTTTTTCGCCAGTAAATTGTTTCCAATATCGATCTATGTCTAAAGTCGCGATCATTGAAAGAGCGAGCAGTTTGCCCAGCGCCTTCACAACAAGGCAAGCAACCGGTGGAAATTAATGAGGAAGTAAGGTCGAAAAAATGAGAAACAGTAACATGAAGTAGCATAGCCGGATTTATTATGTGAAGACTCAGAAATGGTCCGTTAGTTGCACTACGCTGTGGAAGTGGAATGACAAAACATCGGAAGTACAACAAAATATATTTAAAATGGTCTTTATCAAGACAGAGGAGGCTAAAGCTCAGTGTGTAATTTCGGCGCGAGTCCTTTAGAACAGTTCGATGGTTCCAGGTACATTGCGCCGTCATTGTGAGGGTACTCATCCGGGCATTCAGACTAAGGACAAAATGTTTTCAAGAGGAAGGGGAGTGAATCAGCTTATTGTGAAAACTACATCTACATACATACTCCGCAATTCACCGTAAGGTGCGTGGCGGAGGGTACACTGTACCACTACTAGGCATTTCCTTTCCTATTCCAATCCCAAATTGAACGAGGACAAAAAGAATGCCTATATGCCTCCGTACGAGCCCTAATTTCTCTTATCTTGTGTTTGTGATCACCACGCGAAATCTAAGTAGGCGGCAGCAAGATCGTACTACACTCAGCTTCAAATTCCGGCCCTCTAAATTTACTCAACAGAAATTCACGAAAAGAACGTTGTCTTTCTTCCAGCGATCCCCAATTGAGTTGCCGGAGCATTTCCGTGACACTCGCGCATTGGTCGAACCTACCGGTAACAAATTTAGCTGCTCGCCTCTGAACCGCCTCTATGACTTCCTTTAAACTGATCTGCTGCGGGTCCCAAACACTTGAGCAATACTCAAGCCGTGGACGTACAAGCATTTTATACGCGGTCTCCTTTACAGGTGAAGTACATCTTTCCCAAAATTCTCCCAATAAAGCGAAGTCGGCTGTCCGCCTTAATCACAACTGTCCTTACATGCTCGTTCCATTTCATATCGCTCTGCAATGTTACGCCTAGATATTTGAACGACGCGACAACATCAAGAAGCTCACTACTAATGCTGTATTCGAACATTATGGGATTGGTTTTTCTACTCGTGAGCATAACCTTACATTTTTCTACATTGAGAGCTAGCTGCCATTCTTTGCACCAACTAGAAATTTTGTCAAAGTCATCCTGTATGCTATTACATGAACACTCATCAAAGAACAAAGTTTTATTTTCTGATACAATATAACACAGATTTTATATTCTGTATTTTATGAGCACCGAACTGCTAATTTTGACAATCACAGCGCACACTTTCCTCGAAATGTGCTCCTAAATACAATTCACGAAACACCTGAATGGTACAGATTGTTCACATGCTAACGCTATAAGCTGTCGTTAGTTGTGATCAAGCAACCACAGCAAAACTGATGTGGAGTGTAAAAAAACTTGTTAAAGATGGACTGACTGCTGTTTCTTCATATATTAAATTACGGTATTGCAGGTACGTACTTCAGTTAAATGTTATGTTTGGGACATAATATAAAAGGAAGATGTGACGAATGGAGCCGAGTATACCACCAGAATGTTCACCGTTCAAATTTTTCGCCATTCGCACTAGACCACTTATGGCATTGTAGGTCCTTCGTCATAGTCTGTTATCAACGTGATTTTACAATATTATGATGTCGAACACCAAAAAGAAAGCGTGAACAGCAATTTTTTATCTATAACTGCTAAACAGAAAAGATCGAAACAGACGGAACATTTCAAATGGATGAAAAAAGAACCGACTCGTTGTGTGTTAATTTACTGAATAAAATGATAAACACGGAAGCAAAAGATTTAATAAAGTATTTTCGTATGAGTCCAAAATTGTAAGAAAAATTATTCACGCGACACCAAAGAGAGAAGCAAAAGGCAAAGGGAAGAGACAACCAAGAGCGATGAAAGGTTTTGTCCACTGTAATTGCGCTTACTGGTTACGAGTTTACTAATTCAGTATCAGCAAACAAGAAATCAACAATAATCTGCCGAAACCTGGTCATCCGAATGAAGACTATCAGCGATCTTGGCCGCTTTCCATTATAAAGTAATTGAAGAGATCGCCCACCAAGTTTGACAAACTTTTAACAATGCTATTGAAACTTGTATAATAATTATATCTGTCCTACTAACATTGATACATTGAGGTAATCTATGTAATTTTTTTTTTTTTTTTTTTTTTTTTTTTTTTTTAGTTTTCTCATAACGATATATATTTAGCAGTATTGAATATAAGCGACTACTTCTATTGTTGCAGATGGATAAAGACAGCACTACCAAATGTTATGAATCTTCTGTTCTTCATCGTAAAGTAGTAAAAATTGATTACTGCTCCATAATTCTATTAAAATTATTTAAAGATTACTTCAAAAACTGAATCCGAGAGCTATGCTCAGAGGCTAGAAATAATAAACACACAAACTGTGCAGCTGGTTCATGAAGCATTGGAAACATCTGAATGGAAAATATTTAAAATCAACCTCTATGATCAAATTCGGAACAGAAATCAATGCTTGAAGCATTCTGCATTTTTACGGTTTCATTCGTTAAACGAAATTATCATCACACTCTCTTCAACGCTTTACAGGTTGCAGCTGAAACATTAATGACACATACATTGCATAAATAGAGCATACGATTCAAAACAGTTGATTTTTTTTCTAAACTTATCTCTACCTGTCGTTATCTGCAGGCAGTTGCACCTCCCGAATAGTCAATGAACCACTTATTTCAGTTATAAAGCAGTTACAGGTAATACTAAATTCCATAACCCTGTCTTAAAAGACTTCGTCAATTACACGCTTCACCTGCATAACAGCGCCCGAGTTAATTCTGCTGACATTTGACAGGTCGAATTGTTAATTGTTCAGCTTCACCCAAAGTAATCATTTTAGTTTTACAAAACATTTATTCTTTCACTTGCGCACAAATAAGTTCAATGGCACAAAATGGCAATAATATGGGAGTAGTCTTATGACTCTACGTTCCTATTTATAAGCTACTTCGTCGATAACGTACTTTGGGAATTGTAGCTTATGAAGAGGTACGAGTTCTATTAACTCTACCTTTTTCAGAGTATTGTCGACAGTAACTTTGTATTGTCTTAACCACTGAATAATATCTTACTCAGTATTAAACTGAATGGTGTGGAACATTGAGGATAATAATAACTGTTGAATTTTTTAAACTTGGTAGCAACATATTTTCGAACCAATTTAGAAATGTTTCTCGATTCGTTTCTTCATAGTACTCTCACATTTTATTAGTTCTGAATACCAGTTGACAGCCCGATATAAAACTATGGTAGGTATCTATAAGATGTTGTTGTTGTTGTTGGTTTTTGGAAGGGACTAAACAGCGATGGTTATCAGTCCCTTACCTACAAGTAAAAGAACTAATAATAGGGACTGCTGTACATGGCTATACAGTACTTTTCCTTTGTCGTCACTACAAACTTCTGTAAGAGTATGATCTGCACTCGCCAATGTTTTAGCAACCCACTCAATTTCCTGGACGTCAATGTCTTCAACTTATCGCAATTATCTTTAATCTTTTTGCAATTATATCGTATCGTTCACATGTAAAAACACATATGCATTTTTATGGTTCTATTCGTTAAACGAAATTGTAATCATACTCTCTTCAACTCGAGTTTTCGATGTACAACTAAACTGTGTCTTAGAGACCTCGAAATGTAAATCGGCTACCGACCGACTGGTGGTCATCCTCTGCCAGAAGGCGTCATCGGATGCAGTGTGGAGTTGAAGTGCTCAGCGCCTCACACTCGCGGTCGTCGTGTCGGTTTTCGTGACCGCAGCCGCGACTTCTCAATGAAGTAGCTACTCAGTTTGCCTCACAAGGCCTGAGTGCATCCTGCTTGCCAACAGCAGTTAACAGACCCAGACGATGACCCATCCAAGTGCTAGCAAAGCACGACAGTGGTTAACTTAGGTGATATAGCTGGAACCACCGCATCGAATGCGGCACAGCTGTTGATATATTTTTCGATGTGTGCCATAAACTTTGACTTCGTATTTTCGAAAATTCAAATGTTGAAATGTTTGTAGCACTTATGGGACTTAACTACGGGGTCATCAGTCCCTAAGCTTACAAACTACTTATGAACTAGCTAAGACTAAGGACGGCACAAATGTCCGAGCCCGAGGGGGGATTCGAACCCCCGACCGTAGTGGCCGTGCAGACCGTGACTGAAGCGCCTCAGTCCCCTCGGCCACCGCGGCCGGCTTTTAAAAATTAAGGTGTGTCTAGTAAAGAGCCGAAACAGCTCATCTTTATTTCCAACTAGCTGTAAACCCGGCGTTGTCCGGGTGTTTATTTATCCTACACTCTCGTAGTCCACATCACACTCCCCCCTCCCTTCTGCATCCACCTCATTCCCTCCCATCTCTCTGTTCGTTTCCACCTTTCCCTCTACCGGCAAAGTTTTCTGCAAGGTACCCCCGTCATGTTCCATACAAACACATTTATGTACTCATTGATCTTCCCCTTGGTTTAAAAGTAATTTGTGAAAAATATCATGAAGATTTATTAAATTACGTAAGTACCCTCCACCATGAACCCAACGAAATTTTATACAGACAGTGACATTCCGCTTGTTTTAAGATAGATATCGCAACAAAACTACAAATTTCTATGCAATAGAAACGCAGGGTCACATTGAAAAACGCACTTTGTTGTTCTAAAATATTCCAGTTTTATTTCATACAAGCTTTGTTCTGAAAAAAAAAAAAAAAAAAAAAAAAAAAAAGGAATCTCTAAAATCGGTAGAGCCGTTCTCTTGCGACGAAAGCATTTGTGGATCCATTTTTATGTTGCAAAGTACCCTCCCCCGTGCACCGTATGAAACTCTTGTACTGAAGGTCAAGCGTGTGAAATGTCGTTAAGATCGGAATGAAACTGTAGACTTCGTGAGTCTGTAGGAGAAGTATGCTCCACCGTGCACCTATCACAAAATACTTTCTTAGCTGAAGTTTTCTACCTATAAACTACATTGATGCCAAATTTCAGCATCGTAGGATGTAGTAGTTTTCAAGAATTCATGTTCAGCCGCTTTTATATAGATAGAGATTAAGAAAACAGATTGCTTAATTTTGGATGACAGAGAATTAAGTGAGAATTGCAGACAAAATTAAATAGTAACGTTCAAATCTGTAATGCTATCTTTATTTCATTCAGGGACATGCCTGATGCGACAGTTTTACGGCATCTAAAGCGAAACTGTTGTGAGCGGTAGACTTCGTTTCATTATTTTGTGGGGCGGGTGGAGGGGGTCAGTTACAAAATGTTTCATGAAAGTCCGAAATTACGTGCAAACTTTGTTGTAGGTCCCTAACTACTTCTATCCTATACATATTATAAATGTGGAAGTTGGTATGTTTGTTACCGCATCACGCTAAAACTACAGCACTGATTTGGATGAAATTTCATATAGAGATTTCTTATGTCTTGGATTAGGACATCGGCTACTTTTCAAAATGTTTATTACAAGTTATTTATTTGAAATATATCCATAGAAATACGTAACAGTTGTAAGAAGTGTCTAATACAACAGCAGAACTGTTCTGTAGGGTATGTCATGTTTAGCCGCGAGGATTAACGCGTCATGTTATAAATATCCGTATTTTAGGCAATGGTTCGTGTCCTGCTATAGTGAAATTTTTTTTCTGTTATTTTTATCTTTTTTACTTTCGAATATACAAAAAGATTCTGGGATACTGCCAAAACGGCTTAACTGATATATAATTACATACACAAGATATCTGAATGTTGGCGTTTATGCCGCATTCATTTTCATTAGTTGTAACAAATGAAAGAAGTATGTATATAAATTGAAAAATATATGCTCTAAGTACCATGGCAAGAAAAAACATTGACTTTTGTGTAGAATGGGATCTAGATACCAAGCCCTATTTTGTGTACAAAGCGAGAACTGACACGTATAAATAGCGTACGTAAACTGCAACGAAGGTAGTAGTAAATGCACTCAACAGATGGCAGGCGGTACGCTACAGTTAACATATGAAACGTTGTGTGTTCCGGCCAACTGCAACGATATATATTAAAGTGAATGTCTGTTCGGTGCACGCTTATCACGTCCGAACGACAAGACGCAGAGACTTAAATATTTTTACCGTTACTAATTTTATACCTGATGGTTTTAGGCACGGTTTCATAGCCATCTGATAGATATTTAGCAATTTGGAGAATATAACTTGAAGTGCGGAACAATAATTACTCTTTGAAAATTATATTTACTCTTTGAAAATGGTTTTATTGGTTGCATTGTTGCTTGAGGATTGATAATGATAAAAGGGTGGAGTATATTGGGATGGAAAGTTATGGGTGTATATAAAATTCTACGCGCGCGCGCGCGCGCGTGTGTGTGTGTGTTAATATTTCGCTCTGCAGCGAAAACTACACAACGCAAACGAATAGTCTGTGTGTAATTGTTGTCCGAAGTCTCCCGTTGTATACCATAGCAGTTCCATGCCGATAGCTATAAGGGGGTGGAAGATATGGTGGTTGAAAGTCGTCAAATTATTAAAAAAATCGGACTGAATGCCAGCGATGACGTTTGCGACTCTACAGCAAGGAGGTTACATACAGCGGAACGTAATGCCACAGACCATATATTTGGTCTACGTGTGCTACAATGTCTTCAGCCCTTTCTCTGTAAGGATAAGCATACGAATAAGGAAATATAAGATTAAATAAATAAAGCAGTAAAAAAGAAATTTCTTTTAATAAGCCTCTTTAAAAAATGGATTTAAAGTTTCGCGCATTATATCAAGTGATCGATCTGTGCATTTTTACCTATGATTGGATATACACTACTTACGCTCCTGATAAATAGATAATCAACCAACACGCGAGCGGAGCCGCGGGTTTAAGCTAGTTTTCTAATAATTGACGGATAAATCTGGGTATACCCGCGCTGTGGCCTCTCATTATTTATGACTTTATAACTGCTGAGCTATGTGTCGTGCTCTTTTGCTTTTGGGTCAGGAACCTTCGTGGGGGTACGGTGAACAGTTCACCGAAGTTTCATTCCAATCGAATGAATGGTTCATGAACACAAAGAGGACATACAGACAAACATTCATTGATATATATATATATATATATATATATATATATATATATATATATATATATATATATATATATATATATATATATAAAATTTGATCTACAAGAAATTAGTCTCTCCCTTAAGATAAAAATGAAGTGAAAACTTCGTCCGGTGCCGTTTGAAAATGTAAATGGACTTGAGCATGACACAAATCATTACATAGGCGGCTGTTATATAGTAACAAGGAGTAAGGTGTAATGCTGTTTGTTCACCTGGTCTCAAAAGTTTACTTTTTTTTTTTAACAAACTTCCACTTACTCTCTGAGTAGTGTAGAAATTTTTTTTTCTATTCAAACTATTTCTGTCTTCTGAAAATGTTAATTGCGTAGTCTCCAGGTGACACTGCTATACTCTCCATTTTGGTATTCGTGAATGAAATTGCAATCAGTGTTATACGACTATAGTTCGGGGGTGGAGCCGTTCGTCGTTTACTACCAGAGACAATATTTCTTTTGTTATGTTACGTAAAAGTGTTTTCGCTCTGATTTACGTTTTGACGATTCCACAGACAACAATTTTACCCTGCTTGTTCCTGGAGATCTTCCTTTTTTCCTGATTCCGCACACTAAAAGAATTAGCTCGTTTTGTGCTTTTCATTACTTTTTCACCAGCAAAAATTAATACTTCCCATCCGGTCCCACAGAAAATATTTATAGCACACTGCAAGCGAACGAATGAGATGTGTTCTTCTAGACACCATTATGTGTTCGATTCATGTGCATATGACGCTATGAGTTTCGTTGCACTCATTGATTTTCAATCAGTCTTCTTTTAAATCAGTTTTTTGCCCTAATATTTAATTAAACTATTTTTGAAGGAGATTGAACACCATCTGTGACAACATTCGGACAAGGATTATGATAAGAAAAAAGGAAAAAAAATTAATAATGCTACCAAATGAAGTTACATAATTGTCTACGGCATTTGACTACCGCGTTCGTGTTACGGGTATCTGGCTCTACGCTCCAGTGAGCAAGCTTCTCCCTTATAATGAGACCGGAGGTGGAGGGAAAGGGCCGTGCAGTGTATATAAGCGCCGGAGAGCGGCGGAGGCAGCATCAGTCATTGCCTGCCATACATCCACCACACGCAGCAGCGCAATGAGGATCCTGGTAAGCACGTGTATAATTCTTCAGCGTATCCAGGAGAGGCGTTCTCATGATGAGCAGTCGGGTATTCTGCCGTTTATTCGCGTCTTTCTTGGAGGATGTTTCAACTGCGCAGTCGTCTTCCTGTGCTTTACGATACTGATACCATTGTAAAACGAGTCCGCTATTTTTCTGTCTGTACGGTGATATAGTTGGAAACTTGAGTGATGGCGGGTTGTGCGTTTCTAGACAACAACAACTTTGACAGCTTCAAGCGAAAGTTGAAGCACGCATATACAGGGTGAATCACATGACACTTGCACCGAAAATATTGCGGAAAGGGAAAGTGCGATTAATGTTCGGTTTTAAGATTGTAATATTACTCAGAAAGTGTTTTATGCGAAGTTACTCTTCTTCATGCACTGGAATTTTTTACACCAGCTGTGTACTAAGAATTTTGAATGACACCTTTAGCACGTTTATTTTGGCAGGTACAACCGTATGAAGTTTCGGGGGCGGAGGCTACGATAGCGTAGGTAACAGGCCGAGTGACTAGCACCTGGGGCACAGCCCCCTGTCTCATGGCCACTAGCCAGTCAGATACGCTGTCGTAGCGTGCACCCCCAAACCTTTGAATGGTTGTAGCTATCAAACTAAACCTGATAAAAATGTCATTCAAAATTCTTTTAGACAACCATGGCGATAGGTTGTCTTCCTAAAAGGTTTTTATGATGTCACATGGCTCACCTCATATTTATATAATCTGATGGTGCCTCAAAAGAGCGAAACGCGTCTGTATTTAAGGAAAAAAATTGTTTATTGCAAATTCCTACACTCTTCACATCAGCGCCATGTAATGCTGTGAAATGCGCCAGCATGTGCAACACACAGAAGTCCGTTTGTGCCTACCATCCAGGCGTCAAGTCTTATAACTTATTGACAGTACCACGTATACAATCGTTTCCACTCTGAGAAGTGCATTAATCATTCATAAGAATATATATGTATAAAATTTCTTTTTTTCAGGTGTGCGTGTTGCTGTTCGGACTGGCTCTGGCCGAGGAGAAGCAAGTGGAGAAGAGGGGTCTGATTGGCTCGCTGGGAAGCTATGGCGGCGGTGGGTACGGATCGACCATCGACCACGGCATCGGCGCCAGCAGCTACAGCAGCGGCGGCATCTCTGGAGGATATGGCAGCGGCTTCGGTGGTGGTTACGGAGGCGGCTTCGGAGGGGGCTACGGAGGTGGCATCGCCTCTGGCGTCGGAGGCGGCCAGGTGACCAACATCGCCATCACCAAGCAGGTGCCGGTGCCGTACCCGGTGCCAGTGCAGCGCACTGTCCCGGTGCCAGTCAAGGTCCCCGTGACGGTGCCGGTCAACAGGCCGGTCCCGGTGCCCGTGCCGCAGCCGTACCCTGTGCCCGTGCAGAGGCCGGTCCCGGTACCCGTCAGCGTCCCTAGCCCGGTGCCCGTACCGGTACCACAGCCCGTCGTCGTCAACCAGCCGGTGCCTGTCATCGTGGGAGGCGGAGCTGGCGTCGGAGGAGGACTCGGAGGTGGCATCGGAGGAGGAATCGGTGGCGGCATTGGTGGAGGAATTGGAGGAGGCTATGGTGCAGGCTACGGTGCTGCCATCGGCGGCGGTTATAGCGGAGGCTACAGTGGTGGCATCGGCAGTGGCTACAGTGGTGGTTACTCCGCTGGTATCTCTGCAGGCTATGGAGGCTACAGCAAATACAGCCACTAACATCAGCAACTGACATCCGAAGCAATACACGACGCTATTCACATTTCATTACCTCATTTTTTTGTAATTTCATATATAATAAAAAGCAGATAAAAAATTGTCCAAGAATTATTCTATTTTCTCAAAGCCAAGTCCTGCTTGTACTGTAGCTCTTTGCAGTATTTACTGTTACACCCAAACACTACCAATTCCTGACGAAGCATTCCATGATGAACACAAGAATATACGAGTATTTGTTAGACATAATCTCGAACGTTAATAGTCCTTTTTAGCATGTGTTTACAAAGTGACAAAATATTTTTTTTTAATTGTAACTTCAATTTATTGGTATACAGTTCCTTGGTTCCTACCTGAACCTCGCATTCTCATAAAATGGCGACGGAAGTCGTAGCTATTTAAAATAAGGAATGTGCACGTACTTACATTCTCTGGTGGCAGCATCAGATGATAACGATGTTAATCTTTTAGGTTAACACTCAAAGTTCCACGTTTTAATACCATGTATAATAGTAACGAGATATCTGCACATATGGTACTTACTCACTTACAGGCTACTGTATACAGTTAGCATAAATGTTACCGAGAATGTCGAAATTATTTAGTAGAATGGATAATACTGATTGTATTTCATTTTTTTTCTGTTATTCCATAATAACGTACAAAAAATTAACAGGACGTACGGAATGCTCCACTGACCAATTTGATGTAGACTACCGCTTTGTCTGGCATTTCTGTTTTCCATCTTATTTACAACTAACTTGCGTATTACTCTGCATAGCGACGGTGGCAGCACCGTCGTGTTTATGCCCGAGTTCAGCGAGGGAGAAGTTGTCTGGCGTACAACCCGCTAATCTTGCAAGTGGATCCGTGTCGCTGTTACATGGCACGTGTCATCTTGAAAAGTTACCCAGTTTGCGTAAGACGAAAATCTAATTTATAAATCCAAATGATTTGTTCGCTGTGTTATTTACACGACATCCTTGAATATCTATTACGAAGGTGGTCAAATGTCGGTTTTCTAGTTGCAGTGGAGTAACATGAATGGAAAATGTTCAAATGTTTGTATAGCTTATGGGACTTAACTACGGGGTTCAAAAATGTTTGTATAGTCCATGGGACTTAACTATAGGGTCATCAGTCCCTAAACACACAAACTACTTATGAACTACTTACGAACTAGGACGGCACAAATATCCATACCCGGGGGCGGATTCGAACCCCCGACCGTAGTGGCCGTGCAGACCGTGACTGGAGCGCCTCAGTCCTCTCGGCCACCTCGGCCGGCAACACGAATGGAGTACGTAAATGTGCTATCTGATTTAGGAAACTCTCTAAGGTAAAATTCTGTGGCAGCATAGTTTGTTTTTGGCTCATTTTTGTTAATACAGAAAAAGGTTGTTAACATATTTAGAAAAAAAAAAAAATCTTCTCAATCGAAGTTTTTTTCTTAATCCCACCATGCCACGTGCATTATGAAAATTAATTGTAACATGCTCAATGGTTGATCAACAGTGTACTCAGTTTATGCACTAAAATTTTTGGAAATACTCCATTTTAGTGAGACGTTGACAATAATTAACAAAAGTATTTCACACGACAGTCCAGTTCAGAGCTTCTCAAAGTATGGTCCACGGATTCTTTCAAGGGGGTTCGCGGTCACCTTTCACGAAAACTTGTAAAAGAACGAGTAACATTATTACTCAAAAGACTACGAAAATCAAATTCATCACTACTTTCTACATTTAAAAAAATACGTTTATGTTTAAATCAGGTCGGCGATTGCCGTTTCCAAGTCTGGACATGCAATTAGCTTTTTTCAGTGCCGGTGGGTGCGGTCTCTCTGCTCCTCTGTTCTGCAACAACGGGGCTTCGAGTCCTCCCTTGCGCATGTGTGAGTGTTGTTCTTTGGATAAGTTAAAGTAGTAAGGTAAGTTTAGGGTCTAATAACCAGAGTCGTTTTCCCTTACATTTAGAAACATTTGAACATTTTGAAGAACCTGGGAAGTCGCGTGCGCACCTGCATATTCCAAAATTATGGGAGCTCAGTCAACAAATCAGAGCGCTGGCTGCCATATATAAGATCCGAGTCATCATTCCAACTTCTTTCGTCAGTGCACTACCTCTTTCATCATATACTTTTTCGCCAGTAAATTACTTCCAATATGGATCTATGTCTAAAGTCGAGAAGCGAGCAGTTTCTCCATCGCCTTCACAACAAGGGAAACAACAGGTGGACAAATGAAAAACAGTAACATGAAGCCGCATTTATTATGTGAAGACTCAGAGATGCTTCGTAAGTTGCACAACGCTTTGGAAGTGGAATGACAAAAAATCGTAAGTACAACAAAATATATTTAAAATGGTCTTTATGAAGACAGAGGAGGGCAAAGCTCAGTGTGTAATTTGCACGCGAGTCCTTTCGACCAGTTCGATGGGTCCAGTTACATTGAGCCTTCATTGTGAGGGTTCCCATACAGACTAAAGACATTTTTTCAAGATGACGGGCACTGAATCAGCTTATTGTGAAAACTACATGAACACTCATCCAAGAACAAAGTTTTATTTTCTGATACAATATAACACCGATTTTATATTCTGTATTTTAAGAGCACCTAACTGCTAATTTTGACAATCAAAGTGCACACTTGTCTCGAAATGTGCTGCTAAATACAATTCACGAAACACCTGAATAGTACAGATTGTACTCCAGTCGTTAGTTGTGAACAAGCAATCACAGCAAAACTGATGTGGAGTGTAAAAAACTTGTTAAAGATGGACTGACTGCTGTTTGTTCATATATTAAATTACGGTATTGTAGGTATGTACTTCAGTTAAATATCATGTTTGGGACATAGTATGAAAGGAAGGTGGGACGAATGGAGCCGAGTATACCACCAGAATGTTCACCTCTCAAATTTTTCGCCATTCGCACTAGACCACTTACGGGATTGTAGGGCCTTCGTCATAGTCTGTTATCAACGTGATTTTACAAAATTATGATGTCGAATACCCAAAAGAAAGCGTGAACCGCAATTTTTTCTATATAACTGCTAAACAGAAAACATCGAAACAGACGGAACTTGTCAGAATGGATGAAAAAAGAACCGGCTCGTTGTGTGTTAATTTACTGAAAAAAATGATAAACACGGGCGCAAAAGGTTGAATAAAGTATTTTCGTATGAGTCCAAAATAGTAAGAAAAATTAAGCAAGCGACACCAAAGAGAGAAGCAAAAGGTAAAGGGGAGAGACAACCAAGCGCGATGAGAGGTTTAGTCCACTGTAACTGCGGTTACTGGTGACGAGTTTAGTAATGCAGTATCAGCACTCAAAAATCAACAATAATCTTCCGAAACCTGGTCATCCGAATGAAGACTATAAGCGATCTTGGCCGTTTTCCATTGTAAACTAATTGAAGAGATCGCCCACCAAGTTTGACAAACCTTTAACAATGTTATCGAAACTTGTATAATAATTATATCTGTCCTACAAACATTGATACATTGAGGTAATCAATGTAAAATAGTTTTCTCATAATGATATATATTTAGCAGTAATTGAATACAATGACGACTACTTCTATTGTTCCAGAAAGTACTTTGAATCTTCTGTTCTTCATAGTAAAGTAGTAAAAATTGACTACTGCTCCATAATTCTATTAAAATTATTTAAAGATTACATCAAAAACTGAACCCGAGAGCTAGGCTCAGAGGTTAGAAATAATAAACACACAAACTGCAGTTGGGTCATGAAGCATTGGAAACAACTGAAAGGGAAATATATAAAATCAACCTCTATGATCAAATTCGGAACAGAAATCAATGCTTGAAGCATTCTGCATTTTTATGGTTTCATTCTTCAAACGAAATTATCATCACACTCTCTTCAACGCTTTGCAAGTTGCATCTGAAACATTAATGACACATACATTGCATAAATAGAGCATACGATTCAAAACAGTTGATTTTTTTTTTTCCAAACTTATCTCTACCTGTCGTTATCTGCAGGCAGTTGCACCTTCCGAAAAGGCCAATGAACCACTTATTTCAGTTATAAAGCAGTTACAGGTAGTATTAAATTCTATAACCCTGTCTTTAAAGACTTCGTCAATTACACGCTTCACCTGCATAACAACAGCCCTCCAGTTAATTCCCCTGACATTTGACAGGTCGAATTGTTAATTGTTCAGTTTCACCCAAAGTGATCATTTTAGTTTTACAAAACATTTATTCTTTCACTTGCGCTCAAATAAGTTCATTGGCACAAAATGGCAATAATATGGAAGTAATCTTATGACTCTACGTTCATATTTATAAGCTACTTCGTCGATAACGTACTTTGCAAATCGTAGCGTATGAAGAGGTAAGAGTTCTATTAACTCTACCTTTTTCAGAGTATTGTCGACAGTAACTTTGTAT
Organism: Locusta migratoria; assembly: GCA_026315105.1. NCBI lineage: Eukaryota > Metazoa > Arthropoda > Insecta > Orthoptera > Acrididae > Locusta > Locusta migratoria. Next base: position 186,955,002 of record CM048745.1, read on the forward strand.
TGTCTTAACCACTGAATAATATCTTACCGGCCGGCCGCGGTGGCCGAGGAGACTGAGGCGTTCCAGTCACGGTCTGAACGGCCACTACGGTCGGGGGTTCGAATCCCCCCTCGGGCATGGATATTTGTGCCGTCCTTAGTTGTAAGTAGTTCATAAGTAGTTTGTAAGTTTAGGGACTGATGATCCTGTAGTTAAGTCCCATAGACTCTACAAACATTTGAACATTTGAATATCTTACTCAGTATTGTTCAAATGTTCAAATGTTTGTTAAGCTTATGGGACTTAACTACGGGGTCATCAGTCCCTAAGCTTACAAATTACTTATGAACTAGCTAAGACTAAGGACGGCACAAATATCCGAGCCCGAGGGGGGATTCGAACCCCCGACCGTAGTGGCCGTGCAGACCGTGACTGAAGCGCCTCAGTCCCCTCGGCCACCGCGGCCGGCTTTTAAAAATTAAGGTGTGTCTAGTAAAGAGCCGAAACAGCTCATCTTCATTTCCAACTAGCTGTAAACCCGGCGTTGTCCGGGTGTTTATTTATCCTACACTCTCGTAGTCCACATCACACTCCCCCCCCCCCCCCCCTTCTGCATCCACCTCATTCTCTCCCATCTCTCTGTTCGTTTCCACCTTTCCCTCTATCGACAAAGTTTTCTGCAAGGTACCCCCGTCATGTTCCATACAAACACATTTACGTACTCATTGATCTTCCCCTTGGTTTAAAAGTAATTTGTGAAAAATATCATGAAGATTTATTAAATTACGTAAGTACCCTCCACCATGAACCCAACGAAATTTTATACAGACAGTGACATTCCGCTTGTTTTAAGATAGATATCGCAACAAAACTACAAATTTCTATGCAATAGAAACGCAGGGTCACATTGAAAAACGCACTTTGTTGTTCTAAAATATTCCAGTTTTATTTCATACAACCCTTTCCTGAAAAGAAAAAAAAAAAAAACCTCTAAAATCGGTAGAGCCGTTCTCTTGCGACCAAAGTATTTGTGGATCCATTTTTATGTTTCAAAGTACCCTCTCCCGTGCACCGTATGAAACTCTTGTATTGAAGGTCATGCGTGCGAAATATGTAGATCAGAATGAAACTGTAGACTTTGTGAGTCTGTAGGAGAAGTGTGCTCCACCATGCAACTATCACAAAATAATTTCTTAGCTGAAGTTCTCTACCTATAAACTACATTCATGCCAAATTTCAGCATCGTAGGATGAAGTAGTTTTCAAGAATTCATGTTCAGCCGCTTTGATATAGATAGAGATTAAGAAAACAGATTGCTTAATTTTGGATGACAGAGAATTAAGTGAGAATTGCAGACAAAATTAAATAGTAACGTTCAAATCTGTAATGCTATCTTTATTTCATACAGGGACATTACGGCATCTAAAGAGAAACTGTTGTGAGCGGTAGACTTCGTTTCATTATTTTGTGGGGCGGGTGGAGGGGGTCAGTTACAAAATGTTTCATGAAAGTCCGAAATTACGTGCAAACTTTGTTGTAGGTCCCTAACTACTTCTATTTTCTAATAATTGACGGATAAATCTGGATATACCGCGCTGTGGCCTCTCATTATTTATGACGTTATAACTGCTGAGCTATGTGTCGTGCTCGTTTGCTTTTGGGTCAGGAACCTTTGTGGGCGTACGGTGAACAGTTCACCGAAGTTTCATTCCAACCGAATGAATGGTTCATGTACACAAAGAGGACATACAGACAAACATTCATTGATATATATAGAACGTCCTCGCAAAATTTGATCTCATATGAAGTGAAAACTTCGTCCGGTGCCGTTTGAAAATGTACATGGACTTGAGCATGACACAAATCATTACATAGGCGGCTGTTATATAGTAACAAGGGGTAAGGTGTAATGCTGTTTGTTCACCTGGTCTCAAAATTTTACTTTTTGTTTTTTTTTAACAAACTTGCACTTACTCTCTGAGTAGTGTAGAAAATTTTTTTCTATTAGTCCAAACTATTTCTGTCTTCTGAAAATGTTAATTGCGTAGTCTCCAGATGACACTGCTATACTCTCCATTTTGGTATTCGTGAGTGAAATTGCAATCAGTGTTATACGACTATAGTTCGGGGGTGGAGCCGTTCGTCGTTTACTACCAGAGACAATATTTCCTTTGTTATGTTACGTAAAAGTGTTTTCGCTCTCATTTACATTTTGATGATTCCACAGACAACAAATTTACTCTGCTTGTTCCTGGAGATCTTCCTTTTTTCCTGGTTCCGCACACTAAAAGAATTAGCTCGTTTTCTGCTTTTCATTACTTTTTCACCAGCAAAAATTAATCCTTCCCATCCGGTCCCACAGAAGATATTTATAGCACACTGCAAGAGAACGAGTCAGATGTGCTCTTCTAGACAACATTATGTGTTCGATTCATGTGCGTATGACACTATGAGTTTCGTTGCACTCATTGATTTTCAATCAGTCTTCTTTTAAATCAGTTTTTTGCCCTAATATTTAATTAAACTATTTTTGAAGGAGATTGAACACCATCAGTGACAACATTCGGACAAGGATTATGAAAAGAAAAAAGGAAAAAAAAATTAATAATGCTACCAAATGAAGTTACATAATTGTCTACGGCATTTGACTACCGCGTTCGTGTTACGGGTATCTGGCACTACGCTCCAGTGAGCAAGCTTCTCCCTTATAATGAGACCGGAGGTGTAGGGAAAGGGCCGTGGAGTGTATATAAGCGCCGGAGAGCGGCGTAGGCAGCATCAGTCATTGCCTGCCACACATCCACCACACACAGCAGCGCAATGAGGATCCTGGTAAGAACGTGTATAATTCTTCAGCGTATCCAGGAGAGGCGTTCTCATGATGAGCAGTCGGGTATTCTGCCATTTATTCGCGTCTTTCTTGGAGGATGTTTCAACTGCGCAGTCGTCTTCCTGTGCTTTACGATACTGATACCATTGTAAAACGAGTCCGCTATTTTTCTGTCTGTACGGTGATTGCGGGTTGTGCATTTCTAGACAACAACAAGTTTGCCAGTTTCAAGCGAAAGTTGAAGCACGCATATACAGGGTGAATCACCTGACACGTGCTCCGAAAATATTGCGGAAAGGGAAAGTGCGATTAATGTTCGCTTTTGAGGAATGCATTGGTAGTCAGAGCCCTACATTTTTAGCCAACAAACAGATTGTAATATCACCCAGAAAGTGTTTTATGCAAAGTTACTCTTCTTTAAATGGAAAAATGGTTGTTTCTATCATGCACTGGAATTTTTTACACCAGCTGTGTACAAATAATTTTGAATGACACCTTTAGCACGTTTAGTTTGGCAGCTACAACCGTTTGAAGTTTCGGGGGCGGAGGTTACGATAGGGTACGTAACTGGCCGAGTGACTAGCACCTGGGGCACAGCCCACTGTCTCATGGCCACCAGCCAGTCAGATACGCTTTCGTAGCCTGCATCCCCAAAACTTTGATTGGTTGTAGCTATCAAACTAAACGTGATAAAAATGTCATTCAAAATTCTTTTAGACAACCATGGCGATAGGTTTTCTTCCTAGAAGGTTTTTATGATGTCACATAGCTCACCTCATATTTATATAATCTGATGGTGTCTCAAAAGGGCGAAACGCGTCAGTAAACAAGGAAAAATTTGTTTAGTACAATTTCCTCCACTCTTCACATCAGAGTCATGTAATGCTGTGAAATGCGCCAGCATGTGCAACACACAGAAGTCCGTTTGTGCCTACCATCCAGGCGTCAAGACTTATTGACAGTACCACGTATACAATCGTATACAATCTGAGAAGTCTACAGAGAGCATTATTCATTCTAAGAATATATATGTATATAATTTATTTTTTTTCAGGTGTGCGTGTTGCTGTTCGTACTGGCTCTGGCCGAGGAGAAGCAAGTGGAGAAGAGGGGTCTGATTGGCTCACTGGGTAGTTATGGCGGCGGTGGGTACGGATCGACCATCGACCACGGTATCGGCGCCAGCAGCTACAGCAGCGGCGGCATCTCTGGAGGATATGGCAGCGGCTTTGGTGGTGGTTACGGAGGCGGCTTCGGAGGCGGCTACGGAGGCGGCATCGCCTCTGGCGTTGGAGGCGGCCAGGTGACCAACATCGCCATCACCAAGCAGGTTCCGGTGCCGTACCCGGTGCCAGTGCAGCGCACTGTCCCGGTGCCAGTCAAGGTCCCCGTGACGGTGCCGGTCAACAGGCCGGTCCCGGTGCCCGTGCCGCAGCCGTACCCTGTGCCCGTGCAGAGGCCGGTCCCGGTACCCGTCAGCGTCCCTAGCCCGGTGCCCGTACCGGTACCACAGCCCGTCGTCGTCAACCAGCCGGTGCCTGTCGTCGTGGGAGGCGGAGCTGGCGTCGGAGGAGGACTCGGAGGTGGCATCGGAGGAGGAATCGGTGGCGGCATTGGTGGAGGAATTGGAGGAGGCTATGGTGCAGGCTACGGTGCTGCCATCGGCGGCGGTTATAGCGGAGGCTACAGTGGTGGCATCGGCAGTGGCTACAGTGGTGGTTACTCCGCTGGTATCTCTGCAGGCTATGGAGGCTACAGCAAATACAGCCACTAACATCAGCAACTGACATCCGAAGCAATACACGACGCTATTCAAATTTCATTACCTCATTTTTTTTGTAATTTCATATATAATAAAAACCAGATAAAAAATTATCCAAGAATTATTCTATTTTCCCAACGCCAAGTCCTGCTTGTACTGTAATTCTTTGCAGTATTTACTGTTACACCCAAACACTACCAATTCCTGACGGAGCATTCCATGATGAACATGAGGGTTAGACATAATCTCGAACTTAATAGTCGTTTTTAGCATGTGTTTACAAAGTACAAAATAAATTTTTTTTAAACTGTAACTTCAATTTATTGGTATGCAGTCCCTTGGTTCCTACCTGAACCCCACATTCCCATACAATGGCAATGGAAGACGTAGCTATTTAAAATAAGGTAATTGAGGAATGTGCACTTACTTACATTCTCTGCTGGCAACATCAGATGATCGCAAAGTTAATCTTTTAGGTTATCACACAAAGTTCCACGTTTTAATACCATATATAATAGTAACGAGATTTCTGTGGATAACACTACATATATGGTATTTACTGATTTGCAGGCTACTGTATACAGTTAGCATAAATGCTACAGAGAATGTCGAAATTATTTAGTAGCATGGATAATACTGATTGTATTTAATTTTTTCCATTATTCCATAATAACGTACTAAAATTTAACAGGACGTACAGAATGCTCCACTGACCAATTTGATGTAGACTACCGCTTTGTCTAGCATTTCTGTTTTCCATCTTACCCGCTAATCTTGCAAGTGGAGTAGTGTCGCTGTTACATGTCACGTCTCATCTTGAAAAATTACCCAATTTGCGTAAAACGAAAATCTAAGTTAAAAATCCAAATGATTTGTTCGCTGTTTTATTTACACGACATGTTTGAATATCTATTACTAAGGTGATCAAATGTCGGTTTTCTAGTTTCAGTGGTGTTTCATGAACGAAGTATGTAAATGTGCTGTCTGATTTAGATAATTCATTAAGGTAAAATTCTGTGGGAGCATGGCTTAGTTTTTGGCTCATTTTAGTTAATACAGAAAAAGGTTGTTAACATATTTTTAAACAAATCTTTTCATTCAAAGATTTTTTCTTAATCCCACCATGCCACGTGCATTATGAAAATTAAGTGTAAAATGATCAATGGTTGATCAACAGTGTACTCAAACAGTTTTGGCACTAAAATTCTTGGAAATATTCCATCTGAGTGCGATATTGAGAATAATTAACAAAAGTATTTCACTCGATACTCTAGTCCAGAGCTTCTCAAAGTAAGCTCCGCGGATTCTTTCAAGGGGGTTCGCGGTCACCTTTCACGAAAACTTGTAAAAGAACGAGTAACATTATTACGTAAAAGTTTACGAAAATGAAATTCATCACTATTTTCTCCATTTAAAATAATCGTTTATGTTTACATCAGGTCGTCTTGCCAAGCGGCGATTGCCGTTTTCAAGTCTGGACCTGCAAGTAGCTCATTCAGTGCCGCGGGGTTCGGCAGCATCTGGATTGTTCGCCGTCGGGAATTTGAGTCCTCGCTTGGGCATGGCTGTGTGTTGTTCTTAGGATAAGTTAGTTTAAGTAGTTTGTAAGTTTATGCACTAATAACCAGGGTAGTTAATTCCCTTACATTTAGAAACATTTTAACAACCTGGGAAGTCGCGTGCGCACCTACACACGGTGCTCAATGAGCAGTGACCGTTTCCACATGATATTCCAAAATTATGGGAGCTCAGTCGACCAATCAGAGAGCTGGCTGCCACATATAAGGTCCGAGACATCATTCCAACTTCCTTCGTTAGTGCACTACCTCTTTCATCATTCCCTTTTTCGCCAGTAAATTACTTCCAATATGGATCTATGTCTAAAGGGAAGCAACAGGTGGACAAATGATAAACAGTAACATGAAGCCGCATTTATTATGTGAATACTCAGAAATGCTCCGTAAGTTGCACTACACTGTGCAGGTGGAATATCAAAAAATCCTAAGTACAACAAAAGATATTTAAAAAGGTCTTTATGAAGACAGAGGAGGGTAAAGCTCAGTGTGTAATTTCGACGCGAGTCCTTTCGAACAGTTCGATGGTTCCAGTTACATTGCGCCGTCATTGTGAGGGTACTCATCCGGGCATCCAGACTAAGGACAAAATGTTTTCAAGAGGAAGGGGAGTGAATCAGCTTATTGTCAAAACTACATGAACACATCAAAGAACAAAGTTTTATTTTCTTATAGAATATAACACTGAATTTATGTACTGTATTTTAAGAGGCCCTAACTGCTAGTTTTGACAATCACACACTTGGCTTGAAATGTACTGCTAAATACAATTCACGAAACACTTGAATGGTACAAATTGCACTCATACCAAGATAAAGAAATTATAGCAAAACTGATGTGGAGTGTAAAAAAATTGCTAAAGATGGACTGAGTGCTGTTTGTTCATATATTATATTACGGTAGTTTAGGTACGTACGTCAGTTAAATATTATGTTTGGGACATAATATGAAAGGAAGACGCGACGAATGGAGCCGAGTATACCACCAGAATGTTCACCGTTCAAATTTTTCGCCATTCGCACTAGACCACTTATGGGATTGTAGGTCCTTCGTCATAGTCTGTTATCAACGTGATTTTACAAAATTATGATGTCGAACACCCAAAAGAAAGCGTAAACCGCAATTTTTTCTCTATAACTCCTAAACAGGGAACATCGTAGCAGACGGAACATGTCAGATGTTCAAATGTTCAAATGTTTGTACAGCTTAAGGGACTTAACTATAGGGTCATCAGTCCCTAAACTTACAAACTACTTATGAACTACGTACGAACTAGGACGGCACAAATATCCATGCCCGAGGGGAGATTCGAACCCCCGACCGTAGTGGCCGTGCAGACCGTGACTGAAGCGCCTCAGCCCCTCGGCCACCACGGCCGGCGAACATGTCAGAATGGATGAAAAAAGAACCGGCTCGTTGTGTGTTAATTTACTGAATAAAGTGATAAACACGGTCGCAAAAGATTTAATAAATTATCGTAAGAAAAATTTTTCACGCGACACCAAAGAGAGAAGCAAAAGGCAAAGGGGAGAGATAACCAAGCGCGATGAGAGGTTTAGTCCACCGTAACTGCCGTTACTGGTGACGAGTTTAGTAATGCAGTATCAGCAAACAAGAAATCAACAATAATCTGCCGAAACCTAGTCATCCGAATGAAGACTATAAGCGATCTTGGCCGTTTTCCATTGTAAATTAATTGAAGAGATTGTCCGCCGAGTATGACAAACTTTCAACAATGTTATTGAAACTTGTATAATATTTATATCTGTCCTACTAACATTGATACATTGAGGTAATCAGTTCTAAAATACTTTATTTCTAGTTTTCTCATAATGATATATATTTAGCAGTAATTGAATATAATGGCGACTAATTCTGTTGTTCCAGACGGATAATGAAAGCACTAAATCTTCTGTTCTTCTTCGTAAAGTAGTAAAAATTGACTACTGCTCCATAATTCTATTAAAATTACTTAAAGGTTATTTAAAAAACTGAATCCGAGTGCCATGCTCAGAGGCTAGAAATAATAAAGACATAAACTGTGCAGCTGGTTCATGAAGCATTGGAAACATCTGAATGGAAAATATTTAAACTCAACCTCTACGATCAAATTCGGAACAGAAATCAATGCTTGAAGCATTCTGAATTTCTATAGTTTCATTCGTTAAACGAAAACATAGAGATTGGAGGAAAGCTATGTATTTCGTTAAATTACGTAAGTACCCTCCACCATGAACCCAGCGAAATTTTATACAGACAGCGACAATCCTCATGTTTTAAGGTAGAGTGTCCAAAATTCCATCAATCCCGGAACAAAACTATAGATTTCTATGCAATAAAAACGCATAGTCACATTGAAAAACGCACTTTGTTGTTCTCAAATATTCAAGTTTTATTTCATACAGCCCTTGGTCTGGAAAAAAAGCATCTCTAAAATCGGTAGAGCCGTTCTCTAGTTATCTTGCGACCGAAGTATTTATGGAACCATTTTTATGTTGCAAAGTACCCTTCCCCGTGCACTGTATGAAACTCTTTGTAATGAAGGTTAAGCGTGCGAAATGTCGTGAAGATCGGAATGAAACTGTAGACTTCGTGAGTCTGTAGGAGAAGTATGCTCCACGATGCACCTATGACAAAATACTTTCTTAGCTGATGATTTCTACCTATAAACTACATTCCTGCCAAATTTCAGCATCATAGGTGAAGTAGTTTCGAGTATCCGTGTTCAGTAGCGTTTATATAGATAGAGATAAGAAAACAGATTGCTTAATTTTTGATGCCAGAGAATTAAGTGAGAATTGCAGACAAAATTAAGTAGTAACATTCAAATCTGTAATGCTAACTTTATTTCATACGAGGACATGCCTGATGCGACAGTTTTACGGCATCTAAAGCGAAACTGTTGTGAGCGGTAGACTTCGTTTCATTATGTTGTGGGGCGGGGGGAGGGGGTCAGTTACAAAATGTTTCATGAAAGTCCGAAATTTCGTGCAAACTTTGTTGCAGGTCCCTAACTACTTCCATTTTCTAATAATTGATGCATAAATCTGGGTATTCTCACGCTGTGGCCTCTCATTAGCTATGACGTTATAACTGCTGAGCTATGTGACGTGCCCTTTTGTTTTTGGGTCAGGAACCTTCGAGGGCGTACGGTGAACAGTTCACCAAAGTTCAATTGCAGTCGAATGAATGTTTCATGAAGACATAGAAACAAACATTCATTTATGTCCTTACAAAATTGGATCTACAAGAAACTAGTCCCTCACCTTAAGGTAATCAAAAGTGAGGTGTAAACTTCTTGCCGGCCGCGGTGGCCGAGGGGACTGAGGCGCTCCAGTCACGGTCTGCACGGCCACTACGGTCGGGGGTTCGAATCCCCCCTCGGGCATGGATATTTGTGCCGTCCTAGTTCGTAAGTAGTTCATAAGTAGTTTGTAAGTTTAGGGACTGATGACCCCGTAGTTAAGTCCCATAAGCTATAGAAACATTTGATTTTTGAAGTCTTCTTTAAAATCAGTTTTTTGCCCTTATATTTAATTAAATTATTTTTGAAGAAGTGGGAACACCATCTGTGACAACATTCGGACAAGGATTATGATAAGAAAAAAGGCAATAAACATGTAATAGTGCTACAAAATTAAGTTACATAATTGTCTACGGCATTTGACTAAGTCGTGGAGCAGGTATCTGGCTCTACGCTCCAGAGAGCGAGCCTCTCCCGTGTAATGAGACCGGAGGTGGAGGGAAAGGGCCGTGCAGTGTATATAAGCGCCGGAGAGCGGCGGAGGCAGCATCAGTCATTGCCTGCCACACATTCACCACACGCAGCAACGCAATGAGGATCCTGGTAAGCACGTGTCTAATTCTTCAGCGTTCCTAGGCGAGGCGTTCTCATGATGAACATTCGGATATTCTACTGTTTATTCGTGTCTTTCTTGGACGATGTTTCAAATTCGCAGTGTCATCGTGTGTTTCCGATACTGATACCATTGTAAAACGAGTCCGGCATTTTTCCATCTAGACCGTGATATAGTTGGACCAAAATTGATGGCGGGCAGTGTATTTCTAGACAACAACAACTTTGCCAGTTTCAAGGGAAAGTTGAAGCACGCATATACAGGGTGAATCACCTAACACTTGCACCGAAAATATTGTACAGATCGAAAGTCTTGACTGATATCTACTGTTTGTAATGGATGCGTTCTTCAATGCAACAACATTTTGACCAGTAAATTATTTAAGTCCACCAAGTGAAGCGTTTTCGAAACAGACAATAGCAAGCGTGAGCCGTCCAGCACCATTTGTCAGTGATGGAATATATGGGCTGCATGTAGTTCCATGAAAACAATGTAGATCCATTATCTCTTGTTGTTTAATGCTATTTCCTCCACTCTTCACATCAGTGCCATTTAATGCTGTGAAATGCGACAGCATATGCAAGATACAGGAGTCAGTCTGTGTCTATCCTCCAGGGCTCAAGTGTTTTATTCACTGTACCACATATATATCGTCTGTACTCTGAGAAGTCTATAGAGACCATTACTCATTCATAAGGATATATATAACATTTTTCAGGTGTGCGTGTTACTTTTCGGACTGGCTTTGGCCGAGGAGAAGCAAGTGGAGAAGAGGGGTCTGATTGGCTCTCTGGGTAGCTATGGCGGCGGTGGGTACGGATCGACCATCGGCCATGGTATCGGCGCCAGCAGCTACAGCAGCGGCGGCATCTCTGCAGGATATGGCAGCGGCTTCGGTGGTGGTTACGGAGGCGGCTTCGGAGGTGGCTACGGAGGCGGCATCGCCTCTGGCGTTGGAGGCGGCCAGGTGACCAACATCGCCATCACCAAGCAGGTGCCGGTGCCGTACCCGGTGCCCGTACAGCGCACTGTCCCGGTGCCAGTCAAGGTCCCCGTGACGGTGCCGGTCAACAGGCCGGTCCCGGTGCCCGTGCCGCAGCCGTACCCTGTGCCCGTGCAGAGGCCGGTCCCGGTACCCGTCAGCGTCCCTAGCCCGGTGCCCGTACCGGTACCACAGCCCGTCGTCGTCAACCAGCCGGTGCCTGTCGTCGTGGGAGGCGGAGCTGGCGTCGGAGGAGGACTCGGTGGCGGCATTGGAGGAGGCTTCGGTGGAGGCTATGGTAGTGCCATCAGTGGCGGCTATAGTGGCAGCTACGGTAGCTCCATCGGCGGAGGTTACAGTGCTGGCATCTCCGGAGGCTATGGAGGCTATGGGAAATACAGCCACTAACATCAGCAACTGACGTCCGAAGCAATGCACGACGCCACTCACATTTCATTACCTCATATTTTTCGTAATTTCATATACAATAAAAAAAAGCAGATTAAAAAATGTCTAAGAATTATTCCATTTTCGCCACACCAAGTCCTGCTTGTACTGTAATTCTTTGCAGTATTTACTTATACACCCAACCAATACAAATTCTTGACGGAGCATTCGATGATGAACACAATTTTAGAATATACGAGTATATGTTAGGACTTTTCTGTGCATAACACTGCACATATGATATTTACTCATTTACAGGCTACTGTATACAGTTAGCACAAATGTTACAGAGAATGTCGAAATTATTTAGTAGAATGGATAATACTGATTGTATTTCCTTTTCTGTTCTACAGAGCAATTCCTTAATTACGTGCAATATTTTAACAGGACGTACAAAATGCTCGACTGACCAATTTGATGTAGTCTGCCGCTTTGTCTAGAATTTCTGTTTTTCATCTTATTTACAATTAACATGCTTATTACTGCAATGCTACGGTGGCAGCAGCACTGTGTTTATGCCCGATATCAGGGAGGGGAAAGTTGTCTGGCGTATACTCTGCTATTCTTGCAAGTGGAACCCTGTCGCTGTTACATGCCGCATATCAAGTTGAAAAATTACGCAATTTGCGTAAGACGAAAATCCAATTTCTAAATCCAAGTGATTTTTTAGCTTTGTTGATGAGGCGAAGACATCAAGAAACCGAAAAAAGGACGATGTAAAAGGTTTGTACCAGAAGATCGACAGATACAGCAAGCCACTGAATTTCAAAGGACACAAAACTAAAATGAAATTGTATGAAAACATGGAAGAAGCCCGTCAGAAAATCAATATGTGCAATAAACTACTTTATCTCAGCAAACACAAAGTAAAAATGAAATCACAAAACAAAGTTGTAGAATCAGGGATTCACCGTTACGTGAATAAACAGCATAGTGGGTTCTGTGACAGAGACAATATATACAAAAGAGATGTTCTTAACATGCGTCGGAATTGCTACCCAAAGAGAGGAAACTCTGAAACGGGGAAACATGGTATGAAGCAGCCCGATGAAAGTAATCCGAAGGAGGATGGCGAGAACATGATGGGATTGACGTATTTGAACAAGGAACAGTTTTTACTGGAAGAGAATGTAGAGCAGGAGGAATCAACAATGTACCCGATATTGACAGCAATGGTGGGAGAGCAGATTATCACAATAACAACAAACACTGGGAGTCAAGTGAGCGCTATTGACGAAGATTTGTATTTAATATGTAAAAGGGAGAAACGGATCGAGGGTGAAGAAAAAATTAAGAGTACAATATCATCGATCTTTTCAGGATCAAAGATAGAGTTGAAGAGAAAGGTTTTTTTAAGATTGAATATTAAAGGGCGAGTGGTTTGTAGTAATTAAGGAACTGAGGACGGTATGTGCAAATTAGGAATGAAAATTGATTATGAACAAAAATATGTAGAATGGACGCAGAGTGGAATGGAGATGGAAAATTATCAGGGAAACTGTAGGACTGAAGTTAACGTCATTAGTTATGGCAAGTTGCCACAAGCAGAGGAACAGAATGAGTGTTGCAATGAAGACAAGAGGGAACAACAAACTGTTATGAAAATACGACAAATTGTATCGAATCTTGAGAATGTACCTGAAGACCAGCTAGTGAAGTTAGAGGACTTATTAATGAAATATCGAAAGGTATTCAGGGACGAGGTGGGAGAGATCAGAAACTATGAAGAAGTATTCTTTAAGCACCATCACAAAATTCCTTTCGCATTAAAAGATCGAGTGAATCAGGAAGTGCAGAGGATTCTAAAAAATAATATCATGGAGCGAAGTAATTCACAATACAATAACCCAGTTATACCGGTGGTAAAAAGAAATGGTGATATAAGGCTGGTTCTGGACGCCAGACACCTAAATAAAATCATTGAGTCGGAAACAGACCGTCCGTCAAACATAGACGAACTTTTAGCAAAATTTCATAATGTGAGAGTACTGGCTGGGCTTGATTTGGTGAGTGCCTTTTGACAGATTAAACTAATTAAAAAATGTAGACCTTTCACGGCTTTTCTCAATAATGGTTTGTGTTACCAATTTCGAAGACAACCATTTGGACTAAAAATTAGTACTTCAGCTTTTGTGCGAGCGATGGGCTTCGTATTAGGCGAGAATTTGATGGAAAAATTATTGTGTACATAGATGGCATAATAGTTGGAGTTAAAGATTGGAGCGGGTACTTCACATTACTGGAGGAAGTGTTAAGAAGATTTGATGACAGTAATATGACGATTAATCTGGAGAAATCACGATTTTGTATGTGTGAGATAAGGTTCCTTGGACATGTCATCACACATGAAGTAATAGCGCCGAACCCAGAGAATATCAAAGCGATAAAGACTTTCCAAGACAAACAACACGTAAACAATTAAAATCATTTCTTGGAATTGTGGGATTTTTTAGGAAGCTCGCTACAGTTGAAACTTTGACTGCACAATATTTTGAATGGGTTGCTAAAAAAATCTAAAGGTTGGAAGTGGACTCAGGATTGCGAAAGAGAGTTTAACCTGTTTAAAGAAAGCTTAATTAACGCACCGATTTTGAAACATCCTGATATGAATCTAGAATTTTGTATTAATGTTGACGCAAGTGGATTCGGCATCGGAGCCGAGTTTTATCAAATTGATGAGAGGGGAGATCATTGTACAGTAGCATACGCGAGCCGAGTGTTAACTCCCGCTGAAAGAAAATACACAGTCACGGAACAAGAATGTCTCGCCGTGCTGTGGGCATTTAAAAATTCCACATTTATTTAGCAGGGAGGAGAACCCGAGTGTATACAGATAACCATGCTCTACAGTTCCTGATGCAGACCAAGCTTATGCCAGGAAGACTTACCCGATGGGCGCTCTATCTACATCAATATGACTTTGATATTTATTATATTCGGGGAAAAGAAAACATTGTAGCAGACTGTCTGTCAAGGGCACCTATAAGTGAAACTGGATATAAAAGAAATGCAGGAAAGAAAGATGAATAGACTGTTATGTTGATTAATGCGGCACCTTTTGAAAATTATCGTAAAGAACATTTTTGATCAATCAAAGAACTGTGGTGTCGCACAAGTCCAAAGTGCGCGCCACCTACTTTCGCCGCGCGCCGCCATGCACGCACGGCGCGGCGTTCTTACGACGTCAGCCACGAGCGCCCTCTGTGACAACTCCGCTCGTGGCCACGACTGAACGACATCGTTCACTTGGGACTGAGATAGCCACCAGTTAACACTTCGGAATCAGATAGGCACCAGTGAAGACTTAGCTATCGGACAGGCACTAGGCAGGCCTCTAGCTCAACTATGTATCTGCAGTACTGATCTCTGTAAAAGTTAAGTATTGTATAAATTCTGTGCAATATATATCTCGTTCTAATTTACTCTAGTGTTTCTAGTTTCTGCCTGCTCCCCTCCGTACCTGCACCAGCGTGCTATCTTTATTCCTGTGTCGGTCTCATTCCACTCGGCCACCGACACCTACGACGGAAACGAGACACAAAAGCGGCGACGAGGCTGGGACTCAAAAGTGGCGACGAGGATGGGATACAAAAAGAACAACAAAGTAAGGGCCAATGGATACAGAAGATAAAACAAAGACTGCAGAACAGAGAAAATGTGAACATTAGGCAATTTTACAAAATTTATGAAGGAATATTATATTACAAGACCTTTGGGAAAAATGAAATGTGGAATATCTGCATACCGGACGAAATGATCAACAAATTGATATGGTACACACACTACAAGTTCGGACATTGTGGGCCTGCCAAATGGAAAGAAAAGCTGATCGAGTGTCGTTACTTCCCACAGATGCTAAAAAGGACAAGAAAGGTTTTGAAGATATGTAAGAGTTGTCAAATGATGAAACCCAGCACAGTGACTTATCAGATCAAAAGGTATGCTACAATACCAACAAAAGTTAATGAAGTAATAGCAACACTTTTGTACGGGCCAGTAATTATGTCACGGAGACGAAATCGTGATGTTCTTGTGGTTGTGGACCTATTCTCAAAATATCTAAGAGTTCGACCGCTGAAGGAGGCGAATAGTAAGAAAAATTATTATCAGAATATCCGGGAACAGAGCACGTCTTGAGTGATAATGGACCTCAATAACGATCAGAAAGGTGAAAGAGCATGCTCAGAAGACACAAAATAAAGCCTATATTGATATCGGCTTATAGACCAGAATGTAATCCAACAGAACGCATTAGGCGCGAGGTAGTCAGATTTCTGGAAACACATGCGTATAAGACGCAGAGGTCATGGGACGATTATCTGCAGACATTGAAGATGTTACTAATAACCTAATGCATACGTCTACCGGATTTATATTAAAAGCAAGTATTACGGGAAATACCACCGAAAAATACCGTCAAGGAAATGATAGTTTTGCCACCGCAAAGAATAAGAATGAACCTGAGAAGTGTAAGAAGACAAGCGCTGGAGAAAGCGAAACGCTGTGCGGAAATAAGAAACCGGGCACATAATGAAAGATACCAACAACCACAATTCAATATAGGAGACTGGGTTTTGCTAAAAAAAAAAAAAAAAAAAAAGAAAGCTAGCAGTCGGCCGCGGTGGCCGAGGGGACTGAGGCGCTCCAGTCACGGTCTGCACGGCCACTACGGTCGGGGGTTTGAATCCCCCCTCGGCCATGCATATTTGTGCCGTCCTTAGTCTTAGTTAGTTCATAAGTAGTTTGTAAGTTTAGGGACTGATGACCCATAGACTATACAAACATTTGAACATTTGAAAGCTAGCAACACGCGGGGATGACGGATGTAAGAAATTCTACAAATGTTATATTGGACCATTTGAAGTGCATCAAAAACATCCTAATTCACATGAACTCCTATCACTTAAAACCAATAAAAAGTAGGAATACGTCACGTAGTTGACCTCGAGCCTCATTAGAAATGAGAACGATCTTTCGAGACAGTTTTGTGTACTCCATCTAGTGAAACATTGTAAATAGAGTATAGTATCTCACTTCAAGCAAAACTGATAGGTGTTAATGTAATAGATGTCAATGTAAAACTTTATGTAAAGGAAAAGTTTTGTAATTTGTTTCGTGTGGTGAAACGTGAATAAGGAAAGATAAGAAAGCCTGATATGTTTTCAGAACTGGTATGAGTTGGATGTGAAGTGACTATGTAGGCAGAAGAGACACAGCAGCAACAATCAACGTGCCAGTCTTTGGGACGGGAGCGCGGCTTGCTTCAAAAGACTAGCGAGTCGACGCACTCCTGCGCCAACAATGACCATTCTGCGCTTCTTACTGACTCCGGACATTAAAGGAACGCCGACGTCACTGACCAAAAACATCAATGGACGCCGCTTCGCCGTGCTGAGCAGCGAATTCACCGTGCAGCCACCTACGAGTGAGACAGTATAAGTGCTAAATCATGTTTGTTCAGATTGTGTGATGCGCAGTCGAGCTACAACGCAAAATGCTATGACTAAAAGTGGAAGTTTTTTGTGTATTAAAGTCATGTGCGACGAAAGTGAAAGTGAAGAAACTTTTTTAGGAGATATACTCAAAGTTTTATGTAAATCAAAAAATCTTCCTATTGGAAATTTTCAATTTCTTTTAGAACGACGGAGGTATGTAAGGTCACAGATGAACCTTACGTTTACATGTGGCAGCGCGCCTCCACATCACATTTAAAAAAATGTATGCTTTTAATTATTCTGTATTCTCGATAGACTTACATGTATGTACTGTGCAATTCTTTTATTTTATTTGTATGTTTGTTAATATTTTCATGCCTCATTTGATCACATGTCAGTTGAGCAGAGATAAAAATGTAGCTGCCAGCCAGAGACATAATTTTGTAAACAAACAACGATCAGCGCGGAGCATGCTGGGACTCTTGTGTGTGTGAGGACGGGATAGTCGAGTGGTGGGTCGCGTCGTGAGCGGACGGAATTCGCGTATCGGGTACAATCGCCGGCACCGCCATAAAATATCGCGTATACCACGTGGTTCAAAATCTATCGGACCAAGCTGCGTGGTCATCACTCCGTAGCTTACAAACTACTTAAACCTAGGTAAACTAACCTAAGAATAAAACACACATCCATGCCCAGTGAGGACTCGAACCTCCACGGCGAGCAGCCGCGCGCTCCGCAGCGAGGCGCTTTAGACCGCTCGGCTACTCCATCGCGGCACCGCGTGGTTCATTGGATGTAAATGTATCTACTGTGAACAAACGTTTACTTTATTCTGCGCGGCAGTGACGAAGCGTAAGTAAGTGCCAAAAAGTATCTGGCTCGGGATCGCGCCATTCGCAAACAATCGCGTCGCGCGCCATCGACAGTCAACGTTTCGTGTCTCAACCGGGAGACGAACACGAAATCACGTATTTAGACCCACAAGAACTGGTATGGATGCAAAAAATATTTTTATCCACAGTATTTGAAAGTGACACAGTACGTTTTTATTGGATCGTGTTGGTGAATGTAAAAGAAGCTGTACCATCAACAAAAGGATTCTTGTGTTGCACATGGAAAACGTAAGGACCAGGAGAAGAGGCATGATAAAAGATATATATCCAATGTGTTATAAAATATTTAGTAGTGAATAATAACTTGACAAAAATAACAAAAGGCTTCTTCTTTGCATACCCTTCACACAATAATAGACAGTATTATAACTATAAACAGTGAACAAAAAGGACTGAAACAAATTTACGTAAAAGAAAATTATACTTTGTTTTAATGAATCGCTTATGTTGTTTTGAGAGCTAAAGATTGTGAACAAAAGTTTCATTTAAATCTTGTGATAGTATTTGCAATCCACAACTAGACAAACATATAGGCCTACTAATGTTTATCAACATTGACATTTTATGTTAAAGAATTTTAACCGTAGAAAAAAAGGAGAAAATGATTTGCAAGCAATTTGATTCAGATCTGTAAGTGGTAAATACAGCTGAGTATAGACATTTTCAGGTTACATGTAATTTTAAGAAGGTGATTGACGTTTTTAAAAAGCATCAAAATGTTCAAATGTTTGTTAAGCTTATGGGACTTAACTACGGGGTCATCAGTCCCTAAACTTACAAACTACTTATCGACTAGCTTATCCTAAGGACGGCACAAATATCCATGCCCGAGGGGGGATTCGAACCCCTGACCGTAGTGGCCGTGCGGACCGTGACTGAAGCGCCTCAGTACCCTCGGCCACTGCGGCCGGCTTAAAAAGCATAGTGAACATTTTAAAATGATTAGAGCTTTTTGCGTATGTCACAGAGTACTATTTCTAGAGAGAAAACCTGAAAGGCAATCTAACTTCCAAACATTAATGACTTATTTTATCATATTTAATAACATAATTAATGAAAGTAATTATCAATTTAAATTATTCAGGAAGAAGCCTTTCATATATTTTAGTGGAGTATATGCCACAGCAAAAGATAGATCCTGATCGAAAATCTGCTAATCACATAAGCATTCATTACGTGCACGTAGATATTTTACACATTTTCACATTCTGCGGCTTGCACGTGACGCATCCGTTGGACATTTATAAGGTGGGTGGTAAGTACCTCAACTGTGACGCAGTGCAGATGCGTATTCGAGTTACTGGGGAGACAAATACTGGTAATTAATTTTTTTATCATAGAATTAATTTATAGGACAAAATATTACATGTGTTGTATGACATTGTATGCAGCTTGACAGACACGAAGCTTACATCAGATTTTAAACCGACGATTTATAATTCAGGGCCATTTTTTTTTTAATTTCCACACATAATTTAATTTCAACTGCCACCTCCGCCTTATACTGTGTTATCCAAGGATATCTAATAGGACTTATCCTTCTGCCTATATGATCCTCTGCAGCCTTCACAACTCTCTCAGAGCTACCCATTCTTCTTCTACGGTACTACTTTCTCCCGTTCCGATCAGTCTTTGCCTAATGATCCCACTGAAACTCTCAACATTCTCTGGTTCCTTCAATTTGTACAGGTTCCTTCTCCTAACTTTTCTTTTTCCAGTTTGTTAAGTTTTAATCTACAGTTCATAACTAATAATGATCAGAGCCAATATTTGCCCCTGGGTATGTCTTACAGTTTAAAACTTGGTTTCTAAACCTGGACTCACCGTTATAAAGTCAGTCTGGACTATTACTGTCTCCTGGTCTATTCCACGTATACAATCTTCTTTCGTGATGATTGAACCAAGCGTTTGTGATTAGTAATTCTATCAGGCGATGTCTTTCATTCCTTTCCCCCAGTGCATATTCAACTTCTAAATTTCCTTCTCTTCCCTTTCCTACTACTAAATTTAACTCTCTTCAGACAAAATCTTGTACCCTATGTTTAAGAGAGAGATGCCCCTGTATATATCCAGTATCTTCTTGTCCTCTTTCTTGTGTAGTGGTATTATAATGGCTTCTTTCTAGTCTATGGGTATTTTCTTATTTCTCCAGAGATCTGTCATTATATTGTACATACTTCTTTCTATTTCAGGCCCACCGCACATGATCTCTTCAGTAAAGATACCATCATTTCCTGATCCTTTGCTGTTTTGACGTTTTTAATTGCTTCTGTTACCTCTGCTCTGGTGGGTGTATTATCTAAACTATCGTAGCGCGAAAGGTCAACGGCTTCATGAGCGGAAGAGATGGCCAGTCAATTCAAAGCAGATTTGACGAATTCCAACGGTCATCAAGGCGGATGAACTTTCTCAGAACAGAGTGGCGTCTGCACTCCAGTGGGGCGGCCTGATTACATCCTCTGTGGCTAACCAACTCAGTTGTAACCACGCTATCGCAAATGCGGTAGCCAAAGTCTAAACTTCGGCTTGTGAAGCAGCCAGGAAGCATGTGATAATTACAAATATTGTACTTCTATGTTCCCATAATTCATATCTGACGAAGGGAACCCATAAAGAGTAATTTAAGTACATAAAAATGAATGTTTGTCTGTATGTCCTCTATGTGTTCATAAACCATTCATTTGATTGCAATGAAAGTTTGGTGAACAGTTCACCGTACGCCCACGAAGGTTCCTGTCCCAAAAACAAAAGAGCACGATACATAGCTCAGGAGATATAACGTCATAAATAATGAGAGGCCACCACGTGAGAGTGCCCAGAGTTATGCGTCAATTGTTGTAAAATGCGAGGAGTTACGGACCTGTAACATGTTTGCATGTAATGTCGGACGTTTATGAAGCGTTCTGTAACTGACCCCCCCCCCCCTCCCCCACCCACACACACAAAATGATAAAAAGAAGTCTACCGCTCACAAACTTTTTGCTGTAGATGTCATAAAAGTGTCGCATCAGGCATGACCTTTGTGTCAAATAAAGTTAGCATTACAGATTTGCATGTTACTATTTATTTTTGTCTGCAACTCTCCCTTAATTCTGCATCCAAAATTAAGCAATATTAAGCAATCTGTTTTCCTAATCTCTATCTACGTAAAAACGAAAGGAAACTCGCTCACTCACTGACTAAACACGAAGTCCCGAAAACTACTTCACCTATGATGCTAACATTTGGCAGGAATGTAGTTTATAGCTAGAAAATGTCACCTATGAAAGTATTTTGTGATAGTAGCATGGTGGAGGGAACTTACGGAATTTTACAAAACGTATAGTCTTGCTTCATGCTTATGAATTTTTCCACACATGACCGTTAAACCAAGAGGAAGATCACTGGATACATAAATGCTTATATGGTGCATGACAGAGGGTATCTTGCAGCAAACTTTGCCGAGAGAGGGAAAGGTGGAAACGAACAAAGAGATGGAAGAGAAAGAGGTGGATGCAGAGGGAGGGGGGACGAGGATGCGGACTACGAGATTGTAGGATAAATAAACACCCGGGCAACCCGGGCAACGCCGGGCTTACAGCTAGTATGTAATAAAAATTACTGCGACCAAGACCTACCTGTACATTTAGTAAGTGTCACAGCAATTTCATATTCCAACCTGTGAAATAGTGTGTTGCTGTTGTTTCAATTTTCTCCATTAAGAAAAAAAACCCTGCCTATTTCAGTGTCTCTCTCTCTCTCTCTAGGTCTGTCTCTCTCTCTCAAATGTTCAAATGTTTGTAAATCTATCGGACCAAACCTGCGTGGTCATCAGTCCGTAGCTTACAAACTACTTAAACCTAGGTAAACTAACCTAAGGAAAAACACACACACCCATGCCCCAGGGAGGACTCGAACCTCCACGGCGAGCAACCGCGCGCTCCGCAGCGAGACGCCTTAGACCGCTTTTTTTTTTTTTTCTTTTTTTTTCTTTTTTTTCGGGTCTCCTTCCTCCCCTTCAACCCGTCCTTGCACTCGCCAAATGTGGCCTTCTCGGCCTGGCTTCTCCGCCATAAAATGAATGGTTCTTCTGTGTTGTTCCTTGTAAATGAGATGTGAGAGTATAATATCAAATAAATAAAAATAAACTTCTTCTTCCTGAGGAGGAATACGAGCTGACGACTGCAAAATGTAAAAGAAAAGTCCCTTCTCCTGGGATTAATATTAACGTTAATGATAAAAGTAGAGGAAAAAAAACGAAAACATCCTTTTGTGACAAATTTGAAGTCTGAATCACTGATTTAACTTCTGCGAAGTGCATGCCTTTTCAGGGTACTGTTGAGGCCTTCACGGCTACCGTAGCGGCCACGGGGCCCACGAAGTCCCCACCGTACTTCACCCTCAACAGCAGTCCCCTACTTCAGCATGCGACTGCGATTCATTCTTCTTTTAATACATAATTATCCTACACCCTGCTTTTCAAACAAAATTTGTAACATATTCCCAAAATTCTTTTTATTATCCTTTTTTCGGTAAATATTGTAATACTCGTGAAGTATATATTCTTTGTAATTTTGCACATTGTCATTACCTTTGTTAGCGATTACGTAGTGACAAAAATTGCCAATAATCCAGTGGATGGTGTTGTTCTTTTGTCGAGGAAAAAACATTTCTTCTGGAAAAAAGACGTAATCCAAATTGATTTCTCTACCATCACTTCTCTTTAGGAAAGATATCTGTTTAATAAGTTCCTTCCATATTTCGGTGTTCCCCATGCAAAGGAATCGATGGTCTAAAGTGTCCGTTCTGTGACATTTTAAACATTGGTTTGTGTCACTGAGGCCAATGGCATATAATTTTTCATTTGTACTTACTATGTTGTTAATTACTCTATACCAAGCCACTTGTGTGTCTGAGGAGAGTACTTTGTTACTTATATTTTTCCAAATAATTTTCCAATTTCTGTTTGGAAACCTGGCCTCCATCTTATTTTTATGGTCCTGTGCTCTTAGTCTGTGCATCATATACTGATAGTTCCTCTTGGTCTTGTCCGGTAAAATGCAACTCATATAACTGAGCTCCAAGTAATAACTACGTATATGTTTCAATTTGTAATTAATTGAATTTATATTAATTGGTGGCTGCAGACTGTCAGGTTTAAAAAGGTTGAATAACTGTGCTGTAATACCTTCAGGCTGGCTTTCAATTAGCTGTAAGGATCTCTTAACAAATAAAACTGTCGATTTTTTCTGAATATCAGTAAGTCCTAGTCCTCCCTCTTCCGGTTTTAACGTTGCTGTCCCTACTGAAACCCTAAAAATCGCTCCATGCCAAAGATATTGGCAAACTGTCGACATAATAGCTTTTGCTATTTCCTTCGGTAAGGGTAAAATTTGCCCTACATATATAGCTTTCGAGAGGACGACGCAGTTGATGAGTCTAACTTTTTGCTTGATGTTCAGCTCCCTCGTATGATTTAGTATGACTGTACCACGAATCCTACCTAAAATCTTCTTCCAGTTGGACGCTATCATTCGCAGAGGGCAGCTGCAGAGAATAAGCCCGAGGGCTGTGTGCTGTTCGACGCGCTGCGCCCAATTAATCTGGGGATTCGTGAGACCATTTAAATTAAGGAATGCACTCTTGGCGCCGTTGATTTGTGCTCCCGACGCGTTGCAATAGAGCTGTACGATGTCTGTT
Source organism: Locusta migratoria (assembly GCA_026315105.1). Lineage (NCBI taxonomy): Eukaryota > Metazoa > Arthropoda > Insecta > Orthoptera > Acrididae > Locusta > Locusta migratoria. The sequence continues at coordinate 186,978,443 of CM048745.1, forward strand.
AATTTCGCCAAGTCAGTCTGGCTCCTGACGATCACACCAACGTCATCAGCATAAGCGTTGGTTACATATTTCACTCCTGATAGTGAAATACCTGTGAGAGCATCCGTCAATCTTCTTAATAGTGGTTCCAGTGCTGCTACGTACAGGATCATCGAAAGTGGACTTCCTTGAGGGACGCCACTGCTAATTGATATGTCCTTAGTATAATGCCCGTTTATAGTAATCTTTGTTTTTATACCTTCTAACATATTCCTTAAAATTCGGACATTGCAGTCGTTAAGTCCCATGTAAGTCAAGGTTGATAAAAGGTATCCGTGATTCACGTTGTCAAAGGCTTTTGCAAAATCGATAAAAGCAAGTCCTCCGTGTTCTACCGTGTTGGAAAAAATCGATACAATGTCCCTGTATTCACTGACGGTCTTTAATATATTGCGCCCTGGGAAACACGTCTGATGGCCGCCAATAATTTTTTCGAGAGCAGAACGTAACCTCTCTTTGATGACCCTCGCTACGATTTTATAATCGGAATTCATCAGTGTAATTGGTCGTAATTTAAGTATATCTTTCGTTTCCATATTCCTACCTTTCGGAAGGAGCACCGTAATACTCTGTGTAAAGTCTATGGGGACTGCCACCCCAAGTAGTGTTTCATTGACAATTTCAGTAAATTTACTTCCTATTATGTTCCAGTAAGTAGTATAAAATTCAATGGGCAATCCGTCTGGGCCTGGTGATTTTTTTTTGGGCGAGGACTTTAAAATATCTAAGACTTCCTCTTCTGTTATGGCTCTTTGTATATCACGGTTATCTTCATCAGTGATGGTGTCCTGTAATCCAGAATCTGATAAAAACTCCGTTATAACTATTCCCTCTATGGGACTGTTACCATAGAGTTTAGTAAAATAACTGAAGGCCGCATGTAGAATGTCTTTTTGATTCGTTAGGACACTGTTATCCTCTGCCCGAAGACTCTCTATAAAACTTTTGCGTCGAAAGTTTGCATGGCGTATAAGGTGATAGAGCGAGGCAGTTTCTTCTTCCACAACAGTTTGAGTGTGTGATTTGATTTTTAGGCCGTCTAGCTGTGACTTCTTAATTTTTATGAGCTGAGCCTTTATCCTGTTAATTTCCATTATGTTTTCTTGATTCATTGGTTGTTCGTAAAGATCCCGGAGACAAGTGTAATAGAATTCTACTGTGTGTCTCAACCATCTCGCTCTCTCCTTACCGTATGCTATCAACGTGGCTCTAAGTTTCTTCTTTGCTTCCGTGGTCCACCACTCAATGTTCGATCTGTATTTGTGGCGACGTCGTAAAGCAGTCTGCCACGCCTCGTTGATTGTGTCAGCAATGGCTGTATCTGACAACATGTTGATATTCAGTTTCCACAGCTGCCGACCCCAATATGTTTTTTGTTTCTCTAACCGAACACTGCATCTTACGGCTAGGTGGTCAGAGAAGGCGGTCGGTATGACTTCAATTGCTGACACTTTATTTTCCAGGTTCGAAGAAACATAGAACCTATCAATTCTACTTTGTGACCTACTTGTGATATAAGTATATCTGACGAGGGTGGGATATTTAATTTCCCATGCATCTTTCCAGCGTAGGTGAGTAACAAGAGCTTCGAGTTCCCTGGATTTATTGAAGTTTGGTCTCTGGTCCTTTTCGTGTAAAACACAGTTCCATTGTCTTTAAGTAATGTTAAAATATCACTCTTAAAAAACTTAGCTCTGTCCGCCCTCGCATTATTCCCCGATGGTGCATAAACGTTGAGAAATGCGGTGTTATGAAGTTTACACCGAATGCCCCTTCCTGAGTCTAAAAGACTGACATCTTTTATTTCAATTCCCTCCCTGACTAGGATAGCCGTCCCACAATGGAGTTCATGAGCTATGTTTAAAATTTCCCTAAAGCCAGCCACATTGATGTTCGGTATTTGCACTTCTTGCAATAAGGCAATATCAGTGTCTGATTGGTACAGAAATTCTTTAAGAGCAGCTACCTTAACATTACTTTGAATTCTATTTATGTTTAAAGTAGTGACATTATACGTTTGCTCCATTAGGAGACGTGGCAAATTACGAATGGGAAAATTATTGAAGGGATAATATAATTCTGTCTTTGCTATTCTTTCTATCATTTCTCTTCAACTTACAAAATCGTGACATATCTCCACTCTGACTAATAATGAGAATAATAAGAATAATGAATAACAGGTACGTATGGATCGGTTCATTGTCAGTATCATCTTTAGCAATAGCAAGCTTAGTAAAAGACGTCGTCTTCATCTTGTGGCAGTTCGTCTACCATATCGACATCCTTGCCATCCTCGTTGCCTTCAGACCAGTCCACTTCTGCCTGTGTAGTGCTCCGTCTAAGCAGTGAATCATCTTCGTTTGGTGATAGGGGCTGCATACTGTCGGAAGGCAGTTGTCTGTTAAGTTCTTGAGGGCGCACGGAAGCACTCCTTGTTGTAGATTTTTCTTTTTTCTTGTCACGTTCCTGAATGGCACATAATTTTTCCTTCAAAATAGGTGCAACCTTTTCAGCATTTTCATGAGCCACCCGACGTTTTTTGTTTCTCTTCCTTTTTGGGGAGCCCTCTGGAGACAAATTGGGCGATATCTCATTGGAATCAGCGGAAGATTTCTCAGAAGGTTTACAGTCTTGCTTCCCCTCCATATGTCTGTTCTCAACCTCCTGCTGAGTTCCAATGTTCGCTTTGTCTAGACTTTTCCTTTTATCAGTTTTATGTGCACTAAGTTGTGTGTCCCCAGGAGAAATTTCATCCTCTGCTGTTTGAATTTTGTTCATAGTGAGATCGTCATGGACACTGGTGGGACAGTCCGGATGCACTTCAGTTTCCATAGGTATTTGGTCGGAAATTCGATCCCCTTCCTGTTGTGAAACTAGGGAGACCGGTGCAATTTCGGATGGTTTGGTAGCCTGCGTTTTCGCCTGTACGGTGGGTGGATTGTCGGGCTCATCAGATGTTACTGTCGGCATATCAGTTGCGTGGCTCTCGTCTGCTGCACTGACGTCATCGGTGCCTCGCTGCTCCGCGTTGTTTCCGGGTGCCGGCAGGGCTTCGGCGAGTTGCGACTGCTCAGTTGTTGTCGCCTCGGCGGGGCCGCTGGGGTAGACGGCGGCCGCATACGTCAGCCTGAGGCTGACCGCCTGGCCCGGGGCCGCAGGCTCCGCGCGCGGCAGCTGCGCCGGCCGCCTCTTGCTGCACTCGCTCCTCACGTGGTCGGTGGAGTTACACAAGGCGCAAGTCTTAGGCTGACCGTCATAAATGACAATGCCACGGTATCCGCATACGTTTATATAAGAAGGGATATGCCTCTGTAATTCGATCTTGATTTGTCGAACACCGTTAAGTACGGGAAACATATACTCCTCGGACCATTTCTCGGCTATATTAGATATGATTCTGCCATATGGCCTCAGAACTTTGTTTATTTCTTCAGCCGGGACCTCAAATGGCAGCTCAAAGACACGAACAGTTCGAATTCCTAGTCCGGCATGTGACACTAAAACTTCGCTAACTGAACCGTCGGAATGGTTAAATTTAGCGATACCGCCACATTTATCGACAATTGAACAACATAAATCTGGGTTTATTAACTTCAAATATACAGAATTTGTCACAAATGATAAGTGAACACCCTCTACTTCGGTACCGGTCATCTGAAATTTTTCCATGAACCACCGCCTGATTTCAAAAGCCTTTGGTCTAACAAAATTTCTATCGAAAGTAAATTTTATCGTATCTTTCCTCAGAACATTTATCGTACTCATTCTGTCTTACTATAGTTCGAAACCATAGCTACAAATGAAGAGAGCAGTTCAAAACGAACCTTACTCGCAGCGACACAGCCGTTGTTTACGTCCGGACGCCGAGCAGCCGCCACACGTCCGTCCAGCACCGCAGCTGTCACTCGAATGCTCGGCTACTCCACCGCTGCTGTCTCTCTGTCTCCCTATATAGGTACATATGCCGCCAATAGCCACACACCGGAAACTTCTGATATCGAGGAAGTATAAACAATTACATATAGTATTAATTACAGTACATTATTTGAAAAACACAGGTCATCTGTATAAGAAAGATAAAATTTTGACCGACCGATATTTTTTCAAAAGCATCAGTATCGGTCTTGGCCCGTCCCTAATGACCAAGATGTTGACGTGCTGTCGTACTCGGATCTTCCTTACTTCTTCGTTATTTCAGCTCTGGCTTCCTTAGTCTCGATAAGTAAAAATTTTGAAGTGATGTAGGGGAAAGTCAGGTAAGATGGTGGAATTAACGTTTATTATTTTTCTTTTTGGCTCTTACGTTGAAATCATATATTTTATTTATGGAAAAACGATTGATTAATGTATCTCCTTTGTAATAAAGCTCTTAAACGTTTCCTAAGTCGCAAGATATTTTAGCTAGGCCTGTTTTTACATAGTGACCTAAAGTAGCTTCAGAGAAGTTTCATTTAACAAGCTCACCATTTCTTACACGCTGCATTGCCTCTTTCAGTAATTCCTTGCTCTATTTCTGTCACCCTGTCTGCCTAACGAACAGTGTAATTCGTCATCCTAACCGCAGTCGACATTATGGATTCATACTTACACATGCACACAGCCTTACACAATAAACCGTTATTAAAACATCAGTTTAAGATGAATCAACTGATATTCACTAATACAAAAGTTTCTCTCGAGTGAAACTTATTTAAACCGCAGGAAAAATTGAAACAAAAACAGCATCCACTTCCTAGCCTCTGTTTTCAACAAACCAAAATAACCGAGCAGTTCTATTTCAAGAGATACGACTGCAGAGCGGTCCCATAGTGCACGTTAAACAACGTGTAGAGTTATCGGAGAAATTCAAACTTCGTCATCTTAGACTCCTCGTCAACTTACACTAATTTATTTTCAATATGTATACATGTGGCGTCTGTTCGGAAAGAACAGACGTCACATTCTGATCCTGCAGCTGTTATTATTTAATATTCATAGAATATATGACTTCAGCTGCTGGGTACACATTTTCAGCTTTGCCCAATAGCAGTTGAAGTCATATATTCTATGAATATTATTTTCAATAGCTAACTTAATCTCCTGAAAAGTGAATGGAAATAAATATTTAAAGAACTGATGTGCTTTCAAGGCATTTCTTTTTTTGTGGCAATTATTTCTGCGTAATATTACAAACAGTGACGAGTCATTGGGTTACTGACATGAATGGACTAAGAAATTTACGGCTACCAGTGTTAACGGCAGCTCTTTTCAAATGCGCTAGTACTGACGGTTGCACAATGGAGGCCTGAAGATGGTGTGATTGTAATACCGAAACTGGACACATAATTCAATGAATAATATTTATACAGCTGCTGGTACTTTCTTCTACCTTCAAATTTATCAGATGTAGTCCCAATCCACTGATTATGGAGAGAATTAAAATAATCATTTTACATTCGGATGTTGAAAGGAAACCACAGGGGCAAGTGAATATTCGAAACCAGATTTCCTGTCATACGTGAGTGGCTGCCTTTATCCTTTAGCTATCCGGACACGTCTTCTGTCCGACCACAATTCCCACTCCTTTGTTCGGATTTACGTGATTCATGCAAAGGGCATTTTATGTTCCATAGGGTCTGCACCGTTAAAAAGGTCAGAAAGTGACATATTATTTATAAATAAAAAAATTAGTTACTACTCAGTATTTTTTATTTTCAGGACAGATCTGTTTCGTAAATGGGTAACATTAAAATTAAACCAATGGTATGTCGTATTATATAATATTACAGGAATGATCTTAACAACTACTTACGAATGTGTCTAAATGTTCAAACATACATAAGACATCTAAAGCATATTTATAATAACTGTCAAAATGATTTTGATAATATTGAGTATTTTGAAAACTTATTTTGACAGTGACAGCTAAGATGTCATATGTTTACAAAGGATGAATAGCTAGTATTTCTGTTGTTATGCTTTGATATATCTTTGGCGTATTTCACATCTGTTAATAAATTAAACATATATATATATATATATATATATATATATATATATATATATATATATATATATATATGTGTGTGTGTGTGTGTGTGTGTGTGTGTGTGTGTGTGTCATGTTTTGAAGTACATGTTGTGTACTTACAATTTTATGTTTTACCGTTTATTTCTATAATTGATTTTCGAAAGCTGCGTATACGTTTATATGTTTTACCGTTTATTTCTATAATCGATTTTCGTAAGCTGCGTATATGTTTCCAGAGAGTGTTTGGTACAGATGTTCAACAGTTGTTTTACGTTATCTATACATCCTTTGTAAACATATGACATCTTAGCTGTAACTGTTAAAATACGTTTTAAAAATACGCAATATTATCAAAATCTTTATGGTAGTTAATATAAATATGCTTTAGATGTCTTTTGTATATCTGAACATCTAGACTCATACGTAAGTAGTTGTTAAGATCATCACTGTAATATTATAATACGACATACCATTGGTTTATTCTTAATGTTACCCATTTATACCGCAGGTCACTTGACAATGTCATTATAAGCCGAAACAGATCAGTCGTGAAAATAAAAAATACTGAGTAGCAGCGAATTGGTTTATTTGTAAATAATATGTCACGCAAATGAAATTACACAATTCTCTTCGGCATTTGACCTTTGTGTTCATGGAGCAGGTATCTCACTCTACGCTTCAGATACCGTGCCTCTCCCATCTAATTAGACAGGTGGTGGAGAGAGAGGGCGGTGCAGTGTATATAAGCGCCGGAGAGCGGCGGAGGCAGCATCAGTCATTGCCTGCCACACATCCACCACACGCAGCAGCGCAATGAGGATCCTGGTAAGCACGTGTCGTAATTCTTCAGGATTTCAGAAACGTGTTCTGATGATGAACAATCGGGCTTTCTGTCGGTTACTCAAGTCTTTGTTACACTATGTTTCAACTGCGTAAATCTCAGTCTTCTTCAGGTGCTTCCCGATTTTGATCCCATTGTAAAACTTGTCGGGTATTTATGCCTATACTGTGTTAGGCTCTCTGCTGGCACTACGAGCCAACCAACGGCAGTGGCTGCAATGTTTTCTTGTTGCTGCGGCTGTTTCGAAATCCGTCCGCGCACTTCGTAGTTGTAATCCGATGGTAATCTTACTGTACCTTTTGTGCATCTTGGATAACACTCAGGAATTAAATGATATGCATACCCTCCAATCACTTAGAGAATTTTGAGCATTTACATGTTATAAACTGAACATACTGATGCAAAATTTTTGCTTACGCATGAGTGGACACTACTGTATTGCACGACGTTTGATGATGTAGAGATAATTGCAAAGCACTGTAATGCATGCACAAAAAAAAAAAAATAAAAAAAAAATAAAAATAAAAATAAAATAAAATAAAATAAAATAAATTAAATTAAAAATAAATAAATAAAATAAAATAAAAATGTAGCGATCTCAGCACAACTCACGTCTCAGTAATTCATAGCATTTTTAAATAGAACACTTGGCTTGCACAGTGTCAAGCACTTACAAAACCTACGTAATAGCGGTATGTCCACCTTCGGCGGGGGTAACAATGGCGGCGTGCCTTGGCATGCAAGATGAGCTATGACACCACTTTCAGTCATTATTTGGGAATGTTCGCTCGGGTTCAGATCTGACAAAGTGGGTGGGTGTTTGGGGCGGCAGCAGGTCGACTACATTCCTCAAACCATTGGATCAACTCCTGGCCGTGTGACATGGCGCATTATCTTATTGAAAAATGACACTGTCGTTGCGAAACATGAAGGCATGTATTTGGTCTGCACGATACTTCTCGGCCGTCACTCCACCTGAATGTTCGCCAGAGCATACTTGAGCTGCCACTACCATGTGTCTGTCCCGCTCTAAAGGTTCCAAAGAGCAGTTTCCCTGAAACATACGGATTTGCACCCTTCTGTTGCACGGTGGGACGGAATCCCCAAACCGTGGCCAAAACCCCGAAAAATTAATTTTCGATTCTCGGAATTTTGATGGGTTGGTTGGGGTAGGGGAAAGATTGGTGCATCTCATTCCAGAAGGAGAGATCGCCACCATCGATACCTCTCGAGTTACGTCAGTTGAAAAATGGCCTTCGTCGAGAGCACACGCAGCGCTGTGAAAGCAAGCCAAATTTAATCTCGGTTTGATATTGCATATTTTGGTAGTGAAGTAAAGAATTTCAGTTTTACAAAATGCCACAGGTATGTACACTGTTCGTACACTAAATCGTATAAATTTCGTGGTTACCCTATCATATTTTTTTCCGATGGGTGTGCAAAACGACCATGCTTCGCCGAAGTTGCATTTTCATCTAGAGCAAAAATAGCATATACCGCGGAACTTCAAATCCCAGACTATAGTCTGATTAATTGATGGAATTGACAAGAATCAGCTTCCAAAATCTGCCATTTCTCTTGCATAATGAATATTTACAAGTGCCCGTGCGGCCGACATTACGTAGCGCATCATGGTCGATGAAGCGCGCGGCGCGGTTGGCTACGGATCTATGTGTTTCCCGTGCCACACACTTCCGATATCTGACCATTTGTATACACCTAATGTTTTACTAATGCTATTGTAATATTTTTCACACAGGTCCGGATGGTCAAAACGTGATATTTACTGGGCAATAAATATTCAGCATTGTTAAACAATGGTTGAATGATGGTCTACCTCTATTAATACCTTATCTAAGGGAACAACTTTCCGAGAAAATTGGTCGACTGTTACAGATACCGCAGGATATGGAAGTCTCTCTTTCCTTGGTAAATTGAGAACAAGTTGACAAAAGGGTAAAAGGACAGAGGGCATATTTTTGAAACAAAACAACGAATGGTTTAGTACACCCACTATTAGTGGTAATTCTCAGGTTGACTATGATCTGCCATCGACGTTGCCGTGATCTCTCATTATATTATTGAATTACAGTGTGTATGGTATCGAAGAATTTTTTTCAGATATATTTTTCGGCAAATATTCTGTTCTTTTGTTATGGATTTTCATGGGTCACGATCTATATTAGTTCCGCTATTTTGTTTAGACAATTTTAGCAACAAATTCGTTATCAGTGACCTCAAAACCCCCCGTGTGATGAGTTGTGTATGAATTAAACGTCCTAGTGGGATTTTGGGCACGTTTTAGGATTATGCCCCACTGTGCGTCGGTATGACAAAGAAGTGACATGAGACCATACAACACTCTACCATTGTGCTACCAACAAGTGACGATGGTCACGTGGCCATTTTAGTCATGTCGTGGTGTTTGGCACATTCACGGTTCGTCAAGGCGCCTGTTTAGGATTATCGGTGCGTCTTCAAACTTCTACTCTGCCCAACATTAATTTCTATTCCATTTTACCAGTCTGCTCAGCCTATTATGTCGGACATCTTTAATGAGGGGTGGCCGATATTTTTCGAAACTACCATCACATCCGTCATCTATAGTTCCCAGATAATGTATCCATTTATTGCGCTGCTGAATGAAGATGAGATCAATGATTGATTTTTCCAGCAAGACAACGATACTGCTCATACAGCACACCAATCCCTACGACTTTTGGATGAAATCTTTGGAAACAAAATAATTAGAAAAGGTCTCTGGCCCCCTCACCAACGAATTTGTCTCCTCCAGACTATTTCCTGTGGGGTGAGGCTAAAACATATGTTTATCAAATTAACCAAAAGACAAGACAGCGTTAAGCATTGAAAAAGTATTCCCAAATAAATGTAAAGGCGTTGATGCCTTCATGAAAGAGGAAATCATTTTCAGCAATGGTAAGTATAGTATACTTTCTTGTAAGTAATATAATGAATTTCATTCTTTTAATGGTAATAATGTTGAATTCCATCTCGCAACATAACTGCAGTTAGTAGCAGTGAAACCTGGCCACTTGGTAATACATTGACATGAATGAGCTGCCAGCCTTAAGCGCACTGCAAGGCGAGACGCGCGGAGCTCGCCACTAAGGAGAGACTTACAGGACACTATAACACTAAGGAGTCTTTATAGAGCTGTACTAATTCACAAGGATACATTTAAGATAAATACATATATATTTTTCAGGTGTGCGTGTTCCTGTTCGCACTGGCTCTGGCCGAGGAGAAGCAGGTAGAGAAGAGGGGTCTAATTGGCTCACTGGGTAGCTATGGCGGCGGTGGGTACGGATCGACCATCGACCACGGTATCGGCGCCAGCAGCTACAGCAGCGGCAGCATCTCTGGAGGATATGGCAGCGGCTTCGGAGGCGGCTATGGAGGCGGCATCGCCTCTGGCGTTGGAGGCGGCCAGGTGACCAACATCGCCATCACCAAGCAGGTGCCGGTGCCGTACCCGGTGCCAGTGCAGCGCACTGTCCCGGTGCCAGTCAAGGTCCCCGTGACGGTGCCGGTCAGCAGGCCGGTCCCGGTGCCCGTGCCGCAGCCGTACCCTGTGCCCGTGCAGAGGCCGGTCCCGGTACCCGTCAGCGTCCCTAGCCCGGTGCCCGTGCCGGTACCACAGCCCGTCGTCGTCAACCAGCCGGTGCCTGTCGTCGTGGGAGGCGGAGCTGGCGTCGGAGGAGGACTCGGAGGCGGCATCGGAGGAGGCATCGGAGGCGGCATCGGTGGCGGCATTGGAGGAGGCTTTGGTGGAGGCTACGGTAGTGCCATAGGTGGCGGCTACAGTGGCAGCTACGGTAGCTCCATCGGCGGAGGCTACAGTGCTGGCATCTCCGGAGGCTATGGAGGCTATGGGAAATACAGCCACTAACATCAGAAACTGACATCCGAAGCAATACACGACGCCATTCACATTTCATTACCTCATTTTTCTTTTGTAATTTCATATACAATAAAAAAGTAGATTAAAAAAACTGTCCAAAAATTATTCCATTTTCGCCACACCAACTCCTGCTTGTACTGTAATTCTTTGCAGTATTTACTTCTACACCCAAACACTACCAATTCCTGACGGAGCATTCGATAATGAACACGATATTACAATATTCGGGTATATGTTAGAAAGAATCTCGAACGTTAATAGTCGTCGTGAGGAAGTCACAGTTCCACGTTTTTATAACATATGTGATAGTAGCGACTTTTCTGTGCGTAATACAGCACATATGATATTTACTGACTTTCAGGATAGTGTATACAGTTAGCATGAATGTTACAGAGCATGTCGAAATTATTTACTAGAATGGATAATAATGATTGGATTTCATTTTGTTTTCTATTATACAGGGCAATTCCGTAAAAACGTACAAATATTTAAAAGGACGTACAGAATGCTCTACTGACCAATTTGATCTAGTCTACCCAGCGAGCGCAGAAAAACATAGAGGGACCTTACAATGCCAATGAAATGAAGCTGGCAGGAGAGAGCCACTCCCAAGCAACATGGGGGCCACAGAGCATGAATCGTCCTAGTGCCAAGCGCCACCAGGCCATAGCTGTGAGCATACTGTCTGTTAATTCCTTTTTTATATATTTTAAGGCGTTCCTTTTTTGACAAAATATTTTTGCCATAAATAATTACAATTTTCGGTTAGGGATAACAAATCATTCTATTATATGATTCTCGAGGAGAACCGAACGTATTGTCATGCGTTTTCTTTCGGTTTCTTCCTTAGAATCGTGCGATAAACTTACGCTGCATGTAATTTCTACATCTACATCTACATATATACTCTGCAAATCACATTAAAGTGCCTGGCAGAGGGTGCATTAACCACTTTCATAACTTTTCTCTACCGTTCCATTTTCTAATAGCGCGCGGGAAGAAAGAACACCTAAATCGTTCCGTTTTCGATCTGATTTCTCTTATTGGGATGGTCATGTCTCCCTAAGTAGGTGGGTGCTAGCAAAATATTTTCACATTCAGAAGTAAAAGTCGGTGATTGAAACTTCGCAAACAGATCACGCCGCAATGAATAACGTCTTTCTTTTAATTATTTACACCCCAATCGAGCTGCCCTTCTCTGAACCTTCTCAATGTCTTCCGTCAGTCCCACCTGGTGAGGGTGAGGGCCCTATTATACAGGGCAATTCCGTAAAAACGTACAAATATTTAAAAGGACGTACAGAATGCTCTACTGACCAATTTGATCTAGTCTACCCAGCGAGCGCAGAAAAACATAGAGGGACCTTACAATGCCAATGAAATGAAGCTGGCAGGAGAGAGCCACTCCCAAGCAACATGGGGGCCACAGAGCATGAATCGTCCTAGTGCCAAGCGCCACCAGGCCATAGCTGTGAGCATACTGTCTGTTAATTCCTTTTTTATATATTTTAAGGCGTTCCTTTTTTGACAAAATATTTTTGCCATAAATAATTACAATTTTCGGTTAGGGATAACAAATCATTCTATTATATGATTCTCGAGGAGAACCGAACGTATTGTCATGCGTTTTCTTTCGGTTTCTTCCTTAGAATCGTGCGATAAACTTACGCTGTATGTAATTTCTACATCTACATCTACATATATACTCTGCAAATCACATTAAAGTGCCTGGCAGAGGGTGCATTAACCACTTTCATAACTTTTCTCTACCGTTCCATTTTCTAATAGCGCGCGGGAAGAAAGAACACCTAAATCGTTCCGTTTTCGATCTGATTTCTCTTATTGGGATGGTCATGTCTCCCTAAGTAGGTGGGTGCTAGCAAAATATTTTCACATTCAGAAGTAAAAGTCGGTGATTGAAACTTCGCAAACAGATCACGCCGCAATGAATAACGTCTTTCTTTTAATTATTTACACCCCAATCGAGCTGCCCTTCTCTGAACCTTCTCAATGTCTTCCGTCAGTCCCACCTGGTGAGGGTCCCACAATGGGCAACAGTACTCCAGGAGAGGACACACAAGTGTGATGTAGGCAGTCTCTTTGGTGGAGCTGGTGCATCTCCGAAGCGTTCTGCCAATGAAACGTAACCTTTGGTTCGCCTTCCCCACAATATTTTCTGTGTGTTCTCTCCAGTCAAAGTTGTTCGTAATTCTAACTCCTAAGTATTTGGTAGAATTTATGACCTTAACGTTTGACTGATTTATTGCGTAATTGAAGTTCAGCAAATTTCTTTCAGTGGTCATGTGTATTAATTCACACTTTTCTGTATTTAGTGTCAATTGCCAATTTTCGCACCATGTAGAAATTTTGTCTAAATCGCATTGTAGTTGCTTTTGATCCTCTGTTGACTTCACTAACCGATAAACGACAGCATCATCCGCGAACAGTCTAAGGGGGCTATTCAGATTGTCTCCTAAATCGTTTATAAACACAAGGAAGAGTAGGGACTATAACGCTCCCCTGTGGAACGCCAGATATCACTTCTGTTTTACTCGATGACTTACCGTCAATTACAACGAACTGTGTCCTTTCTGATAGGAAATCGTGAATCCAGTCGCACAATTGGGGAGATATTCCATACGCACGAAATTTCATTAGAAGCCGCTTGTGGGGTACATAGTCAAAAGCCTTCCGGAAATCCAGAAATATGGATTCGATTTGAGATCCCTTGTCGATGGCACTTAACACTTCAAGTGAATAAAGGGTACGCTGTGTTTCGCAAGAGCGAAACTTTTTGAATCCGTGTTGACTATTGGTTAATAGGTCGTTCTCTTCGAGGTAGTTCATAATATTCGAACAGAGTATATGTTCCAAAATCCTACTGCAAATCGACGTCAATGAATCTGGCCTGTACTTTTGGAAATCACTCCTATTGTCTTTCTTGAATAGTGGAGTAACTTGGGCAACTTTCAAATCTTTGGGTACGGATCTTTCGCTGAGTGATCGGTTGTAAATTATAGCTAAATACGAAGCTATTGCATCAGCATATTCTGTGAGGAATCTAGTTTGTATACCATCTGGCTCGGAAGATTTGTTTTTGTTGACTTAAGTTGTTTTACTAATCCAGAAACATCTACTTCTAAGTTTCGCATGTTGGTAGCTGTTCTTGGGTGGAATACAGGAGTTCTCACTTCGTCTTCTTTGGTGAAAGAATTTCGGAAAGCCGTGTTTAGTAATTCTGCATTAGCAGTACTGTCATCGCTACTATTACCATTGGTATCGCGTAGTGAAGGTATTGTCTGTCTTGCCGCTAGAGTGCTTCACATATGACCAGAATTTCTTTGGATTTTCTGCAAGATTACGAGGCAGGATTTTGTTGTGGTAACTACTATAGGCTTCTCGCATTGAAGTCTGCGCGAGGTTGCGAGTTTCAGTAAAAGATTGACAGTCTTGTGGATTCTGTGTCTTTTTTAATTTTGCATGCGTTTTTCTTTGTTTCTGCAACAGTTATCTGATCTGTTTTGTGTACCACGACGGGTCAGCCCCCTCTTTTATTAATTTATTTAGTAAAAATCTTTCGATTGCTACTGATATTATATCTTTGAAAGTAAGCCACAACTGATCTACACTTGCATTTTTAGTTTTGAAGCACTGGAGACTATCACTCAGGAAAGCGTGAAGCGAATGTTTATCTGCTTTATTGAATACATATTTTTTCGTTTATTTTTGGTGCATTTGGGAATTTTGACATTCAGTGTTGCTACTACAACTCGATGTTCGCTAATCCCTGTATCTGTTTTGATGCTCTTTACTAGCTCAGGATTAATTGTTCCTAGGAGATCAAGGGTATTTTCGCAAGCACTTACTATTGCAGTGGGTTCATGAACTAACTGTTCGAAGTAGTTTTCAGAAACGCATTCACAACTATTTTGGACGATGTTTTATATTTACCGCCGGGTTTGAATACTTAATTATGCCAACATATCGAGGGTAAATTAAAGTCGTCACCGATTATAACAGTATGCTTCGGATACCGATTTGAAATGTGATTCAAGCTTTCTTTGAACATTGCGGCAACCGCATCGTCTGAGTCGGGGGGCCGATAAAAAGATCCAATTATTAATTTATTCCGGTTGTCAGGTATAACCTCTACTCAGACCAACTCACAGGAAGTATCTGCCTCAATTTCGCTGCAGGATAAACCGTTTGTAACAGCAATAAACACGCCACCCCCTTTTTTTATTTATTCTGTCCTTTCTGAAGATCATTTGGCCCTGTGAAAAAATTTCGGCCGAACTTATCTCAGGCGTCAGCCAGCTTTCAGAACCTATAACGATTTGTGCCTCAGTACTTTCTATTAGCGCTTGGAGGTCTGGAACTTTCCCAATACAGCTACGACAATTTAAAACTGTTATACCAATGGTTTCTAGATCTGCTTTCTTCCTGTGTCTGACCTGCCCCCTATGTGACTGAAACCTATTTTGTTTATTCCCGAGGCCCTCTAACCTAAAAAACCGACCTGTCCACGCCACATAGCCCCCGCTACCCGTGTAGCCGCTTCCTGAGTATAGATGACTCCTGACCCATTTAGCGGAGCCCGAAAATCCACCACCCTTTGGCGCAAGTCCAGGAATCTGCAGCCCACACGGTCGCAGAACCGTCTGAGCCTCTGATTCAGACCCTCCACTCGGCTCTGAACCAAAGGTCCGCAGTCAGTCCTGTCGACATTGCTGCAGATGGTGACTGGCAGTCTTTACCACTTCTGATGGCCGCTGAAAACCAGAGAGGATCTCTTCCGATCCAAAGCGACACACGTCATTGGTCCCGACATGAGCCACCACCTGCAGCTGGCTGCACTCTGTGCTCTTCATGTCATGAAGGACCCGTTCCACATCTGGAATGACTCCCCCCGGTATGCACACGTCTTCTCCTCCCTAGCAGCCATTTTCCTAAGGGGCTCCATCACCCGCCTAACGTTGGAGCTCCCTACTACTAACAAACCCACCCTCTGTGAGTACCCGGATGTTGAAGGCAGAGGGGCGAGTACAGGACAAGCGACACCATCTGCGTCAGGAACATCCCCTGCCACAGACAGCGCCTCGAATCTGTTCGTAAGACTAACCGGGGAGGCCTCCATTTCGGTCCCCCGCGAAGTCTTACGTCGCCTGACACGCGCGGAGGAGACCTCCCAATCCACCACGGATTGGGGGGCGACCAAAACGTGGGCCGTGAGCGGGCTGGCCACAGCCGCAGGCCGATCGGAGGGCACAACAGACGCACAGGGAGTCTGCTGCACCCCCGCGAGCGACCCACAACAGCGGCGCCCACCCACCGCAGTTTCGAGCGTTGTCAGTCAAGCCAACGCTGCTGAAGCTGCGAGCGAAGAGTCACCAACTCTGCCTGCATCCGTTCGCAGCAGTCACAGTTCCTAGCCATTCCAAAAACCTATGTATTTTCTAAATAAGTACGCCTGAGGACACAAAAGTTTGATAAACAGTGAGCTTCGAAAAATATCAACCTAACACTAAACTGTTTATTACCGGCGACTCTGAAAAATATATACGCGAGCTAACAAATCAAAATATCAACTACTGAACTGACAAGTAAACGCGATTCTTAATATATAAACACGCAAGCACACTTAAGTATAAAGAACTGCAAAAGAAAGCACACACGAAATTAAAATAAGTCGCTTCTATTAAGAAGCCATTTACCTTACAGTGTAGAGCTGCTGCTGGTCTCGTGTGCACTGGGCGGCGGTCACTGAGCAATTTTAATAGGAACTCGTGAATCAAAATAAGAATAATAAGCTAGAATCGCTTACCGCTTCTAAACTATAAGAGCTAGGCCAGTGTGTACATATTATAGAATTGCACTACTCACAAAGATACAAAGATCTAAAATAAATAATATACGCAAGATCATGTGTCCAACTTTTACGAGTGAACCACATTTATCATTTTTCTCTCCTAAAGTGCTGTTGCCAGATGGCTTCAGACTACAGATATAGTGATTGTGAGACATTTATTAAAAGTTTTTTTTTTTTTTTTTTTTTTTTTTTTTTTTTTTTTTTTTTTTGGGGGGGAGGGGGGGAACATCGTCCTGAGTTCTATGATTCTATACTACGTACTTTGGCGCAGGTCTCATGGTTTACGCTAAAGAGGTCACGAAAGAGCGGAAATGGTAAACCATTCTACGTTATTATTTTTATTTCAATTATTTCACATTTTCGTATTGACATTTCATATAACCTACGTTGATCCCAGAATTATAACTAAGAAATTGAAACAAACCGCATCACGATACGTTCAACTGTTCTAAAGAACTTTAAAGATTAACCGTGCAAAGTAGGGGTGGGTTCAGGTAGTTAGTAATAAAAAAAGTGAAAACTCATAATTATTTAATACCAACAATTGTATTCCACATTACAAATCTTTTTCGAAATTGGTCACAAAGTACAAGGTGAGTGACCAACAGAATCTGTGTTCGCTGGTTAGCAAGCTCGCTGAAAGTAACGAGTACACTCCGTTATTCTTGCAAGTGGAGCCCTGTCACTGTTACATGCCACGTGCCATGTTGAAAAATTACGCAATTTACGTTAAGACGAAAATCTGATTTATAAATCCAAATGATTTGTTCGCTGTGTTGTTTACACGACATGCTTGAATATCAATTACTGGCCTGATCAAATATCGGTTCTCTAGTTTCAGTGATGTACGATGAATGGATTATGTGCTGTCTGGTTTAGGCAACTCTTCAGCTTAGTTTTTGGCTCATTTTTGTTAACACAAAAAAGGTTGTTATCATATGTTGAAAAATCTTATCAATCCAAGACTGTTTTCTTAATCCCACCCTGTCACGTGCATTATGAAAATTAACTGTAACATGATTGCTGGTTTATCAACAGTTTACTCAGTTTTGGCACTAAAATTCTTAGAAATATTCCAGCTGAGTGAGACATTGAGAATAAATGTTCAAATGTTTGTATAGCTTATGGGACAATGTACTAGGGGTCATTTGTCCCTAAACTTACAAACTCCTTATGAATAAGCTAATACTAAAGACGGCACAAATATCCATGCCCGAAGGGGATTCGAACCCCCGAACATAGTGGCCGTGCATAATGTGACTGGCGCGCCGCAGACTGCTCGGCCACCGCGGCCGGCATTGAGTATTTCACGCGGTAATGCAGTCCAGTGCTTCCAAAAGTGTAGTCCACGGAAAACTTGGGGTAAGCCGATTCTTTCAAGGGGGTCCGCGGTCACCTTTCACGAAAACATGTAAACTTAAAAAAATACGTTTATGTTTACATCAGGTCGATCGTGTTCCCACGCGATGACTGCCATTTCCGAGTCAGGGCCTGCAAGTAGCTTATTCATTGCCGCTCGTTGCGGCCCCTATGCTCCACTGTTCTGCAACAACCGGTTTTTTCGCCGTCGAGTGTTGGGTCCTCACTTTGATATGACTGGTGTGTTGTTCTTTGGGTAAGTTAATTGAAGTAGTTTGTAAGTTTAGAGACTAATTACCAGAGTAATTAAGTCCCTTAGATTTAGAAACATTTGAACAACCTTGGAAATGGCGCTCAATGCGCAGTAACAGTTTCCACATGATATTCCAAAATTATGGGAGCTCAGTCGATCAATCAGAGCGCTCGCTGCCACATACGTCCGAGACAATTTCCTTCGTCAGTGGACTACCTCTTTCATCATACACTTTGTCACCAGTAAATTACTTCCAGTAACGATCTATGTCAGAAGTTCAGATCACTGAAGAAGCGAACAGTTTCTCCATCGCCATCACAACAAGGAAAGCAACCGGTGGAAATTAATGAGGGGGAAGGACGGACAAATGGAAAACAGTAACATGAAGCGGCATAGCCGGATTTATCATGATAGATGAGGGTAAAGCTCAGTTCGATGGTTGAAGTTGAATTGCGCCGTCATTCTGAGGGTACTCATCTAGGCATCCAGACTAAGGACACAGATTTTTTCAAGAGGAAGGGCACTTTATTAGCTTATTGTCAAAACTACATGAACACTCATCCAAGACTAATTAATGAAAACTTTTATTTTCTGAAACAATATAACACTGAATTTATATTCTGTATTTTATGAGTTCCTAACTGCTAATTTTGACAATTATAGTGCACATTTGGCTCAAAATATTCTGCTAAATAAAATTCATTAAACACTTGAATGGTACAGATTGCACTCATACTAACGTTATAAGCTGTCGTTAGTAGTGATCAATCAATCACAGCAAAACTGATGTGGAGTGTAAAAAACTTGTTAAAGATGGACTGACAGTTGTTAGTTCATATATTAAATCACTGTATTGTAGGTACGTACTTCAATTAAATATTATGTTTGAGTCATAATATGAAGGGAAGATGTGACAAATGGAGCCGAGTAGACCACCAGAAAGTTCACTTTTCAAATTTTTCGGGATTGTAGGTCCTTCTTCATAGTCTGTTATCAACGTGATGTTACAAAATTATGATGTCGAACATCCAAAAGAAAGCGTGAACCGCAATTATTTTCGCTATAACTGGTAAACAGAAAACACCGATAAATATGGAATATGTCAGAATGGATGAAGAAAGAAACGGCTTGATGTGTGTTAATTTACTGAATAAAATGATAAACAAGTACTTTCGTATGAGTCCAAAATCGTAAGAAAAAAATATTCACGCGACACGAAAGAGAGAAGCAAAAGGCAAAGGGGAGAGTAACTGCGGTTACTGGTGACGAGTTTAGTAATACAGTATCAGCAATCAAGAAATCAACAATAAACTGCCAAAACCTGGTCATCCGAATGAATACTATAAGCGATCTTGGCCGTTTTCCATTGTAAATTAATTGAAGAGATCACCCATCAAGTTTGTCAAACTTTTAACAATGTTATTGAAACAATAATTATATCTGTCCTACTAACATTGATACATTGAGGTAATCAATGTAAAATACTTTTTTTTTCTTAGTTTTCTCATGATGATATATATTAAGCAGTAATTGAATATACTGGTGACTACTTTTATTGTTCCAGATTTATAAAGAAAGCACTACCAAACGTTATGAATCTTCTGTTCGTTATCCTAAAGTAGTAAAAAGTGACTACTGCTCCACAATTCTATTAAAATTGTTTAAAGATTATTTCAAAAACTGAATCTGAGAGCTATGCTCAGAGACTAGAAATAATAAACACACAAACTCTGTGCAGTTGGTTCATGAAGCATTGGAAACATCTGAAAGGTAATATTTAAAATCGACCTCTACGATCAAATTCGGAACAGGAATCAATGCTTGAAGCATTCTGCATTTTAACGCTTTCATTCGTTAAATGAACTTATCATAACACTTTCTTCAATTCGAGTTGACGTTTACAGTTTGTAGCTGAAACATCCATGACACATTCATTGCATAAATACAGCATACTATTCAAAACAGTTGTTTTTCTTTCCAAATGTACCTCTACCTCACAAATGGCTTTTCATCAAATTGCGTGGTTATGGTATATCGCCCCAAATTTGCGATTGGATGGGGGATTTCCCGTCAGAGGACACAGTTCGTAGTAATCGATGGTAAGGCATCGACTAAAACAGAGGTGATATCTGGCGTTCCACAGGGTAGTGTTATTGGTCCTCTGCTGTTCCTTATTTACATAAACGATTTAGAGGGAAATCTAAGTAGTTCTCTTAGGTTGTTTACAGATGACGCCGTCATTTACCGTCTGAAGATCAAAACCAACTGCAGAACGATCTGAATAAGATATCAGTATAGTGTAAAAATTGGCAATTGACTCTAAATAATGAGAAGTGTGAAGTCGCCCACATGAGTACGAAAAGAAATCCGTTAAACTTTGTTTATAGGATAAATTACTATTACTTCAGACTTAAATTGGAAAGAACACGTAGATAATGTCGTGGGAAAGGCGAACCAGAGACTGCGTTTTATTGGCAGGACCCTTAAAACATGCAACAGAACTGCAAAAGAAACTGCATACACTACGCTTTTCTGTCAATTTTTTGAGTTTTTCTGTCCAGTATGGGATCCTTATCAGGTGAGTTTGACGGAGGACATCGAAAGAGTCCAAAGAAGGGCAGCTCGTTTCTTATTGTCATGATACAGGGGAGACAGCGTTACGGAAATGATACAGGATCTGGGATGGGAATCATTACAACAACGGCGCTTATCGCTGCGGCGTGAGCTACTTACGAAACTCCAATCGCCAACATTCTCCTCCGAATGCGAAAATATATTGTTGACTCCCATTTATATAGGTAGAAATGATCATCAGAATAAAATACGAGAAATCAGAGCTCAAAAGGAGAGATTCAGGTGTTCTTTCTTCCCGCGTGCTATTCGAGAATGGAATGGAAGATAAATAGTATAATGGTGGTCCGATGAACCCTCTGCCAGGCACTTAAATGTGAGATGTAGATGTATCTGCAGGCACTTCCATCTTCCGAAAGAGGAAATGTACCACTTATTTCACTGGGACTTTACAATCTGGATGAACAGTTGAAGATAATATTAAATTCCATAATCCTGTTTTCGAAAAGACCTTCGCCATTCCAAACTTCGTCTATTACACGCTTCACCTGCATAACAACAGCCCTGAAGTTAATTCCGATGACATTTTCCAGGCCGCATTTTCAATTGTTCAGCTTCACCCAGAGTGAACATGTTAGTTTTACGGAAAGTATATACTTTCACTTGCGCTCAACTAAGCTCAGAGGTATGAAATGACAATAATATGGGAGTAATCGTATGACTCTACGTTCATATTTATAAGCTTCTTCGTCGATAACATACTTTGGGAATTGTAGCGTATGAAGAGGCACGAGTTCTATTAACTCTATTTTTTTTCAGACAGTAACTTTGTGTTGTCTTAACAACTGAATAATATCTTACTTTAAAAGTGAATGGTATGGAACATTGAGGATAATAATTACTGACGATTGTTTAAAAATTGGTAGCAACATGTTTCCGAACCAATTTAGAAATGTTTCACGATTCGTTTCTTCATAGTACTTACACGTTTTATTAGTTCTGAATACCGGTTGGCAGCCCGATATAAAACCATGGTAGGTACCTGCATGTAAAAGAACTAATAATAAGGACTGCTGTACATACAGTAGTTTTCCTTCTTCGTCCCTCCAAACTTGACCTGCACTCGCCAATGTTTTAGCAACCCACTCTATCTCCTGGACGTCAATGTTTTTCACTTATAGTAATTGCTTTGATCTTTTTGCGATTATATCATATCGTTCACATGTAATAACAGATTTATTATGGCAAAGCTTTAAACTAAATCTTAATGATAGATAAATTTATTTTCTTGCTAGCCCGAAAGTAGAATTCTGTGCCACAAATGCTGATTAGTTTTCGACGAGATTTCTTTACATGTTTCACAAAAATGTTAGAAATTATTGCCTAATAATGCATTTACCTATATTGTTAATGGAATACTTAATGGGAGAATCTTGCTTCTCCTTCTTTGGAGCAGAAACCTAAATCCCATATTAGTCGGTTTTGTATATTTCTTCCCCTAATTATGAAAGCAACTTGATACCGAAAGTAAAAATTGTGGCTGCAAGTTCCGTCCATTGCCTCCTCCATAGGCATCGTAAATCTGTTCTTCTTCCCATACTCAAGAAGGTTCATGACGTTAATCGCAAACCGTAGATCTGGTCCGTGAAGACATTTTCTGTTTGCACCTTTCAATCTAGCTCTCCTACGGAACAACGTATGCTACTTAACTGGAGCGTGACTGTACCTGATCATGTGAGAAGTTTAGATCCCACCGAGACCTTGTCTTGTAATATATGTTTACACTTACTGCGCTATTTATTTACAGGTACGTTCTTCATTTCTTGCAGGGAAACAAAGAGGTTCTTAAGTATTAGTTGAATTGATAGCCTGTATATTTGACTGATTTATCGTGTAAATGAAAACGGATTTCTTTTAATGGTCACACGGATGAATTCACACTTATCGTTATTAAGGGTCAATTACCAATTTTTTCACTATCCAGATATCTAAATCATTTACTAACCGATAAATGACAGCATTATCCGCTAACAGTCTAAGACAGCTCTCCTAAATCGTTTATAAGAATAAAGAACAGTAGGGACCCTATAACACTTACCTGAAGAACGCCAGATATCACTTCTGCTCAATGACTTACTGTACATTATTGACAGGAAATCACGAATCTAACCCCACGACATTGGTGATATTCTCCAAACACGCAGTTGGATTAGAAGACGAGATGCGGTGTCAAATGACATCCTGAAATCTAGAAAAAACACAATCTCTTTAAGATCCCTTGTCGATAGCTGACAAGTGCGTTAAGAGCTAGCTGGGTTTCACAAAAACAATACTTTCTGAATACGCGTTGAGTGTGGTTCAATAGGTCGTTCTCTTGGAGGTAGTTCATAATATTTGAGTACAGTATATGTTCTACAATACTGCTGCATATAGATGTCAATGATATAGACCTGTAATTCTGCGGATCAGTCCTATTGCCTTTCTTGAATATTGGAGTGACCTGTGCAACTTTCCAGTCTTTGGGTACTGATCTCTAGCTGAGTGAGCGGTTGTGTATGATAGGTATTGGGCTATTGCATCAGCATACTCTGAAAGGAAACTAAATGGTATTGAATTGGGACTGGAAAACTTACTTTTGTTAAGTTATTTAAGTTGCTTTATTACTCCAAGATTATGCATGCTGGCAGCTGTTCTTGATAAGAATATCTTCGTCTTCTTTGATGAAGTTATTTCGGAAAACTGTGTTAAGCAATTCTACTTTATCAGAACTGTCATCGGTAGCGTCACCATAGCTATTTTGTAGTGACGGTACTGATTGTCTTTTGCCGCTAGTATACTTTACACATGACCAGAATTTCTTAGGATTCTCTACCAAATTACGTGGTAGGGTTTGGTTGTGGTATCTATTCTAAGCTTCTCGCAATGAAGTTCGAATTTAATTTCTTGTCTTTGTAAAAGATTGGTATTTGGTGTTCGTTTAAATATGGATGCTTTTTCAAGAGTGATCTAACCTCTTTTGTGTACCATGGCGGGTCTGCCTCCTCTTTTGTTAATTTATTTGGTAAAAAAGTAACGTTTAATGGCTGGGAGACCCCGAAGGGCAGGTTCAGCTGCCTAATTGGAAAGGTTTCTCCTTATCCTCCGCGCCCGCAGGCGCCTTTCCTTCGCCAAGTGTGAGAAATATGTGCTGAAGTGTCTACGTTAACTGTAGGTCATTGTGTGTGTAGTGTAGTGTCGTGTTTGTATTGATGCGAAAAGTGAGTGGGTGAAACCTGGTGCCGTTACATAGCCTATCCTCTCGGAAAGCACCAAGGCGGCCACCGAGCTTAACGTCCCCATTCGAGGGACGAATCACCATCAACAGTGGACGATGCAGTCACTCCATGAGACACTTTGGAGAGGTTTGGACATTGGTGCAAATATTGGTGATCAAAGACTTTGCACCAACATCCGTCCTGTCCCCTCTGCCGAGATTCAAACGGAAGATTGTCAACAGCGCATGACATACCCGGACGGTTATCTATCCAAGTTCTTACCACGCCCGACGCTGCTAAACTTCGGTGATCTGGCGAGAATAGATGTTTCCACCACGGCACGGTCGTCGACAGTTTGTCTGGAATAAATCTGTCAATGGTTGTTGATATTATTTCTTTGAATGTAAGCCACATCTAAACTACATTCACATTGTTAGTTTCAAAAGACTGAAGATTCTCATTCCGGAAAGCATTAATCCATATTCATGCGTTTTTTTAAATAAATATACTTTTCTTTGAGTGCTGGTGGATATGGAAAATCCGATACTAAAATCTCTACAACTCTGTGTTCACTAATCTCTCTGTCTGTTTTGATGCTCTTAATCAGCTGAGGATATTTGTTGCTAAGAGGTCAAGGATATGGAACCAATGCTGAATGATTTAAAAACCGAAGCATCAGGGGTGGGGTTGAAGATAAGTGGAAAGAAAGCTAAGGATATGCGCTGTAATAACAGAAATAACAGAAATGAAGCAATATATATATATATATATATATATATATATATATATATATATATATATATATATATATAGAAAACCAAGAGATCGAGCAAGTGAAGCATGTTTGCTACCTGGGAAGTATAGTCACCCCTGAGGGTGGAACTATAGAAGATATAGGAAACAGAATAAATAGGCCTAAAGGGGCATTTGCAATGCTGAGGCCAATCTGGAAATCAAGGGAACTTAACAGCTATACAAAGCTATGCATCTTCAACACAAATGTTAAGTCGGTACTGCTCTACGGGTGTGAATCATGGAAAGAAAACAAACAGCTGATTAGAAGACTTCAAATATTTGTGAATAGAAGTTTGAGGAATATCTTGACGATATGGTGGCCACAAGCAATCTCAAACGAAGAACTATGGAAAAGAACCCATTGGTACTGAGATACGCCGTAGGGAATGGAAGTGGATTGGACATATATTAAGGAGTGCTAAAGAGAACGCGGCGAGTCAAGCCCTGGAATGGAACCCACAAGATAGCAGGAGAAGAGGCAGACCAAGGAATACATGGAGGAGGAGTGCAATACCAGAAGGGACCTGGACTGAGTTCAAGACACTGGCGCAGAACAGAGTCCGGTGGTAGAAGTTCATTGATGCCATATGCTCCACTTAGGAGATACAGGAAATAGGTAAGTTCCTGAGGTCAAGTATGTTGTCAAAACCATTCACCGTTCTAGTGCGTTCATGAACACTCTGTCAGTCCTGCCCTTACAGTACGATGATCTAGGCGGGCGTCTGTGCTTCGTGGACGTCAAGAACCTCCTCTAAAGGTGTGAGATTGTTCAGGTGACCACTGCAACCAGCATCGTACCACAACTGAAGCAGCACGGCCAACGTGTGTGGCAGTTCTATGAAAGAAGGATCCTGCCATTCGGTTGACGTAATTTGACAATTTCCAAAATAGCTCACTTGGCTGTAGGAAGCATGAGTGTGTCCCGATGGCATAACGCCTGTTTGTATGACGTATTGATATTGGGCCTTGTGGCTGTCACCATGTCACCATTCCCTGTTAAATGTTACAGACATGGCACTCTCGTGGCTATGTCGCTGCGGTCCCTGTTAGCGGACGACGTTGAACCCATTAAGAGCTTCTATCCCCCAAATGGCATCTGCTGTCACCGGATCTATATCGACGTCATCTTTCCAGGTTTACTAGATTTTGTACCAGCCAGTTTACACACTGTCCAGTTACAGTAAGGGAACACCTGTCAAAAGCCTGAAGAATATATTTATGTAGTGTGGATCTTCGGAGCCGAGCAGAAAGACAGTAACACTTCAGATTTGGGCTCGTTTTTTAATTCATTTCGAATAATGTATGCATTATTATATGAAGATAATTCAATTCCTAGCGCTTTGTTGCTTCTTAAAAAAAACTGCATGTTATTGATACCGCAAATTACGGAACACTTGATCAGTGAGCAGTAGCTTAACACTTTAGAGCAGGAAATGTGGAAGGGCTGCCCAAGGATTGTATCGAACATCTTTCACTGAGACCCAAAATTTATTTAAATAGATGTAACAATTTTAGAAAAAAAAATTGCCAAAATTATTAAAAAAAAAATAAAAAACTTAATTCTAATTTATACTGTAAACGAAAGGGTCCAAAGGTTCTTTAACCCGAAAAATAGCTTTTAAAACACAACAGACAATTGTAACCAGATAAAAAATCCAAACGCTTTTATAAACTAAATAAGTTTTCATTAACTCATTTTAACAAAAATGATAAATCTGAACAACTAATTTACGTAAGTCGTATCTTATAGGACTACAATCAGTTGATTTAATTACGTAATTAAATGATGTGGTTCAGTTACTCACAAAACCTTTACGTCGCAAGCCACTTTAAGTTTGAAAGTGCACAGAGCCTCTGATATCACGAAACTCGCTACAAGAACTACACTACAGGAAACACCTGAAAGGCTGAAGCAAGAAAAATTCTGGCGCCCTTTTAAGACAGCCGAATTTCACAATCCCGACCCACTTTAGTAAAGGTTCTCATGATTTAAACATATATAACCACATAAGGTGGGAGCCCAGGCAGAAGTCCAACTGGCGTACTTTCCGCCACAGGAGCACACGGACGGCAGCCAATCCGGTAAACGGAACTGTCCCCGCACACAGCGCGCCCGCTCGAACGAAACAGTCGACAGCCAGCAACGGGCCCCACCACAATAGGCAAATCAAATTTTCAAATGTTTGTTAAGCTTCTGGAACTTAACTACGGGGTCATCAGTCCCTAAACTTACAAACTACTTATCAACTACCCTATACTAAGGACGGCACAAATATCCATGCCCGAGGGGGGATTCGAACCCCTCGACCGTAGTGGCCGTGCATACCGTGACTGGAGCGCCTCAGTCCCCTCGGCCACCGCGGCCGGCCCACAATAGTCACAACCAAACAGAATCTGGCTCTATAACACAGAGACCACTATTACTATGGAAGGCATTAAAAATACAAACAGAGAACACATAAATTTGGACGCCAGAAGGTACACGAAACTTAAGAGGCTCAAAGGCATTATAGGCGTGTGAAACCATTTCTCACAAGGGTTTTTTGAAACAAAAGCCAGAACAATGACTTGCATGAGGACAAAATTTTCACCAGTTATGTAGCTCAGCAACACTCAACTAGTAACAGTCAGAATAACACATAAAGCCGGAGCACTTCCATAGCAGTTTTCAATATAATAACAATCAGTCGTTGCCCCAGGAAACGCACCACCATGCGCACGAACAACTTCGAAATATCGTTCCAAAGTCCGGAAACCACACTTGCTGGGAAGGCTGTCAGTCCCTCCCCGCCGAACTCAGCCGTCCGCTTGTAGACAAACTGGAGAAGCAGCGGTAATCTTCACCACATCAGCGATCCCCGCGCCATGCTGCCGCAGACGGACACACTGACACACATGACCACCTCGTGTGTGCCTCCTCGCGCACTCGCCCTTGCCGTCATCACCCTGGTCAACATACTATCACGTGGTTACTCCCCTTTCCAGGGCAGAGTCCCCTGGGACCGATCTCGCGCGCCAAAGATATACAGGAGACCACGATCCGATAGATCGATATACAAGGGGCGATAGTGATCGCACCGACTCAGTTATGTCGTTTGAATTTCCAAAAACTGTTATGATCATAATCTAAAATTGAAAGGAATCAAACTCCATCCGTAAGTGCAGTAGAAGTTCACAAAATTTCGAGATGGCAGAGTTAGAGGACACCGCATCTGCATTAACTTTTACGTGAATCTCATGATGCAGGTAGTCTCTGGTGAAGAGTGCTTGAACCGTACCGCTGTGTTATGAGTGGTTCAAGCGGTTTAACGTTCAGAACATCCTTCAACGTCTACCGACAACGCTCATTCTTGGTCTCTCTCTGCTATTTTTACCCCACTTCCCTCCAACGCTAAATTCACGATTCCTTTATGTCTAAGAAAGTGTCCTATCATTATATCCACCATATACCATATGTATACTGTGTATCATATCTCATCTGAACCGGTAATGTTTTTGGAGCAGTTAAAAGAGAAGCACATGAAAATTTTTTGAACTCTACTTGTACAGAAGCTACCTGCAAAATATCTGTGGAATCGCTCCGCTACTCGTTTCCCCCATATGAGATGAACTACACAGGTAATATTATCATTGAATTTAAATGTACACGGAAAAAGCATCGCGGCGGTTTTAGGAGTATGATGGGGCGAGAACGCTGAATATAATGAGGCGTGGTTTTAAGAGCGCTGTTGCGGTCGGTGTAGTGGGACGTAGACGTTCTCCACATCCCTATGCTACCCTATTTGAAGGCTATAAACCACAAGAAATGTGTACCAAATTGTATATATTTGTTGTTTGCGTAAATATTATAATGTTCTAATGTGATTCTTAAAATGTTTTTATTTGTCTCTGTTTGTTTTATATGTCGTTCTGACTTAGTCGTGCAGAATACATGTCTTCTTACAAGCATTACTAATTTCAACTTGTACTATTTCAGAAGAAAATAAATATGTATTTTGTACGCTATGAAGATTTATTTAATGTGTGATTTATATTTACTGGAAGACTAAACTTATAGAGAAGTTTTACTTTGTTTGAGAAGAGATTTAATATAATAGTGGAACATTGACTTATATTGGACTGTAACAAGAAATTTATATTGGGTGTGAATTTGGAACGTCGAGTATAGCAGGCGGTGAATTTTAATATTTGAGTTAAATGTATCAACAGCAAACCGTAGTGCCTGTGTTAGACTTTGAGTTAAATTTCAGTAACGGTTACAGAACAATTTTCTTGCCCCCGCTCGAACAAGGACCTAATAGTTTATTCAAGAACTATTGACCTATTTCTTTTTTTTTTTTTTTTTTTTTTTGATTCATGCTGTGGTGCGTGAACTTCGGAACGAATTCAATAAAATTTTCACGGTTAACTTTTAACAGTTGGTGTTGCTAAGGAACAGTAAACTACAAGTCAACAGCTACTTAGCAACTAAATGGACTTGCATAAAATCAAGTTTCTTTCATAACTAGTGTCGAAATACGAGTTTTATCATTCCATTATGAACATAAGTTATACAATTAAAGTCAACATTATCCTATCACCGCATCGGACGGCATCACAGTAACGGTGGAAGACTCGAAGTGGCAGGAATGCCGCGCCCTGGATCAGGGGGGGCATTCTGCGTCCCCGGAAGAAGACGCTAATTACAAGACGAGTTGTAACTAGTTTGTAAGTTAGGAGTAGAAACACAAATGTAGTAATAGTTCACACAGTAGAGTAGTTGTCATTGCACGCCCACTAGAATTAGTTCGGTGGCCACTGGCCACCCAGAACTTATATTTGTAATAAAGTTCCATTCTAAAACAGCTCGTGGGAAAAAGGAATCTGATTTCTCTTATTATGATGATCATGTCTCCCTATGCAGGTTAGCACTAACAATATATCTTCGCATTTTGAAGAGAAAGTGAAATAAATGCGTCGCCACCTCCCTCTAAGAAATTCTAGGCTGTGCCCTCAGCAGGCAATGTGGCGCTCACCGTCTTTTTCGACCACTAAGGCCTGTAAC
The DNA here is from genome assembly GCA_026315105.1 of Locusta migratoria. NCBI lineage: Eukaryota > Metazoa > Arthropoda > Insecta > Orthoptera > Acrididae > Locusta > Locusta migratoria. The sequence continues at coordinate 187,008,399 of CM048745.1, forward strand.
AATGAGCGAGAGAGGGGCGGGGGAGGTTCTAACAAATGTAGTAATAGTTCACACAGTAGAGTAGTTGTAGCTAAAATAAGATAAACAGCCGGCCGCGGTGGCCGAGGGGACTGAGGCGCTTCAGTCACGGTCTGCACGGCCACTACGGTCGGGCATGGATATTTGTGCCGTCCTAGTTCGTAAGTAGTTCATAAGTAGTTTGTAACTTTAGGGACTGATAACCCCGTAGTTAAGTCCCATAAGCTTTACAAACATTTGAACATTTTTAAGATACAACAAAATCCAAATGTAGAAGAAGTTAAACTAGTATAAAGTCATATTCGAAAGGAGAACCGTTAGTGATTAGTAGGGAAAAAAACTATCTGTTACTTATGTGGTAACAGTATCCATTAAATACGAGGAGTGTTCAGCTAAAAGGTACGAAAAATCTAAACGACCAAGCCGATTGAAATATGAATATGCCGCTTTGAGATCTACACCTACATCTACATAAATACTCTACAAGTCATATTGAAGTGCATGAAAGAGGGTTCATCAAATCAATGATATTTCTCTATAGTTCCATTCTAAAACAGCTCGTGGGAAAAAGGAATCTGATTTCTCTTATTATGATGATCATGTCTCCCTATGAAGGTTAGCACTAACAATATATCTTCGCATTTTGAAGAGAAGGTGAAATAAATGCGTCGCCACCTCCCTCTAAGAAATTCTAGGCTGTGCCCTCAGCAGGCAATGTGGCGCTCACCGTCTTTTTCGACCACTAAGGCCGGATACTCGTCGAATTCCTCGAGCACGGAATAGCCATCAACAGTGCCGTGTACTATCAGACATTCAGTAGCCTACGCAATTCCATGAAGAGCAACCGGCCTGGGCTGCTCACGGAGAAAGCGATGCTGCTCCATTATAGAACACGTCCACACGTCTCCAGAGTAACACGAAGTGTACTGGCCAAGTTCAAGTGGGAGCAGGTTGAGCATCCGTCCAACAATCCGAACATGTCACCCTGCGACTTCCATCTGTTTGTTCCACTAAATAAATAAATAATAAAATGAAAACCATCTGGAAGGAAAGTCCTTCAACTCTGAAGAAGAACTGAAGGACCCAGTAATTCTGAAAACAGGTACTTCTTCAGCTCATTAAACAGTGTGATAGTTCTGCTGAGGCCACTGGTGATTGCATTTGAATGAATACTTCATTATATCAACAGTCTACTTTCGTTCATTTGGATGCCTCCCTTATATAAGTTGGTGGGTTATTGTGTAGCGAGCAGTAATAAAGAATGAAAACAAGAAAAATGTCTTTGCAGTACGGACGTATAGTTGAGAGAAGACGACGCTGTTCTATTCTGTATACATTCGAAACTGAAATGAAATCTGACCTCTTATTATCTTGGCTACCGATACCCTCCATGATTGCGACATTTTCAAAAATAAACTTCCAAATATTGGTGACAAGCAATGAATATCGGTCCAAGCACACTGTAGGAAATCGCGATCTATACTTCTGACAAACGAAAAATACAGGGTGTAACTAAATACGTGAGAAAGCTCCGAGGATTCTATAGAGGACCTGATAACAAGTAGAGCATGTCCCGTACTCAAATGGTTTATTTGCTCCCGTTACAGTGTTACAGGCATTTTGTTGTGATGGACATAAACAGACGCTTCACTAGACAGGATGACCAATTGTGTTAATACAATGTAATTTCTACGTACAGTTTCTCTGCAGAAGGTACTCAAAATACATACCACGAGTCTTAATACAGGTGTCTACGAGCTCAGTCAGAGGGCTCAGCGCCCTCTGTAACCAACTAAGTCAATGACGAAACGATCAACATAGAATGAAACGAACCAACGTCCGCAAAGGATCAATCAAATAACTGAGTAAGTATAATAAAGATAAAAGGGTATAATTTCAATTTCCCAATTCAGCTAATGTCAGCCCTTACCTGCCTAATCCTTCTCCTCCCCCTCATTAATAATTAATCTGTATCATTGACTGTTTCACTTGTTCCTGTATTATAGGCGTAATTCGTATCTGCTGACACCCTTGCTCTACACGCTGATGCAGCAATTCAACCCCATAAGTAATGGTTTGAGGTCGGGAGAAGGCCATGGTCTTGGTCCCTGATGGCATACTAAGTTGTATGGGTTTGATGTACATCACAACAAATACCTGTAAGACGATAAAGAAAGGCAATAAACCCAATTTGCTTGGGACAAATTCTGCTTGTTATCAGATTCTCTATCGAATTCACGGTGCTTTCCCACATTACGTAATTACACCCTGCATAAATGGCATCGCTAGTCAAAGTTTCTATTTCTTCTCCCTGAACTTTAATTCACTCCTCAAATTTCTCCTTGCATTCCGCCACAGCTTTCTCAAAGTACAACTGCAACAACATTGGGGAAAGGCTACAACCCTGCTTACTCCTTTCCCGACCTCGGCGTCCCTTTCATACCCTTCGACTCTAATAACTGCTGTTTGGTTATTGTACAAGTTGATTATAACTCCTCAGTCCTTATATTTTATTCCTACTGCCTCCAAAATTTGATAGTGTTCCAGTAAAAATTGTCAAAATCTTTCTCCAGATCTACAAATGCTAAAAAAAAAATTGCCTTTCCTTAGCCCATCTTCTAAGATAATTCGTAATGTGAGTATTGCCTCTCGTGTTCCTACATTACTCCTAAATCCAAACTGATCTTCCCCAAGGTTGGATTACACATGTTTTTCCATTCATCTGTAAATAATTCGTGTTAGTATTTTGCAACCAGGACTTATTAAACTGATAATTCTGTAATTTTCTCATTTGACAGCGCTTGCTTTCTTAGGAATTGGAATTACTATATGCTTTTTGAAATCAGTGGGTATTTCACCTGCCTCATACAATTTCTTCTTGACTGTCTCTCCTAACGGCATCAGCATTTCAAACGTTACATCGCCTACTCCACGGCCCTTATTTCGAGTCAGATCTTTCAGTGCTCTGTCCAATTCTCCTCGCAGTATCTCATATCTCATCATCCTCTACTTCGCCTTCCATTTCTAGAATACTGCCTTCAAGTTTATTTCCTGCGTGTAGACCCAGTATATATTCCTTCCAGCTTTCACCTTTCCCTTCTTTGCTTGGTACTGACGTCTTGAAATTCATACGACTGCTTTTCTTGTTATTTATATTATTTATATGGTGTCTGTTCTTTTCGGACATATTCATAAAACTGCTTTTCTTGTTAATTATATTATTTATATAATGTCCGAAAAAAACAGACACCATATAAATAATTCTGTATCAGACCCAAAACAGGCAATGGACAATTTCAGTGCGGAGGCATTAATACGCTCGATCCCTTGCTGGAATCCAGTATACGCTGCGAACAAGAGGAATCAAATGGACAAGGGGCACTGAAGTCGTAGTGTGCTACAAGGTGAGAATTTGGGTTGGAGGACAAGCGTGCCTAATTGGTTAAGGCGACCGCTGGCCCAAAGTAGGAAATCCGGTTCGAATCCCGGTCCAGCAAAATTTCCATCTCTGCCATTGGATTTAATTCGATACCCTGAAACGGTAGATATGTTTAAATATTTCGAATTCGTGCTTGTCTCCAAATGTCTCTCGTATTGTCCCGTAGGGTCGCGGTGGAGTAGCCGAGCGGTCTAAAGCGTCTCGCTGCGGAGCGCGCGGTTGCTCGCCGTGGAGGTTCGAGTGTGTGTGTTGTCCTTACGTTAGTTTACCTGGGTTTAAGTAGTTTGTAAGCTATGGACTGATGACCACGCAGTTTGGTCCGATAGATTTACAAACATTTCAACATTTTTTGTCCCGTAGGCGCTATCCATCTCTTCCGAGTTATACATTCTTCTATGGCCTTGCATTTGTCCTGTTGCCACTCCTGCATAGCTAGTCTTCACTTCCAGTCAACCTCATTTTTCAGAAGTCTACATTACCTTTGGCCTGCTTCACTTGCCTTTTTAATTTTCTTCTTTCATCAGTTACGTTCAGTATCTCCTCTGTTATTCAAGGATATCTAATAGGACTTATCCTTCTGCCTAAATGATACTCCTCGGCCTTCACTAATCTCTCAGAGCTACCCATTCTTCTTCTACGGTACTACTTACTCCCGTTTCGGACAGTCTGGTCCTTCAATTTGTCCAAGTTCCTCACTTTTCTACCTTTTCCCAGTTTCTTTAGTCTACAGTTCGTAACCAGTAAGTTATGGCCAGAGTCTAAATCTGCCCCTGGATATGTCTTACAGTTTAAAACCTGGTTTCTAAACCTGAACATTATAAAGTCAATCTGGTAACGACTACTGTCTCCTGGTCTCTTCCACGTATACGATCTTCTTTCATGATGATTAAACCAAGTGCTTGTGATTATTAATTCTACCAGGCGATGTCTTTCATTCTTTTTCCCCAGTCCAAATTCACCTTCTAAATTTCCTTCTTTTCGCTTTCCTACTACTGAATTCCAGTGCCCCATCACAATCAAGTTTTCCTCTTCCTTAACTGTCTCAATAATTTTTTTTCTCCTCATTCATTTCTTAGATCACCTTACCATCAGCAGCAGTGACGTACCAGGATCTTGGTCTGGAGGGGGATGAAGTCAGTCCGAGCTGACATGGTTTCTAAAAAAAATAGGAATAATAATAATAATAACAATAATAATAAAAATAAAAGGTCGCCGTACAGTATTGGAACGATTGATTTCTTTCTATTTTCTTTCCCTCCTTCCTTAGGCGGGGGTTCGAGGAGGGTCTCCAGCCCGACAGCCCCCCCCCCTCCCCCGGATAAGCCACTGATAGAGATAGTTGTCATATAAACTTCTATGGTTTGTTTTGGCTCCGTGTCTATCATTACTACGATAATGCGTTCACTATGCTGTGTTTCTATTTTCTTATTCCTTTTCAAACCTACTCCTGCGCTACCACCAACTGATTTTGTATTTCGTACTCACTTGAGCAGAACTCTTGTTCATCCTGCCACCGGAAATCGCTAATTCCCACCACATCTAACTTCATTTCTCTTTCCAAATTTTGTAACGTATCTTCCCGATCAAGAGATAGAACATTCGTAGAATGCCTGTTTCGTTTTTCTTGATGATGACATCCATCTGATTAGTCCCCCGCCCGGAGATCCGAATGGGGGACTATCTTACCTGCGGATTATTTTACCCAAAAGGACGCCATAATCATATGTTCATACAGTAGAGCAGCAAGTCCTCGGGAAAAGTAACTGTTGCAGTTTCCCCTTTATTTCCGTCAATCGCAGTAGCAAGCAGCATGGCAAACCCACTTTAGCTGATGTTACAAGGCCGGCTCAGTCAATTTCTGAAATGATTTCTTCCCCTCTTTCCTCTTCTTCCCCCTCCCCCCTTCCAATTTCTGAAAAGATTTTTTCCCCTCTTCAGGAGCCACGAGTTTGTCCTTTCCACAGATATCCCTTCTCTGTGGTTCACCTACGGTCCTGCTATCTGTATTATTGAGGCACACAAAACACTACACCTCGACAATGTTTGTGGTTCATGGGGATGGATCCCACACATATGTCATTGTAACATGTTTGTATTGTGGTTTACATTCTTTGACCAATGTATGTTCGCCTCTGCTAGTCGCACTTTTCGGCCTAGTTTAGTTTCTATTAACTCGTCACGCCACTGTCACATGTAACTTCAGTAGCACATGTAACTTCAGCAGTAATACCTGATTACACCTATGAAATTAACAACACTATTCAATTGTGTTTTGCTTTGTATCTGGAACTCTGCATCTGATATGAATGTGAGTACCACGAAGATGGTCTTTACTGCCAATTCTAATGTTGTTTTCTATCTTATTTTTACTTCTATGTTCTTATGTGTGGTAATTTTTTTCATAATTCATATCTGATGAAGGAACCCGGGAAGAGTAGTATGTAATAAAAATTACTGCGACCAAGACCTACCTGTACATTTAATAAGTGCCGAAGTATTTCCTACCTGTGAAATAGTGTATTGCTATTGTTACAAATTTCTCCATAAAAAAAAAAAAAACTGCCTATTTCAGTGTCACTCTCTAGCTTCATTCTCTCTGCCCCTAAGTCTAGGTGCACAGGCCGCCATTAATGACACATTGGAAACTTCTGATATCAAGGAAGTATAAATAATTACATATAGTATTAATTCTATTCTATAATTACTTATATTATTATTTCTGCTTAATATTTCAAACAGTGGCGAGTCATCATGGGTTTCTGACATGAATGGACTAAGAAATCTGCGGCTACCGGTGTTAACGGCTGCCCTTTTCAAATGTGCTAATACTGACAGTTGCACAACGGGGGCCTGAAGATGGTGAGATTGTAACACCTAGACCGGTCGCCTAATTGAATAAATAATATTTATGCAGCTTCTGGTACTTTCTTCTACCTTCAAATTTATCAGATGTAGTCCCAATCTATTGATTATGGAGAGAATTAAAATAATCATTTTACATTCAGATTTTGAAAGGAAATCAACGGCGGCAAGTGAATATTAAAACTCTTATTTCCTGTCTCATGTGAGTGGTCGCCTTTATCCTTTAGCTATCTGGACACGTCTTCTGTCCGACAACAATTCCCATACAACATATTTCCAACGCGCATACTCTCCTTGCTCGGATTTACGTGAGTCACACAAAGTGGTTTGAACGTCATTATATGTAAAACATTGAAATAATAATTCTTACAAATGAAATTACATATTTGTATTTGGCAATTGGCTTTTGTGTTCATGGAGCAGGTATCTGGCTCTACGCTTCAGAGACCGCGCCTCTCCCGTCTAATTAGACGAGAGGTAAGGTGGAGGGAAAGGGCCGTGCAGTGTATATAAGCGCCGGAGAGGAGCGAAGGCAGCATCAGTCATTGCCTGCCACACATCCACCACACGCAGCAGCGCAATGAGGATCCTGGTAAGAACCTGCCTAATTCTTCAGGATTTCAGCGAGGCGTTCTGATGATGAACAATCGGGTTATCTGTCGGTTACTCACATCTTTGGTTATAAATCCCTTTATGAGATCTTTATTTGCCATAGATCATTTATCGATTTTATATGATGACTAGTTTTGACTCGTTAAAAAGCCATTATCAAATCTTAATTGTCCAGGTGTGGTAAGAAATATACTTCAGATGAACCAACATCTTACCATGCCTGGACAATTAAGATTTCATAATGACTCTTTAACGAGTCGATACTAGTCACCATGTAAAATCGATAAGCGATCTACAGCAAATAAAGATCTCATAAAGGGATTTATAACCATTACATTAAAGATTGGCTCCTATACAACAACCTGAATAAGATGTCAGGTAAATATAACTCACGTCTTTGTTGCTCTATGTTTGTGCTATTTGTAGCAATGTCAGCACAACTCACGTCTCAGTAACTCATAGCATTTTGGTCCACTTTCGGTTACGGTAGTGACACTAAAAGTGGGCCTTTGCGATCGTTTTTTGACAGTTCGAAATTTTAATGAAAATAACGGCTTAACCATGCATCTGACACGAAAATTAAATGAACCGAATTCGTAGAGGAGAAAATTCTCTACAACTCTGTTATGTTTTTTTCATAACTCGTATCGTTTCAGAGATATTTGCAAAAATAACGGCGATTTTGGGATGTATGTCTATCTGTCTCTGTCCGTCTGTCTGTAACGTGTTCCCTGTTGTTAAGAAGAACCGGACAAAAAATACGGTAGTAATACAAAAAAAGCCGTTTGCAATGTAATTGCAAACGAACCGTTCATCTGACACTAATAATAACGTAATTGGGAAAATTCTCTACATCTTCGCTCTATTATGCTTTTTTTATATCTTGCATCGTTGCAGAGATATTTGCAAAAATAACGGCGATTTGACGATGTCTGTCTGGCTGTAACGCGATCCCACTTTTTAGGTCTATCTGTTCAACCGATCGGCACTAAATTTTTCAGACATAATTGTTGACTACCAGAGACCAGTACCTCGCTTTTTGAAATATTTCGGACGAGAAATACGTTAGTAATACCAAAAAAGCTGTTTGTAATGTAATTTTAATTGCAAATAAACCGTTCATCTGACGCTAAAATTGAATAAACGAATTTGTAGAGGATAAAATTCTCTACAACTTTGTTCCCATATATTTTTTCGTATCTCGTATCGTTTGAGAGATATTTGCAAAAATAACCGAGTTTTGACACCTTTCATTGAATTAACGAAAACCAGCCGTTCGCAGATGTCACGTGACGTTCCTCGCCCAGAACTCTCTGTGCCATACGCCATCTTGCATTGCGTATTTGATGATTTTCTTATTGTAGCTTACACGTTGTCATTTCAAAGCAACGGCGCACTGAAGAATTAACAAAAATACGTCGTTCTTCGTACGATAAATGATAACCTAGTGTCTACAAATGGCATATTAGCATCAGTTAACAACTGCCATCAATAGTATGAAATTAAAGAACGCAATTCCTGTTAGCTGTAGCGTAGTGGCGAATGTGTTGGACTGAACAAGGAGGTTAGAATACAGGGAGACGCCCTTACGCTGAAAAAGTGAACTTCGCCTTATTGCGAAGTTATGGAAAAGTGTTCGTATTGTAGAGCTAATGTTTTATGTCACTTAAAACAGGGATAAAACGTCCGACGGTTTTGCCATGATGTACAACGTGTTAGAAGAGTGCAAATAGTCGCTAAAAAGTAAGTTTTCTAATATATTATTTTGGTATTTATTACTATTTATTCAAGAAAGTATATTGTTTGCAAGTACATACTTCCCAGTGACTGTCAGTACAATGCATTGCCAGTAAGAGGGCCGACTTAACGCATAGTTTTAACAAATAAATAGCATTCCAAAGCTGACCAAGATAGCGGACAGGCTTCAACTGACGTATGTACTCAGCATAGATAATGACATCTCCCTTTAGTCTAACCTCCTTGACGCTGAAGGTGAGTGGTTCCGAACCCGCCAGTACCTAATCTTTTTTCCTTACAAGGGTTTCAGACACTCTTCTTAATTAATTTTTTTATTATTTAGATTATTATTTTGGTCCAAAATGATTGCAAAAACGTATAAAACTACAAATCTAAAGTGGGCCGTAAAACACGTCAGTGCGATTTTTTAAAATAGAACGCTTGGTTTGCTCAGCACATACATAACCTATGTAATAGCCTGTATGTCCACCTTCGGCAGAGACAACAATGGCGGCATGTCTTGACATGCAAGACGAGCAATGACGCCACTTTCAGTCAGCAGTTGGGAGTGTTCCCTCGGGTTCAGATCTGGCAAGGTGTGTGGGGGTGTGGCCGCTACCGTCTCTACCATAGGGGCACTGGGGGCACTGGCCCAGGGCCCCCAGCCTGATGGGGCCCCGAGGAACTCGTTCCTTTCACCTAGGCAATGACTTTCTTTTAAGTGAATTTTTGTCGCAATTATTCATTATGAAGACCCAGAAATTGTCTGGAAACATGTCATATATGGTGTAGCAAGTAACTTAGTTTACTGTCTGCATGCAAAATCGTAGTAATTATAGCGGTCCTTAGATACAGAACACACGGCGACACTGTTGTAGAAGATTGTGGCAGTCTGTTTCAGATATAACTTGGCGGAACATTATATCTAATAGCGGGCTTCACACGACGAGCAATCACACAGTGCTGAACACTAGAGACGGGCAAACCCGTTCAATTTTGAAACGTAGTTCACTGATGATCGCTTCTTTTTTTTGGAACCGTGCCTTTCCACTCGTTCACCGTTCCTTTTTTATCCAGTCTTTTGTTTTCATAACAATCGGAATTGCAACCATGAAGAATTTGGCTCTGTACCCACCAACTCCGTTTTACACATTTTACAAGCGTTAATTCCCTACAATCGATTGAGCATCGGTGTAAATCGTTGTTCCTTACATAACAATAAGCACGCTGCTTCACCGTGGTGAAATAAATAAATAAATACAAAATTTAAAAAAAAATGGACAGCTCGATATTGAGTTGGAACTGCAACATTCGACCGAAAAGGGAACGGCCACGGGCCATCCTGGAGCTGGAACGGAAACGGCCATGCGACTGGAACCGCCGAAGTGAACGTTCCTTGTAACCAGTTCCTCGGTCCTTCCGTTAACTCTTGTGAATCGTTCCTTTGTACCTGTTCGTAGCTTCCAATATTCAAAACCCGAAAATGAACAGTTCATAAAAAACGAAAGATGATTCTTTCCATGCAAAACCGGGCCAAACGGTGAGAAGGGAAGGATTTAAGATGTGGAATAATGACTACAGACAAACCTATTTCGAGCGCAGTACTGAAAGATTCATTTTACCGTTAATCTCACTTGTACGTTTACTATAGCATCCCCCTACAAAAACGTATAAACGAGGTTTCACTGTATATCATTGTGACTTCCTGGTCACATTGAAAATTATGAGTATTTAGCCAATATGGCATTTCATCTTTCCCCCTATGTATTATTTGCTGGTTTTTCACACCGAACGTCAACAGCAACGGAGTCTGTCAACAAGTTTTTTTGCCAGTTTATGTTCTGGCCATCAGATATATATATATATATATATATATATATATATATATATATATATATATATATATATATATGTCGATGTGTAACAGTTATTTGAGTGTACCTCAATAAGATAGTAAGACATAAAACAATTGACTTTAAAAATTTGCAGCATTCGTCTCTTCATGGTACTCTTCCCTTTTAGCTCCGGATTTGAAAATTAAATATTTATTTAGCACAAGAACTACTACATTTAATAAAATGCATTAATTTGTCACAGGAACATTTCAATCAATTTTTATTTACGCATTTATAAAATGTTTGTGGCCATTAGAAGTAAATTAGGTTTTTCTACTTCGCGTGCTCTGATTATACGTTGTACTACACTCATAGGGTGTAGGATGTGTACTGCCCAAATATGTGTCATTGACGTAGACGATATACCTACTCTGTTCACAGTATATTTTCATTTTACTTAGTTAATGCATTTACTACATACATGTAAACGTTTCACAATACCGTTTTTGTTGCTTTGAGCACAGCTGGTAAGTAACTGAAGTGTTACTTATACTAAAATTTCAACGTGTAAACAATAGATGGGCATTAAAAAAAGGATCTGACATACCTGAAGTCTAACTTGTGGAGAAGGTAATTCACTTAAAAGACGTATTTTGTCTTATTCCGAGAGAAGTGACTTTATTGCGTGTCAGTCTCTCCACAAATGTAAGAACTCTTCTATTTATTCCGCTTTGTTCCTGGAGTAAGGAAAAAATCAGCTACCGGCACCTAATTTTTCTCTCAATTTCTTTACACTTGCCGCGTTGAAGTAGCCGAGCGGTCTAAGGCGCCTCACTGAGAACAGCGCGGATACTCGCCGTCGGAGGTTCGAGTCCTCCCTGGGGCAAGGGGGTGTGTGTTTGTCCTTAGGTTAGTTTAACTTAGTTTAAGTAGTTTGTAAGCTACGGACTGATGACCACGTAGTTTGGTCCGATAGATTTACAAACATTTGAACATTTCTTTACTCTTCTTCTAGTCCCAAGTGAAACCCCAGTAGTAGCTTGAACTTTATCAAAAGAACTCTTTTTTGCGATTTTATCCTGTCTTTTAAGTCTTATGACACAAACTTAATGACGTTATACACAATATCTCGTATCTGGTTATGCAGAATCTTTCCTGCACCAACTGGTGGAGACCGCAATGCAGCGCTATGTGTGACAGTTTCAGATTTTTTCCCTTCTCTTTCTTTTTTCTTTCCTTTTTTCTTTTCTTTTATTTTTTATTTTTATTTACTTATTTATTTATTTTGCTGCACGCAGAACCCATTTAACCAGATACAAATCTTTAACATATGGAAGCAGCAGCACATGAACTTCGATAAATAGAAGGACTGATGCGGCCTCCTCTTACAACAAAGTTAAGGAGCATAAGAACAGTTCAAAGCACAGGGAATCAATGATGAATTGTGTTGCAATAAGCAAAATTTTTGGACGAGTTGATACTGGATTGCTTTCACAGTTTAATGCTGACGTCAACTATTGGAGGAGCATATTGAAAAGAATTGTTGCAGTTGTGTAATTTTTAGCGTAAAGGGGACTAGGTTTTAGTGGAGAAAATATTTTGGGGTCTGAAAGCAATGAAAATTATTTGCGATGCTTAGAATTAATAAGCGAATTTGATCCTTTTCTTGCTGATCATATACGAAAGCATAGCAGACGCGGCAAAGGGAATACATCAAGTTTGTTTTCAAATATTTGCAATTAATTTATTAATGGAATGGGACAGAACGTGTTAACGACGATTGTCAAAGAATTAAAAGCAGCCAAGTACTATTCAATAAGCGTGGATTACTCGCCAGATCTCTCCCATGGTGACCAGCTAACTTTCATCGTTCGGTACGTAAAAGATGGCCAGCCTGTTGAGAGATTTTTGCAATTTTTGGTTATGGAGGAGCTTAGGGCTCAAAGTATAGAAGATACTGTTATGAAGTTTTTGGATAGCTTTGACATTTCCATAAAAGAGTGCCGCGTACAGAGCTATGATAATGCAGCAAATATGGCTGGAAAGTATTCAGGTATTCAGGAAAGAGTAAAAGAAAAATGTGAATTTGCTACTTTTGTACCATGAACCAAACATTCACAAAATTTAGTAGGTGTTCAGGCGGCTGCGTATGTTTCTGAAGCAGTAGCAGTTTGTCCAAAAATTGTTTACCTTTTCTTCTGCTTCGAACAATCGATGGAAAGTTTTGAAAGAACGTTTTGGTGCAAATTAAGTTCTGAAGTCCCTCTCTGAAACCAAATGGTCTGCTTAACGCTTTGCATAACACTGATCAGCCAGTGGAAACAATAAATGAAGCTCATAGCGTTTTCAAAAAAATGGAAAAAACTCGAGACCATTCTCCTAACGGAGATATAGGATGACCGTTTGAGAATTATCAACAACACAAATGTAACTTTAAAAAGTAGTATTTATCGTTACAATAGACGTTGAAACAGAAGTTTCTGCATCTATTTCCCATTTCATCAGTTCTGCGCGCATCAGATTGGATCAGTATGAATCTTCAGCCAAAGAGAAAAATCAAAGTGTTGACTATGAGGATAATTCCCAAAGAACGAGAATTTGCAGCAAGCATATCACTTTTTCCCGAAGTTTTGTCAGAGACTGTCCAGCTCAGTGCCAAAGAAAAGTTTCGCGTAGAAGTTTTTGAAACGACATTCAGAAGCACAGGAGAAAGTTAGGAAACATTTTAGTTCCTTTCTCAGATAAAACAAACAGTTGAGCAACAGGTGCAAAGAATTCGCAGAATTTCATCAAGCAGACGTTAATGCTGATGAGCATCAGAATGTTTTCATTCAATATTTGAAAAACATTCCAAATGAATCTCCAGAGCTAAGTATATCATCCTTACGTTCTCTAATAAAAGCAGTTAAAATAAAAGAAACATTTCCGACTGTAGAAGTTGCTACTCAGATATTTCTTTGTCTAATGGGAACCAATTGCAGTGGAGAGCGTTGATCTTCCCAGTTAAAGAGAATAAAAAATGAATTACGAACGACTATGCTACAGGAACGACTTACTAATTTGTCAGTCATGTGCATAGAAAATGACGTCCTTCAACAGTTGGACTTAATAGAAGATTTTGCATTTCAGAACACCCAAAAGAAAAATTTAACATCAAACTAAGTCCAATTAGCGAAACAGTAATTACAAGTATTTGTGTATTTCTATCCATAATAACCAATACATTCACAAAAGAAATGTACATGAGTTTATTCAAAGGAAATTTGTTTTGTTTCAGGATCCCCTAATCTGTTTTTTTTATTTTATTTATTTATTTATTTTTTTATTTTGTAAAGCTTATAGGACTTAACTACGGGGTCATCAGTCCCTAAACTTACAAACTGCTTATGAACTACTTACGAACTAGGACGTCACAAATATCCATGGCCGACGGGGGAATCGAACCCCCGACCGTAGTGGCCGTGCTGACCGTGACTGGAGCGCCTCAGTCACCTCGGCCACCGGGGCCGGCCCCTAATCTGTGTGCCAGTCATCTGCATAGAAAGAGACAGACTCCAAAAGTTGTATATTTTCTATTCTGGAAATCTTTAAAGAAATCATTAATATGGATGAAGGACTAATTTGTGGAACTAACCTATTAAGTCACTAAATAAATGTACACCAGTCTGATGCATTTATTTAGTTTTCTTTTTAAGGGTCCCAAAACCTGAGTTCCCAGGGGCCCGTGCATGTCTTAAGACGGCCCTGGTGTGGGGCGGCTGCAGGTCGACGGAATTCCTCGAACCATTGGATCAACTCCTGGCCGTGAGACACGGCGCATTATCTAGTTGAAAAATGCCACTATCGTTGGGAAACATGAAGGTGTGTATTAGGGCTGCACGATACCACAGTTTATCATACCAGTCGCGACACTCGAGCGAATTATTGTTATCCACCGCGACAGTAGCGCACCAAGCGACCACCTGGGAAACTACTGAGTTAGCGGTATTTCGTGTGTAGTACGTCGGGTTAATAATAGCTTATATGCGTTGTCGTGTTGCTTTCCGGAACGGGGAACGCTTGTAGCGCAATAAAAAGTAGCAACAACCAGAAAAAATACCTTATTTGTCTGTTTTCAAATTTCTTAAGGACACTGAGAGGTATGTAACAATCATTCTGCTGAAACGTTTCCCGTTACGGTTCACCTGAAAATTGTATATATTTATATATAAAAGTTATTGTTTGACCTTTTTAGGACTAGAAAATGGTTCGTAGTGTATATAGGCAACTATGTACTGCAACCTGGATGTTCAAAGGTACAGAAAAAGCGTATGATAGGCCTAAGATAGAAAGTAACCTTCTGAAGAATATGCTACAAAACTGAAACCTTACACGAGTATTTTAGTAAAACATTGGAAGTTCGGAAAATAAGATAAAAAACATCTAGGGAGACAGACAAATATCCAATATTTATAGTAAATACTCGTATTAACACCAAACTCAAATCTAGGTGCCAGTGTTCAACATCTTCCTTTTTCCTGACTTATGTACAGTTCGTAAACTTTCAACTGTAAAAAAAGTTTTGTACGTATTTCACCTCTTACTTGGAAGCATCTCGTCCGACACAGAACAGTAAGAAAGACGAAAGTCGTAGTTTTGCGAACAGTTATCCTAAAAACTAAAACACAAAAGTAAATGAAAAGAAATTTTGTGTCATATGCGTTCACTTTGAAGCTACACGGTACGCTTCTTAGGCTTACATTACTTCCGTTTCAATGGGGAAAGATGCAAAAAATATTTGGAGGCACATATTTCCGCGTGAGTAGGTTCTAGCATTGATTGTTTCATTCAACTGTTTTAGTTCCAGTAGTCTTTTATTTATACATCATCCGTTTCGTCTGATATTAGATTAAATCCATTGTATCTGAAGTAAAACAGTTGTATCGCGAATTACGTAGAATTGGGAGCGAGAATAAGGCGTTATTCATACGATATATATGAAGTTAACAGGCGGCTCCCTTGCTCACCGCTTGGAGCGCTAGTGTCGTCCTAGCTGTCGGGCGGTAACAAATTTTACACCAGTGAGTGTCGTGACTAGTATGTTAGACTGTGAAGATACTTCTCGGCCGTCATTCCACGTGAATGTTCCCCAGAGCATACTTGAGCTGCCGCTACGATGTGTCTGTCTCGTCCTAAAGGTTCCAAAGAGCAGTTTCCCTGAAACTTACTTACAAGACCATACAATACTCTGCCCTTGTGCTACCAAAAAGTGACGATGGTCACGTGGCCATTGCTACCGCTGTCGTGATGTTAATAACATTGCCCATATTCACGGTTCGTCAAGGCCCATGTTTAGGATTATCGGTTCGTCTTCATACATCTACTCTGCCCAACATTAATTTCTATCCTATTTTACCGGTCTGCTCCTCCTACTATGTGTGACATTTTTAATGAGGGGTGCAGGTATTTTTCGAAACTACCGTCACCTCCATCATCTGACGGATTTGTCTCCTCCCGACTATTTTCTGTGGGATGCGGCTAAAACATATGTTTATCAAAATAACCCAAAGACATTAAATGAACTTAAGAGAGCGGTAACAGAATATCTGCATTAGATTCCACGTTAAACATTGGAAAGTTATTCGAAAATAAATGTAAAGGGTTTGAACTATGCCTTCATGAAAGAGGAAATCATTTCCAGCATCTACTGTGATAATGGTAAGTATAGCGTTTTTCTTGTAATTAGTATAACTAATGAATTTCATTCTTGTAATTGTAATAATGTTGAATCCCATCTCGCAACATAACCCGGCTGCTAGCTTATACAGCGACATGACTGTGCTGCGGAGAGACTTTGCGGACAGTATTACCCTAAGAAGTGTTTACGGAGCTGTACTAATTCACAAGGATACATTTAAGATATATACATGTAAATTTTTCAGGTGTGCGTGTTGCTGTTCGCACTGGCTCTGGCCGAGGAGAAGCAAGTGGAGAAGCGGGGTCTGATCGGGTCCCTGGGTAGCTATGGCGGTGGTGGGTACGGCATTGGCGCCATCAGCTACAGCAGTGGCGGCATCAGCGGAGGCTATGGAGTTGGATATGGTGGTGGTTACGGAGGCGGCTTCGGTGGCGGCTACGGAGGCGGAATCGCCTCTGGCGTTGGAGGCGGCCAGGTGACCAACATCGCCATCACCAAGCAGGTGCCGGTGCCGTACCCGGTGCCAGTGCAGCGCACTGTCCCAGTGCCAGTCAAGGTCCCAGTGACGGTGCCGGTCAACAGGCCGGTCCCGGTGCCCGTGCCGCAGCCGTACCCTGTGCCCGTGCAGAGGCCGGTCCCGGTACCCGTCAGCGTCCCTAGCCCGGTGCCCGTGCCAGTACCACAGCCCGTCGTCGTCAACCAGCCGGTGCCTGTCGTCGTGGGAGGCGGAGCTGGCGTCGGAGGAGGATTCGGAGGCGGCATCGGTGGCGGCATTGGAGGAGGCTTCGGTGGAGGCTACGGTAGTGCCATAGGTGGCGGCTACAGTGGCAGCTACGGTAGCTCCATCGGCGGAGGCTACAGTGCTGGCATCTCTGGAGGCTATGGAGGCTATGGGAAATACAGCCACTAACATCAGCAACTGACATCTGAAGCAATACGCGACGCTATTCAAATTTCATTACCTCATTTTTTTTGTAATGTCGTATACAGTAAAAGAATCAGTTTAAAAAAAATTGTCCAAGAACTATTCCATTTTCGCCACAACGAGTCCTGCTTGTACTGTAATTCTTTGCAGTATTTACTGCTACACCCAACCACTACCAATTCGTGACGGAGCATTCGATGATGAATACGATTTTAGAATATACGAGTATATGTTAGAAATAATCTCGAATGTTAATACACTTTGTAAGGAAGTCACATTTCCACGTTTTAAAACCATATTTAATAGTAACGACATTTCTGTGCATAAAACTGCACATATGATATTTACTTCCTTACTGGCTACTGTATACAATTAGCATAAATGTTACAGAGAATGTCAAAATTATGTAGTAGAATGGATAATACTGATTGTATTTCATTTTGTTTTCTGTTCTACAGGGCAGGATTTCTTTTTGTTTTCTGTTCTACAGGGCAATTCTGTAATAACGTACAAATATTTAACAGGATGTACAGAATGTCCCACTGACCAATTTGATGTGATATAAAAAACCAGACAGCGGTTATTAGAGTCGAAGGGCAAGAAACGGACGCAGAGGTTGGGAAGGGAAAGAACAGGGTTGTAGCCTTTCCCTAATGTTGTTCAATCTGTACATTGAGCCGGCAATGAAAGAATGGAAGGAGAAATTTGATGAGGAAATTAAAGTTCAGGGAGAAGAAATAAAAAGTTTGTTGTTTGCCGATGACATAGTAATTTTGTCAGAGATTGCAAAGGATCTGGAAGAGCAATTTAATGGAATGGACAGTGTCTTGAAAGGAAGATATATCATTAACAAGAGTAAAACGAAGGTAATGGAATGTAATGTCAGAAAAGTAGGCGATGCTAAAAGTATTAGATTAGGTAATGAGACAAAGTAGTAGATGAAATTTGTTAATTGGGTAGCAAGATAACTTCTGATGGCATAAGTAAAGAAAATGGCTAAATGATATATCTGTGTGTGTGTGTGTGTTTTAGTAAATATTCGTTACGAATTTGAGCTCGCTACAACTTTGTGTGCACTTATTCCTGCATGTGCTCAGGAGTATTTCTGACTAAGAGATCAAGTGTGAATTCGGAATGGCTCGTGAACTAATCGTTCAAAATAATTTTTAAAAAGCATTTAGAACAATTTCGGATGATGTAACTGCCACCCCATCTGAAGGTGTATTTTTGTCAACATACGGATGGTAGATTTAAGTCACTGCCAACTATAATTGTG
Source organism: Locusta migratoria (assembly GCA_026315105.1). Classification (NCBI taxonomy): domain Eukaryota; kingdom Metazoa; phylum Arthropoda; class Insecta; order Orthoptera; family Acrididae; genus Locusta; species Locusta migratoria. The sequence continues at coordinate 187,026,780 of CM048745.1, forward strand.
TGAGTAGTGTACGTACTTGTGAAGAGACTCAAGTTTTCTGTGAATTGTTCAGCGAATGCATCATGAGAGTGCGGGAGTCGGTAAACGGATTCAGTTATTAATTTATTCCGGTAGTCCGGTAGTCTTATGACTCTTCCTTCAGATTTATCAGCTTCTTCGTTGATAATATACTTTGGGAATTGTAGCGTATGAATAGGTCCGAGTTCTATTAACTCTACTTCAGAGTATCGTCGACAGTAACTTTGTGTTGTCTTAAATTTAGAAATGTTTCACGATTCGTTTCTTCATAGTACTCTCACATTTTATTAGTTCTGAATACCGGTTGACAGCCCGATATAAAACCGTAGTAGGTACCTGCATGTAAAAGAACTAATAATAAGCACTGTTGTACATGGTCGTACAGTACTTTTCCTTTGCTGTCGCTCCAAACTTCTGTAACAGAATAATCTGCACTTGGCAAAGTTTTAGCAACCCGCTTAGTCTCCTCGACGTCAGTGTCTTTCATTTATCGCAAATATATTTGATCTTTGTGCAATTATATCCTACCGTTCACATGTAATGACAGTTTTATTATGGCAAAGCTTTAAACTAAATCTTATTCACAGCTAAATTTATTGCCTTGTTAGCCCGCAAGTTGAATTCTGTGCCACAAAAGCTGATTAGTTTTCGACGAGATTTATTTAGATGTTTCCCAAAAGAGGTAGAAATTGTTGCCTAATAATGCATTTACCCATATTGTTAATGGAATACTTACTGTGAGCTGCTTGCTTCTCCTTCTTTGGAGCAGAAATCTAAATTAGTCGGTTTTGTGTATTTCTTCCCGTAATTATGAAAGAAACTTGATACAAAATATAAAAATTTTTCTGCACGTTCCACCAATCGCCTTCGCCACAGGAATGATAAATCTGTTCTCCTTCTCATAGTCAAGACGGTTCATGACGTTAACCGCAAGCCGTCGATCTGCTCCGCGAAGACATTTTCTGTTTGCATCTTTCACGCTAGCACTGCTATGGAACAACGCACGCCACTTAACTGAAGCGTGACTGTACCTGGTCATGTGAGCAAGTTAGTTCCCACTGCGGCCGCATTACTACGTAGCCTTGTCGAGAAATACATGTTTACACTTACTGCGCTATTTATTTACAGGTACAGTCTTCATTTCTTGCAAGGAAACAAGAAGGACAGTCATGCTGCAGCTTTTATTTACACTCCTGGCCATTAAAACTGCTACACCACGAAGATGACGTGCTAAAGACGCGAAATTTAAGCCGGCCGCGGTGGCCGAGTGGTCTGCGGTGCGCCAGTCACAGTCTGCATGGCCGTTTGCCAGCGTTGGTGAAACGTTGTTGTGATGCCTCGTGTAAGGAGGACAAATGCGTACCATTACGATTCCGACTTTGATAAAGTTCAAATCCCCCCCTCTGGCATGGATATTTGTGTTGTCTTTAGTATAAGTTCCTAAGTAGTTTATAAGTTTAGGGACTGATGACCCCACAGTTATGTCCCTTAAGCTTAACAAACATTTGAACATTTGCGAAGTTTAACCGACTGGAAGAAGATTCTGTGATACGCAAATGATTAGCTTTTCAGAGCATTCACACAAGGTTGGCGCTGGTGGCGAACCTACAACGTGCTGACATGAGGAAAGTTTCCAACAGATTTCTCATACGCAAACAGCAGTTGACCAGTGTTTGCGAAAACGTTGTAGTGATGCTTCCTGTAAGGAGGAAAAATGCGTACCATTACGTTTCCGACTTTGATAAAGGTCGGATTGTAGCCTATCGCGATTGCGGTTTATCGTATCGCGACATTGCTGCTCGCTTTGGTCATAATCCAATTACTGTTAGCAGAATATGGAATCGGTGGGTTCAGGAGGGCAATACAGAACGCCGTGCTGGATCCCAACAGCCTCGTATCACTAGCAGTCGAGATGACAGGCATCTTATCCGCATGGCTGTAACGGATTGCGCAGCCACGTCTCGTTCTCTTACTCAACAGATTGGGACGTTTGCAAGACAAACACCATCTGCACGAACAGTTCGAAGACGTTTTCGAGCAGCCTGGACTATCAGCTCGGAGACGATTGCTGCGGTTACCCTTGACGCCGCATCACAGACAGGAGCGCCTGCGATGGTGTAAGCAGCGCCAAACCTGCTGACAGCTTTCTTTGATTTTGGAAGATTAGCTCATCACACATTCGTGCCACAGAACATACTGTTAATCCCGCGTATTATCTTCAGTCCGGAGACTGGTTTGAAGCAGCTCTCCACCCTACTCTATCCTGAGCAGGTCTCATCATCTCCTCATAATAACGGCAACCTATATACGTCCTGTATATACTGTATTCATCTCTTGGTCACCTTCTGCTATTTTTACCCCAGTTCCCTCCAAGGCTAAATTCACGTTTCCTTGATGTCTAAGAATGTCTCCTATCATTCTGTCCACCATATACCATATGTATATTGTGTATTACATCTCATCTGAACAGGTAATTTGTTTGTAACAGGGTAAAAGGTAAACACAGAAAAGTTTTGTGGACAAAGTCCCGAATTTTTTTGAACAGAAGCTACGGTAAATAACTGCGGAATCCCTCCGCCACACGTTTCCCCCTATGAGATGAACTAAACAGGTCTGGTAGTATTGTAATTCTATTTAAATCTACACGGAAAAAGCATCGCGGCGTTTTTAAGAAAACGAGGGTACGAGAACGCGAAATATAATGAGGCGTGGTTTTAAGAGCGCTGTTGTGGTCGGTGTAGTGGGACGAATGTAGACGTTCTCCACTTCCCTATGTCAGCCCTATTTTGAAGACTATAAACCAAAAGAAATTTGTACAAAATTGCATATATTTGTCGTTTGTGTAAATATTATCATGTTCTAATGTGAGTCTTTTTTGTTTGTCTCTGTATGTTTCATGTACGATAGAGGTGCCGCAATGAACAAGGGCAGCGTCGTCGCCGCCGCAGCCAACATTACAGTAGAAGGCCACTATCAGAATTAAACCGACAGCTACGGGGCTACTGATCCAGCTGCGCCTTCTCTATTGCTGCGCGTCAATAGTTTTAAAGAAGAATAAATACATAAATATATTGATGATATTGTAAATAGTCGTTCTGAGTTAGTCGTGCTGAATAGACGTCTTCTTACAAGCATTACTAATTTGAACTTATACTATTTCAGAAGAAAATAAATATGTATTATGTTGAAGAGTATTTTGAACACTATGAAGATTTATTTAATGTGTGATTTATATTTACTGGAAGACTAATCGGATTTATAGAGAAGTTTAACTTCGTTTGAGAAGAAACTTAATATAATAGTGGAGTCTAACATTGACTTATATTCGACTGTAACAAGAAATTTATATTGGGTATGAATGTGGAACGTCGAGTTTAGCAGGCGTTGAATTTTAATATTTGAGTTAAAACTGTCAACAGCAAACAGTAGTGCCTGTGTTAGACTTTCAGTTAAATTTCAGTAACGGTTACAGAACAATTTTCTTGCCCCCGCTCGAACAAGGACCTAATAGTTTATTCAAGAACTATTGACCTATTTCTTTTTTTCTGATTCATGCTGTGGTGCGGAAACTTCGGAACGAATTCAATAAAATTTGCACAGTTAAATTTTAACAGTTGGTGTTGCTAAGGAACAGTAAACTACAAGTCAACAGCTACTTAGCAACTAAATGGACATGTATAAAATCAAGTTTCTTTCATAACTAGTGTCGAAATACGAGTTTTATCATTCCATTATGAACATAAGTTATACAATTAAAGTGAACATTATCCTATCACCGCATCGGACGGCATCGCAGTAACGGTGGAAGACTCGAAGTGGCAGGAATGCCGCGCCCTGGATCAGGGGGGGGGGGGGGACATTCTGCGTCCCCGGAAGAAGACGCTAATTACAAGAAGAGTTGTAAGTAGTTTGTAAGTTAGGAGTAGAAACACACGCGGGAAATAGAAACACAATTCCACAGTGTAAACAACCGTCTTGCCCAGTGTTGTTGCACGCCCACTAGAATTAGTTCGGTGGCCACTGGCCACCCAGAACTTATATTTGTAATAAAGCTGGCACAACCTGTAACAATGAGCGAGAGAGTGGCGGGGGAGGTTCTCACAAATGTAGTAATAGTTGACACAGTAGAGTAGTTGTAGCTAAAATAAGATACAACAGCCGACCGCGGTGGCCGAGGGGACTGAGGCGCTTCAGTCACGGTCTGCACGGCCACTACGGTCGGGCATGGATATTTGTGCCGTCCTAGTTCGTAAGTAGTTCATAAGTAGTTTGTAACTTTAGGGACTGATGACCCCGTAGTTAAGTCCCATAAGCTTTACAAACATTTGAACATTTTTAAGATACAACAAAATCCAAATGTAGAAGAAGTTAAACTAGTATAAAGTCATATTCGAAAGGTTAGTGATTAGTAGGAAATAAAACTATCTGTTACTTATGTGGTAACAGTATCCATTAAATACGAGGAGTGTTCAGCTAAAAGGTACGAAAAATCTAAACGACCAAGCCGATTGAAATATGAATATCTACACCTACATCTACATAAATACTCTACAAGTCATATTGAACTGCATGAAAGAGGGTTCATCAAATCAATGATATTTCTCTATAGTTCCATTCTAAAACAGCTCGTGGGAAAAAGGAACACCTATACCTTTCTGTTTTCTGATTTCTCTTATTATGATGATCATGTCTCCCTACGTAGGTTAGCACTAACAATATATCTTCGCATTTTGAAGAGAAGGTGAAACAAATGCGTCGCCACCTCCCACTAAGAAATTATAGGCTGTGCCCTCAGCAGGCAAGGTGGTGCTCATCGTCTTTTTCGACCTCTAAGGCTGGATACTCGTCGAATTCCTCGAGCACGGAATAGCCATCAACAGTGACGTGTACTATCAGACATTCAGTAGCCTACGCAAGTCCATGAAGAGCAAACGGCCTGGGCTGCTCACGGAGAAAGCGATGCTGCTCCATTATAGAACACGTCCACACGTCTCCAGGGTAACACGAAGTGTACTGGCCAAGTTCAAGTGGGAGCAGGTTGAGCATCCGTCCAACAATCCGAACATGTCACCCTGCGACTTCCATCTGTTTGTTCCACTAAATAAATAAATAATAAAATGAAAACCATCTGGAAGGAAAGTCCTTCAACTCTGAAGAAGAACTGAAGGACCCAGTAATTCTGAAAACAGGTACTTCTTCAGCTCATTAAAGAGTGGGATAGTTCTGCTGAGGCCACTGGTGATTACATTTGAATGAATATTTCATTATACCAACAGTCTCGTTTCGTTCATTTGGATGACCCCCTTATATAAGGTGGTAGGTTATTGTGTAGCGAGCAGTAATAAAGAATGAAAACAAGAAAAATGTCTTTGCAGTACGGACGTATAGTTGAGAGAAGACGACGCTGTTCTATTCTGTATACATTCGAAACTGAAATGAAATCTGACCTCTTATTATCTTGGCTACCGATACCCTCCATGATTGCGACATTTTCAAAAATAAACTTCCAAATATTGGTGACAAGCAATGAATATTGGTCCAAGCACACTGTAGGAAATCGCGATCTATTCGAAAAGAATCAGCGGAATACTTCTGACAAACGAAAAATACAGGGTGTAACTAAATACGTGAGAAAGCTCCGAGGATTCTATAGAGGACCTGATAACAAGTAGAGCATGTCCCGTACTCAAATGGTTTATTTGCTCCCGTTACAGTGTTACAGGCATTTTGTTGTGATGGACATAAACAGACGCTTCACTAGACAGGATGACCAATTGTGTTAATACAATGTAATTTCTACGTACAGTTTCTCTGCAGAAGGTACTCAAAATACATACCACGAGTCTTAATACAGGTGTCTACGAGCTCAGTCAGAGGGCTCAGCGCCCTCTGTAACCAACTAAGTCAATGACGAAACGATCAACATAGAATGAAACGAACCAACGTCCGCAAAGGATCAATCAAATAACTGAGTAAGTATAATAAAGATAAAAGGGTATAATTTCAATTTCCCAATTCAGCTAATGTCAGCCCTTACCTGCCTAATCCTTCTCCTCCCCCTCATTAATAATTAATCTGTATCATTGACTGTTTCACTTGTTCCTGTATTATAGGCGTAATTCGTATCTGCTGACACCCTTGCTCTACACGCTGATGCAGCAATTCAACCCCATAAGTAATGGTTTGAGGTCGGGAGAAGGCCATGGTCTTGGTCCCTGATGGCATACTAAGTTGTATGGGTTTGATGTACATCACAACAAATACCTGTAAGACGATAAAGAAAGGCAATAAACCCAATTTGCTTGGGACAAATTCTGCTTGTTATCAGATTCTCTATCGAATTCACGGTGCTTTCCCACATTACGTAATTACACCCTGCATAAATGGCATCGCTAGTCAAAGTTTCTATTTCTTCTCCCTGAACTTTAATTCACTCCTCAAATTTCTCCTTGCATTCCGCCACAGCTTTCTCAAAGTACAACTGCAACAACATTGGGGAAAGGCTACAACCCTGCTTACTCCTTTCCCGACCTCGGCGTCCCTTTCATACCCTTCGACTCTAATAACTGCTGTTTGGTTATTGTACAAGTTGATTATAACTCCTCAGTCCTTATATTTTATTCCTACTGCCTCCAAAATTTGATAGTGTTCCAGTAAAAATTGTCAAAATCTTTCTCCAGATCTACAAATGCTAAAAAAAAAATTGCCTTTCCTTAGCCCATCTTCTAAGATAATTCGTAATGTGAGTATTGCCTCTCGTGTTCCTACATTACTCCTAAATCCAAACTGATCTTCCCCAAGGTTGGATTACACATGTTTTTCCATTCATCTGTAAATAATTCGTGTTAGTATTTTGCAACCAGGACTTATTAAACTGATAATTCTGTAATTTTCTCATTTGACAGCGCTTGCTTTCTTAGGAATTGGAATTACTATATGCTTTTTGAAATCAGTGGGTATTTCACCTGCCTCATACAATTTCTTCTTGACTGTCTCTCCTAACGGCATCAGCATTTCAAACGTTACATCGCCTACTCCACGGCCCTTATTTCGAGTCAGATCTTTCAGTGCTCTGTCCAATTCTCCTCGCAGTATCTCATATCTCATCATCCTCTACTTCGCCTTCCATTTCTAGAATACTGCCTTCAAGTTTATTTCCTGCGTGTAGACCCAGTATATATTCCTTCCAACTTTCACCTTTCCCTTCTTTGCTTGGTACTGACGTCTTGAAATTCATACGACTGCTTTTCTTGTTATTTATATTATTTATATGGTGTCTGTTCTTTTCGGACATATTCATAAAACTGCTTTTCTTGTTAATTATATTATTTATATAATGTCCGAAAAAAACAGACACCATATAAATAATTCTGTATCAGACCCAAAACAGGCAATGGACAATTTCAGTGCGGAGGCATTAATACGCTCGATCCCTTGCTGGAATCCAGTATACGCTGCGAACAAGAGGAATCAAATGGACAAGGGGCACTGAAGTCGTAGTGTGCTACAAGGTGAGAATTTGGGTTGGAGGACAAGCGTGCCTAATTGGTTAAGGCGACCGCTGGCCCAAAGTAGGAAATCCGGTTCGAATCCCGGTCCAGCAAAATTTCCATCTCTGCCATTGGATTTAATTCGATACCCTGAAACGGTAGATATGTTTAAATATTTCGAATTCGTGCTTGTCTCCAAATGTCTCTCGTATTGTCCCGTAGGGTCGCGGTGGAGTAGCCGAGCGGTCTAAAGCGTCTCGCTGCGGAGCGCGCGGTTGCTCGCCGTGGAGGTTCGAGTGTGTGTGTTGTCCTTACGTTAGTTTACCTGGGTTTAAGTAGTTTGTAAGCTATGGACTGGTGACCACGCAGTTTGGTCCGATAGATTTACAAACATTTCAACATTTTTTGTCCCGTAGGCGCTATCCATCTCTCCCGAGTTATACATTCTTCTATGGCCTTGCATTTGTCCTGTTGCCACTCCTGCATAGCTAGTCTTCACTTCCAGTCAACCTCATTTTTCAGAAGTCTACATTACCTTTGGCCTGCTTCACTTGCCTTTTTAATTTTCTTCTTTCATCAGTTACGTTCAGTATCTCCTCTGTTATTCAAGGATATCTAATAGGACTTATCCTTCTGCCTAAATGATACTCCTCGGCCTTCACTAATCTCTCAGAGCTACCCATTCTTCTTCTACGGTACTACTTACTCCCGTTTCGGACAGTCTGGTCCTTCAATTTGTCCAAGTTCCTCACTTTTCTACCTTTTCCCAGTTTCTTTAGTCTACAGTTCGTAACCAGTAAGTTATGGCCAGAGTCTAAATCTGCCCCTGGATATGTCTTACAGTTTAAAACCTGGTTTCTAAACCTGAACATTATAAAGTCAATCTGGTAACGACTACTGTCTCCTGGTCTCTTCCACGTATACGATCTTCTTTCATGATGATTAAACCAAGTGCTTGTGATTATTAATTCTACCAGGCGATGTCTTTCATTCTTTTTCCCCAGTCCAAATTCACCTTCTAAATTTCCTTCTTTTCGCTTTCCTACTACTGAATTCCAGTGCCCCTCACAATCAAGTTTTCCTCTTCCTTAACTGTCTCAATAATTTTTTTTTCTCCTCATTCATTTCTTAGATCACCTTACCATCAGCAGCAGTGACGTACCAGGATCTTGGTCTGGAGGGGGATGAAGTCAGTCCGAGCTGACATGGTTTCTAAATAAAATAGTAATAATAATAATAATAATAACAACAATAATAAAAATAAAAGCTCGCCGTACAGTATTGGAACGATTGATTTCTTTCTACTTTTCTTTCCCTCCTTCCTTAGGCGGGGGTTCGAGGAGGGTCTCCAGCCCGACAGCCCCCCCCCCCTCCCCCGGATAAGCCACTGATAGAGATAGTTGTCATATAAACTTCTAAGGTTTGTTTTGGCTCCGTGTCTACCATTACTACGATAATGCGTTCACTATGCTGTGTTTCTATTTTCTTATTCCTTTTCAAACCTACTCCTGCGCTATCACCAACTGATTTTGTATTTCGTACTCACTTGAGCAGAACTCTTGTTCATCCTGCCACCGGAAATCGCTAATTCCCACCACATCTAACTTCATTTCTCTTTCCAAATTTTGTAACGTATCTTCCCGATCAAGAGATAGAACATTCGTAGAATGCCTGTTTCGTTTTTCTTGATGATGACATCCATCTGATTAGTCCCCCGCCCGGAGATCCGAATGGGGGACTATCTTACCTGCGGATTATTTTACCCAAAAGGACGCCATAATCATATGTTCATACAGTAGAGCAGCAAGTCCTCGGGAAAAGTAACTGTTGCAGTTTCCCCTTTATTTCCGTCAATCGCAGTAGCAAGCAGCATGGCAAACCCACTTTAGCTGATGTTACAAGGCCGGCTCAGTCAATTTCTGAAATGATTTCTTCCCCTCTTTCCTCTTCTTCCCCCTCCCCCCTTCCAATTTCTGAAAAGATTTTTTCCCCTCTTCAGGAGCCACGAGTTTGTCCTTTCCACAGATATCCCTTCTCTGTGGTTCACCTACGGTCCTGCTATCTGTATTATTGAGGCACACAAAACACTACACCTCGACAATGTTTGTGGTTCATGGGGATGGATCCCACACATATGTCATTGTAACATGTTTGTATTGTGGTTTACATTCTTTGACCAATGTATGTTCGCCTCTGCTAGTCGCACTTTTCGGCCTAGTTTAGTTTCTATTAACTCGTCACGCCACTGTCACATGTAACTTCAGTAGCACATGTAACTTCAGCAGTAATACCTGATTACACCTATGAAATTAACAACACTATTCAATTGTGTTTTGCTTTGTATCTGGAACTCTGCATCTGATATGAATGTGAGTACCACGAAGATGGTCTTTACTGCCAATTCTAATGTTGTTTTCTATCTTATTTTTACTTCTATGTTCTTATGTGTGGTAATTTTTTTCATAATTCATATCTGATGAAGGAACCCGGGAAGAGTAGTATGTAATAAAAATTACTGCGACCAAGACCTACCTGTACATTTAATAAGTGCCGAAGTATTTCCTACCTGTGAAATAGTGTATTGCTATTGTTACAAATTTCTCCATAAAAAAAAAAAAACTGCCTATTTCAGTGTCACTCTCTAGCTTCATTCTCTCTGCCCCTAAGTCTAGGTGCACAGGCCGCCATTAATGACACATTGGAAACTTCTGATATCAAGGAAGTATAAATAATTACATATAGTATTAATTCTATTCTATAATTACTTATACTATTATTTCTGCTTAATATTTCAAACAGTGGCGAGTCATCATGGGTTTCTGACATGAATGGACTAAGAAATCTGCGGCTACCGGTGTTAACGGCTGCCCTTTTCAAATGTGCTAATACTGACAGTTGCACAACGGGGGCCTGAAGATGGTGAGATTGTAACACCTAGACCGGTCGCCTAATTGAATAAATAATATTTATGCAGCTTCTGGTACTTTCTTCTACCTTCAAATTTATCAGATGTAGTCCCAATCTATTGATTATGGAGAGAATTAAAATAATCATTTTACATTCAGATTTTGAAAGGAAATCAACGGCGGCAAGTGAATATTAAAACTCTTATTTCCTGTCTCATGTGAGTGGTCGCCTTTATCCTTTAGCTATCTGGACACGTCTTCTGTCCGACAACAATTCCCATACAACATATTTCCAACGCGCATACTCTCCTTGCTCGGATTTACGTGAGTCACACAAAGTGGTTTGAACGTCATTATATGTAAAACATTGAAATAATAATTCTTACAAATGAAATTACATATTTGTATTTGGCAATTGGCTTTTGTGTTCATGGAGCAGGTATCTGGCTCTACGCTTCAGAGACCGCGCCTCTCCCGTCTAATTAGACGAGAGGTAAGGTGGAGGGAAAGGGCCGTGCAGTGTATATAAGCGCCGGAGAGGAGCGAAGGCAGCATCAGTCATTGCCTGCCACACATCCACCACACGCAGCAGCGCAATGAGGATCCTGGTAAGCACGTGTCTTAATTATTCAGGATTTCAGGGAGGCGTTCTGATGATGAACAATCGGGTTATCTGTCGGTTACTCACATCTTTGGTTATAAATCCCTTTATGAGATCTTTATTTGCCTTAGATCACTTATCTATTTTACATGATGACTAGTTTTGACTCGTTAAAAAGCCATTATCAAATCTTAATTGTCCAGGTGTGGTAAGAAATATACTTCAGATGAACCAACATCTTACCATGCCTGGACAATTAAGATTTCATAACGACTCTTTAACGAGTCGATACTAGTCACCATGTAAAATCGATAAGCGATCTACAGCAAATAAAGATCTCATAAAGGGATTTATAACCATTACATTAAAGATTGGCTCCTATACAACAACCTGAATAAGATGTCAGGTAAATATAACTCACGTCTTTGTTGCTCTATGTTTGTGCAATTTGTAGCAATGTCAGCACAACTCACGTCTCAGTAACTAATAGCATTTTGGTCCACTTTCAGTTACGGTAGTGACACTAAAAGTGGGCCTTTGCGATCGTTTTTTGACAGTTCGAAATTTAAATGAAAATAACGGCTTAACCATGCATCTGACACGAAAATTAAATGAACCGAATTCGTAGAGGAGAAAATTCTCTACAACTCTGTTATGTTTTTTTCATAATTCGTATCGTTTCAGAGATATTTGCAAAAATAACGGCGATTTTGGGATGTATGTCTATCTGTCTCTGTCCGTCTGTCTGTAACGTGTTCCCTGTTGTTAAGACGAACCGTTCAACCGATAAGCACCAAATTTTGCACACATAATTGTAAGTCACCAGAGACCAAAACCTCCCTTTTTCAAATTTTTCGGACAAAAAATACGGTAGTAATACCAAAAAAAAAAAAAAAAAAGCCGTTTGTAACGTAATTGCAATCGAACCGTTCATCTGACACTAAAATAGAATAACGTAATTGGGAAAGTTCTCTACATCTTCGCTCTATTATGCTTTTTTTTATATCTTGCATCGTTGCAGAGATATTTGCAAAAATAACGGCGATTTGACGATGTCTGTCTGGCTGTACCGCGATCCCACTTTTTAGGTCTATCTGTTCAACCGATCGGCACTAAATTTTTCAGACATAATTGTTGACTACCAGAGACCAAAACCTCGCTTTTTGAAATATTTCGGACGAGAAATACATTAGTAATACCAAAAAAGCTGTTTGTAATGTAATTTTAATTGCAAATAAACCGTTCATCTGACGCTAAAATTGAATAAACGAATTTATAGAGGATAAAATTCTCTACAACTTTGTTCCCATATATTTTTTTCGTATCTCGTATCGTTTGAGAGATATTCGCAAAAATAACCGAGTTTTGACACATTTCATTGAATTAACGAAAACCAGCCGTTCGCAGATGTCACGTGACGTTCCTCGCCCAGAACTCTCTGTGCCATACGCCATCTTGCATTGCGTATTTGATGATTTTCTTATTGTAGCTTACACGTTGTCATTTCAAAGCAACGGCGCACTGAAGAATTAACGAAAATACGTCGTTCTTCGTACGATAAATGATAACCTAGTGTCTACAAATGGCATATTAGCATCAGTTAACAACTGCCATCAATAGTATGAAATTAAAGAACGCAATTCCTGTTAGCTGTAGCGTAGTGGCGAATGTGTTGGACTGAACAAGGAGGTTAGAATACAGGGCGACGCCCTTACGCTGAAAAAGTGAACTTCGCCTTATTGCGAAGTTTTGGAAAAGTGTTCGTATTGTAGAGCTAATGTTTTATGTCACTTAAAACAGGGATAAAACGTCCGACGGTTTTGCCGTAATGTACAACGTGTTAGAAGAGTGCAAATAGTCGCTAAAAAGTAAATTTTCTAATATATTATTTTGGTATTTATTACTATTTATTCAAGAAAGTATATTGTTTGCAAGTACATACTTCCCAGTGACTGTCAGTACAATGCATTGAAAGTAAGAGGGCCGACTTAACGCATAGTTTTAACAAATAAATAGCATCCCAAAGCTGACCAAGATAGCGGACAGGCTTCAACTGACGTATGTACTCAGCATAGATAATGACATCTCCCTTTAGTCTAACCTCCTTGACGCTGAAGGTGAGTGGTTCGGAACCCGCCAGTACCTAATCTTTTTTTCTTACAAGGGTTTCAGACACTCTTCTTAATTAATTTTTTTATTATTTAGATTATTATTTTGGTCCAAAATGATTGCAAAAACGTATAAAACTATAAATCTAAAGTGGGCCGTAAAACACGTCAGTGCGATTTTTTAAAATAGAACGCTTGGTTTGCTCAGCACATACATAACCTATGTAATAGCCTGTATGTCCACCTTCGGCAGAGACAACAATGGCGGCATGTCTTGACATGCAAGACGAGCAATGACGCCACTTTCAGTCAGCAGTTGGGAGTGTTCCCTCGGGTTCAGATCTGGCAAGGTGTGTGCGGGTGTGGCCGCTACCGTCTCTACCATAGGGGCACTGGGGGCACTGGCCCAGGGCCCCCAGCCTGATGGGGCCCCGAGGAACTCGTTCCTTTCTTTTAAGTGAATTTTTGTCGCAATTATTCATTATGAAGACCCGGAAATTGTCTGGAAACATGTCATATATGGTGTAGCAAGTAACTTAGTTTACTGTCTGCATGCAAAATCGTAGTAATTATAGCGGTCCTTAGATACAGAACACACGGCGACACTGTTGTAGAAGATTGTGGCAGTCTGTTTCAGATATAACTTGGCGGAACATTATATCTAATAGCGGGCTTCACACGACGAGCAATCACACAGTGCTGAACACTAGAGACGGGCAAACCCGTTCAATTTTGAAACGTAGTTCACTGATGATCGCTTCTTTTTTTTGGAACCGTGCCTTTCCACTCGTTCACCGTTCCTTTTTTATCCAGTCTTTGGTTTTCATAACAGTCGGAATTGCAAACATGAAGAATTTGGCTCTGTACCCACCAACTCCGTTTTACACATTTTACAAGCGTTAATTCCCTACAATCGATTGAGCATCGGTGTAAATAGTTGTTCCTTACATAACAATAAGCACGCTGCTTCACCGTGGTGAAATAAATAAATAAATACAAAATTTTAAAAAAATGGACAGCTCGATATTGAGTTGGAACTGCAACATTCGACCTAAAAGGGAACGGCCGCGGGCCATCCTGGAGCTGGAACGGAAACGGCCATGCGACTGGAACCGCCGAAGTGAACGTTCCTTGTAACCAGTTCCTCGGTCCTTCCGTTCACTCTTGTGAATCGTTCCTTTGTACCTGTTCGTAGCTTCCAATATTCAAACACCCGAAAATGAACAGTTCATAAAAAACGAAAGATGATTCTTTCCATGCAAAACCGGGCCAAACGGTGAGAAGGGAAGGATTTAAGATGTGGAATAATGACTACAGACAAACCTATTTCGAGCGCAGTACTGAAAGATTCATTTTACCGTTAATCTCACTTGTACGTTTACTATAGCATTCCCCTACAAAAACGTATAAACGAGGTTTCACTGTATATCATTGTGACTTCCTGGTCACATTGAAAATTATGAGTATTTAGCCAATATGGCATTTCATCTTTCCCCCTATGTATTATTTGCTGGTTTTTCACACCGAACGTCAACAGCAACGGAGTCTGTCAACAAGTTTTTTTTGCCAGTTTATGTTCTGGCCATCAGATATATATATATATATATATATATATATATATATATATATATATATATATATATATATATATATATATGTCGATGTGTAACAGTTATTTGAGTGTACCTCAATAAGATAGTAAGACATAAAACAATTGACTTTAAAAATTTGCAGCATTCGTCTCTTCATGGTACTCTTCCCTTTTAGCTCCGGATTTGAAAATTAAATATTTATTTAGCACAAGAACTACTACATTTAATAAAATGCATTAATTTGTCACAGGAACATTTCAATCAATTTTTATTTACGCATTTATAAAATGTTTGTGGCCATTAGAAGTAAATTAGGTTTTTCTACTTCGCGTGCTCTGATTATACGTTGTACTACACTCATAGGGTGTAGGATGTGTACTGCCCAAATATGTGTCATTGACGTAGACGATATACCTACTCTGTTCACAGTATATTTTCATTTTACTTAGTTAATGCATTTACTACATACATGTAAACGTTTCACAATACCGTTTTTGTTGCTTTGAGCACAGCTGGTAAGTAACTGAAGTGTTACTTATACTAAAATTTCAACGTGTAAACAATAGATGGGCATTAAAAAAAGGATCTGACATACCTGAAGTCTAACTTGTGGAGAAGGTAATTCACTTAAAAGACGTATTTTGTCTTATTCCGAGAGAAGTGACTTTATTGCGTGTCAGTCTCTCCACAAATGTAAGAACTCTTCTATTTATTCCGCTTTGTTCCTGGAGTAAGGAAAAAATCAGCTACCGGCACCTAATTTTTCTCTCAATTTCTTTACACTTGCCGCGTTGAAGTAGCCGAGCGGTCTAAGGCGCCTCACTGAGAACAGCGCGGATACTCGCCGTCGGAGGTTCGAGTCCTCCCTGGGGCAAGGGGGTGTGTGTTTGTCCTTAGGTTAGTTTAACTTAGTTTAAGTAGTTTGTAAGCTACGGACTGATGACCACGTAGTTTGGTCCGATAGATTTACAAACATTTGAACATTTCTTTACTCTTCTTCTAGTCCCAAGTGAAACCCCAGTAGTAGCTTGAACTTTATCAAAAGAACTCTTTTTTGCGATTTTATCCTGTCTTTTAAGTCTTATGACACAAACTTAATGACGTTATACACAATATCTCGTATCTGGTTATGCAGAATCTTTCCTGCACCAACTGGTGGAGACCGCAATGCAGCGCTATGTGTGACAGTTTCAGATTTTTTCCCTTCTCTTTCTTTTTTCTTTCCTTTTTTCTTTTCTTTTATTTTTTATTTTTATTTACTTATTTATTTATTTTGCTGCACGCAGAACCCATTTAACCAGATACAAATCTTTAACATATGGAAGCAGCAGCACATGAACTTCGATAAATAGAAGGACTGATGCGGCCTCCTCTTACAACAAAGTTAAGGAGCATAAGAACAGTTCAAAGCACAGGGAATCAATGATGAATTGTGTTGCAATAAGCAAAATTTTTGGACGAGTTGATACTGGATTGCTTTCACAGTTTAATGCTGACGTCAACTATTGGAGGAGCATATTGAAAAGAATTGTTGCAGTTGTGTAATTTTTAGCGTAAAGGGGACTAGGTTTTAGTGGAGAAAATATTTTGGGGTCTGAAAGCAATGAAAATTATTTGCGATGCTTAGAATTAATAAGCGAATTTGATCCTTTTCTTGCTGATCATATACGAAAGCATAGCAGACGCGGCAAAGGGAATACATCAAGTTTGTTTTCAAATATTTGCAATTAATTTATTAATGGAATGGGACAGAACGTGTTAACGACGATTGTCAAAGAATTAAAAGCAGCCAAGTACTATTCAATAAGCGTGGATTACTCGCTAGATCTCTCCCATGGTGACCAGCTAACTTTCATCGTTCGGTACGTAAAAGATGGCCAGCCTGTTGAGAGATTTTTGCAATTTTTGGTTATGGAGGAGCTTAGGGCTCAAAGTATAGAAGATACTGTTATGAAGTTTTTGGATAGCTTTGACATTTCCATAAAAGAGTGCCGCGTACAGAGCTATGATAATGCAGCAAATATGGCTGGAAAGTATTCAGGTATTCAGGAAAGAGTAAAAGAAAAATGTGAATTTGCTACTTTTGTACCATGAACCAAACATTCACAAAATTTAGTAGGTGTTCAGGCGGCTGCGTATGTTTCTGAAGCAGTAGCAGTTTGTCCAAAAATTGTTTACCTTTTCTTCTGCTTCGAACAATCGATGGAAAGTTTTGAAAGAACGTTTTGGTGCAAATTAAGTTCTGAAGTCCCTCTCTGAAACCAAATGGTCTGCTTAACGCTTTGCATAACACTGATCAGCCAGTGGAAACAATAAATGAAGCTCATAGCGTTTTCAAGAAAATGGAAAAAACTCGAGACCATTCTCCTAACGGAGATATAGGATGACCTTTTGAGAATTATCAACAACACAAATGTAACTTTAAAAAGTAGTATTTATCGATACAATAGACGTTGAAACAGAAGTTTCTGCATCTATTTCCCATTTCATCAGTTCTGCGCGCATTGGATTGGATCAGTATGAATCTTCAGCCAAAGAGAAAAATCAAAGTGTTGACTATGAGGATAATTCCCAAAGAATGAGAATTTGCAGCAAGCATATCACTTTTTCCCGAAGATTTGTCAGAGACTGTCCAGCTCAGTGCCAAAGAAAAGTTTCGCGTAGAAGTTTTTGAAACGACATTCAGAAGCACAGGAGAAAGTTAGGAAACATTTTAGTTCCTTTCTCAGATAAAACAAACAGTTGAGCAACAGGTGCAAAGAATTCGCAGAATTTCATCATGCAGACGTTAATGCTGATGAGCATCAGAATGTTTTCATTTAAAACAATATTTGAAAAACATTCCAAATGAATCTCCAGAGCTAAGTATATCATCCTTACATTCTCTAATAAAAGCAGTTAAAATAAAAGAAACATTTCCGACTGTAGAAGTTGCTACTTAGATATTTCTTTGTCTAATGGGAACCAATTGCAGTGGAGAGCGTTGATCTTCCCAGTTAAAGAGAATCAAAAATGAATTACGAACGACTATGCTACAGGAACGACTTACTAATTTGTCAGTCATGTGCATAGAAAATGACGTCCTTCAACAGTTGGACTTAATAGAAGATTTTGCATTTCAGAACACCCAAAAGAAAAATTTAACATCAAACTAAGTCCAATTAGCGAAACAGTAATTACAAGTATTTGTGTATTTCTATCCATAATAACCAATAAATTCACAAAAGAAATGTACATGAGTTTATTCAAAGGAAATTTGTTTTGTTTCAGGGTCCCCTAATCTGTTTTTTTTTATTTATTTATTTATTTTTTTATTTTGTAAAGCTTATAGGACTTAACTACGGGGTCATCAGTCCCTAAACTTACAAACTGCTTATGAACTACTTACGAACTAGGACGTCACAAATATCCATGGCCGAGGGGGGATTCGAACCCCCGACCGTAGTGGCCGTGCTGACCGTGACTGGAGCGCCTCAGTCACCTCGGCCACCGGGGCCGGCCCCTAATCTGTGTGCCAGTCATCTGCATAGAAGGAGACAGACTCCAAAAGTTGTATATTTTCTATTCTGGAAATCTTTAAAGAAATCATTAATATGGATGAAGGACTAATTTGTGGAACTAACCTATTAAGTCACTAAATAAATGTACACCAGTCTGATGCATTTATTTAGTTTTCTTTTTAAGGGTCCCAAAACCTGAGTGCCCAGGGGCCCGTGCATGTCTTAAGACGGCCCTGGTGTGGGGCGGCTGCAGGTCGACGGAATTCCTCGAACCATTGGATCAACTCCTGGCCGTGAGACACGGCGCATTATCTAGTTGAAAAATGCCACTATCGTTGGGAAACATGAAGGTGTGTATTAGGGCTGCACGATACCACAGTTTATCATACCAGTCGCGACACTCGAGCGAATTATTGTTATCCACCGCGACAGTAGCGCACCAAGCGACCACCTGGGAAACTACTGAGTTAGCGGTATTTCGTGTGTAGTACGTCGGGTTAATAATAGCTTATATGCGTTGTCGTGTTGCTTTCCGGAACGGGGAACGCTTGTAGCGCAATAAAAAGTAGCAACAACCAGAAAAAATACCTTATTTGTCTGTTTTCAAATTTCTTAAGGACACTGAGAGGTATGTAACAATCATTCTGCTGAAACGTTTCCCGTTACGGTTCACCTGAAAATTGTATATATTTATATATAAAAGTTATTGTTTGACCTTTTTAGGACTAGAAAATGGTTCGTAGTGTATATAGGCAACTATGTACTGCAACCTGGATGTTCAAAGGTACAGAAAAAGCGTATGATAGGCCTAAGATAGAAAGTAAACTTCTGAAGAATATGCTACAAAACTGAAACCTTACACGAGTATTTTAGTAAAACATTGGAAGTTCGGAAAATAAGATAAAAAACATCTAGGGAGACAGACAAATATCCAATATTTATAGTAAATACTCGTATTAACACCAAACTCAAATCTAGGTGCCAGTGTTCAACATCTTCCTTTTTCCTGACTTATGTACAGTTCGTAAACTTTCAACTGTAAAAAAAGTTTTGTACGTATTTCACCTCTTACTTGGAAGCATCTCGTCCGACACAGAACAGTAAGAAAGACGAAAGTCGTAGTTTTGCGAACAGTTATCCTAAAAACTAAAACACAAAAGTAAATGAAAAGAAATTTTGTGTCATATGCGTTCACTTTGAAGCTACACGGTACGCTTCTTAGGCTTACATTACTTCCGTTTCAATGGGGAAAGATGCAAAAAATATTTGGAGGCACATATTTCCGCGTGAGTAGGTTCTAGCATTGATCGTTTCATTCAACTGTTTTAGTTCCAGTAGTCTTTTATTTATACATCATCCGTTTCGTCTGATATTAGATTAAATCCATTGTATCTGAAGTAAAACAGTCGTATCGTGAATTACGTAGAATTGGGAGCGAGAATAAGGCGTTATTCATACGATATATATGAAGTTAACAGGCGGCTCCCTTGCTCACCGCTTGGAGCGCTAGTGTCGTCCTAGCTGTCGGGCGGTAACAAATTTTACACCAGTGAGTGTCGTGACTAGTATGTTAGACTGTGAAGATACTTCTTGGCCGTCATTCCACGTGAATGCTCCCCAGAGCATACTTGAGCTGCCGCTACGATGTGTCTGTCTCGTCCTAAAGGTTCCAAAGAGCAGTTCCCCTGAAACTTACTTACAAGACCATACAACACTCTGCCCTTGTGCTACCAAAAAGTGACGATGGTCACGTGGCCATTGCTACCGCTGTCGTGATGTTAATAACATTGCCCACATTCACGGTTCGTTAAGGCCCATGTTTAGGATTATCGGTTCGTCTTCATACATCTACTCTGCCCAACATTAATTTCTATCCTATTTTACCGGTCTGCTCCTCCTACTATGTGAGACATTTTTAATGAGGGGTGGCAGTTATTTTTCGAAACTACCGTCACCTCCATCATCTGATGTTACCAGATAATTTATCCATTTATTGCGCTGCTGAATGTAGATGAGATCAATGATTAATTTTTCCAGCAAGACCACGCTACTGCTCATACAGTACACCAATCCCTACGACCTTTATATGAAATCTTTGGAGGCAGAATAATTAGAAAAGGTCTCTGGCCCCCTCACCAACGGATTTGTCTCCTCCCGACTATTTTCTGCGAGGTGCGGCCAAAACATATGTTTATCAAAATAACCCAAAGACAATAAATGAACTTAAGAGAGCGGTAACAGAATATCTGCATTAGATTCCACGTTAAACATTGGAAAGTTATTCGAAAATAAATGTAAAGGGTTTGAACTATGACTCCATGAAAGAGGAAATCATTTCCAGCATCTACTGTGATAATGGTAAGTATAGCGTTTTTCTTGTAATTAGTATAACTAATGAATTTCATTCTTGTAATTGTAATAATGTTGAATCCCATCTCGCAACATAACCCGGCTGCTAGCTTATACAGCGACATGACTGTGTGCTGTGGAGAGACTTTGCGGACAGTATTACCCTAAGAAGTGTTTACGGAGCTGTACTAATTCACAAGGATACATTTAAGATATATACATGTATATTTTTCAGGTGTGCGTGTTGCTGTTCGCACTGGCTCTGGCCGAGGAGAAGCAAGTGGAGAAGCGGGGTCTGATCGGGTCCCTGGGTAGCTATGGTGGTGGTGGCTACGGCATTGGCGCCAGCAGCTACAGCAGTGGCGGCATCAGCGGAGGCTATGGAGTTGGATATGGTGGTGGTTACGGAGGCGGCTTCGGAGGCGGCTACGGAGGCGGAATCGCCTCTGGCGTCGGAGGCGGCCAGGTGACCAACATCGCCATCACCAAGCAGGTGCCGGTGCCGTACCCGGTGCCAGTGCAGTGCACTGTCCCGGTGCCAGTCAAGGTCCCCGTGACGGTGCCGGTCAGCAGGCCGGTCCCGGTGCCCGTGCCGCAGCCGTACCCTGTGCCCGTGCAGAGGCCGGTCCCGGTACCCGTCAGCGTCCCTAGCCCGGTGCCCGTGCCAGTACCACAGCCCGTCGTCGTCAACCAGCCGGTGCCTGTCGTCGTGGGAGGCGGAGCTGGCGTCGGAGGAGGACTCGGAGGCGGCATCGGTGGCGGCATTGGAGGAGGCTTTGGTGGAGGCTACGGTAGTGCCATAGGTGGCGGCTACAGTGGCAGCTACGGTAGCTCCATCGGCGGAGGCTACAGTGCTGGCATCTCTGGAGGCTATGGAGGCTATGGGAAATACAGCCACTAACATCAGCAACTGACATCTGAAGCAATACGCGACGCTATTCACATTTCATTACCTCATTTTTTTTGTAATGTCGTATACAGTAAAAGAATCAGTTTAAAAAAATTGTCCAAGAACTATTCCATTTTCGCCACAACGAGTCCTGCTTGTACTGTAATTCTTTGCAGTATTTACTGCTACACCCAACCACTACGAATTCCTGACGGAGCATTCGATGATGAATACGATTTTAGAATATACGAGTATATGTTAGAAATAATCTTGAATGTTAATACACTTTGTAAGGAAGTCACATTTCCACGTTTTAAAACCATATATAATAGTAACGACATTTCTGTGCATAAAACGGCACATATGATATTTACAGAGAATGTCAAAATTATATAGTAGAATGGATAATACTGATTGTATTTCATTTTGTTTTCTGTTCTACAGGGCAGGATTTCTTTTTGTTTTCTGTTCTACAGGGCAATTCTGTAATAACGTACAAATATTTAACAGGATGTACAGAATGTCCCACTGACCAATTTGATGTGATATAAAAAACCAGACAGCGGTTATTAGAGTCGAAGGGCAAGAAACGGACGCAGAGGTTGGGAAGGGAAAGAACAGGGTTGTAGCCTTTCCCTAATGTTGTTCAATCTGTACATTGAGCCGACAGTGAAAGAATGGAAGGAGAAATTTGGTGAGGAAATTAAAGTTCAGGGAGAAGAAATAAAAAGTTTGTTGTTTGCCGATGACATAGTAATTTTGTCAGAGATTGCAAAGGATCTGGAAGAGCAATTTAATGGAATGGACAGTGTCTTGAAAGGAAGATATATCATTAACAAGAGTAAAACGAAGGTAATGGAATGTAATGTCAGAAAAGTAGGCGATGCTAAAAGTATTAGATTACGTAATGAGACAATAAAAGTAGTAGATGAAATTTGTTAATTGGGTAGCAAGATAACTTCTGATGGCAGAAGTAAAGAAAATGGCTGTGTGTGTGTGTGTGTGTGTGTGTGTGTGTGTGTGTGTGTGTGTGTGTTTTAGTAAATATCTTCGTTACGAATTTGAGCTCGCTACAACTTTGTGTGCACTTATTCCTGCATGTGCTCAGGAGTATTTGTGACTAAGAGATCAAGTGTGATTTCGAAACCATTTACAATTTGAATTGGCTCGTGAACTAATCGTTCCAAATAATTTTAAAAAAGCATTTAGAACAATTTCGGAAGATGTATCTGACACCCCATCTGAAGGTGTATTTTTGTCAACATACGGATGGTAGATTTAAGTCACTGCCAACTATAATTGTGTGAGTAGTGTACGTACTTGTGAAGAGACTCAAGTTTTCTGTGAATTGTTCAGCGAATGCATCATGAGAGTGCGGGAGTCGGTAAACGGATTCAGTTATTAATTTATTCCGGTAGTCCGGTAGTCTTATGACTCTTCCTTCAGATTTATCAGCTTCTTCGTTGATAATATACTTTGGGAATTGTAGCGTATGAATAGGTCCGAGTTCTATTAACTCTACTACAGAGTATCGTCGACAGTAACTTACAGTAACTTTGTGTTGTCTTAACCACTGAATAATATCTTACTTTAAAACTTAATGGAGTGGAACATTGAGGATAATAATTACGGATGATTTTTTAAACATGGTAGCAACATGTTTCCGAACAAATTTAGAAATGTTTCACGATTCGTTTCTTCATAGTACTCTCACATTTTATTAGTTCTGAATACCGGTTGACAGCCCGATATAAAACCGTAGTAGTTACCTGCATGTAAAAGAACTAATAATAAGCACTGCTGTACGTGGCCATACAGTACTTTTCCTTTGCTGTCGCTCCAAACTTCTGTAACAGAATAATCTGCATTTGGCAAAGTTTTAGCAACCCGCTTAGTCTCCTCGACGTCAGTGTCTTTCATTTATCGCAAATATATTTGATCTTTGTGCAATTATATCCTACCGTTCACATGTAATGACAGTTTTATTATGGCAAAGCTTTAAACTAAATCTTATTCACAGCTAAATTTATTTCCTTGTTAGCCCGCAAGTTGAATTCTGTGCCACAAAAGCTGATTAGTTTTCGACGAGATTTATTTAGATGGTTCGCAAAAGAGGTAGAAATTGTTGCCTAATAATGCATTTACCCGTAGTGTTAATGGAATACTTACTGTGAGCTGCTTGCTTCTCCTTCTTTGGAGCAGAAATCTAAATTAGTAGGTTTTGTGTATTTCTTCCCGTAATTATGAAAGAAACTTGATACAAAATATAAAAATTTTGGCTGCACGTTCCACCAATCGCCTTCGCCACAGGAATGATAAATCTGTTCTCCATCCCATAGTCAAGACGGTTCATGACGTTAACCGCAAGCCGTCGATCTGCTCCGCGAAGACATTTTCTGTTTGCATCTTTCACCCTAGCACTGCTATGGAACAACGCACGCCACTTAACTGAAGCGTGACAGTACCTGGTCATGTGAGCAAGTTAGTTCCCACTGCGGCCGCATTACTACGTAGCCTGGTCGAGAAATACATGTTTACACTTACTGCGCTATTTATTTACAGGTACAGTCTTCATTTCTTGCAAGGAAACAAGAAGGACAGTCATGCTGCAGCTTTTATTTACACTCCTGGCCATTAAAACTGCTGCACCACGAAGATGACGTGCTACAGACGCGAAATTTAAGCCGGCCGCGGTGGCCGAGTGGTCTGCGGTGCGCCAGTCACAGTCTGCATGGCCATTTGCCAGCGTTGGTGAAACGTTGTTGTGATGCCTCGTGTAAGGAGGACAAATGCGTACCATTACGATTCCGACTTTGATAAAGTTCAAATCCCCCTTCTGGCATGGATATTTGTGTTGTCTTTAGTATAAGTTCCTAAGTAGTTTATAAGTTTAGGGAGCTTAACAAACATTTGAACATTTACGAAGTTTAACCGACTGGAAGAAGATTCTGTGATACGCAAATGATTAGCTTTTCAGAGCATTCACACAAGGTTGGCGCTGGTGGCGAACCTACAACGTGCTGACATGAGGAAAGTTTCCAACAGATTTCTCATACGCAAACAGCAGTTGACCAGTGTTTGCGAAAACGTTGTAGTGATGCTTCCTGTAAGGAGGAAAAATGCGTACCATTACGTTTCCGACTTTGATAAAGGTCGGATTGTAGCCTATCGCGATTGCGGTTTATCGTATCGCGACATTGCTGCTCGCTTTGGTCATAATCCAATTACTGTTAGCAGAATATGGAATCGGTGGGTTCAGGAGGGCAATACAGAACGCCGTGCTGGATCCCAACAGCCTCGTATCACTAGCAGTCGAAATGACAGGCATCTTATCCGCATGGCTGTAACGGATTGCGCAGCCACGTCTCGTTCTCTTACTCAACAGATTGGGACGTTTGCAAGACAAACACCATCTGCACGAACAGTTCGAAGACGTTTTCGAGCAGCCTGGACTATCAGCTCGGAGACGATTGCTGCGGTTACGCTTGACGCCGCATCACAGACAGGAGTGCCTACGATGGTGTAAACAGCGCCAAACCTGCTGACAGCTTTCTTTGATTTTGGAAGATTAGCTCATCACACATTCGTGCCACAGAACATACTGTTAATCCCGCGTACTATCTTCAGTCCGGAGACTGGTTTGAAGCAGCTCTCCACCCTACTCTATCCTGAGCAGGTCTCATCATCTCCTCATAATAACGGCAACCTATATACGTCCTGTATATACTGTATTCATCTCTTGGTCACCTTCTGCTATTTTTACCCCAGTTCCCTCCAATGCTAAATTCACGTTTCCTTGATGTCTAAGAATGTCTCCTATCATTCTGTCCACCATATACCATATGTATATTGTGTATTATATCTCATCTGAACAGGTAATTTGTTTGTAACAGGGTAAAAGGTAAGCACAAAAAAGTTTTGTGGACAAAGTTCCGAATTTTTTTGAACAGAAGCTATGGTAAATATCTGCGGAATCCCTCCGCCACACGTTTCCCCCTATGAGATGAACTACACAGGTCTGGTAATATTGTAATTCTATTTAAATCTACACGGAAAAAGCATCGCGGCGTTTTTAAGAAAACGAGGGTACGAGAACGCGAAATATAATGAAGCGTGGTTTTAGGAGCGCTGTTGTGGTCGGTGTAGTGGGAAGAATGTAGACGTTCTCCACTTCCCTATGTCAGCCCTATTTTGAAGACTATAAACCAAAAGAAATTT
This sequence comes from Locusta migratoria, assembly GCA_026315105.1. NCBI lineage: Eukaryota > Metazoa > Arthropoda > Insecta > Orthoptera > Acrididae > Locusta > Locusta migratoria. The sequence goes on from CM048745.1 coordinate 187,052,451, forward strand.
GTACAAAATTGCATATATTTGTCGTTTGTGTAAATATTATCATGTTCTAATGTGAGTCTTAAAATCTTTTTTGTTTGTCTCTGTATGTTTCATGTACGATAGAGGCGCCGCCCACTCCCATGAACCACAGACATTGCCGAGGTGGGGTGGCTTGCGTGCCTCAACGATGCAGATAGCCGTACCGTAGGTGCAACCACAACGGAGGGGTATCTGTGGAGAGGCCAGACAAACGTGTGGTTCCTGAAGAGGGGCAGCAGCCTTTTCAGTAGTTACAGGGGCAACAGTCTGGATGATTGACTGAGCTGGCCTTGTAACATCAGCTAATGTGGCTTTGCCACACGGTTACTGCGAACGGCTGAAAGCAAGGGGAAACTACAGCCGTTACTTTTCCCGAGGACATGCAGCTCTACTGTATGAAAATATGATGATGGCATCCTCTCGGGTAAAATATTCCGGAGGTAAAATAGTCCCCCATTCGGATCTCCGGGCGGGGACTACTCAGGAGGATGTGATCATCAGGAAAGACAATACTGGCATTCAACGGGTCGGAGCGTGGAATGTTAGATCCCTTAATCGAGTAGGAAAATTAGAAAATTTAAAAAGAGAAATGGATAGTTTGAAGTTGGATATAGTGGGGATTAGTGAAGTTCGGTGGCAGGATGAACAGGATTTCTGGTCAGGTGAGTACAGGATTATAAATACAAAATCAGTTGGGGGTATCACAGGAGAAGGGCTGATAATGAATAAGAAAATAGGAATGCGGGTAAACTACTATGAGCAGCACAGTGATCGCATTATCATTGTCAAGATAGATACGAAGCCAACACCAACAACAGTAGTACAGGTTTATATGCCAACTAGCTCTGCCGATGATGAGGATATAGAAGAAATATATGAGGAGCTAAAGGAAATTATTCAGACCGTTAAGGGAGAGGAAAACTTAATTGTGATGGGAGACTGGAATTCGGTAGTAGGAAAAGGAAGAGAAGGAAAAATAGTAGGTGAATATGGACTGGGCAGAAGGAATGAAAGAGGAAGTCGCCTGGTAGAATTTTGCACGGAACATAATTTAATCATAACAAACACGTGGTTTAAGAATCACAAAAGAAGGTTGTATACTTGGAAGAGACCAGGAGACACTGGAAGGTATCAGATAGATTTTATAATGGTAAAATATAGATTCCGGAATCAGGTTATAAACTGCAAGACATACCCAGGGGCAGATATAGACTCTGACCATAACTTGTTAGTCATGAACTGTAGGGTGAAACTGAAAAAACTGCAGAAAGGTAGGAAAATAAGGAGATGGGACCTAGATAAATTGAAGGAACGTGAAGTTCTGGTGAATTTCAGAGGGAGATTTAGGCAACAATTGACAGTAACAGGGGGAAATAAAACAGTAGAAGAGGAATGGGTAGCATTGAGAGATGAAATAGTGAAGGCAGCAGAGGACAAAATAGGTAGAAAGGCAAGACCCGCAAAAAATCCTTGGATAACACAGGAGATACTAAATTTAATTGATGAAAGGAGAAAATATAAAAATGCAGTAAATGAAACAGGCAAAATGGAGTACAGACGACTAAGAAATGAGATTGATAGGAAGTGCAAAATGGCTAAGCAGGAGTGGCTAGAAGCCAAATGCAAATCTGTAGAAGAATGTATAAGAAGGGGAAAAGTAGATACCGCCTACAGGAAAATCAAAGAGACATTTGGGGACAAGAAAAGCAATTCTACGAATATCAAGGACTCAGATGGGAAACCAGTTCTCAGCAAAGAAGGGAAGGCTGAAAGGTGGAAAGAGTACATAGAGCAGCTCTACAAAGGAAATGAACTTAGAGACGATGTTGTAGGAAGGGAAGAGGAAGTAGATCAAGATGAAATAGGAGATACTATACTCAGAGATGAATTTGACAGAGCCTTGAAAGACCTAGGCCGGAACAAGGCCCCAGGAGTAGATGATATACCCTCAGAGCTACTAAAGTCTCTGGGAAAGCCAGCCATGACAAGACTATTTGAACTGGTGTGTAGGATATATGAGACAGGCGAAATTCCCTCAGACTTTAAGAAAAATGTAATAATCCCCATTCCAAAGAAATCAGGTGCAGACAGGTGTGAAAATTACAGGACCATCAGTTTGATAAGTCATGGTTGCAAAATTTTAACACGAATTATCTACAGGAGAATGGAAAAGCTGGTAGAAGCTGACCTAGGGGAAGATCAGTTTGGATTCAGGAGGAACGTAGGAACCCGGGAGGCAATACTCACTTTACGTCTTATCTTAGAAGATAGATTAAGGAAAGGCAAATCTACATTTTTAGCCTTTGTAGATTTGGAGAAAGCATTTGACAATGTTGACTGGACTACACTCTTTCAAATTCTGAAGTCAGCAGGGGTACAATACAGGGAAAGGAGAGTTATCTACAACCTCTACAAAAGCCAGACTGCAGTTATTAGACTCGAAGGGCATGAAAGGGAAGCATCAGTTGGGAGGGGAGTAAGACAGGGTTGTAGCCTTTCTCCGATGTTATTCAATTTGTACATTGAGCAGGCGATGAAGGAAAGCAAGGAAAATTTTGGAATAGGGATTAAAGTTCAGGGGGAAGAAATAAAAACATTGCGTTTTGCTGATGACATTGTAATTCTGTCAGAGACAGCGAACGACCTGGAAGAGCAGTTGAATGGAATGGACAGTGTGTTGAAGAGAGCGTACAAAATGAACATTAACAAGAGCAAAACAAAAATAATGGAATGCGGTCTTAGAAAATCAGGCGATGCTGAAGGAATTAGATTAGGTAACGAAACAATGAAGGTGGTAGATGAGTTTTGTTACTTAGGTAGTAAAATAACATGCGATGGTCGCAGTACAGAGGATATAAAATGCAGAATGGCAATGGGAAGAAAATTATTTTTGAAAAAGAGAAATTTGCTAACATCGAATAGTAATTTAAGTGTAAGGAAGTCTTTTCTGAAGGCATTTGTGTGGAGTGTTGCCTTGTATGGGAGTGAGACATGGACGATAAACAGTGCGGACAGGAAGAGAATAGAGGCTTTTGAAATGTGGTGCTACAGAAGAATGCTGAAGATTAGGTGGGTAGATCGCATAACTAATGAAGAGGTACTGAACAGAATTGGTGAGAAAAGGAATTTTTGGCATACCCTAACTAAAAGAAGGGATCGCTTGGTAGGACACATTCTTAGACATCGAGGAATCGTAAATTTAGCATTGGAGGGAAGTGTGTGGGGTAAAAATCGCAGAGGGAGACCAAGAGACGCGTATAGTAAGCAGATTCAAGTGGATATGGGTTGCCGTTCTTATGAGGAGATGAAAAGGCTTGCTCAGGATAGAGTAGGGTGGAGAGCTGCATCAAACCAGTCTCCGGACTGAAGACCACAACAACAACAACAGAGGCGCCGCAATGAACAAGGGCAGCGTCGTCGCCGCCGCAGCCAACATTACAGTAGAAGGCCACTATCAGAATTAAACCGACAGCTACGGCTGCGCCTTCTCTATTGCTGCGCGTCAATAGTTTTAAAGAAGAATAAATACACAAATATATTGATGATATTGTAAATAGTCGTTCTGAGTTAGTCGTGCTGAATACACGTCTTCTTACAAGCATTACTAATTTGAACTTGTACTATTTCAGAAGAAAATAAATATGTATTATGTTGAAGAGTATTTTGAACACTATGAAGATTTATTTAATGTGTGATTTATATTTACAGGAAGACTAATCGGATTTATAGAGAAGTTTAACTTCGTTTGAGAAGAAACTTAATATAATAGTGGAGTCTAACATTGACTTATATTCAACTGTAACAAGAAATTTATATTGGGTATGAATGTGGAACGTCGAGTTTAGCAGGCGTTGAATTTTAATATTTGAGTTAAAACTGTCAACAGCAAACAGTAGTGCCTGTGTTAGACTTTGAGTTAAATTTCAGTAACGGTTACAGAACAATTTTCTTGCCCCCGGTCGAACAAGGTCCTAATATTTTATTCAAGAACTATTTAAAGGATCTATTTCTTTTTTTCTGATTCATGCTGTGGTGCGGAAACTTCGGAACAAATTCAATAAAATTTTCACGGTTAACTTTTAACAGTTGGTGTTGCTAAGGAACAGTAAACTACAAGTCAACAGCTACTTAGCAACTAAATTGACTTGCATAAAATCAAGTTTCTTTCATAACTAGTGTCGATATACGAGTTTTATCATTCCATTATGAACATAAGTTATACAATTAAAGTCAACATTATCCTATCACCGCATCGGACGGCATCGCAGCAACGGCGGCCGACTCGAAGTGGCAGGAATGCCGCGCCCTGGATAAGGGGGGGGGGGGGGCATTCTGCGTCCCCGGAAGAAGACGCTAATTACAAGAAGAGTTGTAACTAGTTTGTAAGTTAGGAGTAGAAACACAAATGTAGTAATAGTTCACACAGTAGAGTAGTTGTCATTGCACGCCCACTAGAATTAGTTCGGTGGCCACTGGCCACCCAGAACTTATATTTGTAATAAAGCTGGCACAACCTATAACAATGAGCGAGAGAGGGGCGCGGGAGGTTCTAAGAAATGTAGTAATAGTTGACACAGTAGAGTAGTTGTAGCTAAAATAAGATACAACAGCCGGCCGCGGTGGCCGAGGGGACTGAGGCGCTTCAGTCACGGTCTGCACGGCCACTACGGTCGGGCATGGATATTTGTGCCGTCCTAGTTCCTAAGTAGTTCATAAGTAGCTTGTAACTTTAGGGACTGATGACCCCGTAGTTAAGTCCCATAAGCTTTACAAACATTTGAACATTTTTAAGATACAACAAAATCCAAATGTAGAAGAAGTTAAACTAGTATAAAGTCATATTCGAAAGGAGAACCGTTAGTGATTAGTAGGAAATAAAACTATCTGTTACTTATGTGGTAACAGTAACCATTAAATACGAGCAGTGTTCAGCTAAAAGGTACGAAAAATCTAAACGACCAAGCCGATTGAAATATGAATATGCCGCTTTGAGATCTACACCTACATCTACATAAATACTCTACAAGTCATATTGAAGTGCATGAAAGAGGGTTCATCAAATCAATGATATTTCTCTATAGTTCCATTCTAAAACAGCTCGTGGGAAAAAGGAACACCTAAACCTTTCTGTTTTCGATCTGATTTCTCTTATTATGATGATCATGTCTCCCTATGTAGGTTATCACTAACAATATATCTTCTCATTATGAAGAGAAGGTGAAATAAATGCGTCGCCACCTCCCACTAAGAAATTCTAGGATGATCCCTCAGCAGGCAAGGTGGTGCTCACCGTCTTTTTCGACCACTAAGGCTGGATACTCGTCGAATTCCTCGAGCACGGAATAACCATCAACAGTGCCGTGTACTATCAGACATTCAGTAGCCTACGCAATTCCATGAAGAGCAAACGGCCTGGGCTGCTCACGGAGAAAGCGATGCTGCTCCATTCTAGAACACGTCCACACGTCTCCAGAGTAACACGAAGTGTACTGGCCAAGTTCAAGTGGGAGCAGGTTGAGCATCCGTCCAACAATGCGAACATGTATCGTTGCGACTTCCATCTGTTTGGTCCACTACATCAATAAATAATAAAATAAAAACCATCTGGAAGGAAAGTCCTTCAACACTGAAGCTCATTAAACAGTGTGATAGTTCGGCTTAGGCCCCTGGTGACTACTTTTGAATGAATATTTCATTATACCAACAGTCTCGTTTCGTTCCTTTTCACCTGATTACCCTCCCCCCCCCCCCCCCTTATATAAGGTGGTGGGTTACTGTATAAAGAACAGTAATAAAGACTGAAAACAACAACAACGTCTTTGCAGTATAAACGTACAGTTGCGAGAAGACGACGCTATTCTGAGTTTTCTGTATACAATCGAAACAGAAATGAAGTCTGTCCTCTTATTATCTTGGCTGTCGACCCCTCCACAATTACGACATTTTCAGAAATATTCCAAATATTGGTGACAAGCAATGAATAACGGTCTAAGCACACTGTCGGAAATTGCGATGTATTCGAAAACAATCAGCCGAATACTTGTGATAAACCAAAAATACAGGGTGTAACTAAATACGTGTGGAAGCTCCGAGGATTCTATAGAGGACCTGATAACTAGCAGAACATGTCCAGTACTCAAATGTTCTATTTTCTCCCGTTACAGCGTTACAGGCATTTTGTTGTGATGGACATAACACAGACCGCTTCACTTTACAGGATGACCATTTGTGTTGACACAGTGTAATTAACAGTTTCTCTACAGAAGGTACTCAAACTTCATACTACGAGTTAATGGAGGAGTCTACGCGCTCGGTCAGAGGGCTCAGCGCCCTCTGTAACCAACCAAGTCAATGACGAAATGATCAACATAGAACAAAACGAACCAACGTCCGCAAAGGATCGATCAAAAACCTGAGTAAGGAAAATAAAAATAAAAGGGTGGTTAAGGCGACTGCTGAGCCGGATTCGATTCCCGGCCCCGCTCACATTTTCACTTGTCGCCATTGTATAATTTCGATGCCCCAATTCAGCTAATGACAATCCTAACCTTCATTATCCTTGTTCCTCCGCCTCATTAATATAATTTGTATCTTTGTCTCACTCGTTCCCGTATTCAAGGCGTATGTCGTATCTGCTGACACCGTTGATCTATGCGAATCCCATAAGTAGTGGTTTGAGGTCGGCATACCCAGTTGTATGGGTTTGATGTACATCACAACAAACACCTGTAAGAAAGCAAATAAACCCAATTTGCGTGGGACATATTCTGCTTGTTATCAGATTCTCTATCGAATTCACGGTGCTTTCCCACATAATGTAATTACACCCTGTATAAATAGCATCGATAGTCATTTCACTAGCAACAATTTGACCATATTCCTTAGTTTTCTCCCTAACAATACCGTCGCCAATCACAACATATTTGGAAGAAATCTAATATTTGTGAGCAGTAAGAACAGTAATTTCCGTGCTGGGCATTGCAGCAATTTCTTTCTCCATTTACTAGTCAGACAAAAGTCATAAAATCATTCCTTAGACAATGCGTTTGCTGGTAACATCTACTACTGGTTCAAAAGGAAGTGGGTTGTCGTTATTAACAAATGGGTAGGTCTGCATTGGGCAGAGTAGCGTAGTAAGCTGAATGAAACCATGCTTTGGACTGATGACTTCAACAATAACAAAAATTTTCAAATATTAGTAAATTCCTAGACATATAGAATACCTAAACTAACGGACGAGGGAGAACTGAAACTTGGAGGGGAACGGCTGTGCAATCAATAACATGGCGCGTTAGACCGCGGGGCCATTCACGCGATAATAAGAACAACATAGGTAACACTAAAAGTCTTCAAAATCACGTATTGTTCCATATCTGTAAGCATTTTAACTATATGTGGCATAAATCAATACTTTCTACCCACATAAAGTGCTAAAATCAACGTATTTCTGATTCAAAACATCTTCCATGATTGAGGCAAGAGACCATTCAGAATTGGCACTTATGAAATATACAGAAAGGTCTTGGTCGCAGTAATTTTTGTTAAATATTACGCGTCCCATCGTCAGATATGAACCGTGGAAAAATTTGAAAAACATAGGTACGAAGAATAAAAAAAACAGCATTATGATTGACAGTCAAGAACATCCAGGTCGTAATTACCTTAAAATGTCACCGGCAAACCGCAAAGTTTCTATTTCATCCCCATGAACTTTAATTCCCTCTTCAAATTTCTTCTTGCATTCCATCACAGTTACCTCAAAGTACAATTTGAACAACTTTTGCGAAAGGCTACATCCCTGTCTTACTCCCTTTCCGAACCACTGCGTCCCTTTCATGCCCTTCGCTCTAATAACTACTGTCTGGTTATTGTACAAGTTGAATATAACTTCTCGCTCCTTATATTTTACTCCTACTGCCTCCAGGACTTTATAGTGTGTGTTCCAGTTAATATTGTTCAAAAAAATGTTCAAATGTTTGTTAAGCTTATGGGACTTAACTACGGGGTCATCAATCCCTAAACTTACAAACTGCTTATGAACTACCTTATACTAAGGACGGCAAAAACATCAATGCCCGAGGGGGGATACGAACCCCCGACCGTAGTGGTCGTGCAGACCGTGACTGGAGCGCCGCAGTCCCCTCGGCCACCGCGGCCGGCAGTTAATATTGTCAAAAGCTTTCTGCAGATCTACAAATGATGAAAACGTAGGTTTGTCTTTCCTTAAGCTATTTTCCAAGATAAGTGGCAAGGAATTGCTTCGCGTGTTTCTACATTTCTCCTAACTCCAGACAGAATTTCCTCGAGGTCGGATTCCAGCAGTTTTCCAATTCGTCTGTAAATAATTCGTGTTAGTATTTTGCAACCAGGACTTATTAAACTGAAAATTCCGTAATTTTCACATTTGTCAGCACTTGCTTTCTTAGGAATTGGAATTATTTATATGATTCTTTAAATTAGAGGGTATTACACCTGCCTCATACATCTTGCATAACAGGTGGAACAATTTCTTCGTGACTGTCTCTCCTAACGATATCAGCATTTTAAACAGTACATCGTCTGCTCCACGGCCCTTGTTTCGACTCAAATCCTTCATTACTCTGTCCAGTTCTTCTCGCAATATCTCCTATCTCATCATCCTCTACTTCGTCTTCCATTTCAAGAACACTGGCTTCGAGTTTATTACCTGTGTGTAGGACCGGTATGTGTTCCTTCCACCTTTCACCTTTCCCTTCTTTGCTTAATATTGACTTCTTGATAATCATACAACTTCTTTTCACGTTATTTATGCCCGAAAAGAACAGACACTAAATAAGTAATTATGTATCTGCCCCAAAACAGGCAATTCACAATTTCAATGCGGACGCATTAATACGCTCGATCCCTTGCGGGAATCCAGTATAGGCTGCGAGCAAGTGGGATAAAATGTACAGGAGGCACAGCAATCGTAGTGTACTACAATTTAAGTTTTGTAGTGATTACTGATGATTAACACAGGATAACAGCTAACTTTTAAAGAAATGTCTCATCTTCTGAAGAGTGAATGGAAATAAATATTTAAAGAATTATTGTGCTTTCAAGGCTTTTCTTTTTAGGGGCAATTATTTCTGCGTAATATTACAAACAGTGACGACTTGTCATTGGGTTTCTGACTTAAATCGACTAAGAAATTTACAGCTACCGCTGTTAAGGGCTGCCCTTTTCAAATGTGCTAGAACTGACAGTTGCACAATGGAGGCTTGAAGATGGTGTGATTGTAACACCAAAACCATTCGCCTAATTGAATAAATAATATGTATACAGCTCTTGGTACTTTCTTCTACTTTCACATTTATCAGCTGGAGTCCCAATCCATTGATTATGGAGAGAAAATTATCATTTTACATTCGGATGTTCAAAGGAAACCAACGGCGGCAAGTGAATATTCGAACACGAATTTCTTGTCTAACGCGAGTTGCCTATATCCTTTAGCTATCCGGACACGTCTTCCGTCCGACCATCGTATTTCCAACGTCCATTCACTCCTTTTGTGATCCACGCAAAGGTGTTTGAACGTCATTATATATAAAACATTGAAATAGTAATTCTTACAAATTAAATTACATAATTGTCTTCGGCATTTGACTTTTGTGTTCATGGAGCAGGTATCTCGCTCAACGCTTCAGAGACCCCACCTCTCCCGTCTAATTAGGCCAGAGATGGAGGGAGAGGGCCGTGCAGTGTATATAAGCGCCGGAGAGGAGCGAAGGCAGCATCAGTCATTGCCTGACACACATCCACCACACGCAGCAGCGCAATGAGGATCTTGGTAAGAACCGGTATAATTCTTCAGGATTTCAGCGAGGTGTTCTGATGATGAACAATCGGGTTTTCTGTAGGTTACTCACGTCTTTGTTGCACTGTGTTGTAACTGCGTAACTCGCAGTCTTCTTCAGTCACTTCCCGATATTGATCACATTGTAAAACGAGTCGAGTTTTTATTCCTATATTGTCTTAGTCTCTCTGCTGGCACTACGAGCCAACCAACAGTAGCGGCTGCAGTGTTTTCTTGTAGCCGCGGCTGTTCCGAAATCCGTGTGCGCACTTCGTAGTTATAGTCCGATGGCAATCTTGCTATATCTTTTGTGCAACTTGGACAACAGGGATTAAATAATATTCATACACGCCAATCACGTAGAAAATTTTGAGCTTCTACATGTTATAAACCGAACATACTGAAGAAAAATTTGTACTTACCCATGAGTGGACACTACTGTATTGCACGGCATTTGATGATATACAGATAATTGCAAAACACTGAAATGCATGTACAAATGATCACATGATGGCAACCAAGATGTCGGTGTGGTATTGAAAAAAAAATTGTAATAATGTTGAATCCCATCTCGTAACATAACTGCAACCAGTAGCAGTGAAACCCGGTCACTAGCTTAATACAACGACATGAATGTGCTGCCACCCTTTCGCGCACCGCTTGGCGAGATACGCGGAGCTCGCCCTGCGGAGGGACTTACAGGACACTATAACCCTAAGGAGTGTTTATAAAGCTGTACTAATTCACAAGGATATATATATATATATATATATATATATATATATATATATATATATATATATATATATATATTCAGGTGTGTGTGTTGCTGTTCGCACTGGCTCTGGCCGAGGAGAAGCAAGTGGAGAAGCGGGGTCTGATCGGGTCCCTGGGTAGCTATGGCGTTGGTGGGTACGGCATTGGCGCCAGCAGCTACAGCAGCGGCGGCATTTCTGGAGGCTATGGAGTTGGATATGGTGGTGGTTACGGAGGCGGCTTCGGAGGCGGCTACGGAGGCGGCATCGCCTCTGGCGTTGGAGGCGGCCAGGTGACCAACATCGCCATCACCAAGCAGGTGCCGGTGCCATACCCAGTACCAGTGCAGCGTACTGTCCCAGTGCCAGTCAAGGTCCCCGTGACGGTGCCGGTCAACAGGCCGGTCCCGGTGCCCGTGCCGCAGCCGTACCCTGTGCCCGTGCAGAGGCCGGTCCCGGTACCCGTCAGCGTCCCTAGCCCGGTGCCCGTGCCAGTACCACAGCCCGTCGTCGTCAACCAGCCGGTGCCTGTCGTCGTGGGAGGCGGAGCTGGCGTTGGAGGAGGACTCGGAGGCGGCATCGGTGGAGGCATCGGTGGCGGCATTGGAGGAGGCTATGGCGGCTACGGTAGCTCCATCGGCGGTGGCTACAGTGCTGGCATCTCCGGAGGCTATGGAGGATATGGGAAATACAGCCACTAACAGCAGCAACTGACATCCGAAGCGATACACGACGCTATTCATATTTCATTACCTCATTTTTATTTTGTAATTTGATATACAATAAAAAAGCTAATTAAAAATTGTCCAAGAGTTACTGCATTTTCGCTGCACCAAGTCCTGCTTGTACTGTAACTCCTTGCACTATTTACTTCTACACCCAACCACTACAAATTACTGACTGAGTATTCGATAATGAACACAGTTTTAGAAAAAATGAAAAACAGTAACATGAAGCGGCATAGCCGCATTTAAAATGGACTTTATCAAGACAGAGGAGGGTAAATCTCAATGTGTAATTTGCGCCCGAGTCCTTTCGAACAGCTCGATGGTTGCAGTTGAATTGCACCGTCATTCCGAGGGTAATCATCCAGGCTTCCAAACTAAGGACACATATTTTTTCAAGAGGAAGGGCACTTAATTAGCTCATTGTCAAAACTACATGAACACTCATTAATGAACAATTAATGAAAACTTGTATTTTCTGAAACAATATAACACTCTATTTATATTCTGTATGTTATGAGTTCCTAACTGCTAATTTTGACAATCATAGTTCACACTTGGCTCGAAATTTTCTGCTAAATAGAATTCATTCAACACTTGAATGGTACAGATTTCACTCATACTAACGTTATAAGCTGCCGTTAGTAGTGATCAAGCAATCACAGCAAAAGTGATGTGGAGTGTAAAAAACTTGTTAAAGATGGACGGACAGCTGTTTGTTCATATATTAAATTACGGTATTGTACGTACGTACTTCAGTTAAATATTATGTGTGGGACATAATATGAACGGAAGATGGGACGAATGGAGCCGAGTATACCACCAGAATGTTCACCTTTCAAATTTTTCGCCATTCGCGCTAGACCACTTACGGGATTGTAGTTCCTTCATCACAGTCTGTTATCAATGTGATTTTACAAAATTATGATGTCGAACACCCAAATGAAAGCGTGAACCGCAATTATTTTCGCTACAACTAGTAAACAGAAAACAGCGATAAATATGGAGTATGTCAGAATGGATGAAAAAAGAACCGGCTCGTTGTGTGTTAATTTACTGAATAAAATTATAAACACGGGCGCAAAAGATTTAATAAAGTATTTTCGTATAAGTCCAAAATGGTAAAAAAATTATTCACGCCACACCAAAGAGAGAAGCAAAAGGCAAAGGGGAGAGACAACCAAGCGCGTTGAGAGGTTTAGTCCACCGTAACTGCCGTTATTGGTGACGAGTTTAGTAATGTAGTATCAGCAAACAAGAAATCAACAATAATCTGCCAAAACCTGGTCATCCGAATGAAGACTAAAAGCGATCTTGCTCGTTTTCCATTGAAAATTAATTGAAGAGATCGCCCACCAAGTTTGTCAAACTTTTGACAATGTTATTGAAATAATAATTATATCTGTCCTACTAACATTGATAGATTGGGGCAATGTAAAATACTTTTTTTTTTAGTTTTCTCATAATGATATATATTTAGCAGTAATTGAATATAATGGCGACTACTTTTATTGTTCCAGATTTATAAAGAAAGCACTACCAAATGTTATGAATCTTCTGTTCTTCATCGTAAACTAGTAAAAAGTGACTACTGCTCCATAAATATATTAAAATTATTTAAAGGTTACTTCAAAAACTTAATCCTAGAGCTATGTTCAGATGCTACAAATAATAAACACACAAACTGTGCAGCTGGTTCGTGAAGCATTGGAAACATCTGAATGGAAAATATTTAAAGTTAACCTCTACGATCATTTCGGAACAGCAATGCTTGAAGCATTCTGCATTTTTACGGTTTCATTCGTTAAACGAAATTATCGTCACACTCTCTTCAACTCGAGTTGACGCTTTACAGGTTGCAGCTTAAAAATTAATGACACATACATTGCATAAGTAGAGCATACGAGTCAAAACAGTTGATTTTTTTTTTTTCAAACTTATCCCTACCTGTCGTTATCTGCAGGCAGTTGAACCTCCCGAAAAAGTCAATGAACCACTTATTTCAGTTATAAAGCAGTTACAGGTAATATTAAATTCCATAACCCTGTCTTAAAAGACTTCGTCAATTACACGCTTCACCTGCATAACAACAGCCGCCCAGTTAATTCCGCTGAGATTTGAAAGGTCGAATTGTTAATTGTTCAGCTTCACCCAAAGTAATCATTTTAGTTTTACGAAACATTTAGTCTTCCACTTGCGCTCAAATAAGTTCAATGGCACAAAATGGCAATAATATGGGAGTAGTCTTATGACTTTACGTTCCTATTTATAAGCTACTCCATCGATAACGTACTTTGGGAATTGTAGCGTATTAAGAGGTACGAGTTCTATTAACTCTACCTTTTTCAGAGTATTGTCGACAGTAACTTTGTATTGTCTTAACCACTGAATAATATCTTACTCAGTATTAAACTGAATGGTATGGGACATTGAAGATAATAATTACTGGTGAATTTTTTAAACTTGGTAGCAACATGTTTCCGAACCAATTTATAAATGTTTCTCGATTCGTTTGTTCATAGTACTCTCACATTTTATTAGTTCTGAATACCAGTTGACAGCCCGATATAAAACTATGGTAGGTACCTACAAGTTGTTTTTGTTTTTGGAAGGAACTAAACAGCGATGGTTATCTGTCCCTTACCTACAAGTAAAAGAACTAATAATAAGGACTGCTGTACAAGGCTATACAGTACTTTTCCTTTGTCGTCACTCTAAACTTCTGTAACAGTATGATCTGCACTCGCCAATGTTTTAGCAAACCACTCAATTTTCTGGACGTCAATGTCTTCAACTTATCTCAATTATCTTTGACCTTTTTGCAATTATATCCTATCGTTCACATGTAAAAACACATATATTATGGCAAAGCTTTAAACAAAAACTTATTGAGAGCTAAATTTATTTCCTTGCTATCCTGCAAGTTGAATTCTGTGCCACAAAAGCTGATTAGTTTTCGAAGAGATTTTTTTCACATGGTTCACAAAAAAGTTAGAAATTGTTACCGAATAATGCATTTACCTATATAGTTAATGGAATACTTACTGTGGGCATCTAGCTTCTGCTTCTTTGGAGCAGAAACCTCAATTCCATATTAGCCGGCTTTGTGTATCTCTTCCCGTAATTATGAAAGCAACTTGATAGGAAATATAAAGATTTTGGCTGCACGTTCCGCCAATCGCCTTCTCCGCAAGCATGATAAATCTGTTCTCCTTCCCACAGTCAGGAGGGTTCATGACGTTAACCGCAAACCGTCTAACTGGTCCGCGAAGACACTTTCTGTTTGCACCTTTCACCCTAGCACTGCTACGAAACAACGTATGCCACTTAAATGGAACGTGACTGTACCTGATCATGTGAGAAGGTTAGTTCCCAAAAAATGTTCAAATGTTTGTAAATCTATCGGACCAAACTGCATGGTCATTAGTCCGTAGCTTACAAACTACTTAAACTAATGTAAACTAACCTAAGGACAAACACACACTGCCATGCCCTAGGGAGGACTTGAACCTCCGACGATGAGTAACCGCGCGCTCTGCAGCGAGGCGCCTTAGACTGCTCGGCTACTCCACCGCGACGTTAGTTCCCACTGCGGCCGCGTTGCCACTTGGTGTTGTCTGGTAATACATGTTTACACTTACTGCGCTATTTATTTACAGGTACATTCTTCATTACCGGCAAGGAAACAACGAGGTTACGGGTTTATCTTGTCTCCAAATGTCTCGACTATTTTCCCGTAAGCAGTATCTATCTTTCCCCGAGTTATACGTTCTTCTATTGTCTTGCATTTGTCCTGTAGCCACTCCTGCTTAGCCAGTCTTCACTTCCAGTCAACCTCATTTTTCAGACGTCTGTATTCCTTTTTTCCTGCTTCACTTGCTGCATATTTATAGTTGTTTCTTTCATCAGTTATGTTCAATATCTCCTGTGTTATCCAAGGACTTATCCTTCTGCCTATATGATCCTCCTCTGCCTTCACTACTCTCTCAGAGCTACCCATTCTTCTTCTACGGTACTACTTTCCCCGTTTCGGTCAGTGTTTGCCTAATGTTCGCACTGAAACTCTCAGAAATCTCTGTTTCCTTCAATTTGTCCAGGTTCCTTATCCTCATTTTTTCACCTTTTTCTAGTTTCTTAAGTTTTAATCTACAGTTAATAACCAGTAAGTTATGGCCAAAGTCTATATCTGCCCCTCTTAAAACCTGGTTTCTAACACTGGACTTACCATTATAAAATCAATCTAGTAACTACTACTGTCTCCTCTTCCACGTATACAGTTTTCTTTCGTGATGATTAAACCAAGTGTTTATGATTATTAATTCTACCAGGCGATGTCTTTCATTCCTTTTCCCCAGTCCATATTCACCTTCTAAATTCCCTTCTCTTCGCTTTCCTACTACTGAATTCCAGTCCCCCATCACAACAAGTTTTCCTCTTCCTTAACTGTCAGTATTTTTTTTTCTCCTCATACATATCTTCCATCTCCTTACCATCGGCAGAACTATTTGGCATATAAACGTGTACTACTGTGGTTGGAGTTGGCTCCGTCTCTAACTTTATTATCATAATGCGTTCACTATGTTGTTCAAAGTAACTTACCGTTATTTCTGTTTTCTTATTCCTTTTCAATCCTACTCCTGCGTTACCACAAACAGATTTTTTTACTTTGTACTCACTTGAGCAGAAATCTTGTTCACCCTGCCACCGAACGTTGCTAATCCTCACCACATCTAACTTCATTTGTCTTTCCATTCTAACATACCTAGAGATAGAACATTCCTAGAATACCTGTTTCGTTTATCTTGATGATGACATCCATCTGATTAGTCCCCGCCCGGAGATCCGAATGGGGGACTATCTTATCTGCGGACTATTTTACCCAAAAGGACGCCTTAATCATATATTGATACAGTAGAGCTGCCTCAGGAAAAGTAACGTTGTAGTGTCTCCTTGCTTTCCGTCGATCGCAGTAGCAGCATGGCAAACCCACGTTAGCTGATGTTACAAGGCCGGCTCAGTCAATTATCCAGACTGTAGCCCCTGTAATTACTAAAAAGATTTTTGCCCCTCTTCAGGAGCCACGAGTTTGTCCTCTCCACAGATACCCCTCCGCTGTGGTTGACCATCGGTCCTGCTATTTGTATTATTGAGGCACGGAAGCCACTGCAGCTCGACAATGTTTGTGGTTGATGGGGATGGATCTCACACTTGTGTCATTGTAACATGTTTGTATTGTGATTTACATTATTTGACCAATGTACGTTCACCTCTGCTAGTCGCACTTGTCGGCCTAGTTTAGTTGCTATCATATCGACACGCCACTGTAACATGTAACTGCAGTAGCACATGTAACTTCAGTAGCAATAGCTGCTTATACCTATGAAATGAACAACACTATTCAATTGTGTTTTTCTCTGTCCCTGAAGCTTTGCATCTGATTTGAATGTAAGTACCATGCTGATGGTCTTGATTGTCAATTGTAATTTTTTTTCTATCTTCTACTTCTTTGTTATTATGTTTGGTACATTTTTCCACAATTCATATCTGACGAAGGTAACACGAAAAATAATAAAAATTACTGCCACCAAGACCTACCTGTACATTTAATAAGTGTCAAAGTATTTCTATCGCAGTAAGTTCATACTCCAACTTGTGAAATAGTGTGTTGCTATTGTTTCAGTTTTTTCCATTAAGAAAAAAAAAACCCGACCTATTTCAGCGTCTCTCTCTCTAGCTCTCTCTCTCTCTCTCTCTCTCTCTCTCTCTCTTCCCCTATGTCTAGGTATATGCGCCACCATTAGCGACACATCGGAAACTTCTGATATCGAGGAAGTATAAATAATTACATATGGTATTAATTACAATACATTATTTGAAACACACTGGTCTTCTGTATAAGGGTGATATAATTTTGACAGAACGATAATTTTTCAAACGCATCAGTATCGGTCTTGGCCCATCCCTAATGACCACAATGTTGAAGGGCCGTCGTACTAGAATCTTCCTTACGTCTTCGTTGTTTCAGTACTGGCTTCCTTAGTCTCGAAAAGTAAAGATTTTGGAGTGATTACTGATGCTTAACTCAGAATAACAGATACAGCGGAAAGTCGGGTAAGATGGCAACATTAACGTTTATTATACTTTTTCTTGCTCTTACGTTTCATTTATGGATAAACGATTGCTTAATGTATCTCCTTTGTAACAAAGCTCTTAAACGTCTCCTAAGACTGAAGATCTTTTAGCTAGACCAGTTTTTGTTAGTGACAGTACCATTCGTCGACTTGTCCTACAGGTAGGGTAAGATGACGAAATGAACATTTTATTTAGAAAACAAGACTTTTATTGTTGCTTATCTACTTACGTAAAGGGACACCAGCATAACATTTCTCCTTTGCATCCTTGTAATTTTATCCCATACCCTGAGGAGAGACTACTTCATGAACAAGTTTTTTTTTTTTTTTTTTTTTTTTTTTTTTTTTTTTTTTTTTTTTTTTTTTTTTTTTACATAGTTACTTAAAGTAGCTTCAGGAAAATTGCATCAGCTAGCGGCGCCTTTAACAAGCTTACCATTTCTTACATGCTGCATTGCCTCTTATACAATGATTCCTTGCTCCATTTCTGTCACCCTGTCTTACTAATGAACTGCATAATTCGTCATATTAACCGCAGTCGATTTACACATATTCACAGTCTTACACAGTATATTCATTAAATCGTTATTAAAATATCAGTTTAAGTTGAATCAACTAATATTCATTGATACAAAAGTATTACTTGCGTGAAACTTATTTAAACCACAGGAAAAATTGTTACAAAAACAGTATCCACTTCCTAACCTCTGTTTTCAACAAACCAAAAATCTGCCAGGAAGTTTCATATCAGCGCACACTACGCTGCAGAGTGAAAGTTTCATGCTGGAAATATCCCTTAGGCTGTGGCTAAGCCATTTCTCCACCATATCCATTCTTCCAGGAGTGCTAATCTTGCATGTTTCGCAGGAGTGCTTCTGTGAAGTTTGGAAAGTGAGAGGCGAGGTACTGGCGGAAGTAAAGTTGTGAGGCTGCATCTTGAGTCGTGTTGGGATATCACGGTCGGTAGTGTGCTTGCCCGCGAAAGGCAAAGGTCCCAGGTTCGAGTCCCGGTTTCGGCACACAATTTTAATCTGCCAGGAAGTTTTATATCAGCACACACTCCGGTGCAGAGTGAAAGTTTCATTCTGGAAATATTTAAAGAATTGTTGTGCTTTCAACGCATTTCTTTTTTGTGGCAATTATTTCTGCATAATATTTCAAACAGTGACGAGTCATCATTGGGTTTCTGACATGAATGGACAAAGAAATTTGCGGCTACCGGTTTTAACGGCTGCCCTTATCAAATATGCTAGTAGTTGTACTACGGCAGGCCTGAAGACGGTGTGATTGTAACACCAAAACAGGTCACACAATTCAATGAATAATATTTACACAGTTGCTGGTACTTTTATCCACCTTCAAATTTATCAGCTGTAGTCCCAGTCCATCGATTATGGAGAGATTTAAAATAATCATTTTATATTCGGATGTTGAAAGGAAACCAACGGTGGCAAGTGAGTATTCGAACCCGGATTTCCTGTCTCACGTGAGGCTATCCGGACAGGACTTTTGTCCGACCAGAATTCCCATACACCGTATTTACAACGTTCAAAATGTTCGAATGATTGTTTATCTATGGGACTCAACTTCTTGGTTATTAGTCCTTAGCTTACTAACCACTTGATCTAAGGTAAACTTAACCAACACAAACACCCATGGCCGCGCGCACCGCGACCCGGTGCTCCAGTACGCGCGGCTAGCCGCCGCGACATATTTCCAACGTCCATTCTCTCCTTTGCTCGAATTTACGTGATTCACGCAAAGGGGTTTGAACGTCATTATATATAAAACAGCTATATAAATGAATTGCTGTTCGTTAGTCTCGCTAAAACTCGAGAACGGCTGAACTGATTTGGCTCATTTTAGTCTTGAAATATTCGTGTATGTCCAGGGAAGGTTTAAACGGTGATAAAATATGGAATCGTTGTTCGGAGAAGAGGAAAAGCGGGAAAACTGAAAAGCTTTTTCCAGTGAGCTATCAATACCATCCGTCCAATTGTGATAAAATTTTGTACATTTCATTTTGAAAGCAAGAGGAAGGTTCGCATCAAATAAAAATTTGGAAAAGTCACCCGGAAAGTAGCAAAATTTAGGAAAAACGGAAAGCGAATGAATAAAAATCAATTGCCACATGGTTGTAAGAGCATCACTTGAGTACGGCTTGAAACGAGAAGGTTTGTATGAAATAAAAGTTTTGGGAAAACAACCCGAAAACTGGAAAATTTGAGAAAAACTGAAAGTGATTTTTTCAATGTGTTTTTTATTGAACTCAGCACTATAACTGACTATTCGCAAGACGGAGAGGGGTATTTCATTTTTTTTTTTTTTTTTTTTTTTTTTTTTTTTTTTTTTGGTTCTATATGGTCCTGCAAAAGTTATCAATAAAAATGGGAAAGTTACCCGAAAATTTGAAAATTCGCGAGAAACTGAAACAGCTTTTTTCAATATGATATCAGTATCATTCGTCTAATTGCGATAAAATTTTGCATATTTGACGTTCTAAGCGAGAGGAAGGTTTGAGTGAAGTAAAAGTTCGGAATAGTTGGCCAGAAAATAGGAAAATTTGTAGAAAACCAGCAGGTACTTCTGCTGTTCTATCACCTTTTTACAAAAGGGACAATGCATTTTTAAAAGTTGATTATAACTTCTAAAAAATAGCTAAGAAGTCAAAGGGCAAACAGCTTTTCTATAAAGACATTAGTGTTCGATATTTCGCTTTATATATTTCAAGTCAAAAAATATATTGAATTACACACTATCTAAAGTATCTTATCCGGTTCTTCAGCGCTCAAGCTATCTCCAACCAGATTTCATCACAATAGATTCAGTGGTTTATGTAATGACATACAGCCAAATCAGTTCAGCCGTTCTCGAGTTTTAGCGAGACTAACGAATAGCAATTCATTTTTATCTTTGACATTTCATATACGGGTTAAGATCGTGTAAAGCGATATACTCTTTCAAAGCATATTTCTGAACGCACGTAACACAACCAAGTCATTA
Source organism: Locusta migratoria (assembly GCA_026315105.1). Classification (NCBI taxonomy): domain Eukaryota; kingdom Metazoa; phylum Arthropoda; class Insecta; order Orthoptera; family Acrididae; genus Locusta; species Locusta migratoria. The sequence goes on from CM048745.1 coordinate 187,072,897, forward strand.
TTTTACATGTGTGAAATCTAAATTTTCCTCGCAATTTTTCCACATTTTATCACCGTTTAAACCTTCCCTGAACTTCCACGAATGTGGCATGAACATTATCCTGGACATGTTTGGGTGTTTTGCCCACTGTTTCCGCCCGCTATCGAGCCGATAATCTGATGATGCCTTTATAAAGCTACTGGGTCTAAAATACATATCATTTAAATTAAAATGGTTTATATTAAGAGGTAAGTGAAACGAAGTTCACTGGGTCATCTAGTTGAAATACTAATTGTTACATATGAAATTACATAATTGTCTTCGGCATCTGACTTTTGTGTTCATGGAGCAGGTATCTCGCTCTACGCTTCAGAGAACCCGCCTCTCCCGTCTAATTAGACGAGAGGTGGAGGGAGAGGGCGGTGTACTGTATATAAGCGCCGGAGAGAAGCTGAGGCAGCATCAGTCATTGCCTGCCACACATCCACCACACGCAGCAGCGCAATGAGGATCCTGGTAAGAACCTGTCTAATTCTTCAGGATTTCACGGAGGTGTTCTGATGATGAACAATTGGGCTTTCTGTCGGTTACTCACGTCTTTGTTGCAATATGTTTCAACTGCGTAACTCGCAGTCTTCGTTAGGTGCTTCCCGATAATGATCCCATAGTATAACGAGTCGGGTATTAGTGCCTATATTGTGTTAAGCTCACTGCTGTCACTATGAGCCAACCAACAGCTACGGCTGCAGTGTTTTCTTGAAGCCGCGGCTGTTCCCAAAATCCGTGCTCGCACTTCGTAGTTATAGTTCGATTGCTATCTTGCTGTACCTATTTTGCAACTTTGACAACACTCAGGGATTAAATGATATGTATATACGCCAATCACCTAGAAAATTTTGAACATCTACATGTTATAAACTGAACAGGCTGATGCAAAATTTGTGCTTACGCATGAGTGGACACTACCGTATTCCACGACGTTTGATGATATACAGATAATTGCAAAACACTTTTTAAATAGAACGCTTGGCTTGCACAGTGTCAAGCACATACAAAACCTACGTAATAGACAGTATGTCCACCTTCGGTAGGGATAACAATAGCGGCGTGTCTTGGCATTTTTATTGGCACTTTCAGTTGGGAATGTTCGCTCGGGTTCAGATCTGACAAACGGGTGTGGGGAGGCAGCAGGTCGATTTCATTCCTCGACCCATTGGATCAACTCCTGGCCGTGTGACACGGCGCATATCTTGTTGAAAAATGCCACTGTCGTTGCAAAACATGAAGGCGTGTATTTGGTCTGCACGATACTTCTCGGTCGTCATTCCACGTGAATGTTCCCCAGAGCATACCTGAACTGCCGGTACAATGTGTCGGTCCCGCTCTAAAAGTTCCAGAGACCAGTTTCCCTGAAACATACGAATTTGCACCCTTCCGTCGGTATGAGAAGGAGGGACTTCTGAGACCATACAGCACTCTGCCATTGTGGCCATTTCACTCATTGCTGGTGCTATCGTGGTGTTAACATTGGCACATTCACGGTTCGTAAAGCCCCATTTTTAAGATTATCGGTGCGTCTTCACACTTATGCTCCGCCCAACATTGATTTCTATTCCATTTTACCAGTCTGCTCAGCCTACCATATCCGACATCTTTAATGAGGGGTGGCCGATATTTTTCGAAACCTCCGTCACCTCCAATGTTCTCAGATAATTTTTTCTTTTATTGTGCTGCTGAATGAACATGACATCAATGATTCATTTTTCCAGCAAGACAACGCTACTGCTCTTGCAGCACACCAATCCCTACGACTTTTATATAAAATCTTTGGAGGCAGAATAATTAGAAATGATCTCTAGCCCCGTCGCCAACGGATTTGTCTCCTCCCGAATATTTTCTCTGGGGTTCGGCTAAAACAAATGTTTATCAAAAAACCCAAAGACAATACATGAACTTAAGACAGCTATAACTGAATATCTTCATTCGATTACACGTTAAATATTGGAAAGTTGTTGAACTATGCCTTCATGAAAAAAAGGAAATCATATCAGCATCTACTGTGATAATGTTAAGTATAGTGCTTTTTCTTGTAATTAATATAAGTAATGTATTTATCCTTTTAATTTTGATAATGTTGAATCAAATCTCGCAACATAACTGCTTGGTTACACAATGACACGAATGTGCTCCCAGCCTTACGCGCCATGCGAGGTAGGAGGAGCTCACCACTGCAGAGAGACTTAGAGGACGCTATAACCCTAAGAAGTCTTTATAGAGCTGTACTAATTCACAAGGATACAATTAAGATATATACACATATATATTTTTTCAGGTGTGCATGTTGCTGTTCGGACTGGCTCTGGCCGAGGAGAAGCAGGTGGAGAAACGGGGCCTGATTGGCTCTCTGGGTAGCTACGGCGGTGGTGGGTACGGGTCGACCATCTACCACGGTATCGGCGCCAGCAGCTACAGCAGCGGCGGCATCTCTGGAGGATATGGCAGCGGCTACGGTGGTGGTTATGGAGGCGGCTTCGGAGGCGGCTTCGGAGGCGGCTACGGAGGCGGCATCGCCTCTGGTGTTGGAGGCGGCCAAGTGACCAACATCGCCATCACCAAGCAGGTGCCGGTGCCACACCCAGTACCAGTGCAGCGCACTGTCCCGGTGCCAGTCAAGGTCCCCGTGACGGTGCCGGTCAACAGGCCTGTCCCGGTGCCCGTGCCGCAGCCGTACCCTGTGCCCGTGCAGAGGCCGGTCCCAGTACCCGTCAGCGTCCCTAGCCCAGTGCCCGTACCGGTACCACAGCCCGTCGTCGTCAACCAGCCGGTGCCTGTCGTCGTGGGAGGCGGAGCTGGCGTCGGAGGAGGACTCGGAGGTGGCATCGGTGGAGGCATCGGTGGCGGCATTGGAGGAGGCTTTGGTGGAGGCTACGGTAGTGCCATAGGTGGCGGCTACAGTGGCAGCTATGGTAGTTCCATTGGTGGAGGCTACAGTGCTGGCATCTCCGGTGGCTATGGAGGCTATGGGAAATACAGCCGCTAAATTCAGCAACTGACATCCGAAGCAATACACGACACCGTTCACATTTCATTACCTCATTTTTCTTTTGTAATTTCATATACAATAAAAAAGCAAATTAAAAAATTGTCCAAGAAGTATTACATTTTTCTTGTACTGTAATTATTTGCAGTATTTACTTCTACAACCAACCACTACCAATTCCTGACAGAGCATCCAATGATGAACATGATTTAGACCATATGAGTATATGTTAGAAAGAATGTCGAATGTTAATAATCTTCGTAAGGAAGTCGCAGTTCCACGTTTTAATACTACACATAATACGGACGACTTTTCTGTGCATAACACTGCACTGCCTGTACTGTAAGAGTACAGGCTACTGTATACAATTAGCATACATGTTACAGAGAATGTCGAATTTATTCAGTAGAATGGGTGCATCGAAAAAAGCCTCATAAAAACTTTTGAGTGCAGGTTCAGTTATTTCACTTTACTCAAACCTATCAGATAGCGAATGCTCCCATCTCCAGCCAAAGTTTTGTACACAACACTGTTTGCTGAGCGCTGGCTGGAGCCTTGAGACCACGTATGTCCCGGGCACACACGTTCCATCGGTATGTACTTCCATGCAGATAACAACTGCCAACACATCGTCAGCCGAACCCTCCAGAACTGTCGGTGCAGCCACACAACCCACTCTCTCGCCAACGGCCTCACTCAGCCTCGTCCAAATACCACGTATCTCTTGACCGCCCTCGGCCACAGATATAGGGGAAGGTCGGGTAGCCACGGTCACAAAAATGAATTGCTAATAAAACAACAATCAACAATTTTTTGTGTTAACTTCCATCGTAAAAAGAAACCACTCATTTAGAACTAAGCGTAGATAATATTTTTTTATAACTATCATAAATACACTTTTGAATCAGTTTAGCCGGCTGCGGTGGCCGAGGGGACTGAGGCGCTTCAGTCACGGTCTGCATGCCACTACGGTCGGCGGTTCGAATCCCCATTCGGGCACTGATATTTGTGCCGTCCTTACGATAAGCTAGTTGATAAGTAGTTTGTAAGTTTAGGGACTGCAAACCGCATATAAGCTTAACAAACATTTGATTTGAATTTTTGAATCAGTTTATTGGCACTAAAAAATTTGGAGGGTAGCCCCGGACACAGCATTCAGTGGTACTCCACTTGTTTCTTGGCCTTGAAAACATACAATTGTAATAAATATCTCAAGCATCTACATAAAATCAATGTTCATGGTACCAGTCCTTGCAGTTATAGACTGAATACAGTCTTCTTCGAAGATTTCTCCAAATATGATGTATTCTGTCTCTTTTCCTTGAGCCTCTTCGGAGAGACTGATTATTTGTCTTTGTCATGAACTTTTTTTTGTATGGAGATGACCCTTCTCCTTATTAAATCTATGAAGGATTTTCAGACCTTTTGCAAGATCAAATGCTAATTTTAAAAAGTCTTCTTATGGGTGAAAACCGCCAACGAAGTTAAACAGGAACGACGAAAAATTTTTGCGGGAACAAAATTCACCGTTGCGAGTAGCTCGCTCGGTGCCTATGCCACAACTGACTTGCATGTGTTTTTACTCCACAGGGCGCGCATTTCAAATGCAGTTATGCCAGTGCAACGTGCTTGGTTTCTTAGAAATTGAAGCGTCCGCTGTTACCCGCCGTCCGGGGCTACCCGACCTTCCCCTACAAGTGCAGCAAGTATACTTCTTAACTGTGCCGGCAAGAAAGCCCCGGCACGGCACATTTAAACTACATGCGATAAATGACGACCAACTGACGTTAAGATCCGTCGTGACATCCAGTGACAAGTTCGAGGTTGGGAGGTATAACACCCCTTTTTTTCCGTAAAAATACATAATTACCTTATTAGTTACGCGTGGAAGTCAACAACGCCGTTTCCTTACAATTCCATGTCCCTGAGCCCATATTTAGCACGGTGATTAACAAAATTGCAGGTTCGATGCCATGGATTCGGGACAGGCTAACACGTATTGGAACAGGGGAGTATTAAGTACAGTTGGTTACCGTCTGAAACTGAGAACATAATATTTTAATAGCAAGTAACCATCAGTGCGCAACACGTGCAATCCATACAAAACTGGCATAAACTATAGCTCATCATTTGCTATCTATATAAAAATTTCAACTTAGGCAAAATGATACTAGCAGCAAGCCAATATCTAATTACAAATAAAAAAGACTGCTAGTAGATCTCAACAGCAACTGAGAAGGACGGAGAGCGACAGAGAGAAAGGCTGTCGCCTCAGCAGCCCACTACACGTGAGCGCTCTGCTCAAACTCTCGGGCGCCCTCTGGCGACCACTGTTTGCGTCCTTTCCAGAGATGTTACAGAGGCTTGTATCCTCACAACCGTAATCCTTATAAACTCTCGAGAATAGAAATTACTATACTCTTTAGACTTTTACAGTGCACTCAGGATTTATTGCTAAACTGTCCATAAGGAGAACGTGACATGATTATAAAAATGCTCCAATGTTTGTAAACCTGTCGGATTAAATTACTATGGCCATCAATCCCTAGACTTATTAACTACTTAAACTAACTTGCAATAAGGACAACACACACACACACACACACACACACACACACACAAAACCATTCCCAAGGGAGGATTCGAACCTCCTACTGTGAGCAACTGACATGATTAGATTAGATTAATACTTGTTCCATAGATAATATATACGACATTTCGTAATGATGTGGAACGTGTCAGTCTAGTAAATGTTGTCTACTCTTGACAATCAATATTTTAAGGATTTTTATTACATTTTTTGTTGATTACTTAATTTTTTTTTAATTTTTTTTTATTTTTTGCGTGGGACATAATCTGCTTGTTATCAGATTATCTACTGAATTTCCAGTGATTTTCCATATAAGGTAATTACACCCCGTATAAATGGAATTGCTAGTCATATCACGAGCAGCAATTTGACCGATTTCCTTAAGTTTCTCCCTAAACATACCGTCGCCAATCACAACATATTTGGAAGATTGAAATGTTCAAATGTTTGTACAACTTATGGGACTTAACTACGGGGTCATCAGTCCCTAAGCTTACAAACTACTTATGAACTAGCTAAGACTAAGGACGGCACAAATATCCATGCCCGAGTGCCCGAGGGGGGGGGGGGATTCAAACCCCCGACCGTAGTGGCTGTGCAGACCGTGACTGAAGCGCCTCAGTCCCCTCGGCCACTACGGCTGGCTATTTGGAAGAAATCCAATATTTGTGACACGTAAGAACAGAAATTTTAGTGCTGGACTTTCCACTTGCGGTAATTTCTGTCTCCATTTACTAGTCAGAAGAAAGTCAGAAAATCGAGGTTACTCATTCCTTAGACAACGATCTCTTACAGGTAACATCTATTACAGGTTCAAAAGGAAGTGGGTTGTCTTTGTTATAAACAGATGAGTAGGCCTGCATTGGACAGGGTAGATCTTCCATGGTTGAGGCAAGAGACCATTCAGAATTGACACGAAATATACAGAAAGGTCTTGGTCGCAGTTGTTTTTATTAAATATTACTCGTATCGGTGTCCCATCGTCAGATATGAACAGTGGAAAAATCCAGACAGAACTTCCCCGAGGTCGGATTTCACCAGTTTTTCAAATCGTCTGTAAATAATTCGTGTTAGTATTTTGCAACCAGGACTTAATAAACTGCTAGTTCTGTAATTTTTCACATTTGTCAGCACTTGCTTTCTTAGGAATTGTAATTACTAAATACTTATTGAAATACGAGGGTATCTCACCTGCCTCATACATCTTGTATAACAGGTGGAACAATTTCTTAGTGACTGTCTCTCCTAACGATATCCGTATTCCAAACGGTACATCGTCTACTCCACGGCCCTTTTTTCGACTCAAATCTTTCAGTGCTCTGTCCATTTCTTCTCGCAGTATCCCCTATCTCATCATCCTTTACTTCGTCTTCCATCTCTAGAATACTGCCTTCAAGATTATTTCCTGTGCGTAGGCCCAGTTTCCACTTTTTACGTTTCCCTTCTTTGCTTAGTACTAACTTCTTGACATTAAGACAATTGATTTTTTTGTTCTTATTATTATTTGTATGGTGTCTGTTCTTTTCACACATGCCCCAGAACAGGCAATTGACAATTTCAATGCGGACGCATTGATTGGTTTGGTCCCTTGCGGGAACCCAGTATAGGCTGCGAGCAAGTGGGATAAAATCGACAGGGGGCACAGCAATCGTAGTATGCTAAAATATGATAATTTAGGTTCGAAGGGAAGCGTGCCTAATTGGTTAAGGCAAAATTTCCATCTTTGCCATTGGATTTATTTCAATACTCTGAAACAGTCGAATTGTTTAAATATTTCGTATTTGTGCTTACCTTGTCTTCAAATGTCTCTCCTATTTTCTCGTAAGCGGTATCTCTCTTGCCACCAGTTATAATTCTTCTATGATCTGACATTTGTCCTGCAGCCTCTCCTGCTTTAGACTTCTAGTCACCGGTCGGGGGTTCGAATCCCCCCTCGGGCATGGATATTTGTGCCGTCCTAGTTCGTAAGTAGTTCATAAGTAGTTTGTAAGTTTAGGGACTGATGACCCCTTAGTTAAGTCCCATAAGCTTTACAAACATTTGAACATTTGAACTTCTAGTCAACCTCATTTTTCAGACGTCTATTTTCCCTTTTGCCTACTTCACTTGCTGCATTTTTATATTTCCTTCTTTCATTAGTATCTCTTGTGTTATGCAAGGATATCTAATAGGACTTACCCTTCTGCCTATATGATCCTCTGCGGCCTTCAGTACTCCCTCACTTCTACGGTACTACTTTCTACTGTTCCGGTCTTTGCCTAATGATCCCACTGATACTCTCAACATTCTCTGGTTCCTTCAATATGTACAGGTTCCATCTCCTCACTTTTCTTTTTCCAGTTTCTTAACTTTTAATCTACCGTTCATAATCGATAAGTTACGATCAGAGTCAATATCTGCCACTGGATATGTCTTACAGTTTAAAACTTGCTTTCTAAAACCTGGACTTACCATTATAAAATCAGTCTGGTAACTACTACTGTCTCCTAGTCTCTTCCACGTATACAATCTTCTTTCATGATGATTAAACCAAGTGTTTGTGATTATTAATTCTATCAAGCGATGTCCTTCATTCCTTTTCCCCAGTCTATATTGACCTTCTAAATTTCCTTTTCTTCGCTTTTCTACTACTGAATTCCAGTGTCTGAATAATTTCGTTTTTCTCCTCATACATTTCTCCGATCTCCTTGCCATCGGCAGAGTTACTTGGCATAGAAAAGTGAACTACTGTGGTTGGTGCTGCCTCCGTGTCTATCTTTACTACGATAATGCTTGCACTGTGCTGTTGATTGTAACTTACCTGTATTCTTGTTTTCTTATTCCTTATCAATCCTAATCGTGCGTTACCACCAACTGATTTTGTATTTTGTACTCACTTGGCCCGGAATCTGGTCCATCCTGCCACCGAACGACGCTAATCCCCACCACATCTAACTTCATTTCTCTAACATACCATGCCTGTATCGTTTTTCTTGAAGACGACATCCAAATGATTAGTCCTCGCGAGGAGATCCGTATGGGGTACTATCTTATCTGCGGAATATTTTAGCCAAAAGAACGCCATAATCATATATTCCTACAGTAGAGCGGCAAGTCTTCGGGAACAGTAACGATTGCAGTTTCCCCTTGCTTTCCGTCGATCGCAGTAGCAGTTAGCTGATGTTACAAGGCCGGCTCAGTCAATCATCCAGACTGTAGCCCCTGCAATTACTGCAAAGATTTCTGGCCCTCTTGAAAAACCACAAATTTGTCCTCTCCACAGATACCCCTCCACTGTGGTTCATCTACAGTCCTGCTATCAGTGTTATTGAGGCCCACAAGCAACTGCATCTCTACAATGTTTGTGGTTCATGGGGATAGATCTCATTCTTATGTCATTGCAACATATTTGTATTCTGATTTACATTATTTGACCAATGTACGTTCACCTCTGCTAGTCGCACTTGTCGGGCTAGTTTAGTTGCTATCAGGTCGACACGCCACTGTCACATGTAGCTTCAGCACGTGTAACTTCAGTAGCCTATGAAATGAACAACACTATGCAATTGTGTTTTACTCTGTGTCTGAAGCTTTGCGTCTGACTTGAATGTAAGTACCATGAAGATGGTCTTGATAGTCAATTCTTTTGATATTTTCTATCTTATATTGTACTTCTATGTTCTTATGTTTGGTAAATTTGTCCACAATTCATATCTGACGAAGGGAACACGAAAAGAGTAATATGTAATAAGACCTACCTGTACATTTAATGTCAAAGTATTTCTGTCACAGTAAGTTGATACTCCAACCTGTGAAATAGTGTGTTGCAATTGTTTCAGTTTTCTCCATTACGAAAAAAAAAAAAAACCTGCCTATTCAGTGTCTCTCTCTATAGCTCTCTTTCCATATGTCTCGATTAGCGACACATCGAAAACTTCTGATATCGAGCAAATATAAATAATTGTAGTATTAATTATAATACATTATTTGAAACACACAGGTCATATGTATGAGGAAGACAATATTTTGACCGAACGATAATTTTTCAAACTCATCTATATCGGTCTTGGAGTGGTTACTGATGATTAACTCAGGATAACAGCTAACTTTTGAAGAAATGTCTCATCTTCTAAAGAGTGAATGGAAATAAATATTTAAAGAATTAATGTGCTTTCAAGGCATTTCTTTTTAGGAGCAATTATTTCTGCGTAATATTACAAACAGTGACGACTTGTCATTGGCTTTCTGACTTGAATGGACTAAGAAATTTACGGCTACCGGTGTTAACGGCTGCCATTTTCAAATGTGCTAGTACTGACAGTTGCACAATGGAGCCTGAAGATGGTGTGATTGTAACACCGAAACCGGTCGCCTAATTGAATAAATAATATTTATACAGCTTCTGGTACTTTTTTCTACCTTCAAATTTATCAGCTGTAGTCCCAGTCCATCGATTATGGAGAGAAAATAATCATTTTTTATACTGATGAAAGGAAACCAACGGCGGCAAGTAAATATTCGAACCGGGATTTCCTGTCTCACGTGTGTGGCTGCCTTTATCCTTTAGCTATCCGGACACGTCTTCTGTCCGACCACGATTCCTATGCACCGTGTTTCCAACGTTCAACATGTTCGAATGTTTGTAAATGTATGGGACTTAACTGCTTGGTTATTAGTCCCTAGCTTACAAACTACTTAATCGAAGGTTAGCTAAACTAAGGACAACAGAAACACCCGACGCGGACGGCGGATGGCCGCGCGCACCGCATCACGGCGCTCCAGTACGCGCGGCTAATCCGCCGCGGCATATTTCCAACGTCCGTTGTCTCCTTTGCTCGGATTTAGTGATTCACGCAAAAGGGTTTGAACGTCATTATATACATAAAACATTGAAATAATAATTGTCACAAATGAAATTACATAATTGTCTTCGGCATTTGGCTTTTGTGTTCATGGAGCAGGTTCCTCGCTCTACGCTCCAGAGAGCGTGCCTCTCTCTCTCTCTCTCTCTCTCGTGTAATTGGAACGGTGGTGGAGGGAGAGGGCCGTGCAGTGTATATAAGCGCCGGAGAGCGGCGTAGGCAGCATCAGTCATTGCCTGCCACACATCCACCACACTCAGCAGCGCAATGAGGATCCTGGTAAGAACCTGTATAATTCTTTAGAATTTCAGGGATGTGTTCTGATGATGAATAATCGGGTTTTCTGTCAGTTACTCATGTCTTTGTTGCACTATGTTTCAACTCGTTATTCCAATCGCACATTTGGGGCGACATTCCATTAGCACGAAATTTCATTAGCAGCCGCTTGTGAGGTACAGTGTCAAAAGGCTTCCGGAAATCCAGAAATATGGAATCCCAGAAAAATTTTCCTTTTATTGCGCTGCTGAATGAAGATGAGATCAATGATTCATTTTTGCAGCAAGAGAACGCTACCGCTCAGACAGCACACCAATCCCTGCGACTTTTAGATGAAATCTTCGCAGGCAGAATAATTAGAAAAAGGCTCTGGCCTCCTCACCAATGGAGTCGTGTCCTTGCGACTATTTCCTGTGGGGTGCGGCTAAAACATTTGTTGATAAAAATAACAAAGACAATACATGAACTTAAGAGAGCGATAACTGAATATCTTCATTCGATTACACATTAAACATTGGAAAGTTGTTGAACTTTGCCTTCATGAAAGAGGAAACCATTTCATCATCTACTGTGGTAATGTTAAGTATAGTGAATTTTCTTGTAATTAATATGCATTTCATTCTTTTAATTTTAATAATGTTGAATCAAATCTCGCAACATAACTGCAGTCAGTAGCAGTGAGACCAAGCCGCTTGGTTATACAATGACATGAATGTGCTGCCAGCCTTTCGCGCCACGCGAGGTAGGAGGAGCTCACCACTGCGGAGAGACTTAGAGGACACTATAACCCTAAGACGTCTTTACAGAGCTGTACTAATTCACAAGGATACATTTAAGATATATATATATATATATATATATATATATATATATATATATATATATATATTTCAGGTGTGCGTGTTGCTGTTCGGACTGGCTCTGGCCGAGGAGAAGCAAGTGGAGAAGAGGGGTTTGATTGGCTCGCTGGGTAGCTATGGCGGCGGTGGGTACGGATCGACCATCGACCACGGCATCGGCGCCAGCAGCTACAGCAGCGGCGGCATCAGCAGTGGATATGGCAGCGGCTATGGTGCTGGTTATGGAGGTGGCTTCGGAGGCGGCTATGGAGGCGGCATCGCCTCTAGTGTTGGAGGCGGCCAGGTGACCAACATCGCCATCACCAAGCAGGTGCCGGTGCCGTACCCGGTGCCAGTGCAGCGCACTGTCCCGGTGCCAGTCAAGGTCCCCGTGACGGTGCCGGTCAACAGGCCGGTCCCGGTGCCCGTGCCGCAGCCGTACCCTGTGCCCGTGCAGAGGCCGGTCCCGGTACCCGTCAGCGTCCCTAGCCCGGTGCCCGTGCCGGTACCACAGCCCGTCGTCGTCAACCAGCCGGTGCCTGTCGTCGTGGGAGGCGGAGCTGGCATCGGAGGTGGACTCGGAGGCGGCATCGGTGGAGGCATCGGTGGAGGCATTGGAGGAGGCTTCGGTGGAGGCTATGGTAGTGCCATCGGTGGCGGCTATAGTGGCAGCTATGGTAGCTCCATCGGTGGAGGCTACAGTGCTGGCATCTCCGGAGGCTATGGAGGCTATGGGAAATACATCCACTAACATCAGCAACTGACACTCGAAGCAATACACGTCGCCATTCACATTTCATTACCTCATTTTTCTTTTGTAATTTCATATACAATAAAAAAGAAAATTAAAAAATTGTCCAATAATTATTCCATTTTCGCCAAGTCCTGCTTGTACTGTAATTCTGTAAATAATCTCGAACTTTAACAGTCTTTGTAAGGAAGTCACAGTTCCACGTTTTAATACTATATGTAATAGTAACGACTTTTCCGTGCATAACACTGCACATACGATATTTACTCGCTTACAGACTACTGTATACAGTTAGCCTAAATGTTACAGAGAATATCGAATTTATTTAGTAGAATGGGTGCAGCGAAAAAGACCTCATAAAAACTTTTGAGTGAAGGTTCAGTTATTTTACTTATTCAAACCTATGTTCGAAAATTTTATGCAATGAATGTAACTCTTCCGTGTAATCACTGATGTGGACAAAAGTACTTAATTTAAAGGATTTCAAAAGGGAAAATTTTGCCAAATTTCCTTCCTGAAGTTGACTTTTAGAAAGCAAAACCTGCAATTTGTAACTTCAGATACGGCAACACATACTACTGATTAATTTATTTTTACCCTGCAATGATTTCTTTAAGTCATGTAAATAACCCGTTATATCTTTCTTGAAAACGATGTCAGCGATCAACTGTTCAAATGTTTGTATTCCTACGAGACAAAACTTCTGTCATCCGTCCTTAGATATACAAAGGACTTGAGCTAACATAGATTTATATGCCTGATGGAGGACTCGAACATTGCTCGAAAGGCCGCACGATCCGTAATAAGTACAATTAAAAAAAAGGTATATTTTTGTTCTTCTTTTACAATAAACAAGACGTACCTCTTCAGAAGGTGGTAAATGTCCTTTTAATTTACTAATCAGTTCCCTTCTGCCCCGTTGTATGTAACGGAATATCTTCTTTGTGTCGGCGCTTTGTCGGTGCTTTGGTATTTTCGGTAGATTGGCATATTAAGCATTGTGTTTTCTCTTCAGGGTTAAAGAATCTTCCCATTCAGCAATCAAAATGGTACACACAAATCCGAACAGTTTGTGCTCAATAGATTAACAGTGTGCTATTTGATGAGATTCAGAACGGATATTCAGCGCATCGAAGAAGACGTGAGTGCGAGCGCTGTCTCTGTCACACACGTGCGAGAAAACAGTGGTGGGGCAGAAGGGGGGGGGGGGGGAATAACCAGTGCCGTACGATGCGGAACCGGGGCAACTAAGTAAATATATTGCAAATGACAACGTCAACAATTTATTCAAGAGCCTGGTGACCAGTAAAACAACACCGCCAACGGAGACACAGACACAGACTCCATCCTGACGACGTATTTCTCTTTCAACACTGAACCAATTACCTCTTCACTCTTTCTTTTTAAGCAAACAACGCTTTGACAAAACACCTGCAACAACGAATCTGTTACCGCAAGCAACTGACATACATAATGTTAACCACACTTATAGGTAGATTGCAATAGAAACATCAGATAAAAAAACCATAATAAAACGTCACATTGTAGGTAATCGTCACTGTGTGAACTCTGTGGTAGCTACACACAGGATTCAAATTAATTTTGTACCCACTGTGCGTCGACAGTACAATAGGCTCTAGCGTAGACCTTTAACTCGTCGAAACTTCCGTGACGATCCGTTGCAAAATGAGTAACAGCACAGAGTACCAGTAACAGATAGCAAATGCTCCCATCTCCAGCCAAGGTTTTGTACACAACACTGTTTGCTGAGCGCTGGCTGGAGCTTTCAGACCACGTATGCCCCGGGAACACACGTTCCATCGGTATGTACTTCCATGCAGATAACAACTGCCAACACATCGTCAGCCGAACCCTCCAGAACTGTCGGCGCAGCCACACACCCCCACTCTCTCGCCAACGGCCTCACTCAGCCCTGTCCAGATACCACGTATCTCTTGACGCCCTCGGCCAGAGATATACAAGTCCAGCAAGTACACTTGTTAACAATGCTGGCAAGAGAGCCCCGGCACGGCACATTTAAACTAACAAAAAAAGTAAAGCAGTCAACAATCCGAAGAATTGTTTGAACACCACAGTGCTTTAATAGGCATGATCCTGTTTGGAGGAGGTATGCCGTTGCCTTCCTCCAACCTTCGAACTGACTTACCCAGCCAGTTATAGGGGGTCCTACAGTTTAACGCGGGTTCCGAACCACGGTGCTACTCGGTATTTTTCACATGACCAATGCTGCCAGAGATGAAAGAAGTGGAAAGTGACAAAAATCCTAGGACATGGCGGGGATCGAACACACGACCTTCACGTTCATAGTCTGGCACTCTACCACTGTGCAACTACTTATTTACAATGCATTCAGGATTTATTTGGTAAATAGTCCATCAGGAGCAATTGACATGATTATAAAAATGCTTAAATGTTTGTAAACCTATTGGACTAAATTGCTATGGCCATCAATCCTTATACTTATTAACTACTTAAACTAACTTACAATAAGGACAACACACACACGCGCACACACAAAACCATTCCCGAGGGAGGACTCGAACCTCCTACTGTGAGCAGACATGATTACATTGACAGATCAACAGCTCAAGAGGTACTTAGGTACCACCTGTCGATTCATGAGGAAAACACTGTTGTTAGTATGTGGTGTAGCTTCACCTGCTCGACCTGTCCACGTAGTTTCCCAAGAGAATTGCACGTGGCACTTGGCGTCCCATCATACCTCACACGTGCTAGTTTCGTCAGCGCTCCCTCCAGCAACACCAAAGGTAAACGTGAGTTTCAGCTTACCGATCCACGGCCGTGCGCTGGGGCCAATGTGTGACGGATCAAACTCTCAAGGTCTAGGCAGGAAGTTTCTTTTATTAGCATTACTTCAGTTGCCATAAAATTGCTGTCTCCACTCTGTATTATCGACAGAAAGACCTCGAAGAATTTTAGTTCATTCTGTCGATGATAATACTTCAGAGCCCAGATAACTTAACTGATCCCCTAATTGTTTTGAGCAGAGTATTTCGAAGGAGACTATCCACAACGACTAAAATCTAAGCGCAGGAAAATTTTGTGCCGAAAATTCCAAAATTATTTGAATAAAGCTCGTACAGAAGCTACCGGCAAATTTAGATCTTCACGAAAAAATTTTGCGGCATTTTTAGGAGCACTAGGGGAGAAAAAAGCGTAATATAAACAGGTGCGCGTTAAGAGCGCTGTTGTCGTGCGGTACCGCAGAATCGTCTGCCGATTTTAAGTAATCGGGCGCAGTCACCGATGGCCTAACTCGGCTGAGCGGTCGCCACTTCTCCCCCCCCCTCCCAAACTGCCAACCCTACGGCAGGAAAGGCTTCCCCAAAGTGTGGTACGCGGTACCCTTGGGGTCCGCCGATTATTTCAAGGTAGTCCGCGGTCACCTTTCAAGAAAACTTGTAAACTTAAAAAAAAAAAAAAAAAAAAAAAAACAAAAAAAAAACGTTTAAGTTTACGTCAGGTTGGTTGTATTCCCAAGCGATGATTGCCGTTTCCGACTCAGCATCTGCAAGCAGCTTATTCAGGGCCGCATAGTGGCTCTTTAGGTATTGCACCATTTTGCGTCTCGTTTCCGCCGGTTGTCGTAGGTGTCGGTGGCCGATTAGAAAGAGACCGACGCAGGAAAATAGGATGCACGCGTGTGCAGGTACGGAGGTGACCAGCCAGTGGGACAGCAGAAACTAGAAAGACTAAGATCAATATATATTTCGAAGAAAGATTACAATACTTATCTTTGAGGGCAGCAGACTAGTGGAATGCTGGTACATAGTTTAGATAGAGGCCTGCCTACTGATGATTCCTAGTGTCTATCCGATAGCCAAGTCTTAACTGGTGCCTATCTGATTCCCAAGTGTCGATCGAGTTCAGTAGTGGCCACGAGCGGAGTTGCAGCAAAGGGCGCTCGTGGCTGACGTCGTAAGAACGCCGCGCCGTGGCGCGCATTTTAGACTTGTGCGACACCACACACCAGTCCTCAATATCTCTCGTCGTCCCTTCCTACTCTCCTCTACAGCGGACAGTATGGATTAGCAATTATTTTGCAGGCAAAAGAAAAATATTAAATTTGTAATTACTAGCTAAACCCGGCTACGCTTCGTTGTGGCTCACATTCATATGAAATAAATAGAAAAGGAAATAGTATCATTCACGTGAACATAGAATCACCGAGAGAATGCTTCAATCAAATCAGTATCGTTAGTTGCGCTAAATAGAAAAGGAAAGACTGTCATTCATGTGAACATAGAAACACCGAGAGAATGCTTCAATCAAATCAGTATCGTTCATTGCGCTATTTTGAGTGTGTGAAACGAAAGTTATAAAAATATAGTTTCGCAGATACTCATTATTTTAAATCCATTTCATTTTTTGACGTTCATTTTCTCCACAAACATGAAGATCAGTTTACCGACGCTGGACCATGTGACGTATAATTCACCTTACCATCCACTATATCTCCTGATTCCCCATTATCTACCTCTTCATCCCCCCCTCTATCAAATCCTCGGCTTCTGTTTATCAGTCCCTTCCATCTACTCCTCCCGCTCTATGCCCGTGTTGTCTTTGCTCGTCATACCTACATAAAATAAAAATATTAAACGTTAGGGAATTGCTTCAAATTATGTGTTGTCTGCTTGGAACTATCACAAAGTTACTGTTACATAAAATTAAATGAAATAACGATACCATAAACAAAGTTTTGTTCAGAATTAGTTTGTATGCTGTTTTGATTGGCACTGCTAATATCATGATCGATCTTTCTGGAAATTAATAATTAACCATTAAACATGAACATACCTAAAATTAGTTTCCACGAAAGGTTGATGCTTTAGTGTCGCATTTTTACCATAGCACCTAAACGGTACGCAAGGCAGAAGTTGGTGCCACTTCAATTTTCGACTCTCACTTTTGGCTGTTGCAGAATTTAAAGCGTGATCAGAGCTGTAGATATGAAAACATCTGCTTCCTTTTGCCTCTCTTAATGGCTACGTATACGAATTATTTTCGTTTTTCAAGCTTCTCTGGCAATTATAATCGAAAATCGATATGTCATTTTTCATGTTGATGTATTTGTGTAATGATTTCGCTAAATATCACTTGCGGCAGCGGCTGGAAAACGCAATTACATACTATTTTGAAGATTCTGCTTGGTGGTCTTATAAAGTTTTGATATGGCGTAAGTTGCCAAGCGGTGACCAAGTGTGCTGAAGTTGGCAGCGATCGCTAAATGAGTCCTATCACGTACAGTGCATGGCAAAAGCCTATTCTTCCGTATTGTCTATGAAGTGGATCACCGTCAGTCGCCAAATGAGCCTAATCACGTACAATACGTGACATAAGCCTATTCTTCCGTGTTTTCTGTGAGATGGATCACAGTCAGTGCTCTTTGGAAGCCCAATCACAATGAAGGAACCGATTTATTGGCCATAAGACAACCATTTGCTGCAGTTCCTGATCTGTCGTTGATCAGGGACACAGCATAGACCATCTTCGAGAGAGATCACAACAGCTTGTAACGCGTATATCTATATATAAAAGGTATTGTTCCGATTGACTGAATGACTCATCATCTCCCAGCCAAAACACTACATCTACATCTACATAGATACTCTGCAAATCACATTAAAGTGCCTGGCAGAGGGTTCATTAACCACTTTCATAACTTTTCTCTACCGTTCCATTCTCTAATAGCGCGCGGGAAGAAAGAACACCTAAATCATTCCGTTTTCGATCTGATTTCTCTTATTTTATTGGGATGGTCATGTCTCCCTAAGTAGGTGGGTGCTAGCAAAATATTTCCACATTCAGAACTAAACGTCGGTGATTGAAACTTCGCAAACAGATCACGCCGCAATGAATAACGTCTTTCTTTTAATGATTTCCACCCCAATTCGTGCAACATTTCCGAACGCTTCCCCCCCCCCCCGTAATGTGATAAAACAAAACGAGCTGCCCTTCTCTGAACCTTCTCAATGTCTTCCGTCAGTCCCACCTGGTGAGGGTCCCACAAGGGGCAACAGTACTCCAGGAGAAGACGCACAAGTGTGATGTAGGCCGTCTCTTTGGTGGAGCTGGTGATAAATCCACGGTAAAGTAGCAATCAAACGTCTGTTTAGCGGAGCCTACATTACAGACAGTCCCACAACATATAAGTGAGCGCACCGAATCAGCAGGACTCACGCGTCAGCTGATTGTACAGAACTCAACTTATTTAACCCCGTTGCTGCATACACTCGTACGCAGCATAACAAATACCACGAATGCGTCTTCTATGCCACACATTGTCGGCGCGTTCTTTAACGCTGAAAAACAGTGGGAAACACACACAAAATACGCAATAAAAACATGAACCTGTAACATATAGGAAATACAAGAAAATAAACTCACATGGGATCCTTCTCTAAGAGGATTTCCATTACATCGTCAAACTTTATCCGTCTGACGTGTTTCGTCTCCTGTTCGTCGTCATACTGCGAGCAGGGAGGAACCTAGTAAGAACGTTAATGTTTTGACGGTGATGGTTGGGGTTGCACTTCTGGCTTATTGTGTTTCGGGTCGGGCGAATGCACTTCCACACCCTGCGGAGGCGTGTTCGGCTGCTCCCATTGAACGCGCTTGGAATTTGCATGGAGCGGTTCGTTATTATCTGAGTGCCAGGTATTGGCGTTCTCCCATTTGGGCTTTTTCTTCCCGCGATAATCACCCTTATACCCATTCTCATTTTGGTTATGCCATTGCCCGTTTTGCTGGGTTCACTGGCCGTTTTCTCAAGACTGCCGACTAGAACCGTTATTCTGCTCCTTCTCCGGAACCTGATTTTGATTACTATTCTCCTTTCCCTGTTTGGCTGTAAAGTTATTCTGCGGGGAGTCGTAATCAAAATCAAGATCTTCAAGGAGTGCCTGAAACTGCTCCACGTCGTCTTTGCATCTCCCTGTTACGTGTCCGTTGCACAGACGTTGTGGCAGCGTACCCAAACAAATTCTAATAAGATCAGGCACGGAATGAAGGTTGGTTAAAAAGAATTCTTATTTAACATGTCTTGCAAGAACTCGGCCGGGCTGGAAAAGGTCGACTGTCCAAAGGGGGGCAACAGGTGGATGTTGTGGCACACGCGTTCCTGCTGGTTCTTGGACCAGTAGGAAGCTAAAAAGTACTGTCGGAAGCTCTCGTAGCTTTCGCCATACAGAGGGAACGACCTCATTCGCGTCGAGGGTTCGCCTTCCAGGTGTCCGTGCACAAACTCGATTTTATGTCCTTCGGGGTAGTTCGGCGGAAGGGAGAAGTCAAATTGATCTACCCAAGCCTGTGGATGTATTCCACCGGGCACGTCCCGAATTTTAGCACCGTCAGGAAATGATTGTACTCGAAGCCCAGTGCTTGGTCCCAATTACAACGTGCGGTCCTATTTTGATTGCGACTTGAACTTGCTTGGGGCGGCTCACTTTTCCCCTCAGACGCAGAGTCCGAGTCGTGGTCTGCGCTTCCGTCTCGGCTGTTAGACACGCTGTTTGGTGCCTGGCCATTACTGCACGCGGCCTTCTCTTGCGTGTCGAGCCACACTCACACATGGTTCGTCTGGTTGCAACTCTCGCTTAAAGGTTGCATGCGGTTTAACCCACTGCGTGCAGTCATTTGCACAACGTCATCTAGCGTGCTCTGCACGCTACTAACCGCAGCGGTCATAACATCACCGTGGCCAGAAACCACACCGACACTAGACTGACCTAAGCGTTCTTCTATGTGTTCACACACAGCGTTCACCTGCATGTGCACATCATCGACACGAGAATCTACGGCTTCGATGTGTTTGGCAAGACCGCTAACCCGCGTCTCCACACTCTCGACACGTGATTTCATCGTTTCTATTTCCTTGGTGTGCCTATTGACTCCTCAGCCAGATGGTCGTGGAGGCTAGCCATTTTTTGTAATACCTGCGCCTCTTGATTAGAGACCTGCTCATCCATTTCACGGAACTGATCGTGAGTGCGTTGATCTATTTTAGCAAATCATTCCGCAGTGCATTGTTCTATTTTAGCAAGTCGTTGCGCAGTGGATTGATCCATTTCATTAAGTCCTTCATCAATCTTTCGCGACTGCTCTTTCATTTGGTCTGTGTCCTCTCTTGATTGCTCTTTTATTTCCCGGAACTGAGCGTTCGTCTGTGCGGTCATTTGTTTGAAGAGCACAGTGAGTGCGTTGAGTAACGCGGCTACCTGCGGGCAAGCGTTCCCCACTAGGTCTTTCCCATAATCCGTAACACAAGGGGACCCCGGCTCATGGCGTCGAGCATGCCGTCCACCTCCAACCGGCACATCGCTTACGCTTAGACCACGGTTTGTAACTGAAACATACTTTTCTGTCTGAAAACTATTTCCCGTGTTCGCAGCGTCGCTTAAGGCAATATGCTGATTTTCAGTAGCAACTGAATCTATCTCCCGTGACCTATCACGCGTTTCCCTTTCTTGCTGCTTCAGAGCGGCGCACCTGTTGGTACTGAAACGCTATCCATTTTCAAAATTACGTTAAAGTATCCACCAGCAAATACCGAACAACAAGTTCCTGATGGTGTCTCTGTAAGAGTTTTACACGCAAAATTCTTTTCGCATGCAAAGCAGTCGTAATTGCACCCGATTTTCACACTGCGTGCAACTCGACAATTATTGCTCCAAAATACTAATAAATACACTCGTTGAGCACTGCTGAAACTGAAAACAAGTGCACTGGCAATGCACAGCTGAAAACACAATGAAAGTACAGTAGCGTTTGCGATTTCTACTCATTCACACGCACACACACACACACACACACATACAAAGGACGGGATGGTACATCGACATTGCCCAATTTTGACCATTTTTGGTAATAATATTTCGTTTTTTTTATGTTATGTAAAATACTAAATTTCATTCATATTACAATCGATCCCACTACTCTATGGTATGTGTTTTCTGTATGTCATATGCTTTTTATGTCTTATCAATATCTAAGTCATGTTTATTTTTGTATATTGTTTTGTAATTTTAATTTGTTTTGGTAATGTCATTTTTATTTTTGAACCGTTTAATGTATGTGAATATTATGTAAATTCTAATATCTCACGACCAGCATGTTATGTAAAAGATGTAGTGATTCCACTGTGAACGGAGTTCTGATGCGAATGAGGTGGCGTTGGCGCATATCTAACGTAGTGAACAATAGTTAGTCTGAAGTTGGACCTCACGGCATCAAGACGTCGGAAGGAGCAGGCAGGCCACAGTTGTAGCCAATGGCGGATTCAAGGGGAGGGGGGGGCTCAGGGACACGTGGTCCCCCTCCCCCCCCCCCCCCCCATCCAGACGGCCCGACGAAAAATGAAAGAGAGAGAGAGAGAGAGAGAGAGAGAGAGAGAGAGAGAGAGAGAGAGAGAGAGAGAGAGAGAGGGAGAGGAAGAGAGAGAGAGACGGTGAAGAAGAGCGAGAGGGAAAGAATCTCAGCATTAGAATAATAAACTTTTACTTGCGGGCTGTATGTAACTGTGAGTTTAAAAATGAAATATCCTTGTAATTAACATAACGTAATTTGACTTTTGTGTTCTGCTTCCAGTTACTTCTTTCTTGCTCTTTTTTGTCAGTAATTTACGATAAAAATAAATGAAAGTTTTTTAATTTTTCGTGATTGCTTGGGAGGCAAATGAGATATTGTATATGTTATACTCATATGTAAATAAAGGATTCAATCATGTGAAGCAACTGTGAATTTACAGGGCTGCGTTCAGGCTGGCGCCTTTAGGCGTTTTCGATAAACTGTTTATGTCTCTGGATTCTTTTCTTGGAGACTAAGAGATAGTACTGCCACCCATTATAAACAGTTTTATTTGAAGCTACAAGTTTTGATTATCCAATTATTGGAGCAAATTAGAAATTTCAGTGTCATAAAAAGGATTTTCATGGTAGTAGAATGTCTTCTTGAGAGGCAGTCAAGTGTAATTTTCAGAATGAAATGTTCAGTCTGTATCGCAGTGTGCGCTAATGTGTAACTTTCTGGCAGATTAAAATTGCGTGCGGGATAGCCCAGACAGTAGAGCGCTTTCCCGCCAAAGGCAAAGGTTGCAGGTTCTAATCCAGTTTCCGACAGACAATTTTGACAGGAAGTTTAATTTTGTGGATCGCGAAAGCTTTCTTGAAAAGTGATCTCGTTTCGCGTAGCAACTTTACATAGCAAGAAGAAAAAATTGATTCGGTACAACGCAAATACAGGAAATCTGATTTCAGGTTTTGAGAGAATATCAACCTTAGCCCGGCGTACTTACTGGATATTAGTTTACAAATACAAATGCAAATGTTTGTAGAACTAATGGGATTTAACTACTTATGAACTAGCTAATACTAAGGACGGGACAAATATCCATGCCCGAGGGGGAATTCGAACCCCCCGACCGTAGTGGCCGTGCAGACCGTGACTGGAGGGCCTCAGTCCCCTCGGCCACCGCGGCCGGCGATATTTGTTTCTGATCCGTAAATGGGCGACCTCTTAGGTACACTGTTATTCCAATTTTTGCATTGCTTGGTAATGACACAGCTACTCCGGATACTGTACTGCTCGTCCACGGTAAGTTGACGATTCGTGCGCTGGCTGTTCGCAGCGGCAGGAGGCGTGTACCATGGCTGCCGGGGGGCGAAGTCCTATTTCACATACTTGTCTGATTAGAAACACCCAAAACAGAAGTTAAGCAAAGAAAGGCATATCTTTAGCAATGCAGTACTGAAATTTTTCATACATATAGAATAACAGGCACTTTATCATTATATTCATATATAAACATACACACACTCGTTTCATGAAAGCTATATCATTAAAATGGAAAAGGATATAAATAATAAAAATATGGTTATGAGAACATTTTATTACTTATTTTCATTTAATATCAGTATACATAAAATGGATTGCATGTAATGTAATTAAAATTTAACTGATACAGAGACAGCAACTTCTTGTACTTCAACTACAAGGTAAAGAGAGATGAAGGGAAAACCTTTTTTAATACTGTCATTGTCAGTCCAAAAACTGTTTCACATAGGGGACAATTCATTCAAACACAAAGAGGGTAATAAATAGATCGGCTGTAACCTTGCTGACAAACATTCCAGTACTGACTTAAAATGTTTTAGGTAAACAAAAGGATAACATAAATTAGTCATTACCAGTATTCCAAAATATGCTCCACCTGAATTAGAAGTTAAATGTATTAATGATCCTGTCTTAACCTAAGATTGTTAACCTGCAACAGTGTTTCTTCAGTAGCAACAACTTCTTCAGAAGTTGGTCTGCAATAGTTGTACCCTTGTTTAACAGTCTTTTTTTTTTTTTTTATAGACTCAAATATTTCTCTGTTTCTTGAACTTCTTGTTTGCTGGCTCAGTTGACTCCACTACTGGAAAATGTGGAGCAGTTATTTCTTGGCTTCTGGCACAGTTCTCCTTCTGTGCTGACATATTTACACTGACTTGTTGTATAAGCTTGTCTAATGACGCAGCATAAAGACGATAGTTTTCTGATCCAACATTAACCATCATCTCGTTTAATACATCACATCTGTCCTGTGCTGCAGCTTCCTAGCTGACAGTGCTGGCAACTGATGATGGTTATAGTGTCGGCATCTCTACTGTCTCCTGCAGGGTTCTGTCCTGACTTATACTGTCTCGTGAAATGAACACAGCATTTCCTGTGTGTCTCACAACAGCATGAATATGCTTACACATATTACCCTTTACCATGTGATCTGTGCAAGAATATTAATAGCTTTGCACACATACATCTAAATAAAAAAATAAAATTTGTAATATTTGTCATAAACATTTTATGAAATACATCATATCAGATTCAGAAAATAAAAAAGTGACAAATTTGAAGTTATAATGGTGAAAACAATTACACACACCTTACATTCAGGACAGGACAAAAGACACCCAGGGCACGAGCTATCTGCAATAGCCACTGTATAGGCTTCATGAGCTGAAGATGAAATTACTTCCCATTTTCCAGCTTCAATAGAAGATATCACGTTCTCCTTTATGGTTTGACTTTTTCTATGTCTCCGAGTTGTCTGAGCATTGCTGTTCTCTCCAGTAAGAAGTCTCTTGTTCTGTGCAGTAGAGCCTGAATGCACTTATCAACTCTACTGTTCATCTTTGAGGAAAAGTAACAATGCTTCAGTGTCCTATGGAGAGACTCTAAATACATATTACTATTCAGACCAAGCCCCAACCTGTAACAGAAGGCCCACATTTCTGCTCTCCAAGCATATTCATTTTCAAAATAAATATCAAATTCCTTGGTGCCCGTGTTTTGTGTACACCATCTAAGGAAGCCTTTCAGTAAGTTTGAAAATCTGTCCTTGTCTTGCTGTAGCTGCAGTGTTTTAAGAGCTTTGAAGACACTGTACTTCAGCAAATCGCCTTTTACCTTACTTCTCACCTTTCGCTTCCATGACTGGTAGACATGACACGTACACATTAGTCTGGGCAGTTGGGCCCATTACACTACACCAAGCATTATAATAACTGTTGCAATCATCTGACATGAAAACCTATAAAAAATAAAAACACATGATACAGTTAATATCAACACAGCATACATTAAAGTGTTGTAAATAAAATTTAGTTTCTCACTTGTGACTTTATGGTCCCAATAACTTTCTTTACTGCATTTAAAAATATTTCCATTGATGACACATCTGTATGAGTGCTCAGGCAGTAAGTAATTGGGCATCCTACACCAAACTCATCTACTGTCATCAATGTAGTTAAATGAAAATCATACTTGTTGGTACCATGTGTGCTACCTATTAATACTTTATCATGAATGAACTTTTTTGCCATTTCCAATTGAAATGTTGTCATCAGAACAAAAGTCATTCTGAAATAAATGCTCATGCTGAACCCCCTGAGGTTTATAAAAGATAACTGAGGAATCCACTCCAAGCAGTTGTTGTTGCTGCAATCAAAGATCCACACTAATGCATCGTTATCAAGTAAACGAGACTTGTCCAGCTTTATTGACTCATTTCTAACTTATGCACACGTTGGAAGTGATTTTCATGTACACTATCTCTTATTTTCTTTAAAATTGCAGATTCTGTTAGTCCACTCTCAATTAGAAAAGCAATCAATCGCCTATCAGCAGAAGTGAGACGCAGTGAACCAAGAGATCAGCTGTGACCTATGTGTGTTGGGTAAAACAGAACACTGAGTTCGCCTTGCGTGTTCTTCGTAACTGTCAACGAAGCAGGACAAAGTGACCAATTTTTATTGAGGTCCTTCTTAATCTTTTACCCAAACCTACTTTTCTGCTATTTCCTGAACGGTGGCAGAAATAATAAATTATTGACTTGTCTCTGTCAATTTCTTCAAATTTTTTAATGACTGAAACACTAACCACGGCTTCCATCTCTTCTTTCCACTGGACAAAGTCTGAAAATAAAAGTAGGATGTTAAACAAGTGCAAACTTCAGAACATTATTGTTGTTCCCTTATGTAAAGTGGCAATGATTAAATTGCTACATACTTCCTTACTTTCCATGGTATTAAAATCAGTTTCCTGTCTTTCAACATTTATTCGATGCTGGAATTCTAGATGGTTTCTCAGATATTTCATCAAATGGCAGATAAAAATCACATTCTGTGCAAGATACATCAAAATCAAAAATATTTACAAATCAATAAAGCTACCAAGTGTATGTACATAAAAAATGAGAAACACACATACACATACACACACACACACACACACACACACACACACACACACACACACACACACACATACACAGAAGCAGAAGAACTGCCAATCCATTAGCTGCAAGATTCTTCACTTTGTCAGTAAAATTTTACTTACAGTGTTGCTGTGTGCAGATGTTGACAACCTTTGCCTGATCTTAAATAACTCA
Source organism: Locusta migratoria (assembly GCA_026315105.1). Lineage (NCBI taxonomy): Eukaryota > Metazoa > Arthropoda > Insecta > Orthoptera > Acrididae > Locusta > Locusta migratoria. Next base: position 187,099,182 of record CM048745.1, read on the forward strand.
ATCACCTAGAATAATGGAAATTAATTTTTCATGGTGACTATCATGTAACGCTATTTCTACTCTATGGTTGACTTTCTTGTATGTAGGCTACCCTTCTTCAGTCAGTAAATTAATTATCCTCGTAAAGCAAACATTTTGCTGCCAACATTTGCAAATTTTGCCGCTGATGCCATAGAAAATTTTAACACTGCCTGTACAGCGAAGAAAAGGCTATTTAGGAGAACTTTAAGTTATATCTTCCATAAAAATCTTACAATTAAAGCACAAATGCAAAATACAAATATTCTTGCTGGTGTTGTACTTTGCCCGTGTTTCACTTACTTCACAATGCGTTTTAACTGCTAAGGTAAAGCTTCAGAAGGAGAAAGTGGTGTAACCAGAATTGTAATATTTGAATGATTTACGTTTGTGGCATGCACACTCATTTGTCATATTTTGTAAAACAATTCAGACACAAATGATTGTAATAGTACTCAAGGTGATTACTTTCAACACACAAAGAAGTACTTTCAGAGTCTGATAAAGCAAATACATAACCACCTCATTACCAATAACTAATATAGGCCTACAGGGTGTGTCAGGAAGAATATAAATTATTTTAGGTGGTAGTATAGACAAATTGCAATAAAAATTCCAATTTTATTTAAGTACAGAGAGATAGCTGCATGTAACCCAAAGAAACAAAGCAAAGCTAAATGAGGACATTTTCACTGATTCTAGTAGAACAAAATAATATTCAATTAAAGGCACAAGACCTGAAAGTGTGAAACAAAAAATAATATTGTACAACATACACAAAATTGAGCTTTTAATTCAATATTATGTTCTACTAAGAGCTGGCAGAAGAATTAGTAACAATGTCTTTATTTGCCTTTGCTTTAAGTTTGTTGGGTAACATAGTAACATTTTAGTCTCAGTAACTAAAATAATGGTACAAACAATAGATGGTATTTTCTTCATTGCAATTTATCAGAAATTCTGCACTACCACCTACAAAAATATTTACTATTCTCCCTGTCACCCACTGCGCTAAACTCTAGAGTCTGTTGCCCACACGCCACTGTTCAATTCAAATGTTGGCAACATTACGTGTTAAGTTATGAACTGCAATCGTGGCTATTACTTTTACTGGGCATACAAGAGGCCACTTTTGCTTTTCAGGAGGTACGGAAATTTTCATGTAAAATATTGATCTAGGTAACGGATTGATCTGTAGCCATGCCAGAGGTTGTGAAGTAGGTTTTTTCTTTTTGGGGGGGGGGGGGGGGGCGGAAAGAGCGAAGCGAAGACCTCCCGAGAGCGGCGAATCCGCGATTGTTTGGGCTTGAAAACTATTATTATATCGAGAAATTGTCTACCATGGAGCTGGAAAACCAATTATTTAATTCATGCTCTGTGCGAAAAAGTAATCACAGCACTCTATGCGATTCTCTTTCCTATAGTCGCTCGCGGCAACGTTTCCAACATACGCGCCATGCTAATAACATGAGCAACATATTCTTAGTTTTACCATTGGCACTGATTTTCCTACATTTCCATTAGCCGGATTATGTACTTTGTTGTGACGATCAAGGGCAGCTACGTTTGAAACGTTTTGTCACAAATATTACATCTACTTCGGCCATCAGTCCTCGATCTGATCTGGTATTGCTTCCTGAGCTTAAAAGTCTTATCACATATTTAACATAGTGCTTTTTGAAATTCCATTTCTTCGCGAAATCATGAAACAAGGAAACAAACAACAAATATTACACTCTATAAACGTCACTGTTAAATAGGAGGGGGGGGGAGGGATCACAAAGCGCTTACCATGATTTCCTTTTACGTCCATATTTTGAAATTGCCTTATATGTCTGTACAAATTCTTCCTCAACGAAAACATTTGAGCACATATTTCATACAATAGCGCTTTTTGAAATTCCATTACTTCGCGAAATCATTAAACAATTAAGGAAGCAAAGAACAAATATTACACTCTTTAAGCTTCACTGACAAATAGGAACAAAAAATCTCAAAGCGCTTCACCTTCATTTCCTTTTACGTCCATATTGCGAGATTGCCTCTTATCTCTATACAAATTCTTCCTAAACGAAAAAATTTGACCATAAATGTCACACAATACTTCATCAAGTTCCATGCTTCTACTCAGTCTCAATTCTCAATGTTTATTGTTTACCTTCACGATATCGTAAACGTTTTCTAAATTATACTCTTTGGTGGAACTGCAAAAGCAAAGTACATCATTGAGAGCCGAAGAGCCGGAGTACCACACGAAAACGGTTCTACAAATAAAGGCATGTCCACAGTACTTGCGCAACGGAAATTTATCTAATTGTTCACTCCTTGAGGGAGCAGCCAACGTTTTAACAAACACAAAATAAATGTTAAAAAAGGGAGTAGATAATTAAACATGGGGCGAGGAGTATGAAATTATAAACCAGAGGTTTGATACTTTAAATCGTCATCTATTCGATAAAATGAACAAGCAAAGAAATTTAGGGAGACCAAATTAAGCACAATAAAGCACACACCTTGTACAAAAGTAAATTAAATCATAAAGTTACTGCCCGTAATAAAATTGTTTCTGATCTTTATGAATATGGAGGTAACATGGAAGGAAATTTGTAAATACACAGTCGATAGAGGAAAGCATATTCATTCACTCACAGACACACGCATAATGCTTGCGGCACATTACTCCTGCGTAAACACTTGGTAGCAGTGGCGAAACAAAGCGTCGGGGGCGTTTTGACGAGATGACTGGTGTCTTCAACCACTAATAAAAAAATCAACTACACACCAAACAAACTCATAGTCGGGGAGGCAGCGGCTTACTATCCTTAAGTGCATGGTGTGCGACCGCGATGAATTACATAGAGTTAACAAAAAGAAATTAATTTAGAATAAGCAAGTAAAGCACACACGAGAATTCATATAGAAGGAAGCTAGTATCAGCAAAAGCATGGCTGAAGGCCAAAGTGAAGACTTTTATGAAAGCACATGGTGCAGTCTGTCATACCAAGACAGGAAAGACAGAATCAAACCAGAAAATCTGAGAAATATGTAGCATACTCGCGGACGGCATGCGAAGCCATGCGTTCTTAACTAAATGAGGCCTAATGCGCGAAGCGCGACTGTAAGCCATTGCGCGGCAGTCAATCAGTATTACAAGCAACCTTCCACACTCACATGGAAACACAAGTTCAATCACACGGGTGGAAAGATATATAAACATGGGGCATTGATCATTAATAAAAGAATATAATGACATACAAATAGACAATATTAATGGCGTAAAACACTTTAGAGTAATGAATGGCTCAAAATGGAACACGACCACACATTCAGTGGATGTTTCTCACAGTCAGCCGAATACTTCTGACAAACAAAAAATTGTAACTAAATAAGTGGGAAAACTCCGAGGATTCTATAGAGGACCCTATAACAAGCAGAACATGTCCCGTACTCAAATGGTTTATTTGTTTCCGTTACAGTGTTATAGGCATTTTGCTGTGATGGACATGACAGGATGACCATTTGTGTTGACACAGTGTAATTTGCTACGTACAGTTTCTCTACAGAAGGTACTCAAAATGCATACCACGAGTCTTAAGGCAGGTGTCTGTCTAGTCTACGCGCTCGGTCAGAGGGCTTACCGCCCTCTGTGACCAACTAAGTCAATGACGAAACGATCAACATAGAACGACACGAAGCAACGTCCGCAAAGGATCGATCAAAAACATGAGTAAGGTACATAAAAATAAAGGGGTGGTTAAGACGACTGCTGGCCAGGCTCACATTTTCACTTTTCGTCATTGTATAATTTCATTGTCCCAGTTCAGATATTGTCAATCCTTACCTTCTTAAACTTTCTTCGCCGGCCGCGGTGGCCGAGGGGACTGAGGCGCTCCAGTCACGGTCTGCATGGCCACTACGGTCGGGGGTTCGAATCCCCCCTCGGGCATGGATATTTGTGCCGTCCTTAGTATAAGGTAGTTGATAAGCAGTTTGTAAGTTTAGGGACTGATGACCCCTTAGTTAAGTCCCATAAGCTTAACAAACATTTCATTTAATCCTTCTTCCTCCCCCTCAATAATTAATTCATATCATTGATTGTCTCACTCGTTCCCGTATTCTAGGCGTGTGTCGTATCTGCTGACACCTTTGCTCTATGCGCTGATGCAGCAATTCAACCCCGTATGTAATGAGGTCGGGAGAACAAGCAGGCTATGAGTTTGGTCCCTGATGGCATACCCAGTTGTATGGGTTTGATGTACATCACAACAAATACCTGTAAGAAGATAAAGAAAGCAAATAAACTCAGTTTGCGTGGTACATATTCTACTTATCAAATTCTCTATCGAATTCCCGGTGCGTTTCCACATAACGTAATTACACCCTGTATAAATGGCATCGCTAGTCATTTCACTAGCAGTTATTTTGACCGTTTCCCTTAGGTTTCTCCCTAACCGTAACGTCAGCAATCACAACATATTTGGAAGAAATCCAATATTTGTGAGAAGTAAGAACAGAAATTTCAGTGCTGGTCATTCCACTTGCGGCAATTTCTGTGTCCATTTACTAGTCAGGCAAAAGTCATAAAATCGAGGTTACTCATTCCTTAGACAACGCTTTTACTGGCACCATCTACTAAAGGTTCAAAAGGAAGTGGTTTGTCGTTATTAACTGATGAGTAGGCCTGCATTGGACAGGGTAGAGTAGTGAGGACTGAATGAAACAATTCTTTGGACTGATGACTTCAACAACAACAAAAATGTCCAAATGTTTGTAAAACTTAAAGTTGCTAGACATAAAAACTACCTAAACTAACTATTGGTCGAGGGAGGACAGGAAACGTGGAAGAGAGCGACTGTGCAATCGGTAACATGACGCGTTAGACTGCGGGGCCATTCCTGTGGAGCCAATAAAAACAACATAGGTAATACTATTAAAGTCGTCAAAATCACGTATTATTCCATATCTGTAAGCATATGTGGCATAAATCAATACTTGCTACCCACATAAACTGCTAAAATCAACGTATTTCTGATTGAAAAAATCTTCCATGTCAAGAATTGGCACTTATGAACTACACAGAACGGTCTTGGTTATAATAAATTTTTTTTTAAATATTACGCTTTTCGCGGTCCAATCGTAAGATATGAACAGTGGAATAATTTTACAAACATAGGTACCTAGAAGTGCAACATGAAAACGTAGGCTTGTCTTTCCTTAACCTATTTTCTAAGATAAGTGGTAATGTATTGCCTCGCATGTTTCTATATTTTTCCTAAATCCACACAGAACTTCCTCGAAGTCGGATTCCACCAGTTTTTCCATTCATCTGCAAATAATTCATCTTAGTGATTTGCACCGAGGACTTATTAAACTGATAGTTCTGTAATTTGCACATTTGTCAGCATTTGCTTTTTAGGAATTGGAATTACTATATACTTCTTGAAATCAGAGGGTATTTCACCTGCCTCATACATCCTGTATAACAGGTGGAACAATTTCTTCGTGAGTGTCAAAAATGCCGGCCGCGGTGGCCGAGAGAACTGAGGCGCTCCAGTCACGGTCTGCACGGCCACTACGGTCGGGGGTTCGAATCCCCCCTCGGGCATGGATATTTATGCCGTCCTTAGGATTAGCTAGTTCATAAGTAGTTTGTAAGTTTAGGGACTGATGACCCCGTAGTTAACTCCCATAGACTTTACAAACATTTGAACATTTTTTGAACTGTCAAAAATGTTCCATTGTTTGTAATTCTAAAGGATCAAACTACGTCGATCTTGAGACTTATATTGATGCTTATCTACTTATGATAAGGGACACCTACATAACATTTCTCCTTTGCATCCTTGTAATTTTAGCCCGTACCCTGAGAAAAGACGACTTCATCAACATGGTTACAAATGTTTTTTTTTTTTTTTTTTTTTTTTTTTTTTTTTTTTTTTTTTTTCTACATTGTGACATAAGTAGCTTCAGGGAAGTTGCATTTTCTAGCGGCGCCTTTAACAAGCTTACCATTTTTTACACTCTGCATTGCCTCTTTCAGTGATTCCTTGCTCCTTGCACCCTGCCTTACTAATGAACTGCATAATTCGTCATCTTAACCGCAGTCGACTTACACATGCGCACAGTCTTACACAATAAATTCATTAAACCGTTATTAAAACAACAGTTAAGATGAATAAACTGATATTCATTGATACAAAAGTATTACTTGCATGAAACTTATTTAAACCACAGGAAAAATTGTAACAAAAACAGCATCCACTTCCTAGCCTCTGTTTCCAACAAACCAAAATGACCGAGCAGTTCTATTTCAAGAGACACGACTACAGAGCGCTATAAGGAAGTGCATCATAGTGCACGTTAAACAACCTGTAGAGTTATCGGAGAAATTCAAACTACGTCAGACTCCTCGTCAACTTACCCACCTTCCTCTAATTCATTTTCAATAGCTAACTTTTGAAGAAATCTCTTTATCTTCTGAAGAGTGAATGCAAATAAATATTTAAAAAATTGTTGTACTTTCAAGGCATTTATTTTTTGTGGCAGTTATTTCTGCATAATATTTGAAACAGTGACGAGTCGTCATCGGGTTTCTGACATGAATGGACTAAGAAATTTACGGCTACCGGTGCTAACAGCAGCCCTTTTCAAATATGCTAGTACTGACAGTTGTACTACGGGAGGCCTGAAGATGGTGTGATTGTAACACCTAAACAGGTCACTTAATTCAATGAATAATATTTACACAGCTGCTGGTACTTTCTTCTACCTTCAAATTTATCAGCTGTAGTCCCAGCCCATCGATTATGGAATTAAAACAATCATTTTATATTCGGATGTTGACAGAAAACCAACGGCGGTAAGTGAATATTCGAACCTGAATTTCCTGTCTCATGTGAGTGGTTGCCTTTATCCATTAGCTATCCGGACACGTCTTCCGTCCGACCATCGTATTTCCGACGTCCATTCTCTCCTTTGTCTGAATTTCCGTGATTGACGTAAAGGTGTTTGAACGTCATTACATATAAAACATTGAAATAGTAATTCTTACAAATGAAATTACATAATTGTCTTTGGTATTTGACTTTTGTGTTCATGGATCAGGTCTCTCGCTCTACGCTTCAGAGACCGCGCCTCTCCCGTCTAATTAGACCAGAGATGGAGGGAGAGGGCCGTGCAGTGTATATAAGCGCCGGAGAGGACCGAAGGCAGCATCAGTCATTGCTGATCATCCACCACACGCAGCAGCGCAATGAGGATCCTGGTAAGAACCGGTATAATTCTTCAAGAGTCAGGGAGGTGTTCTGATGATGAACAATCGGGTTTCTGTAGGTTACTCACGTCTTTGGTTATAAATCCCTTTATGAGATCTTTATTTGGAATAGATCGCTATTCGAATTTACATTATGACTAGTTTCGACTCGTTAAATAGTCATTAAATTGCTTACCATGCCTGGACAATTAAGTCCAGGCATGGTAAGAAATATACTTAGATGAGCCAAGATCAACATCTTATTAATTTTTAATTAAGATCTGATATTGACTTTTTAACGAGTCGACACTAGTCATCGTGTAACATCGACAAGCGATCTATGGCAAATAAAGATCTCAACCTGAATAAGATGTCAGGTAATTATAAATCACGTCTTTGTTGCACTATGTTTCAACTGAGTCTTCTTCAGGTGCTTCCCGATATTGATCTCATTGTAAAACGAGTCGGGTATTTATGCCTATATTGTGTTAGGCTCTCTGCTGGCACTATGAGCCAACCAACAGCAGCGGCTGCAGTATTTTCTTGTAGCCGCGGCTGTTCCGAAATCCGTGCGCGCACTTCGTAGTTGTAGTTCGCTGGCAGTCGTGCTGTACCTATTGTGCAAGTTGAACTACACTCAGGAATTAAATGATACGCATATACGCCAATTACCTAGAAAATTTTGAAGATCTACACGTTATAAACAGAACATGCTGATGCAAAATTTCTGCTTATGCATGAGTGGACACTACTGTATTGCACGACGTTTCATGATGACAGATAACTGCAAAACACTATAATGCATGTACAAAAGATCAGATGAAGGCAACCAAAAACTGTCGAAATCGGCCTGGTATTTAAAAGAAAACGGTAAAAAAAAATTGTAGCGATCTAAGCACAGCTCATGTCTCAGTAACTCATAGCATTTTTTAAATAGAAAGCTTGGCTTGAACAGTGTCAAACACATACAAAACCTACGTAATAGCTGGTATGTCCACCTTCGGCAGAGATAACAATGGTGGCGTGTCTTGGCATGCAAGACGAACTGTGACACCATTATCAGTCAGCAGTTGGGAATGATCGCTCGGGTTCAGATCTGGCAAGGTGGGTGAGGTTGTGGGGCGGCAGCAGGTCGACTGCATTCCTCGAACCATTGGATCAACTTCTGGCCGTGTGACATGGCGCATTATCTTGTTGATAAATGCCACTTTCGTTGGCCAGCACGATACTTCTCGGCCGTCATTTCACGTGAATGTTCCCCAGAGCATACTTGAGCTGCCGCTACCATGTGTTTGTCCCGTTCTCAAGGTTCCAAAGAGCAGTTTCCCTCAAACATACGGATTTGTACCCTTCCCTCGGTATGACGAAGAAGGGACTTATGAGACCATACAGCACTCCACCATTGTGCCATTCACATGTGACGATGGTCACGTGGCCGTTTCAGTCATTGCTACTGCAGTCATGGTGTTAACATTGGCACATTCACGGTTCGTCAAGGGCCCTGTTTAGTATTCCCTGCGTCTTCAAACTTCTACGCTGCCCAATATTAATTTCTATCCTATTTTACCAGTCTGCTCAGCCTATTATTCTGACATCTTTAATGAGTGGTGGCCGATATTTTTCGAAACTACCGTCACCTCCGTCATCTATTATTCCATCTAGATCTACATCTCTGCAAATCACATTTAAGTACCTTTCTCTACCGTTCTATTCTCTAATAGCACGTGTGAAGAAAGAGCACCTAAATCGTTTCGTTTTCGATCTGATTTACCTTCTTTTATCTTTTATTGGGATGGTCATGTCTTCCTGTGTACGGGGGTGCTAGCAAAATATTTTCACATTCAGAAGTAAACGTCGGTGATTTCGCAAATAGATCTCACCGGAACGATTAAGTCTTTCTTTGAATGATTTCCACCTCAAATCGTGCAACATTTCCGAGACGCTTTCTCCCTGTAACGTGATAAAACAAAACGAGCTGCCTTTCTCTGAACCTCCTCAATGTTTTCCGTCAGTCCCACCTGGTGAGAGTTCCACACTGGGCAACAGTACTCCAGGAGAGAAGGTACAAGTGTGATGTAGGCAGTCTGTTTCGTGGAGCTGTTGCATCTTCGAAGCCTTCTGGCAATGAAGCATAACCTTTGGTTCGCATTCCCCTGAATGTTTTATGTGTGTTCTCTCCAGTCTAAGTTATTCGTAATTGTAACTCCTAGGTATTTGGTAGAATTTACGAACTTAAGGTTTGACTGATTTATCGTTTAACTGAAGTTCAGCGGATTTCTTTTAATGGTCATGTGTATTACTTCACACTTTTCAATATATAGTGTTAATTGCCAATTTACGCACCATATAGAAATTTTGTCTAAATCGCTTTGCGGTTGCTTTAGCCCCTCTCTTGACTTAACTAACCGATAAACGACAGCATCATCCGCGAACAGTCTATGGGAGCTACTTAGATGGTCTCCTAAATCGTTTATAAACAAAAGGAAGGGTAGGGACCTATAACGCTTCCCTGGGGAACGACAGATATCACTTCTACTTAACTCGATGATTATTAGGGACTGTGTCTTTTCTGATAGGAAATCGTTAATCCAATTGCACTTTTGTGGCGATATTCCATTATCATGATATTTCATTAGAAGCCGCTTGTGAGGTACAGTGTCAAAAGCCTTCCGGAAATCCAGAACTGTGGAATCCCAGATAATTTATCCATTTATTGTGCTGCTGAATGAATTTGAGATCAATGATTCATTTTCCCTGCAAGAGAACGCTACTGCTCATACAGCGCACCAATCCCTACGACTTTTAGATGAAATCTTCGGAGGCAGAATCATTAGAAAAGGTCTCTGGCCCCCTCACCAACAGAGTCCTCTCCTTCCGACTATTTCCTGTGGGGTGCGGCTAAAGTATTTGTTTATATAAATAACACGAAAGACAATATATGAACTTAAGACAGCGATAATTGAATATCTTCATTCGATTATGCGTTAAACATTGGTATTCCAAAATAAATGTAAAAGTGTTGAACTATGCCTTCATGAAAGAGGAAATAATTTCAAACATCAAATCAAAAAAATGTTTGTACAGCTTATGGGACTTAACTACGGGGTCATCAGTCCATAAACTTACAAACTGCTTATGAACTACTTACGAACTAGGACGGCACAAATATCCATGCCCGAGGGGGGATTCGAACCCCCGACCGTAGTGGCCGTGCAGATCGTGACTGAAGCGCCTCAGTGCGGCTAAAGTATTTGTTTATATAAATAACACGAAAGACAATACATGAACTTAAGACAGCGATAATTGAATATCTTCAATCGATTATGCGTTAAACATTGGTATTCCAAAATAAATGTAAAAGTGTTGAACTATGCCTTCATGAAAGAGGAAATAATTTCAAACATCAAATCAAAAAAATGTTTGTACAGCTTATGGGACTTAACTACGGGGTCATCAGTCCCTAAACTTACAAACTGCTTATGAACTACTTACGAACTAGGACGGCACAAATATCCATGCCCGAGGGGGGATTCGAACCCCCGACCGCAGTGGCCGTGCAGATCGTGACTGAAGCGCCTCAGTCTCCTCGGCCACCGCGGCCGGCAATTTCAAACATCTACTGCGATAATGGTAAGTATAATTTTCTTGTAACTAATATAACTAATGAATTTCATTCTTTTAATTGTAATAATGTTGAATCCCATCTCGCAAAATAACTGCAGTCAGTAGTAGTGAAACCCGGCCGCTTCTATATACGACATGAATGTGCTGCCACCGTTACGCGCACTGCAAGGCGAAACACGAGGAGCTCACCGCTGCGGAAAGACTTAGAAGACACTATAACCCTAAGGAGTCTTTATAGAGCTGTACTAATTCACAAGATTACATTTAAATACATACTTATATTTTTTTTCAGTTGTGCGTGTTGCTGTTCGGACTGGCTCTGGCCGAGGAGAAGCAAGTGGAGAAGAGGGGTCTGATTGGCTCGCTGGGTAGCTATGGAGGCGGTGGGTACGGATCGACCATCTACCACGGCATCGGCGCCAGCAGCTACAGCAGTGGCGGCATCTCTGGAGGCTATGGCAGCGGCTACGGTGGTGGTTATGGAGGCGGCTTCGGCGGCTACGGAGGCGGCATCGCCTCTGGCGTTGGAGGCGGCCAGGTGACCAACATCGCCATCACCAAGCAGGTGCCGGTGCCGTACCCGGTGCCAGTGCAGCGCACTGTCCCGGTGCCAGTCAAGGTCCCCGTGACGGTGCCGGTCAGCAGGCCGGTCCCGGTGCCCGTGCCGCAGCCGTACCCTGTGCCCGTGCAGAGGCCGGTCCCGGTACCCGTCAGCGTCCCTAGCCCGGTGCCCGTACCGGTACCACAGCCCGTCGTCGTCAACCAGCCGGTGCCTGTCGTCGTGGGAGGCGGAGCTGGCGTCGGAGGAGGACTCGGAGGCGGCATCGGTGGAGGCATCGGTGGCGGCATTGGAGGAGGCTTTGGTGGAGGCTACGGTAGTGCCATCGGTGGCGGCTACAGTGGCAGCTACGGTAGCTCCATCGGCGGAGGCTACAGTGCTGGCATCTCCGGAGGCTATGGAGGCTACGGAAAATACAGCCACTAACATCAGCAACTGACATCCGAAGCAATACTCACATTCCATTACCTCATTTTTCTTTTGTAATTTCATATACAATAAAAAGCAGATTTAAAAACTGTCAAGAATTATTCAATTTTCGTAACACCAAGTCCTGTTTGCACTTTAATTGTTTGTCTACACCTACACTCAATCAACTGTTGACAGACCATTCGAAGAAGAATATGATTTTTTGACCATACTAGTATAGAAAGAATCTGAAACGTTATTACTCTTCCTAAGGAAGTCACAAATGTCACGTTTTAATACCTTATATAATAGTAAGGACTTTTCTGCGTATAACACTGCACAGATGATATTTACTCAGTTACAGGCTACTGTATACTGTTAGCATAAATCATACGGACAATATCGAAATTATTTAGTACAATGGATAATACTGATTGTATTTCGTTTTCTGTTATACATTATAATTCCTTAATAACGTACAAAAATTTAATAGGATGTACCGAATGCTCCGATGAGCAAATTGATGTAGTCTGCCGCTTTGTCATCCATTTCAGTTTTCCAGCTTGTTTTCAGTTAACATCTGTATTATTCGGCAAAGCCAAATGGTAATCTGGCGACATCACTGTCGTGTTTATGTCTGAGAATCAGGGAGGTACCCTGGTACTGTTGCAAGTGTTATCTGTCGCTGTTACGTGCAACATGTCAAGTTTAAAAATAACGCAATTGGCGTAAGACGAAAATCTGGTTTCTAAATGCAAATTTTCTCGTTCGCTGTGTTGTTTAGATGATAGGCTTGAATATATTTTTCTAACCTGATCAAATATCGGTTTTCGAGTTTCAGTTCTGTAACATTAATGGATTATGTAAATCTACTGTCTGATATAGGAAACTCTTTAAAGTGAAATTGTTAGCGCTTCCGTAATTTTTGCCTTAGTTTTGCTAACAGAGACTGAGATTGTTGACGTATGTTAAAAAGTCTTATCAATCCAAGACTTTTCTAAATCTTAACTACGAAAATTAAATGTGAAGTGATCACTGGTTGATCATCAGTGTACTCAAACAGTTTTGGCACTAAAAGTTTCAGAAATTGAGAATAATTAAGAAAAAGTATTTCACGCGATACTTGGCTTTCTGCTGAAGAAGGTTAGCGTAGTATTCTACGTTCAGAAATGACATGAAATTTGGTATGAGGCGGAGTACTCATTTAAGTTTTTATTGTTAAAAGTGACATCATTTATTATTTTTAATCAAATAATTGAATTGTTCAAATGTTTGTAGACGTATTGGACCAAACTACTATTGTCATCTGTCCCTATACTTACAAATTACTTAAACTAACTTATATTAAGGACATCACACCTGTGGTGTCGCACAAGGTGCGCGCCACTTACTTTCGCCGCGCGCCGCCAGGCACGCACGGCGCGGCGTTCTCACGACGACAGCCACGAGCGCCCTCTGCGACAACTCCGCTCGTGGCCACGACTGAAGGATCGTTCACTTCGCACTTCGGACTGAGATAGCAACGAGTTGGGACCTTCGTAATCAGATAGGCACCAGTGAAGACTTTGCTATTGTACAGGCACTAGGCAGGCCTCTGACAACTATGTATCAACATTCTGCAGTACTATGTAAAAGTTAAGTATTGTTACATTCTGTACAATATATATCTCTTTCTAATTTACTCGAGTGTTTATAGTTTCTGGCTGCTTCCCTCCGTACCTGCACCAGCGTGTCGGTCTCATTCCACTCGGCCACCGACACCTATGACGAGGCTGGGACACAAAAGCGGCGACGAAGTTGGGACACAAAAGTGGCGACGAGGAGTGTTAGAACCTTGGACCAGCCCGCTTACAGCAGCAGTCGGAGCACGCAAAAATTGCTCCCGCCCACCCACCCTTATTATAAGAATTTTGGGGGAACATATTCTGTTACGTATTTTGTGGACTTTTTTGTTGCAGAGCGTCCTCATTTATCTTGCATTTGTGTTTTGTACTGATTTACTTGTATACGCGGCGCCTAATCGGTCAGCATGGCCACTACCCCGAACCCAAACTTAATGGAAATTATTCAGTTACAGACGGCGCAAATTACCCAGCTCCTCCAGGCGGTGTCCCAGCTCACAGCGCAGGCAGCTAACCAACAACAGCCGCCGCTTCAGCAGCCCACACCTGCCGCCGCAACACTTCCTACGTTTCGCCAATACAACGAACGTGAGGAAGAATGGAGCGACTATTTTGCACAGTTTCAAGAACTCGTCGCGGCTCATCAAATTACAGGTCAGAAAGTGAAGCATCTGTTATTATCTGTAGTGGGCCCCCAGACTTTCGTACTATTGCAAAAACTTTTCCCTCTCGCATCTCCACGTGATGTAGACTTTGAACAAATTGTAGATGCACTGAATGCTCATTATGAGAGAAAAGTTCTTGTAGCCGCTGCACGATACCGATTTTTCAGACTTAAAAAATTACCGCAGCAGTCACACCAAGAGTGGATTACGGAATTGAAGGGCTTAACCCGCCAATGTAAATTTACTTGCTCTTGTGGACTTTCTTATAGTGACGTTATGTTACGAGATGCGATTACGCAGAACATTCAGGACCCCAGAATTCGGGCAGCAATTCTGAAACAATCTGACCCCTCATTAGACAGTGTACTGCAGCTTATAGAAGCGCATGATACTTTTGACTTAGCTGATGTAGAAATGCAAAGCCATAGTGTAAATTCAGTGCGCCGCAACGGACGCTTTCCTAGCCGTAGTTCTCAGTATAGCACTAGTGATTCTTATTTTTCTACCGGCCGTGCTGAACAGACAGTGAACAGTAGCCAGTGTAAAAGTGCGACGCAAAGGTCGCCCCGTCGTGTTAGAAACAGTCATTTGAATACCGGACGTCAACGTTCATTTCCGAAAAATGTACGTAAATCTTGCCCCCAGTGTGTGTCTCGCCACAAGCGTGCTCATTGCCCTAGTCGCAACGCAACCTGTTATCAATGTGGCAAATCGGGACATGTGCAGTCTGTGTGTATGCAAGTTAAACCCTCAAAGAACAGTAACGTTCGGAACATTGCTTCGCAAAGTGCGAGAACAGTGCGTGCAGTGAATGTTATAGACGCTGTGGAATTGAACAGTGCTTTGCTTGGTTCTCAATTGCAAGAAAGTTCTTCTGCGCCTACTGCAAAACTATATAGTGCACCACGTAGCAAGCGCCGACGGGCGCGTAAAACAGTGCAACGGAAAAGGGTTCGGAACAAGCAAAATGATTATGTACAGTGCAATCCTGTAGTGAAAATAGTGCCTTCTTCAACTGCTCCTTGTAATAGTGCCCAGTACTGTGTAGCTAGTGACAGTAGACTTGTTGTAGATACTGAAAGTAATTTTAGTGCAGTAGCCTCGCATTGCGCGGACGCCGATCCGGCGGTAGTGTCATCTAGTGACAGTGTTGTTAATCCGCTGCGTGCCGAGTCTGCGCCGCTTACTTCACTACGCGGCCCGTTCATACGCAGCACACAAACCGTAGCAGACGTTGCCCACATTCGCGCCCCTGTCGAGCGCCGCAAGCAAAAACTGTTTGTGACTCTCTCCATAGAACATAAGACTGTGCAATTTCAGCTTGATACTGGTTCCGCTGTTACATTAATAAATAAAGACACATATGAACTTCTGGGTTCGCCAAAATTGTCGCCGTGTCAACAAGTGTTAACAGCGTATACGGGTCAAAATATTCCCGTGCTAGGAATGTGTAGCCTGCCTGCCTCTTTTCAAGGTGTTACAAAAACAGTTGCTTTTGTAGTTCTTCAGGCCAAATCGACACAGAACATTTTTGGACTAGATGCTTTTGACTTGTTTGGTTTATCAATTCAAAGAGATGTGCTTCAGCTTTCGTCAGTAGTGCCTCAGGATAAAATCAATGCATTGTGTGACAAATATAGTGACTTGTTTTCGCCGGAACTAGGTTGTGCAAAAGACTTCGTGGCACATGTAACTTTAAAAGAATCTGCAGTTCCAAAATTTCGTAAAGCTAGACCAGTGCCTATCGCAATGCGTGATACAGTTGCCGAAGAACTTAAACGTTGGCAAGATAGTGGGGTGATTTCTCCTGTTTCTGCGAGTCAGTGGGCCTCGCCTATAGTAATTATACCCAAGCCGTCAGGAAAACTTCGTCTCTGTGCGGACTTCAAATCAACAGTGAACAGTCAAACAATTGTAGACACTTACCCTCTACCCAGACCTGAGGAACTGATGGACAAATTAGGACAGTCTCGCTTCTTTTCTAAGATTGATTTAGCAGAGGCATACTTACAGATTCCACTTGATGACGAGTCCAAAAAGTTTTTCGTCATTAATACTCACATGGGCCTTTTTCAATTTCAACGCCTACCCTTTGGCAGTTCTTCCGCTCCCGCTATTTTTCAGCGTTTTTTGGAACAGCTGACAGTTTCTGTACCGTGTTGCTCGAACTATTTAGATGACATTGTGGTATCCGGACGTACAGTTGAAGAACATTTAGCAAACCTGGAGTGTCTTTTCAAAGTGTTGACTGCAGCAGGTCTACGTTGTAATAAAGCAAAGTGTTCGTTTTTTCAAACTGAAATAGAGTACCTAGGCCATGTGATTAATGCCCAAGGAATTCATCCCTTACAGTCACATCTTCGAGCAATCAAAGACTTGCCTCCTCCTAAGAATGTGCATGAATTGCAAGCAGTGATGGGAAAGCTTAACTATTATTTCAGGTTTATTCCCAATGCCTCTCAGATTGCAGCTCCACTGCATCACTTACGTAGGAAGAATGTTCCTTTTGTATGGTCTAAAGATTGTCAGGTTGCCTTTGACAAACTAAAGTCTGCACTACTCAGTGATGCATGTTTGATTCCCTTTGACCCACAAAAGCCTGTAGTGTTAGCAGTTGACGCCTCGTCGTACGGTCTGGGCGCTGTAATCTCACATCGTATTGGATGTCACGATCGTCCTATTGCCTTTGCATCCAAGCTACTGACGCCGACGCAACAGAATTATAGATAGAAAAGGAGGCCTTAGCAATCATTTACGGCGTCACAAAGTTTCATCATTATCTCTATGGCAGAAAATTCTATTTGTTGACAGACCACAAGCCTCTCACGTCGTTGTTCTCACCCACAAAGCCAATTCCGCCACGAACGGCACAAAAGCTTCAGAGATGGTCCTTGATATTGTCTAATTATCAGTATGAGATTTTGTACCGACCTACCACTAAACACGCCAACGCGGACACACTTTCCCGACTTCCGGTTGGCCAGGATGTGTCGTTTGATTCTTCGGAAATGGCATGTTGTCAGATAGACTCCAGAGATGCTACCGCTGTCGCAGATTTCCCTTTGAACTCTCGTCGGGTCGCACAGGAAACAGCTGCGGATGCAGACTTAAGTGTGGTAGCACGTTTTGTTCGCTTTGGTTGGCCTGCCAGAGCCAAAGACATTGATCGGCCTCTGGTTCGACGTTATTTTGCACAACGTCATGCATTATCTTTAAGTCAGGGTGTACTGTTGTTGCATACCGACAACGACCAAGCAAGAGTGATTGTTCCTCGTTCCCTGCAACGAGAAGTGTTACGCCTCCTGCATCAAGGACATTGGGGTATTGTTAGGACAAAGCAACTGGCCAGACGTCATTGTACCTGGGTTGGTATGGACGCTCAGATAGAGAACATGACGTCACAGTGTACTGTTTGTGCGGAGCATCAGGCGGCTCCTCCGCAACGTTTTTCAGACTGGCCACGCCCCAAGGGACCATGGCAACGTTTACACATTGACTTTGCCGGACCTTTCTGGAATACGCGATGGTTAATTGTTGTAGACGCTTTCAGCAAGTTTCCTTTTGTGATTGCCATGAACTCAACGACGGCGTCTAGTACAATCAGTGCCTTAACATCAGTGTTTTGCATCGAAGGCTTGCCTGAAACTATCGTCAGTGACAATGGACCTCAGTTTGTTAGTGCGGAATTTCAACAGTTTTGTCGTGTGAATGGCATTCAGCATATCACCACCGCACCTTTTCACCCTCAGTCCAATGGTGAAGCAGAACGTTTCGTTCGAACATTCAAGTCTCACATGGAGAAGATGAAAGGTCAGCACTCCAGGCAGCAAGCTCTTCAAATTTTCCTGTCTACGTATCGGTGCATGCCACGTGACGGCCCGTCTCCTGCCGAGCTGCTACACGGCCGCCGTCACCGCACTCTCCTTCACCTGCTGCAGCCTCCCACGCACCGAGTCGGTTCGTATGGCGCTACGCGTTTTCAGGTTTCTACGCCGGTGCTGTACAGGGTGTTTGCTGGAAACAAGAAGACATGGCTGCCGGGCACCATTCAGCGCGTGCTCGGTAGAAATATGTATGTTGTACGTTCTTCCACAGGGTCGGAGCTGCGGCGCCACGCAAACCAATTGCGCCTGCACAGGCCGCGCGATCCTGTCTCCGGTTTCTTGATTCCAGACCCAGTTCACCGCCAGGGAGCACAAACACATCGTTCGTCAACGGGTCCAGCGTCCCCGGACTACGAGATCGTCCCGATGGAGATCGACGCGACGCCGCCGCTGTCGCCGCCGCAGATGACAGCGTCACCGAGAGGGACTCCGGGACCGTGCGTGCCGCCGCCGCCTGGGCCACGCACCTCAGAAGAGGATGACCTGCTCCCTCTGGGCGGGGGCGGGCGCCCTTCCCCAGGTTTCGGCGGGTTCCCTGGAGGATCTCAAGGCGGATGCCGGGGCGCGGACGGCGTCTCGATCCCGGCCTCAGCTACGACGCCCGTCCCACCAGTAACGCCCCCGCCCAGGCCCTCCTCCCAGTGCCGTCGCCGTGGCCCTCAGCCCTACGCCACGACGGCGCGGCGGTTTGGGGGGGAGGGGTGTGGTGTCGCACAAGGTGCGCGCCACTTACTTTCGCCGCGCGCCGCCAGGCACGCACGGCGCGGCGTTCTCACGACGACAGCCACGAGCGCCCTCTGCGACAACTCCGCTCGTGGCCACGACTGAAGGATCGTTCACTTCGCACTTCGGACTGAGATAGCAACGAGTTGGGACCTTCGTAATCAGATAGGCACCAGTGAAGACTTTGCTATTGTACAGGCACTAGGCAGGCCTCTGACAACTATGTATCAACATTCTGCAGTACTATGTAAAAGTTAAGTATTGTTACATTCTGTACAATATATATCTCTTTCTAATTTACTCGAGTGTTTATAGTTTCTGGCTGCTTCCCTCCGTACCTGCACCAGCGTGTCGGTCTCATTCCACTCGGCCACCGACACCTATGACGAGGCTGGGACACAAAAGCGGCGACGAAGTTGGGACACAAAAACACCCACTCATCACCGACGGAGGACTTGAACCTCCTTCGGAAAAGTCTGCCTAGTTGGTAGCATGACGCCTTATACCACTCGACGGCATGCAATTAATTACACGTGTTTTACAATTAATCCTGCCGCATCATTTAAATCGTCGTGATAATTTCATTTCTCGCTGCCACCTTATAGATACTTTCAAAAATTGACATTCTCACCCTCGTTTGTCCTTTATGAATTATCCAATGTGTCACTGACAGCAAGTGATTGCGGACTAGAACTTTTGCCAGTAACAGAGCCTGGCTACACTAATTAACAATTAGTTATTCACCTACTTACTGTGATGTGAGGCATAATCATCAGGAAAATACTTCTTAGAGTTAAGCTGTGTATAACTTGGGCCTTTCTGCACGTTTTTTAGTTCTGTGCTGTCTTTCTCTGAGTGATTGTTCGATAATATATTAATAAGATGAGAACCCGGAATGAAATCCATGTCAACTACTGCAGGTATAACAATTAAACTCTGACTAGCGATTTTATTCGAGAATACTTCTCGCATTTGGCCACTTTGCCAACATTTATTTACGGTATTATGTAAAAATCCATGTTTTGTCTAAGTAAACTACTGACGAATATGATTCCGGTGTATCAGTCTTATCCAATAAGTAATTTAGTACTTTGCTGATTTTTTACAATTATGTCCTCTCGTTCATAATTACGTAATACCACATTTACTATGGCAATGCTTTAAACGAAATCCTATTGACACCAACAATATTTTCCTTGCTAGCCCGCAAGTTGAATTCTGTGCCACAAAAACTGTTTAGTTTTCGAGATTTCTTTACATTGTTCGCAAAACAGTTAGAAATTGTTGCCTAGTAATACATTTACACATATAATTAATTGAATTCTTACTGTGTGCATCTTGCTTCTCCTTCTTAGGAGTAGGAACCTAAATTATATTTTAATTCGCCTTGTGTATCTCTTTCCGTAAATTTCAAACCAACTTGGTACCCAACAACAAAATTTCGGATGCCCGTTCCGCCCGTCGCTTTCTTCGTAGGCGTGATTAATCTATTTTCCTTGCCATAGTCAAGAAGGTTCATGAAGTTAACCACAAACCGTTGAACTTGTCCTCGCAGGTATTTTCTGTTTGCACCATTCCCGCTAGCACTGCTATGAAACAACGCACGCCAGTTGACAGGAGCATGACAAGTTAGACGGTTCCTGGTCGTGTGAGCAAGTTAGTTCCCACTGCGGCCGCGTTACCACGTGGCCTTGTCGGGTAACACATGTTTACACTTACTGCATTATTTATTGACAGGTACATTCTTCATTTCCTGTAAGGAAACAAGTATATTACTTCCTGCAAGCAAACTAGAAGGGCGAGTGATCAGACGTCCCGATTAATTGGGAGTGTCCCGTTTTTAGCCTCTAAAAATGTGTCCCGATTTACAAGAAAAAAAACTGCCAATTTGTCACAATTTTCAAAGGATTATGTTAAAATATTTGCAAACAAGTTAAAATACTTTAAGACTAGCGATTTTTGCATTAACATTTCAATATGATGTTCCTTATCTCGGTACTCCTTGTTACAAGTGAAATTGCTGCTTACGCTGCTTTCTTTGGTTTTTCTTGGCATTGTCAGCGTCAGTTCCGCTAAGTTGCCTTTGACACTTAAAATGCCGAAACGGAAGTCCAAGATTTTAGCAGAGCTGCAAAAGAAATTTCCTTGCTTCAGTGCCGCTGACAATGATTGACAGACAAGAGAAACAGAACTATTGTGAAAAGTGTTAGGTGTATTTTACTGAGCCGCTTTAAATCCAGTAGATATATCTGTATGGATTTATATTCATAACTGCTAGGAAAACCTGAGTTATTCAATGCAATTTCATCATCTACTGCCTTTCGAATTTCTGGAGCAGTCCTGAAGCGAATGCCACGAACTGGTTGCTTCATCTTCGGAATCAAATGAAAGTCACAAGGACTTAAGTCGGTGGAGTATGATGGATGGTGGAGTACTTCCCAGACCCATCGTCCGAATAGAGCAACCACAACTTGTGATGTATGCGCCCGCGTATTATCGTGCATACTGATTAATGTTTGTAAAGCTTATAGGACTTCACTGTGGGGTCATCAGTCCCTAAACTTGCAAACTACTTATGAACTACCATATACTAAATACGACACAAACATCCATGCCCGAGGGGGGGGGGGCGGGGGGCGAGGATTCGAACCCCCGACTAAAGACGAGACAAACATCCATGCCCGAGGGAGGATTCGAACCTCCGACGCGGGAGGCCTCGCGATCCGTATCGTGGCGCTCCAGAACGTTCGGATACCCCACGTGGCCCTTGCATAATGATGTGTGGCTTGCGTAGAAAGTGTTGCCGCTTCTTTCGCAAAGCTGGTCGCAGGTGATGCTCCAAAAATGAACAGTAATACTGTGCACTGACGGTCTACCGTGAACGAACGTAATGTGTTAGGACTGAAGACCTTGTAGTGGGACGAAATGTTTTTCCCCGCTACTACCTTTTCGTCAGCTCAGTTCCGCAGGTAAAAGAACATGTTTATATATGTTGTTGTTAATAATGTTGAGTCTTAATAAGTTTATTTCATTCTTGTTGTTTTTTATATTTCATGTGCAGTGACAACGGAGCAACCTACGAAAATAGCATCTTCTCTGCTGGAGCCAAAGATGAGGTACCTGGCCGCCAAACCTCGCGGGTCGACAGCCACACGCTCAGAGAATATCCTGTTTGAAGACCTACATCTACATCTACATCTACATACATACTCCGCAATTCACCGTAAGGTGCGTGGCGGAGGGTACACTGTACCTCTACTAGGCATTTCCTTTCCTATTCCACTCCCAAATTGAACGAGGAAAAAAAGAATGCCTATATGCCTCCGTACGAGCCCTAATTTCTCTTATCTTGTCTTTGTGATCTTTACGCGAAATGTAAGTAGGCGGCAGCAAGATCGTACTACACTCAGCTTCAAATTCCGGCCCTCTAAATTTACTTAACAGAAATTCACGAAAAGAACGTCGTCTTTCTTCCAGCGATCCCCAATTGAGTTGCCGGAGCATTTCCGTGACACTCGCGCATTGGTCGAACCTACCGGTAACAAATCTAGCTGCTCTTCCTTCAAACCGATCTGCTGCGGGTCCCAAATACTTGAGCAATACTCAAGACGTGGTCGTACAAGCGTTTTATACGCGGTCTCCTTTACAGTTGACGTACATCTTCCCAAAATTCTCCCAATAAACCTAAGTCGGCTGTCTGCCTTACTCACAACTGTCCTTACATGCTCGTTCCATTTCATATCACTCTGCAATGTTACGCCTAGATATTTGAACGACGCGACCGCATCAAGAAGCTCACTACTGATGCTGTATTCGAACATTATGGGATTGTTTTTCCTACTCATGCGCATCACCTTACATTTTTCGACATTTAGAGCTAGCTGCCATTCTTCGCACCAACTAGAAATTTTGTCTAAGTCAACCTGTATGCTATTACAGTCAGTTACAGACGACACCCTCCCATACACCACAGCATCATCAGCAAACAGCCGCAAATTACAACTTACTCTGTCCATCAGATCATTTATATAGATAGAAAATAATAGCGGTCCTATCACACTCCCCTGGGGCACGCCTGACGATACACTCGTCTCTGATGAACACTCGCCGTCGAGAACAACGTACTGCGTTCTATTACTTAGGAAGTCTTCCAGCCAGTCACAAATCTGTGAACCTATTCCATAAGCTCGTATCTTCGTTAGCAGTCTGCAGTGTGGTACCGTGTCGAACGCCTTTTTGAAGTCGAGAAAAACACAATCCGCCTGTTGCCCTTCGACCATGGCTCGCAAGATGTCATGTGAGAAAAGGGCAAGCTGAGTTTCACATGAACGATGTTTCCTAAACCCGTGCTGATTCATGGAAAGAAGCTTTTCCGTTTCAAGGAAATTTACTATATTCGAACTGAGAATATGCTCCAGAATTCTACATGAAACCGATGTCAACGATATTGGCCTATAATTGTATGGGTCAGTTCTCTTTCCTTTCTTATACACGGGAGTCACCTGCGCTTTTTTCCAATCACTAGGAACTTTGCGCTGAATTAAAGATTCGCTATAAATGCAAGCTAAGTAGGGGGCCAATGCCGCAGAATAGTCTTTGTAAAACCGAACTGGTATTCCATCCGGACCAGCAGACTTTTTCGTATTTAGCTCTCTCAGCTGCTTCTCTACACCGGAAATACCTATTGCTATGTCCCCCATTTCGGAATTGGTACGTTGATCAAATGATGGTATATTTGTGCGGTCCTCCTGCGTGAAAGATTTCTTAAAGGTTAAATTTAGAACTTCAGCTTTCCGTTTGCTTTCTTCTATTACTGCCCCGGAATGATCAACTAGTGCCTGGACAGTGGGCTTTGACCCGCTTATCGATTTTACATAGGACCAGAATTTTTTCGGGTTCTCGGAAAGATCTTCTGCTAAGGTATGGCTGTGATAATTATTGTATGCTTCACGCATCGATCTTTTTATAGACGCACGAATCTCTACTAACTTTTGCCTGTCATTATTTGCGTGTTCCTTTTTGAATCGAGAGTGCAACAGCCTTTGCTTTCTCAGCAGCTTTCTAACATTATTATTATACCACGGTGGATCTTTTCCATCCTTAATCGTCTTTACTGGCACATATTTCTCTAACCCTTCATTAACAATGCATTTAAATTTAGTCCACAATTCCTCTACATCCATAGTCCCAGAATTAAACGATGCCCATTCATTTTCTAAGTGCGATCGTAACATTTGCTTGTCGGCTTTTCCCAACAAAAACACGCTCCTAGCCTTCTTGACTGGTTTATGAACTTTGGTCACCATCGACGCTATGACGATATCGTGATCACTAATTCCTGTCTCTACACAGACATCGTTAATAAGGTCAGGCCTGTTTGTGGCTATAAGGTCTAGAATATTTCCATTGCGCGTGGGTTGCCGGTTTAACTGCTCAAGACAGTTTTCGGAGAATGTGTCCAAAAGTAGCTCGCAAGACTGCTTGTCTGTACCGCCTGAAATGTAACTAGCGAGGTCCCAATCTATACTCTTAAGGTTGAAGTCACCTCCGACTAATATTGCATGGCCCGGATACCTATGCACTACCTGGTGTAGACTTTCCTTGAATGATTCTAAAACTGCTACAGCAGCACTGGGGGGCCGGTAAAAACACCCAACTATTAACTTTACTTCTTTTAGACCTGTTATGCGTGCCCAGATAACTTCACAGTTACTTTCAACCTCGATCTCAGTAGAAACTATATCTTTGTCCACAGCGATGAACACTCCTCCTCCAGTTGTATCAGATCTATCTTTCCGATATACATTCCACGATTCGCTAAATATTTCTGAACTTGCCACATCATCATTTAGCCAGCTTTCGGTGCCTAAAACTATCTGAGCGCAATAACTTCCATGCAGCGCTGCAAATTCGGGAACTTTGTTTCTAATACTTTGTAAGTTCGCGGCTAATATTTTTATGTTCGAATTTTTGTTCCGAACGTGGCCTGAATTCGCTGTTTGAATACTAACAGGCGAGTGCTCATCAGAGTTAGCGCCTAGCCTAAAAAACCCCCATGTGCACTCCACAAGTACTCTGCTACCCGAGTAGCCGCTTCCTTAGTGTAGTGCACCCCTGATCTATCTAGGGGCACCCTACAATTCCCCACCCGATAACGCAGATCCAGAAATCTGCAGCCGTTGCCAACCGTCACAATGAAATAAATAGAAATAAAATTTTTTAAAAACGTATTGTCATGAGCTGTTCAGTATTGTATCTTCAGAAAAGAAAGTGAGTCTTGTTGTTGAGCTCCTACTAGAACGATCTGATTCTATGTGTTGTATTACATGGACTTGTAACTTTCGTAATAAAACGTAAACTTTTACTTCAAGTACCAGTGTAATTATTACATCCAATAAGGAAAGAAGATATTTATATATTGAAATGAATTTATAATTTTGGAACTTTTGAAAGAATTTCTCCTATTTATACCAGTGTAGGGACTCAGAAGTAAATTATTTAACTGGAAGACAGTGAAATAACTTCCATTAGTCGATATATTTTACGTCGGATTCAGTGAGTAATATCTGTGATGGAAAAAGATTATCTTAGGAATTTTCAACAAGACTTTTTTTTTTTTTTTGAGAACATTTAACGGAAGTGCTTATTAGATTTTGAACTTTTGCGTTTTTCTTTTGAACAGTTTTAGTCTTCTAATATCTAGCACAAGAACTTTGCAATGAACATTTAAAAGATATTTTTTTAAATTCCATTTGAGTGGAATGGTCTGGGTCGAAGTCCGATTAAACCAAATTGGAACAAAAATTTACTCGTGAAGTATAATATAAAGGAAGAATCGACTGTTCCACCGTAACGTCCGTGACACCGTCACGCTGTACGACCGATGACGCATTCAATCTTGACACAACTCCGTTGTCTGTTTCGGCATTTTCTGAAAATCATCTATTAAGGTGGTAAAATAGGAGAAGAGACGATTTAAAAAAATGCAGCTATTAAGCCAGTTTTGAAGCCTGAATTACAAAATTTGGTATTTGTAATCTTGGTTACAATTAAAGAAGTATGCGTGTATCTCCCCTCTCTCTCTTCTTCATTGTCTATCCTTCTTGTATCTCGTCATAAAACTCACCTTAGAACCATGTTTAGTGTTATGTTCAAAATCTTATATCTGCGAAAGTCCTTGGCCGAATGCTTCGAAATTATTGGTACAACCTACTACTGAAATACGCGCATGTTTTTTACATACCTATTTTTAAATATTTGTCATATATGAATTTACATAAATTTTACAATGCGGAAAAGTTGTTACAAAAATCGCAAAAGTGTCATATATACAGGATGCCTCACCTAAGAATCGTCTGGCGCATTTTCTCTGGTGTTTGAATAGATATTTGCAATTTCTTTTTTGCAGTGACCAGCTGGACTCAGGCTATAAAGGAAAGCAAGGAGAACTTTGGTGAAGGAATAAAAGTTCAGGGGGAAGAATTAAAAACATTGCGTTTTGCCGATGACATAGTGATTCTGTCAGATACAGCAAGGGACCTGGAGGAGCAATTGAATGGGATGGACAGTGTGCTGAAAGGTGCATATAAGATGAACATTAACAAGAGCAAAACTACGGTAATGGAGTGCAGTGTAAGAAAATCAGGTGATGCTGAAGGAATTAGATTGGGAAACGAAGCAATAAAGGAGGTAGATGAGTTTTGTTACTTGGGCAGTAAAATAACAAATGATGGGCGCAGTACAGAGGATATAAAATGCAGAATGGCAATGGGTAGAAAAGCGTTTTTGAAAAAGAGAAATTTGTTAACATCGAATATTGATTTAGGCCTAAGGAAGTCCTTTCTGAGGGCATTTGTATGGAGTGTTGCCTTGTATGGGAGTGAGACATGGACGATAAACAGTGCGAACAGGAAGAGGATTGAGGCTTTTGAAATATGGTGCTACAGAAGAATGCTGAAGATTAGGTGGGTGGATCGCGTAACTAATGAGGAGGTACTGAACAGAATTCTTGACTAAAAGAAGGGATAGATTGGTAGGACACATTCTTAGACATCAAGGAATTGTTAATTTAGTGTTGGAGGGAAGTGTGTGGGGAAAAATCGCAGGGGAAGACCAAGAGATGGATACAGTAAGCAGATTCAGACAGATGTAGGTTGTTCTTATGTGGAGATGAAGAGGCTTGCTCAGGATAGGGTATTGTGGAGAGCTGCATCAAACCAGTCTCCGGACTGAAGACCACAACAACAAACATACCATTTTTGCGACGCCTGGCCGGCCGCGGTGGCCGAGGGGACTGAGGCGCTCCAGTCACGGTCTGGACGGCCACTACGGACGGGGGTTCGAATCCCCCCTCGGGCATGGATATTTGTGCCGTCCTTAGTATTAGCTTGTAAGTTTAGGGACTGATGACCCCGTAGTTAAGTCCTATAAGCTATACAATCATTTGAACATTTTTTTGCGACGCCTGGTATAGATGTAAAGCGTCGGTTTGTTTCCCGTCGCGAAGAGGAAGATTATTAAAGCGAAACATTAGTCCAGGTGATGTTCGGTTTATCAAAATGTATTAACAGAGACTGTAAAACATGACAACCAGTAATCCGGAAGCGGCTGTGTAGCCCTTCAATAAGGTAGTAGCAGACGCTGCGCGGCGAGACGGAACACGTAAGATGGGGCACTTCGGGCGAGGACGAAGTGGCGAGCACATGTGCGCCGATACATCGGTGTCTGTCGTGAGTGTCAAAAGCGTTGGACACCGGCTGAGAGCAATGATAGCAGTCACAACAGTAATGCAGCACAATGCAGTATCATTTTCAAAACGATTTCACGCAACGGCCTCGCGTTTCAGCTTCTGTATACCTAACACTGTAATATATCGAATTTTACGAAGGTCTGAGATTAATAAAACACAGAACAAAGTAGAGATTTTTTTTTAATTTAGCTTAGTTACCGCACTTATTTATGACAGGACTGTACATTTACGAAGCATCTGAATAGTTAATACATTACTTAGTTGCTATCAAAGCAAAGCAACGCTCACCCGAGCTGCCTCCTTGGCGACTTCGTTACACATCACCAAAATTCGTAGTACGGAATCTCGTCAGAAATGTACTGTACATTATAGTAACAACAATTAAACAGGTTGCTTGTACAAGGTAACGCTAACACTACTTACCCATTACCAAAATCATGTCCGTTACTTCTGAAGGTGTCTACATGTTGTATTATGCAGTGCGGCGTGGCCGAACAAAACAGAGATGCATCCGCTGCCAGCTAAACTGTCGTGCAGCACTTGTCACATCGGTAAATATGTGTTCGCACCGTCTTACATACCCGAGTTGCCCCATCGCGTGTGCCGCCACGCCTCGCGCCGCCTGCCATGGAAGCGCTACACGGCCGTTTCCGGAGTACTGGTTGTCATGTTTTACTATCTCTGTTAATACATTTCGATAAACAGAATATCACACTACACTAATTGGGGATTGCTCTATCGACTGCACACACAAAAAAAATCGCTTTAAAAATCCTTTTGTTCGTGACCGGGAACAAACCGACGCCTTACTTCTACACCGAGTATCGCAGTCATGGTCTGAGTCCAGCTACACATTGCAAAAAAGAAATTGCAAATATCTGCTCAAACGCCAGAGAAAATGCGCCTGACGACTCTTAGGTGAGACACCCTGTATACAGGGTGTTACAAAAAGGTACAGCCAAACTTTCAGGAAACATTCCTCACACGCAAGAAAATATGTTGTGTGGACATGTGTCCGGAAACGCTTAATTTCCAAGTTAGAGCTCATTTTAGTATTTCTCTTTTAATGAAAATTGAAGTAATTCGTGCAGTATGTACTGTACTTCCTCGATTCACGTTATCAACATTTTCTGTGAACGTTTGGGCAGGAATTGTTGGTGATGTCTTGATTGGGCCTCATGTTCTTCCACCCATGCTCAATGGAGAACGTTATCATGATTTCATACGGGATACTCCGTGATGCTAAAACATGTGTCTTTACAAGTACGACACAACACGTGCTTCATGCACGATGGAGCTCCTGCACATTTCAGTCGACGTGTTCGTACACTTCTCAACAACAGATTCGGTGACCGATGGCTTGGTGGAGGCGGACCAATTCCATGGCCTCCACGCTCTCCTGACCTCAATCCTCTTGACTTTCATTTATGGGGGCATTTGAAAGATCTTGTCTACGCAACCCCGGTACCAAATGTAGAAACTCTTCGTGCTCGTATTGTGATATTGTATTGTGATACAATACGCCATTATCCAGGGCTGCATCAGCGCATCATGGATTCTATGCGACGGAGGGTGGATGCATGTATTCTCGCTAACGGAGGACATTTTGAACATTTCCTGTAACAAAGTGTTTGAAGTCACGCTGGTACGTTCTGTTGCTGTGTGTTTCCATTTCATGATTAATGTGATGTAAAGAGAAGTAATAAAATGAGCTCTAACATAGAAATTAAGCTTTTCCGGACACATGTGAGGAATGTTTCCTGAAAGTTTGGCCGAACCTTTTTGTAAAACCCTGTATATAGGTTACGGGTAATATATTATATAAATAGGTATCTAAAAACCTTCCTGTGATACAGTGCACGTTGTGAGAAATTTGGCGCTCAATCTGTGAAGAACTTTTTGAGATTTTGAAACGCACACAAACCAACACAACGCTAGGGCAACAATTACGAACTTATGAAAATTCATTGTAATGATGGTTTAGGATCAGCAACTGGGAATAGTTTGTAAAACAATTTATTTTGTCCGTCGCAGTTGCACAATTTTAAAGTCAGTGACTAGTTTCGCACTCTACCGTCCATTAACAAACCGTTAGCCTTTTTTCAAATCGTGATAATCAGATACATGTTACAAATGGCTGCTAAAATCTTGTACATTATTCTCTGTTAATACATATACTAGTTACATCAAAAATTTTAGCCGGCCGCGGTGGCCGAGGGGACTAAGGCGCTCCAGTCACGGTCTACACGGCCACTACGGTCGGGGGTTCGAATCCCCCCTCGGGCAAGGATATTTGTGCCGTCCTAGTTCGTAAGTAGTTCATAAGCAGTTTGTAAGTATAGGGACTGATGACCCCGTAGTTAAGTCCCTTAGAATATACAAACATTTTTTAAAAATTTTAATGTAACGAGCAGGCCATGATGTCGGTCCCTGATGCACTATCCATCTATATGGGTGTTATATACACCGTAACAAATGCCTGTGAGACGATAACGAAAGAGCCGGCCGCGGTGGCCGAGGGGATTGAGGCGCTTCAGTCACGGTCTGCACGGCCACTACGGTCGGGGGTTTGAATCCCCTCTCGGGCATGGATATTTGTGCCATCCTTAGTCATAGTTAGTTCATAAGTACTTTGTAATTTTAGGGACTGATGATCCCGCAGTTAAGTCCCATAGACTATACAAACATTTGAACATAACGAAAGAAAATAAACCATACGTGCGCGGGACATGTTCTTCATATTGGCAAGTACTCTATCGAATCCACGGAGCTTTCCCACATATATAGTTACACCCCGTATAAATATGTCTACCGCTAGTCATTTCACTAGCAGAAATTTGACCGTTTTCATTCAGTTTTCCCCTAACCATACTCTTGGCGATCACGACATATTTGGAGCAAGTCGAATATTTCTAAGAAGCAAGAACAGAAATATCATTCCGGTCGTTTCACTTGCAGCAATTTCTTTCTCAGTTTACCAGTCAGACAGAAGTCACAAAATGTGATTACTCATTCCTTAGTCAACGATTTCTTACATGTTCAAAATGATGTAGATTGTCACTGTTATTCACGGATTTCGAGTCTTGCACTGGACAAGGTAGCGTGGAGAGGTGCATGAAACCAGTCTTTGCACTGAAGACATCAACAACTACAAAAATGTTCTTATTTTTGTAACCCTAAGGGTCCTCAGACTTCCAAACCACATCAGTATACCCAGAAGATGGCCACTGTCATTTTGGCCGAAACGTTAGGCATCTTACATTATGACGCAGTTCAACACCCTGAAAAAATTATGTCAACTGACTTTTGGAGTGGCATCCAACGCAGTTATACTTAAACAAACTTATGCTGACGAGAAGAGACACACAGACACACACACACACACACACACACACACACACACACACACACACACACACACACACACATGCCCGAGGGAGAGCTCGAAACTCGGTGGGGAGTGGCCATGAACGTGCAGGCAATACCGAAAACGTAGATAATACGCTTAAAGTCGTAAAATAATGAAAAAATAAGCATTGAGTCATTTCCATATGAACCTATTATGTTCGTATAATTTTATAGTATTTCATATAAATACAAAATTACTCCTTTGAAACAAATGTTGGTGAATACAAAAATTTTTTTTATACAGCTACTTACCATAAAGTGCCATTTTTGGAACAGCTTCAGGTGGAGTTTTTACTGCAGTAGTAGATGTTCCAGTTACATCTTCGTTCACCAGGCTTATAAAGAAATCAAACTAAATGAATTAAGTTTCTGAACCACTCTTCATCATTTCTCAAGTTAGCATATATTCCTTCAATTTTTCGAGTTTGGAATATGCTGTGAGGGCGAGATCTTGTAAGCATTGCCATACTTTCCTCTTCCTCGTCCGCCAACAAAGCAACAGCGATATTACTGTCCATGTTGCGTACTCGCTTGCGTGCTCCTTTCACAGAGGCGACACACTTGAGTGGCGTAAGCGCTGCAGTCAGCAGTTGCAACGAAATACGCGGACAATCGCAGCCAAATAGTACCTTTAGACCTACGAAATTAATGGAAGTAATTCATTGTCTTTTGGTATGGTTGTGATTATCAATTATAAATCTACTTTCAAAATGTTCAAATGTTTTTTAAGTTTATGGGACTTAACTACGGGGTCATCAGTCCCTAAACTTACAAACTACTTACGAACTAGGACGGCACAAATATCCATGCCCGAGGGGGGGGATTCGAGCCCCCGACCGTAGTGGCCGTGCTGACCGTGACTGGAGCGCCTCAGTCACCTGGGCCACCGCGGCCGGCTAAATCTACTTTCTATAGTATGTTGCACTTTTATGTGTTTAACTAATTTAAATCTTTCCACAGTTCATACCTCACGATGGGACACCGAAATGCGCAATATGTAATGCCACCAAGACCTTTCCGTACATTTCTGTGCAAATATATTTCTATCACAGTAAGCTGTCTGTGAAATAGTGTGGTGTTTTTATTTCAGTTTTCCTCCAATAAAAAACCTCTGTTTGTGTCTCTTTCTCCCTCCCCCCCCCTCTCTCTCCCTCCTCCTTTCTTTCTCTCTCTCCCTCCCTCCTCCCCCCTCTTTCTCTCCCTCCCTCCCTCTTTCTCTCTCTCTCTCTCACTCTCTCGCCGAATCCAGCCGTCGATCTGAAAGGGTGTATTGCTTTATATCGTTCATCGGAATCGGAATAAGAATTCGTGCTGTTACTGTAACGTGTTGTAGCAGTGCAGGGGTTGACCGTTTGCTGGCGCACTCCTTGGTGGGCGTGCACTCAGGTGGTGTTGGGGAGCAGGTTAGTTGTCAGGAGGCCAGACTCCTAACTGCCACTGTATGCCCTGCAGGAAGAGGTAGGGGCGGTCCCGGTGCTGCCGTTGCCGTAATCAAAGAATATTGTTCAGTAAAACATTTGTTTTGAAATGGTAAACATTGCTGCGTACAGGGCGACCGGGTCGATGACGTCGGCGGCCTTCCGACGTACTGTGCGCTGACAGTGCGACGGCGCCCGCAGTAGCTTAGCGGGCGGAGGTAGGCGCCCTGCTGCCACGCCGTTTGTTGTGGAACCATACGGAAGTACGGTGGAACGTGTGAATGAGAGATTCACACGTCTGGACGGGTGGTTCTCGGTCCCCACCCTAAGTGCTGTCTCGCCTCATCTGCATACTGGACCGCGTTGACGGTTGTCGAGTGGTTGTGATGTGCGCTGACTCCTGGCCTACCGGCAGGTAGGCGTCTCTCCTAGAAACGCTGAGGTTTCGGTGTGCAGGCCATGGAAGTCCTCCCAGATTATTCCTCTGCGTCCGTAGTCGAAGTTACGCAGACGTCGGCATCCCGCCATTGTCAGCTGATGAAGAAGAGTGCTGGAGTTGTGTAACATGCTTGTACCGGCGTTAGTACATTTCAGGGAATCGAGTGCTAATGAAGGGTAAGCCATCGATTCGTCTGACCGACTCACTATGAGCTCAAGTGCTGGAGTATATATAGCGTGTGTGGAGCGGCTGATATTTCCCATAGTATTCAGTCATGACCTCGTCGGCCCTGTCATACGAATGTGTCGGCGTTTTATACCTTGCCGTGTTCACTTACCAGGTCAGCTGGTGGTTCCAGAAGGCTCCCAATACAAGTATTTGCGTTAGACTGAGGCATTGTTTCCTCATGTAACGAAGTGACGTGATACCGCAAGCTCGTACTGTTCTATTTAACTTCCGCTGATGTGTGCTATTCAGTCCGGCGTGTGTCAGTCCATTTCTGAGAGCTTGACCCAGTAAGTATTTCGCAAGGTAGCTACTGTTTTTCTTCCTCGTTCTGTTGACACACCAGTAACGTTTCTATAGCAATCAACCCAAGACTTCGAATATGTTACCGCTATACTCCTAGTACAGAGCTGGCGTGCAACAGCAGAGAACCTTCTCATATCACAATTCATTAGCTGAACTGATAATTTCAATATAGCTGAGAAATAAACTTCTGATTTGAAACGAAGACGAATCTCTATAAATTCACGACTTCAGACGAGTGTTGCACCATCAACGCAAATATAGAATGGTAAGACCTTTATTAATTATTGTTTACGAATTTATGTCGAAGTTATGTGTGTGTATGGTCCGCTGTTAGCGTCACCTGGGAACTTCTGAAGTCGAGCAAGTGTATATAATTACATATCGTATTAATTACAATACGTTATTTGTAACACACAGGTCATCTTTATAAGGAAGATAAAGTTCCGAACGAAAGATAATTTTTCAAACGCAACACTATCTTTCTTTGCCCATCTCTAAAGACCGCGATGTCGACTGGGATGTCAAACTCTAATCTCCATTACTTCTTCGTTCTTTGAATTCTGGCTCTACAAGTAAAAATTCTGAATATTTATGGACTCTTCCGTCGTTTCTTGTCTCCCTTCCTTGTGATAATCACGCCATTCTCGTGAAAACCAGAGGGTGTATCTAAATTCGCGCACTCTAGTTTCGCATCGTGATTCCTCACCTGCCAACAATGAAAAATGTCTCCCACAAAATTTCATCCTGCGCATATTTCCGCCAGTAAATGAACGTCAAAGACTGAGATGACTGTGTATTCCATACGTCAGTGTGTTTCATAATTACACCATCAAACGTACAAGGGATGTATTCGACGTCTTGAGGAACAAGATTAGTATGAAAACCCATGCCCGGAAACGCCATTCAACGACGCTACGGAGAGTCCAAGTTATAGGCACCAGCTCCAGCCGCTAGACACTTCCCCCCCCCTTTCCCCAGCAAATTTGACGCTCTGTAGCGTCATTGGATGACGTTCCCGGGTATGGGTTTCTATGCTCACTTAGTTACTCAAGACACCTCTCACATCCCCTAGAAGTTTGTTGGTGTAGTACACACCCATATCAATCTTCGACGTCCATTTACTGCCGGAAATATAAGCAGGACGAAATTTTGTGACATACATTTTCATCCACTCCCATGAACCACAGACATTGCCGAGGTGGGGTGGCTTGCGTGCCTCAACGATACAGATAGCCGTACCGTAGGTGCAACCACAGCGGAGGGGTATCTGTGGAGAGGCCAGACAAACGTGTGGTTCCTGAAGAGGGGCAGCAGCCTTTTCAGTAGTTACAGGGGCAACAATCTAGATAATTTACTGAGCTGGCCTCGTAACATCAACTAATGTAGCTTTATCACACAGTTACTGCGAACGGCTGAAAGCAAGGGGAAACTACAGCCGTTATTTTTCCCGAGGACATGCAGCTCTACTGTATGAACATATGATGATGGCATCTTCTTGGGTAAAATATTCCGGAGGTAAAATAGTCCCCCATTCGGATCTCCGGGCGGGGACTACTCGGGAGGATGTGATCATCAGGAAAGACAGTACTGGCATTCTACGGGTCGGAGCGTGGAATGTTAGATCCCTTAACCGAGTAGGAAAATTAGAAAATTTAAAAAGGGAAATGGATAGGTTGAAGCTAGATATAGTGGGGATTAGTGAAGTTCGGTGGCAGGATGAACGGGATTTCTGGTCAGGTGAGTATAGGATTATAAATACAAAATCAATTAGGGGTATCACAGGAGTAGGATTGATAATGAATAAGAAAATAGGAATGCGGGTAAACTACTATGACCAGCACAGTGATCGCATTATCATTGTCAAGATAGATACGAAGCCAACACCGACAACAGTAGTACAGGTTTATATGCCAACTAGCTCTGCCGATGATGAGGAAATCGAAGAAATATATGAGGAGCTAAAGGGAATTATTCAGACAATTAAGGAGAAGAAAACTTAATTGTTATGGGCCACTGGAATTCGGTAGTAGGGCAAGGAAGGGAAGGTAAGATGGTAGGTGAATATGGTCTGTGCAAAAGGAATGAAAGAGGAAGCCGCCTGGTAGAATTTTGCACAGAACATAATTTAGTTATTACAAACACCTGGTTTAAGAATCACAAAAGAAGGTTGTATACGTGGAAGAGGCCAGGAGACACCGGGAGATAGCAGATAGATTTTATAATGGTAAGACATAGATTTCGGAACCAGGTTTTAAAGTGTAAGACATACCCAGGGGCAGATATAGACTCTGACCAAAACTTGTTGGTTATGAACTGTAGGCTGAAACTGAAGAAACTACAAAAAGGTAGGAAAATAAGAAGATGGGACCTGGATAAATTAAAGGAATCTGAAGTTCTTAAGATTTTCAGAGGGAGTTTTAGGCAACAATTGACAGAAACAGGGGAAAGTAAAACAGTAGAGGAGGAATGGGTAAAATTGAGAGATGAAATAGTGAAGGCAGCAGAGGACAAAATAGGTAGGAAGGCAAGACTGCAGAAAATCCTTGGATATCGCAGGAGATACTAAATTTAATCGACGAAAGGAGAAAATATAAAAATGAACTAAATGAAACAGGCAAAATGGAGTACAGACGACTAAGAAATGAGATTGACAGGAAGTGCAAAATTGCTAAACAGGGGTGGTTAGAAGGCAAATGCAAGGATGTAGAAGAATGTATAAATAGGGGAAAAATAGATACAGCCTAAAGGAAAATAAAAGAAACATTTGGAGATAAGAAAAACAGCTCTATGAATATCAAGGACACTGATGGAAAACCAGTTCTCAGCAAAGAAGGGAAAGCTGAAAGGTGGAAAGAGTATATAGAGGGGCTCTACGAAGGAAATGAACGTCGAGACAATATTGTAGGAAGTGAAGAGGATGTAGATGAAGATGAAATAGGAGACACTGTACTGAGAGAAGAATTTGACGGAGCCCTGAAAGACCTAAGTCGAAACAAGGCCCCTGGGGTAGATGATATTCCCTCAGAGCTACTGAAGTCTCTGGGAGAACCAGCCATGACAAAATTGTTTCACCTGATGTGTAAGATGTATGAGACAGGTGAAGTACCCTCAGACTTTAAGAAAAATGTTATAATTCCCATTCCAAAGAAAGCAGGCGCAGACTGGTGTGAAAACTGCAGAACCATCAGTTTAATAAGTCATGGTTGCAAAATATTAACACGAATTATAAACAGAAGGATGGAAAAGCTGGTAGAAGCCGACCTCGGGGAAGATCAGTTTGGGTTCAGGAGAAATGTAGGAACACGGGAAGCAATACTCACTTTACGGCTTATCCTAGAAGATAGATTAAGAAAAGGCAAACCTACATTTCTAGCTTTTGTAGATTTGGAGAAGGCTTTTGACAATGTTGATTGGAATAAACTCTTTCAAGTTCTGAAGCAAGCAGGAGTAAAATATAGGGAGCGTAAGGTTATTTACAACTTGTACAAAAACCAGACAGCGGTTGTCAGAGTTGAAGGGCATGAAAGGGATGCAGTGGTTGGGAAGGGAGTAAGACAGGGTTGTAGCCTTTCTCCAATATTATTCAATTTGTACATTGAGCAAGTTCTAAAGGAAAGCAGGGAGAAATTTGGAGAAGTAATTAAACTTCAGGGTGAAGAATTAAAAACATTGCGTTTTGCCGACGACATAGTAATTCTGTCAGAGACAGCAAAGGACCTGGAAGAGCAGTTAAACGGAATGGACAGTGTGCTGAAAGGTGCATATAAGATGAAGATTAACAAGAGCAAAACTAGGGTAATGGATTGCAGGCTAAGAAAATCAGGTGATGCTGAAGGAATTAGATTGGGTAACGAAGCAATAATAGAGGTAGACGAGTTTTGTTACTTGGGCAGTAAAATAACAAATGATGGTCGCAGTACAGAGGATATAAAATGCAGAATGACAATGGGTAGAAAAGCGTCCTTGAAAAAGAGAAATTTGTTAACATCGAATATTGATTTAAGCCTAAGGAAGTCCTTTCTGAAGGCATTTGTGTGGAGTGTTGCCTTGTATGGGAGTGAGACATGGACGATGAACAGTGCGGACAGGAAGAGGACTGAGGCTTTTGAAATATGGTGCTGCAGAAGAATGCTGAAGATTAGGTGGGTGGATCGCGTAACTAATGATGAGGTATTGAACAGAATTGCTAGCATATGAGGAATCGCACTGAAAAGCCCGAGTGCACGAATATAGATTCGCCAATATGTTCCTGTATTCCATATTCACATACTCCAAACTTACGTTATTGTTCCCCACCAATATTTCATTTATTACGTCTACCTCACTCACCTCTTCCCCTCCTTCTTTCGTTTGTAAGTATAAGTTAATTTAATATGCAATTGTACTTACTTGTACACACACTGGGCCATTGTTCGTTCTAGCTTATTTGTTGAAAATTAATGTATAGTTTTTTCTTAGTTACAGTTTTGTTTTAATCGGTTGGACGTCTCCATTTATAAAATACTTAAAGGCTATATAGTCTATAACTGACAATTGTCTTTGTAAAATCTTTGTACTTGAAACACAGCAGATGGTGTGATGTGGATAATCTACAGTATTGTATGAAGATGGCCTAAGAAGCCGAAAGTTCACAACAAAATAAATATTATTGTGGAACAAATATATAGTGTATACAGTTATGTAATAAAAATTTTGAAAGTTTTACTGATTCTTAAGTCAGAATAACAGATTTTATTTAGTTTCAACAGCTAGCTTTTGAAGAAATGTCTTTATCTTATGAAGAGTTAACGGAAATAAATTTTTAAAGAATTGATTTGATTTCAAGGCATATCCTTTATGTAGCAAATATTCATGGGTAATATATCAAACAGTGGCAAATAATCATTTTATATACTGATGTTTAAATGAAACCAACAACGTCAAGTGAATATTTTAGTCCGATATTCAAACACAGATTTCCTGCTTTTAGCGAGCGGTCGCCTTAACCCTTTAGCTTTCCGGACACGTCTAATATCTGACCAATAATTTTGCTCGGATTTGCGTGATTCACGCAAAGGGGATTGAACATCATTACATATTAAACATCGAAGTAATAACTTTTACAAGTGAAATTACGACATTGTCATTCGTGTTACGGGTATCTGGCTCTACGCTCCAGAGAGCGAACCTCTCTCTCGTCTAATGAGACCGAAGGTGTAGGGGGAGGCCCGTGCAGTGTATATAAGCGCCACAGAGGACCGAAGGCAGCATCAGTCATTGCCTGCCACACATCCACCACACGCAGCAGCGTAATGAGGATCCTGGTAAGAGTGTATGTAATTCTTTAGGCTTTCTCGGCGACACGTGCTGATGATTTTACCTCATCTACTTCGTGATCATCAAGTTCGATCTTAAGTTCATCTGTAATATCATTGCCGCTTCTTCTCATTACATCTTCAAATAACTCTTGTAGTTCCTTATCAAATTGTTTTTTCGTATAGGTTGTACGGTAATGTACCATTACTAGTATCTTCATTTCTTATTGCCTCACGAATGGAGCAACGGAGAAAAGGAGTTTAGGGTCAAAGGATGGTTAAGTACGGTGCCGTCCGCTATGCATGTTACTAAATCGTTGGTATAAAAAGAAATAAAATTGTCATTGTAATCTGTTATAAAGTACCCTCCGTGCTGGACGGTACTCTTTTTGAAGGTGTAGTGTTCAAGATTGTGTCACAATTGGATGAACAGTATGGCAGCACATAAAATATGAATCTAATTACCAATTTCAAATTCTGTCATTTTTAGCATGTTTCTTTGGGTTTTCCTTATTTTTATTTCAAAACCGCCCCTGTCTGAAAAAAAGGAGAGAGAGATTTAAATAGGTCAACCTATTTTACAGTTTTAGAGAGAACAGAGTGCATTGTGGCGCTATGCTCTGATTCGCGAGGCCGTTCCCCATCGGGGGTTCGAATCCTCACTCGGGTATGGCTGTTTGTGTTGTCTTTAGTATAAGGTAGTTTACAACTAGTTTGTAAGTTTAGTAACTGATGACTCCCTTTAAGTCCCATAAGCTTAACAAACATTTGAATATTTTGAACACATTAAATGGAAAAGAAATACAGGTGAAATCACTCACTTATAATCTGTGTAATATCATAATGTGTTGTGAACGGGGTTTGGATATGCACCCTATACTCCATACTAACCTCATCAAAGTCCTTCTTCCCCTACCTACCTCCTCTTCACTCTCTCTGCACGTCCTTCTCTCCTTGTCCTTCTCCTCTTCCCTCCCCATCTTCTACCACTCTTTCTCCATCCGATCCACATTCCACCTCTTTCGAGTCATCTCCTTCCCCCCTAACTCCTGATCATGCTCTGTTCTCCTCCCAGCTCTGTAAGTTAATTTCGTCCGCTTCCTTTTTACCCTATTACAAGTCTGTCGAACCTAGAGACTTTTTCAGTGCTATCTTCAAGTCTATTATATCTGTAAAAGTTCTTGACTGAATACATAGAAATTTTGGCACAACGTTGCATTGTTATACGTGCATGTTTTAATTTAATATTTAGAAAAAATTGCATTTACATAAATATTGTAATGAGGTAACTTTGTCAGAAAAATCTCAGTTCTTTATATATAAGTTATATGTATTTAAAAACAGGTACATAAAAAAACCTTCTGTATTAGAATGCAACGTTATGTCAAAACTTAGTAAGCAGTCGTTCAAGATCTTTCGGAGATTAACGGTTTTGTTCAAACGAACATGTACATTTTTATAACATTGTGCAATATACATATTGCGGAGATTTCTAAAAGTAGTATTCACAATAAAAATAAATTTCAGCTAGGTGGGGTCATATGACATATTAATTTACAAATGACGTATTGATTCCGCTCACATGATGGAACATCATGTGCGCCGATTTCGAGTCATGAGGACTCATCTACTCCGCGTAAAACATTGTCGGAGCCATGAGAAATATAATGAAAAATGCCTTTCTAGTAAATGTTAAATGCTCAGAAAGAGTTCCTATTATATTTGTAGATGCCATTTTTAATTTTAGTGTAAAAACAGCTGAAGTTTTTGAAGATTCTAGAAGGTTAACTGTTGCTCTTGTGAGGAATGATGATGCCAGAAAAGGAGGTCTGGAGTCTCTTCCAGAGAGGGACGTACAGGACATGCAGTCTTGGAGAGGCACCTAATAGAGATTATGGCACTTCGTATATTTATGAGTTGCCCCATTTTAAACTTTTTAACATCCAGTAGATATGTTTATATGTTTAAGGTTGAAAACACAAACTGTTTTTGTTCTAATAAATGTTTGTTTATTTACTAACTAGTTTTCGGCTTATTAGGCCATCATCAGGTTCATCTGATAATGGCCTAATAAGCCGAAAACTAGTTGGTAAATAAACAAACATTTAGTAGAACAAGACAATTTGTTTGTTTTCAACCTTAAATATGGACGCGTTCTACCAAGAAGCGACTGAAGAATACATTTATATGTTTATATATCTTATGGACCTGACGGTTATATGTTTTATGCGGAGTATATTTATTCATGACTCGAAATCTGCACTGATTATGTTCCATCATGTGAACGAAATGGATATGTAATTTTTTTTTAAATAAATATTTCATATCACACCACTAAATTGAAATTAGTTATTTTTACTGTAATATTGTGGTGGTCTGGTATATTATCCATTAGGGAGTCGATTTACAAGTAATATTTACATTTGATCTAGCACACAAAATAATCTTTCCAAAAGCAAATCCCTGAAAGTTTTTGAAGGAATGCTCTGAAAATTGGACACAACATTCTCCTAGAATACGTGCATTCTATATATTATTTCTAATATGTAACATAAATGCATTTATATAAGTTTTATAGTGGGGAAAGTTGTAACAAAAGTCGCAAAATGTTACATAGAAGGAGTACATATATATTAAGGAAATAGGTACATAAAAACGTTCGTGGTTTATAATGCAGCGTTGTGACAAATTTTCAGATACATCAGACATTAATAGTTTCACACAAACGAAGATTTACATTTTTGTTATTAGGTGTAGATTAAGTCTGATTTCTGAACGGTCCTTATAGATGAATACGGTAGTCAGTAACACGCCTATAGCAGAGGCAGTAAATATTCATAGTATTCCAAACAAATTTCAGGTGTTCGTGTTCCTGTTCGGACTGGCTTTGGCCGAGGAGAAGCAGGTGGAGAAGCGGGGTCTGATTGGCTCCCTGGGTAGCTATGGCGGCGGTGGGTACGGATCGACCATCCACCATGGCATTGGCGCCAGCAGCTACAGCAGCGGCGGCATCTCTGGAGGCTATGGCAGCGGCTACGGTGGTGGTTACGGAGGCGGCTTCGGAGGCGGCATTGCCTCTGGCGTCGGAGGCGGCCAGGTGACCAACATCGCCATCACCAAGCAGGTGCCGGTGCCGTACCCGGTGCCAGTGCAGCGCACTGTCCCTGTGCCAGTCAAGGTCCCCGTGACGGTGCCGGTCAACAGGCCGGTCCCGGTGCCCGTGCCGCAGCCGTACCCTGTGCCCGTGCAGAGGCCGGTCCCGGTACCCGTCAGCGTCCCTAGCCCGGTGCCCGTGCCGGTACCACAGCCCGTCGTCGTCAACCAGCCGGTGCCTGTCGTCGTGGGAGGCGGAGCTGGCGTCGGAGGAGGACTCGGAGGCGGCATCGGTGGAGGCATTGGTGGCGGCATTGGAGGAGGCTACGGTAGCGCCATCGGTGGTGGCTATACTGGCAGCTACGGTAGCTCCATCGGCGGAGGCTACAGTGCTGGCATCTCCGGTGGCTATGGAGGCTATGGGAAATACAGCCACTAACATCAGCAACTGACATCCGAAGCAATACACGACGCCATTCACATTTCATTACCACATTTTTTATAATTTCAATAAAAAAAAAGCTGATTTAAAAACTGTCAAGAAGCATTCTATTTTCCTAATTCTTTGTGGTACTTACTTCTACACCTATAAACATTCAATTATTGACAGACCATTCGAAGATGAATACGATTTTTAGAACATCCGAGTATATCTTAGAAAGAATCTGAAGCGTTATTACTCTTCAGAAGGAATTCACAATTTCACTTTTTAATTCCTTTTATAACAGTAACGATTTTTCTGTGTATAACACTGCACGGATGATATTTACTTACTTACAGGCTACTGTATACTGTCAGCATAAACCTTACAGACAATATCGAAATTATTTATTAGAATGGTTAATACTGTTGTATTTCATTTTGTTTTCTGTTATACAGTACAGTTCCGTAAAAAATTACAAAAATTTAAAAGGCCATTCAGAATGCTCTGATGAGCAAATTGATTTAGTCCACCGCTTTGTCTTCCATTTGTGTTTTCCAGCTTGTTTTCAATTACCATGTGTATTACTAGGCAAAGCCAAGTGGTAATCTGGCGACATTGGCAACACCGTCGTGTTTATGTCTGAGAATCAGCGAGGTGGGAAGCAGTCTGGCGTACACGCCATTATTGTTGCATGTCGATCCCAGACGCTGTTACATGCCACATGTCAAGTTTAAAAATTACGCAAATTACGTAAGACGAAACTCTAATTTCTAAATCCAAATGTTCTTGTTCGCTGTGTTGTTTACATGATAGGCTTGAATATATTTTACGGACCGGTTCAAATATCGATTTTCGAGTTTCAGTTGTGTAACACGAAAGGATTATGTAAATTTGCTGTGTGATTTAGGCAACTCTCTAAAGTGAAATTATTAGCGCTGTCGTAGTTTTTGGCTAAGTATTGTTAATAGAGAATGAGGTTGTTAACGTATGTTAAAAATTTTATCTATCCGAGACTGTTTTCATAAACTCACCTACGATAATTAATTGTGATGTGATCACTGGTTGATCATCAGTGTACTCAAACAGTTTTGGCACTAAAAGTTTTAGAAATAATCCAACTGAGTGAGAGGCTGAGAATAATTAAGAAAAAGTATTTCACGCGATACTCTGTACATTTTACAATATCAAGTATGGCGTTCTGCTGAAGAGAGTCAGCGTAGTGGTCTACGTTCAGAAATGACATGAAAGACGAAGTACTCACTTAAGTTTTTATTGTTGAAAGTGACATCATTTATTATTTTTAATCAATTAATTGAATTGATCAAATGTTTGTAGACCTGTTGGTAGAATGACGCCTTAGACCACGCGGCGCCTTGCAATTAATTATACGTGTCTTATAATTAATCCTGCTGCATCATTTAAATCGTCGTGATAATTTCATTTCTTGCTGCCACCTTCTTTCTTTTTCTTTTTTTTTTCTTTTTTTTTTTTTTTTAATCTGCGCTGTCTTTCTCTGAGTGATTGTTCGATAATATATCAATGAGATGTGATCCTGGAATGACATTCATGTCACCTACTGCAGGCATAACAAACTCTGACCGGCGAATTTATTAGAGAACACTTCTCGCATTTGGACACTTTGCCAGCATTTATTTACGGTATTATGTATAAACCCACGTTTAGTGTAAGTAAACTACTGACGAATTTGATTCCGATGTTTCAGTCTTACCTAATACGTAATTTAGTTCTTTGCGCTTTTTTGCAATTATGTCCTCTCGTTCCTATGGACGGTGCTATGCACTAGACCGAGCGTCATTTATTGATATCTTCCGATTTGAGTAAGTTCTAATGAGCATTATAATGAAGATCATAATTGAAGCATCATAATTGAGCATCATAATGTGGATAAACATAACCGTTCTCGTCGTTGTCATGATATATTAAAAAACTAGCTTATATGCCCGTGCTTCGCAACGGTTGTTAAAGAGGGATCTGTGTGTATGCTATCAATTTTTTTTAGGGTTCTGGTTCTATGACAGCAAAAACAGAATCCTTGTGGGATTGCTCTGTCAATAAACTCAGTTATCCTAGCCAAGATGTCAAATTTAAGTAAAAGTCATTGTCGATGACTTTTCATAAAGTTTTTCATACAAAAAGTGAAATTAATTTAAGTCTATACTCCGGAACGGTGTAAATTCAATGGTAGGTTCTGTTCATAAAATTAAGACTGCGGTGTGTAATTGTCTGTTTGGCGTAAACTTAACAGCGCCACGTATTGGTTCTATGATGTAGTCCTAAACTGTTTATCTCTCACAGTAAGTGTACTCTGTAGTATTAGTATGTTGCAGTGTTGCACTGGCGATAATGTAGTTACTCTGTATGCAGTGCTCCCTATTATCGAAAACACGACAAATGCTGAAAATCTGGTAATTCAATGAACAGAGCAGTTCATGTCTGTTTAAATAAGACGTCTTGGTGGTGTCAATGTGCGATAAAGTAAGTCTGGGTAATAGTTGAAGGAATGGTGTCAGCTGATCGTCTGTAGAACTTTGCATTAAATATAATATTTCCAGTGAATTGTCTTGACTGTGTTAGCTGTATCGGCCACTCTTTCAGCTAATAAATGTCCCAACGTCCTGCAGTGATTACATCCTAAAGCACGAAGTTGAAATCGGCCTTTTGTAATAGAACTATATATTCAGAAG
Organism: Locusta migratoria; assembly: GCA_026315105.1. Taxonomy (NCBI): domain Eukaryota; kingdom Metazoa; phylum Arthropoda; class Insecta; order Orthoptera; family Acrididae; genus Locusta; species Locusta migratoria. Next base: position 187,143,998 of record CM048745.1, read on the forward strand.
TCGGATTATAACTCTAAATACAATTATCTCTGCCAAAGAAGACGTATTTATCTATCTTAATGTAGTCCGCACCAAAAGTAAGTAATTACAAATAATAATAAAAATATTGTACCGAACAATTATGAAAGGAGAGCGGTTTCTGATGTGTTTGTCGCTCGAGTGTGAATATTATCTCTTGTGGCAGGCAGAGAGCAGAAATATCTCTGGATGCTCAGAACAGATTTAGGTGGATATGTAACGGGATTTTGGGAAAAATTTACCAATGTCTGACTTTATCTTGGTCCTTTTTCGTTCGGTTAAAACGGATGACTATGTATAATTGGCTCTTTTAGCGACGCTTCCTCAACTCTCTTGTTGCCTCTGTGACACATTTATTTATGTATTATTTCATATTATGTGGTTGCTCTGCGGAAAGGAAGTGGGCCATCTTTGCAGCCAATGCGGTACAAACCCATCTTAATAGCAAATAAATGTGTGGAAAGAGTGGATTTGTCTCAATATTACGTGGTAATTCCAGCTCAATGTTGAGAACATGTAAAGGACGCAATCCTCACTCCATAGACATGTCTACTGACATCAACGCAATAATTAGTTATTTGGTGTACTATGTAACTAACGTCGCGGTTTCGTGGCATTCCTAAACAGAACGCAGTAAAAGTGCAATGAGGATACACCGAAATCAGAAAGAGAACTACATAAATTCGGGTTTTCTTGCAAAGAATTCTTATGAAAATAAGAACATCGATAGACGTGGAGGAATGCCGTTATGTATTAAATTCAAACGTTATATGTCAAAAGAAGCAAGGAGATGTCGTTAAGCTGTGAATATTCACAGTGTTATCAGCAACTCTCTGCTCAATGTTAGTTTTAATTTGCAGAGAAAAGATTGCGGCTCTTAATTCAAAATACTTCTGTTACTGAGGAAATTCACACAGCACGTTCATGTTTTGTTTCTTTGCAGCACTACAAAACCAACAGCACCTTTAGTGGTTCGTTGCTGTTCTGTGGGATAACCATCGAAAAGAAATAAAAAAAATATTAAAAAATAAAAATAAAAAATTCAGCAGCGCCAAGTTTTAATTTTTTGGTGCACTACGTAACTAACAGGGTCTCTATTTGTTCTGTACTGTACTATACCGTTTTATAGGCACTCCTAAACATAATGGACTAAAGATGTAATAAGTACGCACCGAAATCAGAAAGGGAACTACATAAATTCGTGTTTCCTGGCAAAGAATTCTTCGTAAATGACAACATCGATAGACCTGAAAAAACGTCGCTATGTTTTAAATTCAAATAATACCCATCTAAGGAAGCACTTTTTTTTCATTCCATAGCATTGCAAGGCATGCAGGATACAGCTAGGAAGAAAAAAAATTTGTGTGTGTCGTACCTGGGTTAAATTTTACTTGCGGTAGCAGCGGTTTAGTATGTTAACGTTGGCAACGAAATGTTCGCTTTACGGGAATCATTAATTTACTGTTCGGTAAATCGGTAATTAATTATTTAATTCATTATCAACACAAAGAATTATTCCCTTCATTGAACTTGACTGATTTTTCAAAAAGGATTCAACGGCCGTTGCCAACATCAATACACTACATTGCTGCCGTAAAGAAAATCGTTGGTATACTATGTAAGTAACAGCGCCTCTATCGGATCTGCGCTATACTACGGTGCAATTCAAGCATAGTATACACCAGAAACTACAAATTACGATATATTTTTCCCATTATCCGATTTTGATGAAACGAAGCTTATATGTTGCCCCAAGGTACTCTCAGTTGACCTATGAAACCCCAGGAAAGTTCATGTAGTACTCTTGGAGATTTGCTGTACTTCACCATACTTATGAGTATAGTATACACAAAAACTTCAAATTACGATATCTTTCCTTCCTGCGATCCGATTTTGATGCAACTAAGCCTATGTTACTCTCCAAACTATGCTCAGTTTACCTGTGGAAACGCATGAAAGTTCGTGTAGTACGTTTGGAGATTATTCTCAAGAAATAGACATACACGGTCGCTTTTAAACAAAGGATGAAAATATATCTTTATTTTCTCTGATCCGATTTCAATTATTGAAGCCTTTATGTAACCATACGTTATTCTCATGTTACGTGTGAAAACCTGATGAAAATTCCTCAAATAGGTTTGGAGATAAACGTGTTCAAAGAGACAGACAGACATGACGGTCGTAGTAAAAGATTTCAAATTACGATATTTTTTTTTTTTTTTTTTTTTTTTTTTTTTTTTTTTTTTTTTCGTGATCCGATTTATCTGAAACGAAGTCTGTATGTTGTCCTGAGTTACGCTCAAGTTGCCTGTGAAAACCCCATGCAAATTCGTGAAGTAGTTTTGGAGATAAGAGGTTTTTAATAGTTGAACAAACAGATACAACAATTACTGAAACCTCTTAATATTACGATGTATTTTTCTTTCGTGATCCGATTTTGATAAAATTGTGCCTTTATGTTGACCCAAACTTTTCTCATATTTCATGCAAAAACCACATAAAGAGTCTCATATCACAATTCATTGGCTGAACCGTTAATTTCAATATAGGTGATTAACTAACTTCTGATCTGAAACGAAGATGAATCTTTATAAAGTAAATTCAAGACTCCAGACGACTGTTGCACCATCAACGCAAATATAGAATGGTAACACCTTTATTAATTATTGTTTACGAATGTATGTCGAAGTCATATGTATGTGTATAGTCCGCCGTTAGCGTCACATGGGAAACTTCTGATATCGAGTAAGTGTATATAATTCATATCGTATTAATTACAATACATTATTTGCAACAGACAGGTCATCGATATAAGATAAAGTTCTGAACAAAAGATAATTTTTCAAACTCAACACTATCTTTCTTGTTTCATAATTACACCAACCAAAAACGTCATTCGGCGACGCTAGGGAGAGTCCAAGTTACAGGCACCAGTTCCTGCCGCTAGACATCCCCTCCAACAACTTCGACGCTCTGTAGCATCATTGGATGACATTTCCGGGCTTGGGTTTCCATGCTCATTTTGTTCCTCAAGACACCTCCCTCATTCCCTAGAAGTTTATTGGTGTAGTACTGTTATTCTGAAACACTGACGTATGGGACACACACCCATCTCAATCTTCGACGTCCATTTACTGCCGGAAATATTCGCAGGACGAAATTTTGTGACAGAATTTTTTTTATTGCTAGCATGTGACGAATCGCACTGATAAGCCCGAGTCCGCGAATATAGATTCACCCTGTAGGCTATATACTTCAATGTCCTCCTGTATTCCATACTCACATACTCCAAACTTACGTTATTGTTCCCCACCAATATTTCATTTATTATGTCTTCCTCACTCACCTGTTCCCTTCTTTTGTTTGTATATATAAGTTAATTTAATATGAAATTTTACTTGCGAGTACACTCTCTGAGCCAATGTTTGTTTCAGCTTATTTGTTGAAAATTAATGTATAGTGTGATGTGGATAATCTGCAGTATTGTCTGAAGATGGCCTAAGAAGCCCAAAGCTAGTTCACGACATAATAAATATTATTGTGGAACAAATATATAGTATATAAGTTATTTAATAAAAATTTTGAAATAGTTAAGTGGCATATTATGCCTATGGAGAGCGATTAAAATTTATATAAAACACACTTACTTCAACTATGATCGCTAGTTTATCTTTTGATTTTTTTACGGGTTGCGATGAACTGACATCATCTTCGGATTTATTTTTTTAATTTTTTTTAAATTTTCTCCTATTTTCAATAAAATAAAGAGTTACTTGTGAAAATGAAATATAAGAGAGAGAACATTGTCAAACAATACAGTTTTTAATCGTTTGACAATGTTCTTTTTCTTATATTTCATTTTCACAAGCAACTGTTTATTTTATTAAAAATAGGAGAAAATTGTAAAATAAATAAATAAATAAATAAAAGAATAGTTCCGAAGTTGATGATACAGTTCATCGAAACCGGTAAACAAACCAACAAATAAACTAGCGACCATGGCTATAGTAAGTATGTTTTATAAAAATTTTGAAAGTTTTACTAACGCTTAATTCAGAGTAATAGATGCAATTTAATTTCCATAGCTAACTTATGAACAAATATCTCTATCTTCTGAAGAGTTAACGGGAATACATATTTAAAGAATTGATGTGATTTCAAGACATTTCCTATTTGTAGCAAATATTCATGCGTAATATATCAAACAGTGACAAAAAATCATTTTATATACTGATGATTAAATGAAACCAACGGCGTCAAGTGAATATTTGAGTCCGATATTCGAACCCAGATTTCCTGCTTCTAGCGAGGGATAGCTTATCCGGACACGTCTAATATCTGACCAATAATTGACATACACCGTGTTTTCAACTTCCAGACTCTCCTTCGCTCAGATTTACGTGATTCACGCAAAGGGGATTGAACATCATTACATATAAAACATGGAAATAATAATTTTTACAACTGAAATTACGTAATTGTCTACAGCGTTCGTGTTACAGGTATCTGGCTCTACGCTCCAGAGAGCGAGCCTCTCCCGCGTAATGAGACCGGAGGTGGAGGGAAAGGGCCGTGCAGTGTATATAAGTGGGGGAGAGCGGCGAAGGCAGCATCAGTCATTGCCTGCCACACATCCACCACACACAGCAGCGCAATGAGGATCCTGGTAAGCACGTATATAATTCTTTAGGCTTTTCCGGCGACGCGTGCTGATGATTTTACCTCATCTACTTCGTGAACACCAAGTTCGATCTTAATTTCATCTGTAATATCATTGCCGCTTATTCTTATTACATCAACAAATCTGTAGTTCCTCATCAAATTGTTTCTTTGATATCGGTTGAACTATATTGTCATTACAAGTAACTTCATTTCTTATTACTTCAGATATGGAACGTCGGAGAATAGGAGTTTAGGGTGAAACGATGGCGAAGTTTTAACTAAGGTATCGTCCGCCATGTACGTTACTAAATCATTGGTATACAAAGATTTTTCTCTAGTAATTAAGGTTCAGTATCCAAAATTTCACCTTCTTGGAAATAAAATTGTTATTGGAATCTGTTGTAAAGTACCCTCCGTGGTGCCTCGGCGGAGCGGCCGAGCGCTTTGAGGCGTTATGTTACGATGCACGAGGCTGTTCCTCGTCGGTGGTTTGAATCTCCCCTCGGGCATGGATGTTTGTGCCTTCTTTAGTATAAGCTAGTTCATAAGTGATTTGTTCAGTCCGTAATCCTTACAAACACTTGAACATTTCTGAAACTTCCGTGGTGCACAGTACTATTTGTTATGTAGATAGCGCCCTTCCCCTCTTTTTGAAGGTGGAGTGTTCAAAATTGTGTCACAATCGGATGAATTGTATGGGAGCGCTTAAAATACGAATCTAATTACCAATTTCAAATTTTGTTATTTTCTTTCTGTTTCTTTGGGTTTTCCTTATTTTTGTTTCAAAACCGTCCTTGTCTGAAGAAAAAGGGGGAGAGAGAAAATTAAATAGGTCAACACTATTGTTCAGTTTTAGAAAGAATAATTTTAATATACCACTATCGATACACGGTCATGTGTTTCTGTAGCTTTTTACACATTAGCCGCCGCGGAGTGGCCGAGAGCATTGAGGCGCTAGGCTCCGACACGCGAGGCTGTTCCCTGTCTGGGGTTCGAATCCCCTATCGGGCATCGCTGTTTGTGTAGTCTTTAGTAAGTCACATAAGCGTAGTGTTTAATAAGTCCCATAAGCGTAATAAACATTTGAATATGTTGAACACATTAAATGGAAAAGAAATACAGGTGAAATCACTCATTTATAATCTGTGGAGTGTCATAATGCGTTGTGAATGGGGTTTGGATATGCACCCTATACTCCCTACTACCCTCATCAAAGCCCTTCTCCCCTTACCTACCTCCTCTCCACTCTCTCTGCACCTCTTTCTCTCCTTGTCCTTCTCCTCTTCGCTCCCCATCTTCTACCACACTTTCTTCATCCGATCCACAATCCACCTCTTTCGCCCCCCCCCCCCCCCAACTCCTCATCACGCTCTCTTTATTCTCCTCCCCTCCCAGCTCTGTAGGTCAATTTTGTCCGCTCCCTTTTTACCCTATTACAAGTCTGTCGAACCTAGAGACTTTTTCAGTGCTACCTTCAAGTCTGTTATATCTGTGAAAGTTCTTGAAGTATTACTACTACTGCTCAGAAAGAGTTGTTGAGTGGTGCTATTATATTTGTAGGTGCCATTTTTAATTTTAGTGTAAAAACTACTGAACTTTTTGAAGGTTCTAGAAGGTTCACAGTTGCTCTTGTGAGGAATGATGATGTCAGTAAAGGAGGTCTGAAGTCTCTTCCAGAGAGGGACGTACAGGACATGTAGTCTTTGAGAGGCACCTAATAGACATTATGGTACTTCGTATATTTATGAGTTACCCCATCTTAAACTTTTAACATGCAGTAGATATGTTTATGTATCTGAAGATGTTTTATGAGGAGGATATTATTCATGACTCGAAATCTGCACTGATTATGTTCCATCATGTGAACGAAATTGATATGTGATTTTCTTAAATAAATATTTCATATCACGCCACTAATTTGAAATTAGTTATTTTTATTGTAATATTGTGGTAGACTGGCATATTATCCATTATGCAGTCGATTTACAAGTAATATTACATTTGATCTACCACATATAATAATGTTTCCAAAAGCAAATTCCCGAAAGTTTTTGAAGGAATGCTCTGAAAGTTTGACACAACGTTCTCCTGGAAAACGCGCGTTCTATATATTACTTGTAATAAGTAACATATACGCCTTTATATAAGTTTTATACTGGGGGATGTTGTAACAAAAATCGCAGAAATTTATATAAAAGGCATATATATATATATATATATATATATATATATATATTTATATATATAGGGTGTTACAAAAAGGTACGGCCAAGCTTTCAGGAAACATTCCTCATACACAAAGAAAGAAAATATGTTACGTGGACATGTGTCCAGAAACGCTTAAGTTCCCTGTTAGTGCTCATTTTAGTATTTCTCTTTAAATGCAAATTGAAATAATTCGTGCAGATAATTGTCAAAATATCCAATTGTTTCGTTAGTATATACTGTACTTCCTGGATTCACCGCCAGCTGGCCCAATTGAAGGAAAGTAATGTTGGCTTCAGTGCTTGTGTTGACATGCGACTCATTGCTCTACAGTACTAGCATCGAGCACATCAGTACGTAGCATCAACTGGTTAGTGTTCATCACGAACGTGGTTTTGCAGTCAGTGCAATGTTTACAAATGCGGTGAATCGAGGAAGTACAGTACATACTAACGGAACAATTGGGTATTTTGACAATTGTCAGCACGAATTATTTTGATTTACATTTAAAGAAAAATAGTAAAATGAACTCTAACATGGAAATTAAGCGTTTCCGGACACATGTCCACATAACATATTTTATTTCTTTGTGTGTGAGTAATGTTTCCTGAAAGTTTGGCTGTACCTTTTTGTAACACCCTGTATACAGGGTGTCTCACCTAAGAGTAGTCAGGCGCATTTTCTCTGGCGTTTGAGCAGATATATGCAATTTATTTTTTGAAATGTGTAGCTGCTCTTCACGCCATGACTGTGACGCTCGGTGTAGAAGTAAGGCGTCGGTTTGTTCCCGGACACGAACAAAAGGATTTTTAAAACGAATTTTTTTGTGTGCAGTCGATAGAGCAGACCCCAATTAGTGTAGTGTGATATTCTGATTATCGAAATGTGTTAACAGAGACAGTAAAACATGAAAATTAACCAGTACTCCGGAAGCGGCTGTGTAGCGCTTCCATAAAGCAGTACCAGGCGTCAGTAATTAGGGAAAAAAGATGTTTAGTGCAATTTCCTCCACTCTTCACATCAGTGCCATGTAATGCTGTGAAATTCGGCATCATTTGCAACACACAGAAGTCAGTGTGTGCGTACCCTCCAGGCGTCAAGTCTTAGAACTTATCGACTGTACCACATATATAATCGTTTGCACTCTGAGAAGTCTATAGAGAGCATTAGTCATTCATAAGAATATATATGTATATAATTTTTTTTCAGGTGTGCGTGTTGCTGTTCGGACTGGCTCTGGCCGAGGAGAAGCAAGTGGAGAAGCGGGGTCTGATTGGCTCCCTGGGTAGCTATGGCGGCGGTGGGTACGGATCGACCATCCACCATGGCATTGGCGCCAGCAGCTACAGCAGCGGCGGCATCTCTGGAGGCTATGGCAGCGGCTACGGTGGTGGTTACGGAGGCGGCTTCGGAGGCGGCATTGCCTCTGGCGTCGGAGGCGGCCAGGTGACCAACATCGCCATCACCAAGCAGGTGCCGGTGCCGTACCCGGTGCCAGTGCAGCGCACTGTCCCGGTGCCAGTCAAGGTCCCCGTGACGGTGCCGGTCAACAGGCCGGTCCCGGTGCCCGTGCCGCAGCCGTACCCTGTGCCCGTGCAGAGGCCGGTCCCGGTACCCGTCAGCGTCCCTAGCCCGGTGCCCGTGCCGGTACCACAGCCCGTCGTCGTCAACCAGCCGGTGCCTGTCGTCGTGGGAGGCGGAGCTGGCGTCGGAGGAGGACTCGGAGGCGGCATCGGTGGAGGCATTGGTGGCGGCATTGGAGGAGGCTACGGTAGCGCCATCGGTGGTGGCTATACTGGCAGCTACGGTAGCTCCATCGGCGGAGGCTACAGTGCTGGCATCTCCGGTGGCTATGGAGGCTATGGGAAATACAGCCACTAACATCAGCAACAGACATTCGAAGCAATACACGACGCCATTCACATTTCATTACCACATTTTTTATAATTTCAATAAAAAAAAAAGCTGATTTAAAAACTGTCAAGAAGCATTCTATTTTCCTAATTCTTTGTGGTACTTACTTCTACACCTATAAACATTCAATTATTGACAGACCATTCGAAGATGAATACGATTTTTAGAACATCCGAGTATATCTTAGAAAGAATCTGAAGCGTTATTACTCTTCAGAAGGAATTCACAATTTCACTTTTTAATTCCTTTTATAACAGTAACGATTTTTCTGTGTATAACACTGCACGGATGATATTTACTTACTTACAGGCTACTGTATACTGTCAGCATAAACCTTACAGACAATATCGAAATTATTTATTAGAATGGTTAATACTGTTGTATTTCATTTTGTTTTCTGTTATACAGTACAGTTCCGTAAAAAATTACAAAAATTTAAAAGGCCATTCAGAATGCTCTGATGAGCAAATTGATTTAGTCCACCGCTTTGTCTTCCATTTGTGTTTTCCAGCTTGTTTTCAATTACCATGTGTATTACTAGGCAAAGCCAAGTGGTAATCTGGCGACATTGGCAACACCGTCGTGTTTATGTCTGAGAATCAGCGAGGTGGGAAGCAGTCTGGCGTACACGCCATTATTGTTGCATGTCGATCCCAGACGCTGTTACATGCCACATGTCAAGTTTAAAAATTACGCAAATTACGTAAGACGAAACTCTAATTTCTAAATCCAAATGTTCTTGTTCGCTGTGTTGTTTACATGATAGGCTTGAATATATTTTACGGACCGGTTCAAATATCGATTTTCGAGTTTCAGTTGTGTAACACGAAAGGATTATGTAAATTTGCTGTGTGATTTAGGCAACTCTCTAAAGTGAAATTATTAGCGCTGTCGTAGTTTTTGGCTAAGTATTGTTAATAGAGAATGAGGTTGTTAACGTATGTTAAAAATTTTATCTATCCGAGACTGTTTTCATAAACTCACCTACGATAATTAATTGTGATGTGATCACTGGTTGATCATCAGTGTACTCAAACAGTTTTGGCACTAAAAGTTTTAGAAATAATCCAACTGAGTGAGAGGCTGAGAATAATTAAGAAAAAGTATTTCACGCGATACTCTGTACATTTTACAATATCAAGTATGGCGTTCTGCTGAAGAGAGTCAGCGTAGTGGTCTACGTTCAGAAATGACATGAAAGACGAAGTACTCACTTAAGTTTTTATTGTTGAAAGTGACATCATTTATTATTTTTAATCAATTAATTGAATTGATCAAATGTTTGTAGACCTGTTGGTAGAATGACGCCTTAGAGCACGCGGCGGCTTGCAATTAATTATACGTGTCTTATAATTAATCCTGCTGCATCATTTAAATCGTCGTGATAATTTCATTTCTTGCTGCCACCTTACAGTTTCAAAAATTCGACATTCTCTCCCCCGTTTGTCTTTTGAGAATCACCCAATGTGTCACTGCCAGCAAGTGATTGCGGACTAGAACTTTTGACAGTAACAGAACCTGTCTACACTAATTAACAATTTAGCCTCGTTTATTCACCTACTTATTGTGATGTGAGGCATAATCAGCAATACTATACTTCTTAGAGTTAAGCTGTGTATAAGTTGGGGCTGTCTGAATTTCTTTCTTTCTTTTTTCTTTTTTTCTGCACTGTCTTTCTCTGAGTGATTGTTTGATAATATATAAATGAGATGTGAACCTGGAATGAAATTCATGTCACCTACTGCAGGCATAACAAACTCTGACCGGCGAATTTATTAGAGAACACTTCTCGCATTTGGACACTTTGCCAGCATTTATTTACGGTATTATGTTTTGTGTAAGTAAACTACTGACGAATTTGATTCCGATGTATCAGTCTTACCTAATACATAAGTTAGTTCTTTGCGCTTTTTTGCAATTATGTCCTCTCGTTCCTATGGACGGTGCTATGCACTAGACCGAGCGTCATTTATTGATATCTTCCGATTTGAGTAAGTTCTAATGAGAATTATAATGAAGATTATAATTGAAGCATCACAATTGACCATCATAATGTGGATAAACATAACCGTTCTCGTCGTTGTCATGATATATTAAAAAACTAGCTTATATGCCCGTGCTTCGCAACGGTTGTTAAAGAGGGACCTATGTATATGCTATCAATTTTTTTAGGGTTCTGGTCCTATGACAGCAAAAACAGAATCCTTGTGGGATCGCTCTGTCAATAAACTCAGTTATCCTAGCCAAGATGTCAAATTTAAGTAAAAGTCATTGTCGATGACTTTTCATAAAGTTTTTCATACAAAAAGTGAAATTAATTTAAGTCTATACTCCGGAACGGTGTAAATTCAATGGTAGGTTCTGTTCATAAAGTTAAGACTGCGGTGTGTAATTGTCTGTTTGGCGTAAACTTAACAGCGCCACGTATTGGTTCTATGATGTAGTACTAAACTGTTTATCTCTCACAGTAAGTGTACGCTGTAGTATTAGTATGTTGCAGTGTTGCACTGGCGATAATGTAGTTATTCTGTATGCAGTGCTCCCTATTATCGAAAACACGACAAATGCTGAAAATCTGGTAATTCAATGAACAGAGCAGTTCATGTCTGTTTAAATAAGACGTCTTGGTGGTGTCAATGTGCGATAAAGTAAGTCTGGGTAATAGTTGAAGGAATGGTGTCAGCTGATCGTCTGTAGAACTTTGCATTAAATATAATATTTCCAGTGATTTGTCTTGACTGTGTTAGCTGTATCGGCCACTCTTTCAGCTAATAAATGTCCCAACGTCCTGCAGTGATTACATCCTAAAGCACGAAGTTGAAACCGGCCTTGTGTAATAGAACTATATATTCAGAAGTCGGATTATAACTCTAAATACAATTGTCTCTGCCAAAGAAGACGTATTTCTCTATCTTAATGTAGTCCGCACCAAAAGCAAGTAATTACAAATTATAATAAAAATATTGTACCGAACAATTATGAAAGGAGAGCGGTTTCTGATGTGTTTGTTGCTCGAGTGTGTATATTATCCATAGTGGCAGGCACAGAGTAGTGAGTGAGCATTCAGATGCTCAGAACACATTTAGGTGGATATGTCACGGGATTTTGAGAAAAATCTACCAATCTCTCACTTTATCTTGGTCCTTTTTCGTTCGGTTAAGACGGATGACTATGTGTAAATGGCCCTTTTAGCGATGCTTCCTCAACTCTCTTGTTGCCTGTGTGAGACATTTATTTAGGTATTATTTCATGTTATGTTGATGCTCTGCGAAAACGAGGTGCAGCATCTATGCAGACAGTGCGGTACAAACCAATCGTAATAGCAAATAAATGTGTGGAAAGAGTAGATTTGTCTCAATATCACGTGGTAATTCCAGTTCAATGATGAAAAGATGCAAAGAACGCGATCCTCGCTCCATAGATATATCTACTGTATGTACAATTTATTGGTTATAACTGTCGAAGATGAGCTTTTTTTTCCATGACATTACAAAGCATATGGAATACAATTAGGAAGAAAAAAAAATTGTGTTCTACCTGGGTAAATTTTACTTGAGGTGGTATCGGTTTAGTTAGCTATCGCTGGCAGTGAACTATTCGCTTTCAAATGTTCGTCAAGCTTTAAGGGACTTCGGGGTCATCAACTATCTTATACTAAAGATGACACAAACGTCCATGCCCGAGGGGGGATTCGAACCCCTGATGGGGAACGGCCTCGCGCAATGGAGCATAGCGCGTCAATGCGCTTGGCCACTCCGCCGCGGATTATTAACTTACTGACCAAAGCAGCATAAATTATTTATTTCAGCAACGCCATAATTAGTTATTTGGTGTACTATGTAACTAACGTTGCCTCACTTTGTCCTGTCCTGTGCTATGGCGTTTTAGAAGCATTCCTAAACAGAACGCACTCGAAGTGCAATGAGGATACACCGCAATCATAAAGAGAACTACATAAATTCGGTTTTTATTGAAAATAATTCTTATGTAAATAAGAGCATCGATAGACGTGGAGGAATGCCGTTATGTATTAAATTCAAAAGTTCTATGTCAAAAGAAGCAAGGAGATATCGTTAAGCTGTGAATATACACGGTGTTATCAGCAACTCTCTGCTCAATGTTAGTTTAAATTTGCAGAGAAAAGATTGCGGCTCTTAATTCAAAAAACTTCTGTTACTGAGGAAATTCACACAGCACGTTCATGTTTTGTTTCTTTGCAGCACTACAAAACCAACAGCACCTTTACTAGTTCGTTGCTGTTCAGTGGGATAACCATAGAAAAAAATTAAAAAGATTAAAAATAATAATAATAAAAAATTCAGCAGCGCCAAGTTTTAGTTTTTTGGTGCACTACGTAACTAATAGGGTCTCTATTTGTTCTGTACTGTACTATACCGTTTTCTAGGCATTCCTAACCATAATCGACTAAAGATGTAATAAGTACGCACCGAAATCAGAAAGGGAACTACATAAATTCGTGTTTCCTGGCAAAGAATTCTTCGTAAATGACAACATCGATAGACCTGAAGAAACGTCGCTATGTTTTAAATTCAAATGATACCCATCTAAAGAAGCACTTTTTTTCTTTCCATAGCATTGCAAGGCATGCAGGATACAGCTAGGAAGAAAAAAAATTGTGTGTCGTACCTGGGTTAAATTTTACTTGCGGTGGCAGCGGTTTAGTATGTTAAAGTTGGCAACGAAATATTCGCTTTAGGGGAATCATTAATTTACTGTTCGGTAAATCGGTAATTAATTATTTAATTCATTATCAACACAAAGAATTATTCCCTTCATTGAGCGTGACTGATTTTTCAAAAAGGATTCAACGGCCGTCGCCAACATCAATACACTACACTGCTGCCGTAAAGAAAATCGTTGGTATACTATGTAAGTAACAGCGCTTCTATCGGATCTTTGCTATACTACGGTGCAATTCAAGCATAGTATACGCCAGAAACTTCAAATTACGATATCTTTCCTTCCTGTGATCCGATGTTGATGCACCTAAGCCTATGTTACTCTCCAAACTATGCTCAGTTTACCCGTGGGAAGGCATGAAAGGTCGTGTATAGTTTTGGATATTATCCTCAAAAAATAGACATACACGGTGGCTTTTAAACAAATGATTAAATTATATCTTCATTTTCTCTGATCCGATTTCAAGTATTGAAGCCTTTATGTAACCACACTATATGCTCACGTTACGTGTGAAAACCTGATGAAAATTCCTCAAATAGTTTTGGAGATAAACGTGTTCAAAGAGACGGACAGACATGATGGTCGTAGATAAAAATTTTCAAATTACGATATTCTTTTTTTTTTTTTTTTTTTTTTTTTTTTTTTTTTTTTTTTTTTTTCCGTGATCCGAGTTATATGAAACAAAGTCTATATGTTGTCCTGAGTTACGCTCAAGTTGCCTGTGAAAACCCCATGCGAATTCGTGAAGTAGTTTTGGAGATAAGAGGTTTCTAATAGTTGAACAAACAGACACAACGGTTACTGAAAACACTTAAAATTACGATATCTTCATAATATTCTTCTCGGGTTTGCTGCCGGATCAAAACGTCATCTTGACACGATATTTCGGCGGTCCACCTGGCCGCAGTCACATTACAATATCTTTTTCTTTCGCGATCCGATTTTGATAAAATTGCGCCTTTATGTTGACCCAAACGTTTCTTATGTTTCCTGCAAAAACCGCATGAAGATTCGTCCAGTAGTTTTGAAGATTGGAGTAAACAGTGTCAGGTCTACATTTACAGATTTATTATTAGTATAGATACAAAGAGTCACTCCGCCAGATCTGGAAGTAGCCTCGTAGACAATGACGAGAGGCCAATAAATGTAAGGGAAGAGATCTCACAGAAGAATGTGTGTACTAACGATGTACAAAATAACATTTCTGAATGAGATAGGAATCGATTATTGAAAGGCAGGCCAAAAAAAAAAAAAAAAAAAAAAAAAAAAAAAACAGCAAACGTAAGTACAAAAATCAAGACACTAGGGAAAAATGTTTTATTCAAAACAAGAGCTACTTTACTCAAAGAAAAGTCTTCAAAGAACCTAAAGAGTTGCGACATTACCTCTGCCCTGCTAAAGTTTGGAAAAAGTAGGAAAGGACAATGCTAAGAAAGAATTAGACAAATGTTATAGTATTGAATCTCATGATGCTCAGCGTGCACTGATTTGTTCTATGGTTTCTGCGTCTGAAACAAAACGGAAGAGAGTGAAAATGTCAAAGAAACGAAAGTTTAGTAGGTTATATAAACTGTGTGGAGTGGTTGTAAATAAAACTTTCTTTTTACAGATGTTGAGGATATCAGGTTGTAAAGAGAATAAAACAGAATGGCCATGAAAGGGATGCAGTGGTTGGGAAAGGAGTAAGACAGGGTTGTAGCCTTTCTCCAATGTTATTCAATTTGTATATTGAGCAAGCTATAAAGGAAAGCAAGGAGAAATTTGAAGAAGGAATTAAAGTTCAGGGTGAAGTAATAAAAACATTACGATTTTGCCGATGACATTGAAATTCTGTCAGAGACAGCAAAGGACCTGGAAGAGCAGTTGAACGGAATGGGCAGTGTGCTGAAAGATGCATATAAGAGCAAAGCAAGGATAACAGAGAGCAGTCTAAGAAAATTAGGTGATGCTGAAGGAATTAGATTAGGTAACGAAACAATAAAGGAGGTAGATGAGTTTTGTTATTTGGGCAGTAAAATAACAAATGATGGTCGCAATACAGAGGATATAAAATTCAGAATGGCAATGGGTAGAAAAGCGTTTTGAAAAAGAGAAATTTATTAACATCGAATATTGATTTAAGCCGAAGGAAGTCCTTTCATGAACGCATTTCTGTGGAGTGTTGCCTTGTATGGGAGTGAAACTTGGACGATTAACAGTGCGGACAGAAAGAGGATAGAGGCTTTTGAAATGTGGTGATACAGAAGAATTCTGAATATTAGGTGGGTGGATCGCGTAACTAATGAGGAGGTACTGACCAGAATTGGGGAGAAAAGGAATTTCTGGCATACCTTGACTAAAAGAAGGGATCGATTACCATTTACAAGGGATCTCAAATCGATTCCAAATTTCTGGATTTCCGGAAGGCTTTTGACACTGTACTCCACAAGCGGCTTCTAATGAAATTGCTTGCTTATGGAATATCTCCCCAATTGTGCGATTGGCTTCACGATTTCCTATCCGAAAGAACACAGTTCGTTGTAATTGACGGTAAGTCATCGAGTAAAACGGAAGTGATATCTGTCGTTCCACAGGGAAGCGTTATAGGTCCCCTACTCTTCCTTGTGTTTATAAACGATTTAGGAGGCAATCTGAATAGCTCCCTTAGACTGTTCGCGGATGATGCTGTCGTTTATCGGTTAGTGAAGTCAACAGAGAATCAAAAGCAACTGCAAATCGATTTAGACAAAATTTCTACATGGTGCGAAAATTGGCAATTGATACTAAATAAAGAAAAGTGTGAAGTAATCCACATGACCACTAAAAGAAATCCGCTGACCTTCAATTACGCGATAAATCAGTCAAACCTTAAGTTCGTAAATTCTACCAAATACCTAGGAGTTACAATTAAGAACAACTTTGACTGGAGAGAACACATAGAAAATATTGTGGAGAAGGCGAACCAAAGGTTACGTTTCATTGGAAGAACGCTTCGAAGATGCACCAGCCCCAGCAAAGAGACTGCCTACATCACACTTGTGCGTTCTCTCCTGGAGTACAGTTGCCCCTTGTGGGACCCTCACCAGGTGGGACTGAAGGAAGACATTGAGAAGGTTCAGAGAACGACAGCGCGTTTTGTTTTATCACGTTACGGGGAGGAAAGCGTCACGAAAATGTTGCACGAATTGGGGTGGAAATAATTAAAAGAAAGACGTTATTCATTGCGGCGTGACTTGTTTGCGAAGTTTCAATCACGGACTTAGGGGACACGAGCACCCCAATAAAATAAGAGAAATTATATCGAAAACGGAACGATGTAGGTGTTCTTTCTTCCCGCGCGCTATTAGAGAATGGAACGGTAGAGAAAAGTTATGAAAGTGGTTAATGAACCCTCTGCCAGGCACTTAAATGTGATTTGCAGAGTATCTATGTAGATGTAGATGTAGGACACAATCTTAGACACCAAGGAATTGTGAATTTACCATTGGAGGGAAGTGTTTGGGGTAAAAACCTCAGAGGAAGACCAAGAGATGGATACAGTAAGGAGATTCAGACAGATGTAGATTGCCGTTCTTATGTGGAGTTGAAGAGGCTTGCTCAGGATAGGGTAATATGGAGAGCTGCATCAAACCAGTCTCAGGACTGAAGACCACAACAACAAAGAGAATAACGCTTTGAAAAATAATAAACGTCTTGAAGGAATTCGTAATTGTCGTGGAGTAGGTGGCGGAAAAAATAAAATAGATGATGCCCGTCCACAGGAAAATAATTGAACACATTAATAAGTTTCCCAAATATAACGACACTATAGAGGTTAAATACAGTGACAGAATTCCTCACAGAAGATACAACTGTAGCAAAAATGTATCATTTGCACTGTGAAGAAGTAAGTAAAGCTGTAAGCTTGTCGTCTTACAAAAAGGTGTTTTTGTGCAAATTCAACCAACGTAGAAAACGATTTTAGAAAGTTACATGTACTAGGTGTGACATATTCGAAATAGAAATAAAACATCGTGACAATAATATGGAGCTGCAAACATTAAAGGAAGAGAAAAATTGTCGCTTGGGATAAGTAGAAAAGGCACAAGATATGAGGATGAAAGGCATGCTTATAGCCAAGAGTACTCCTGATATCGAAACCTGATGTTTTATTTTACAGAAGACGTTTCCTCTGCCTAAGATTCCTACCAACGTAGTGTATTACAAAAGGCATCTGTGTGTGTATAATTTAGTTATTCACAGTGGCAAAAACGGCAAAGGCCACTGCTACGTCTGCATTGAGGGTGAAGCTGGCCGTGGAGCACAGGAGGTTAGCAGCTACCTCAAAAAACATATCGAGGAAAATGTCACTGCGAAAGAACTTATTCCTTAGTTAGAACCGCGTGGTGTAAAAAATCGTAGCATAAAAAATAGTGTTGTTAGTTAAAACGGTTTTGCAAAGTCCCCCCACGTTGAAAAACATTACTTTGCGCTATGTTCTTCCATGGCACAGGTTTTTGCCGAATGACAGTGATTTTTGAGACAGGTGTGTGCACTGAAGCTACAACAACGGTTGTACAGCGTCGAAGATATTATGAGTATAGTGAAAGTATATCGTAAAAAGAATGCTTTGGTTGTTCACAGAGTCGAACGGAGAGAGTTCGTTGCAACATAAATGCTGGAAAAACAAATAGACGGCAAATGTAAATAGAGAAAACTGCAAAATAAATTGGATGAAGACAAGAGAAATTTGAATGAGAAATGACAAATCTCTAAGTATTTTTATGAAAAGCAACATTGAACAAGAGATTGCAGCTGAAATATATATTCAGGAAAATGAAAGAAGAGGGCGACCTTCTTCTCACCTGTTGAAATCGGGTGAACAATTAATACCACTGTGGCCAGGAGGAAAACCGAATTCTAAAGAAAAACTGGCGTACTTGAAATTTCTTCTGCCGCTGATTCCGAAAGATGCAAGACAATTGTTCCGGTCGTTTCTTTTGTGTCCCAGCCTCGTCGCCGCTTTTGTGTCTTGTTTCCGTCGTAGGTGTCGGTGGCCGAGTAGAAAGAGACCGACACAGGAATAAAGGATGCACGCTTGTGCAGGAACGAAGGTGAGCAGCCAGTGGGACAGCAGAAAATAGAAAGTAAATTAGTACGAGATATATATTTCACTGAGACTTAGTAACACTTAACTTTTACATAGCTCAGTACTGCAGAATGCTGATACATAGTTGAGCTAGAGGCCTGCCTAGTGCCTATCTGATTCCGAAGTGTTAACTGGTTCCTATCTCAGTCCCAAGTGAACGATGTCGTTCAGTGGTGGCCACGAGCAGAGTTGTAGCAGAGGGCGCGCGTGGCTGACGTCGTAAGAACGCCGCGCCTAGCGTGCATGGCGGCGCGCGGCGAAAGTAAGTGGCGCGCACTTTATACTTGTGCGACACCACAGTTTCGAAGTGATCCCAGTATGGAAGACGACGTCGATGGTTTCAATGGACACGGTGACTTCGACAGTGAATGCAAATAATGACAACACTTCTGATTTTGTTTTGTATAAGTATCATTATGTTTCATTTTAATGGGTTTGTACAGTAGGCCCATTGTGACGTACAGTATATTTGGTTACACTTACTTCCATTTTAGAATGTATGTAATGCTGTCATAGACATTCGTAGAGGATGAAGTGTCTGTAATGATATTTGCATTGTTACAATTGATTTGTGTCTCATACAATTTCATAAATAAAATATCAGTGTTACAAAATGATACAAGAACTTCAGTATTGTTTTTCACTATGCTTAACTTACAAAATGTAAGTTCCGTTTTCAGTAATGTGACGTCATTAAGTTGTTTCACGATATGAAAGGCATATGGTTTCCTAAGGCTTTAATAGACCTCATTCACAGTTCAATTACACATAATGAGACCAAAGAACATTCAAGTCCTTTAGTGCACTGATGTATAACAGAACTGCACAAGCAGCAATTAAGCATTAGTAGTATAACGACCATTTGTGATATTTTTTTCGTGTTGTTTAGCTTTTGCTTACGCTGATCTTCCACTAATAACAATAATAACCCTTCGTTTGTACAAGAAATTGGGAAACTTCAACAATCGATACATTTTTAATGGAACAGTAACTTTGGACGCCATTATCTCGCTTATGAAATTTTGGCGCTTGGTCTAGTTATACATAACACCGTTCATATGAAATACCACGTTTACTATGGCAATGTTTTGAACGAAATCCTATTGACACCAACAATATTTTCCTTGCTAGCCCGCAAATTGAATTCTGTGCCACAAAAGCTGTTTAGTTTTCGAGAAGATTTCTTTACATTGTTCGCAAAAAAAGGTAGAAATTGTTGCCTAGTAATACATTTACACATATAATTAATGGAATGCTTACTGTGGGCATCTTGCTTCTCCTTCTTAGAAGTAGGAATCTAAATTATATTTTAGTTGTGTGTATCTCTTTCCGTGATTTTCAAACCATCTTGGTACCCTACAACAAAATTTCGGATGCACGTTTCGCCCGTCGCCTTTTTCGTATGCGTGGTTAATCTGTTCTCCTTGCCATAGTCAAGAAGGTTCATGACGTTAACCGCAAGCCGTTGAACTTGTCCTCGTAGGTATTTTCTGTTTGCATCTTTCACGCTAGAACTGCTATGAAACAACGCACGCCACTTTACACGAGCATGACGATACCTGGTTATATATGCAAGTTAGTTCCCACTGCGGCCGCGTTAACATGTGGCCTTGACTGGTAATTCATGTTTACACTTACTGCGCTATTTATTTACAGGTACATTCTTTATTTCCTCTAAGGAAACAAGGTGGTTACTTCCGCCGGCCGCGGTGGCCGAGGAGACTGAGGCGCTCCAGTCACGATCTGCACGGCCACTACGGTCGGGGGTTCGAATCCCCCCTCGGGCATGGATATTTGTGCCGTCCTATTTCGTAAGTAGTTCATAAGTAGTTTGTAAGTTTAGGGACTGATGACCCCGTAGTTAAGTCCCATAAGCTGTACAAACATTTGAACATTTTTTTTTTTTTTTTTTTTTTTTTTTTGTTACTTCCTGCAAGCAAACAAGAAGGGCGAGTGATCAGACGTCCAGATTAAGTGGGAGTGTCCCGGTTTGTAGCCTCTAAAAATGTGTCCCGATTTAAAAGAAAAAAATACTGCCAATTTGTCACAATTTTCAAAGGATTATGTTAAAATATTTGTAAACAAGTTAAAATACTTTAAGACTAGCGCTTTTATACATTAACATTTCAGTATGATATTCCTTATGTCGGTACTCCTTGTTAGATGTGAAATTGTTGCTTACACTTTTTCCTTTGGTTTTTCTTGGCATTGTTGTCAGCGTCAGTTCCGCGAAGTTACCTTTGATACTTAAAATGCCGAAACGGAAGTCCAAGATTTTAGCAGAGCTGCAAAAGAAAATTCCTTGCTTCTGTTCCGCTGACAATGATTGACAGACGAGAGAAACAGATTTATTGTGAAAAGTGTTAGGTGTATTTTACTGAGCCGCTTTAACTTCAGTAGATATAGCTGTATTGATTTTTATGCATATCTGTTAGGCAAACCTGAGTTATTCAATGCAATTTCATCATCTACTGCCTCTCGAATCTCTGGAGCAGTCCTGAAGCGAATGGCACGAACTGGTTGCTTCATCTTCGGAATCAAATGAAAGTCACAAGGACTTAAGTTGGGGAGTAAGATAGATGGTGTAGTACTTCCAAGGTCCCATCGATAGAACAACCACAACTTGCAATGTATTATCGTGCATAATGTTATGGGACTTAACTGTGGGGTCATCAGTCCCTAAACTTACAAACTACTTATGAACTACCTTATACTAAAGACGACACAAACATCCATGCCCGAGGGGGGATTAGAACCCTCGACTAAAGACAACACAAACATCTATGCCCGAAGGAGGATTCGAACCTCGAACGCGGGAGGCCTCGCGATCCGCAACATGGCGCTCCAGAACGCTTGGATACTCCCGCGTGGCCCTTGCATAACAATGTGTGGGTTGCGTAGAAAGTGTTGCCGCTGCTTTCGCAAAGCTGTTCGCAGGTGATGCTCCAAAAACGAACAGTAATACTGTGCATTGACCGGGGTTGCGTAGACAAGAGCTTTCAAATCCCATAAATGAAAGTCAAGAGGGTTGAGGTCAGGAGAGTTGGAGGCCATGGAATTGGTCCGCCTCTAACAATCCATCGGTCACCGAATCTATTGTTGAGGAGCGTACGAACACGTCGACTGAAATGTGCAGGAGGTCCATCGTGCATGAACCACATGTTGTGTCGTACTTGTAAAGGCACATGTTCTAGCAGCACAGGTAGAGTATCCCGTATGAAAACATGATAACGTGCTCCAGTGAGCGAAGGTGGAAGAACATGAGGCCCAATTAAGACATCACCAACAATTCCTGCCCAAACGTTCACAGAAAATATGTGTTGATGACGTGATTCACAATTGCGTGCGGATTCTCGTCAGCCCACACATGTTGATTGTGAAAATTTACTATTTTATTTCAATTTACATTTAAAGAGAAATACTAAATTGGGCTCTAACATGGAAATAAGTGTTTCCGGAGGCATGTCCACATAACATATTTTCTTTCTTTGTGTGTGAGGAATGTTTCCTGAAAGTTTGGCCGTACCTTTTTGTAACACCCTACATATACAGGTTACATGTAATATATTAAATAAATAGGTATCTAAAAACCTTCCTGTGATACATTGCAACGTTGTGACAAATTTGGAGATCAATCGGTGAATAACTTTTAGAGATTTTGAAACGCACACTAACCAACACAACACTAAGGCAACAATTACGAACTTATGAAAATTCTTTGTATTGCTAGTTTAGGATCAGCTACTGGGAATATTTTGTAAAACAATTTATTTTGTCCATCGCAGTTGCACAATTTTGAAGTCAGTGGCTGGTTTCGCACTCTAACGTCCATTAACAAACCTTTTTCAAACCGTGATAATCGAATGCATGTTACAAATGGCTGCTAAAATCCTCTGTTAATACACATCACTAGTTACATTAAAAATGGCCACGGTGTCGGTCCCTGTTGCACTATCCATCTATATGGGTGTAATGGACACCGTAACAAATGCTTGTAAGACGATAACGAAAGAAAATAAACCATACGGGCGTGAGACATGTTCTTCTTATTGGCAGGTACTCTATCCAATCCACGGAGCTTTCTCACATACATAGTTACACCCTCTATAAATTTCTATCGCTAGTCCTTTCACTAGTAGCAATTTGACCGTTTACTTTCAGTTTTTCCCTAACCATACTCTCGGCAATCGCGACATATTTGGAGCAAGTCGAATATTTCTAAGAAGCAGGAACAGAAATATCATTCTGGTCGTTTCACTTGCAGAAATTTCTTTCTCAGTTTACCAGTCAGACAGAAGTCACAAAATGTGATTACTCATTCCTTAGTCAACGATTTCTTACATGTTCAAAAGGATGTAGGTTGTCACTGTTATTCATGGATTTGGAGTCTTGCACTGGACAAGGTAGCGTGGAGAGGTGCATGAAACCAGTCTTTGCACTGAAGACATCAACAACTACAAAAAATGTTCTTTTGTAACCCTAAGGGTCCTCACACTACCAAACCACATCAGTATACCCAGAAGACGGCCACTGTAATGTTGGCCGAAACGTTAGCCATCTTACATTATGACGCTGTACAACACCCAGAAAAATTTATGTCAACTGACTTTTGGAGTGGAAGCCAACGCAGTTATACTTAAACTAACTTATGCTGAAGAGAAGACACACACATACATACACACACAAACACACACACACACACACGCACACACACACACACACACACACACATGCCCGAGGGAGAGCTCGAAACTCGGTGGGGAATGGACATCAACGCGCAGGCAATACCGAAAACGTAGATAATGTCCTTAAAGTCGTAAAATAATGAAAATAATAAGCATTGAGTCATTTCCATATTAACCTATTATGTTCGTATAAGTTTGTAGTATTTCATATAAATTCAAATTTACTCCTTTGAAACAAATTTTGGTGTATACAAAAATTTTTTTATACAGGTACTTACCATAAAGTGCCATTTTTTGAACAGCTTCAGTTGGAGTTTTTACTGCAGTAGTAGATGTTCCAGTTATATCATCCTTCAGCAGGCTTTGATTTTTTTCTAATTGAAATAAATTAAGTTTCTGAAGCACTCTTCATCATTTCTCAAGTTAGCATACATTCCTTCAATTTCCCGTGTTTGGAATATCCTATGACGCCAAAGAGATCTTGTAAGCATTGTCATAAATTCCTCTTCCTCGTCCGCCAGCAAAGCTACAATATCAGTATCCATATTGCGTACTCCCATTAGCGCTCCATTCACAGATTGGACACACTTCAGTGGCGTGATCGCTGCTGTCATCATCGCAACTAAATACGCGGACAGCGGCGGAAATCGCAGCAAAATAGAACCCTTAAACCTACGAAATTAACAGAAGTAATCCATTGTCTTTTGGTATCGTTGTGATTGTCAATTCTAAAGTTATTTTCTATTTTATGTGCACTTTTACTTTAAATTTTTTCACAGTTCATGTCTGACGATAGGACACCGAAACGCGTAATATATTTCTATCTCAGTAAGCTTATATTTCTGTCTGTGAAATAGTGTGTTGTTTTTATTTCATTTTCCTCCAATAAAAACCTCTCTCTCTCTCTCCCACCCTCCCTCTTTCTTTCTTTCTCTCTCTCTCTCTCTCTCTCTCTCTCTCACTCACTCTCTCGCCGAATCCAACCACCGATCTGGAAGGGTGTATTGCTTTATATCGTTCATCGGAATCGGAATAAGAATTCGTGCTGTTACTGTAACGTGTTGTAGCAGTGCAGGGGTTGACCGTTTGCTGGCGCACTCCTTGGTGGGCGTGCACTCAGGTGGTGTTGGGGAGCAGGTTAGTTGTCAGGAGGCCAGACTCCTAACTGCCACTGTATGCCCTGCAGGAAGAGGTAGGGGCGGTCCCGGTGCTGCCGTTGGCGTAATCAAAGAATATTGTTCAGTAAAACATTTGTTCTGAAATGGTAAACATTGCTGCGTACACAGGGCGACCGGGTCGATGACGTCGGCGGCCTTCCGACGTACTGTGCGCTGACAGTGCGGCGGCGCCCGCAGTAGCTTAGCGGGCGGAGGTAGGCGCCCTGCTGCCACGCCGTTTGTTGTGGAACCATACGGAAGTACGGTGGAACGTGTGAATGAGAGATTCACACTTCCCGTTTGGTGGCTCTCGTTCCCCGCCCTAAGAGCTGCCTCATCTCATCTGCATACTGGACCGCGTTGACGGTTGTCGTGTGGACGTGATGTGTGCTGACTCCTGACCTAACGGTAGGTAGGTGTCTCTCCTAGGAACATTGAGGTTTAGGTGTGCTGGCCATGGAAGTCCTCACAGATTCTTCCTCTGCGTCCGTAGTCATAGCGCAGGAGTCGAAGTTACGCAGAACTCGGCATCCCGCCGTTGTCAGTTGATGTAGAAGAGTGCTGGAGTTCTGTAACATACTTGTACCGGCGTTAGTACACGTCAGGGAATCGAGTGCTAATGAAGAATAATCCATCGATTCGTCTGACCGACTCACTATGAGCTCTTGCTGGAGTATATACAGTGTGTGTGTGTGTGTGGAGCGGCTGATATTTTCCCTGCGCATTCACTCATGACAACATCGGCCCTGTCAAACGAATGTGTCGGTCTATTATATCTTGCCGTGTTCACTTATCAGGTTAGCTGGTGGTTCCAGAAGCCCCCCGTTGTTGCATTAGACTTACGTATTGATTCCTCACGTAACGAAGTAGCGTGATACCGCAAGCTTGTACTATTCCATTTAACGTCCTCTGATGCGTGCTATTCACTCCGGCGCGTGTGCGTCCATTCCTATTAGCTTGACCCAGTAAGTATTTCGCAAGGTAGCTACTGTTTCCGTTCCCCTTTCTGTCGACACACCCGTAACATTTCTACAGCAATCAACCCAAGACTTAGAAACTTTTACCGCTATACTCCTACTATAGAGCTGGCGTGCAACAGCAGAGATCCTTCTCATATCACAATTCATTAGCTGAACTGTTAATTTCAATATAGCTGAGTTATAAACTTCTGATTTGAAACGAAGATGGATCTTCATAAAGTAAGTTCACGACTTCAGACAACTGTTGCACCATCATCGCATATATAGGATACTAAGACCTTTATTATTATTTACGAATGTATGTCGAAGTTATGTTTATGTGTATAGTCCGCCGTTAGCATCACATGGGAAACTTCGGATATTGAGTAATTGTATATAATTACATATCGTATTAATCACAATACATTATTTGCAACACAAAGGGTCATCTATATAAGGAAGATAAAGTTCTGAATGAAATTTTTCAAACGCAACACTATCTCTCTGTGCTCATCTCTACTGACCGTGATGTCGACGGGACGTCAAACTCTATTCTCCCTTACTTATTCGTTCTTTGAATTCTGCCTTTATAAGTAAAAATTTTGAATATTTGTGGACCCTTCCGTCTGTTCTTGGTTTTCCTTCCTTGTGTTACACCATTCTCGTGAAATCCAGCGAATTTTATACAGGCTGAATCAAAATTCGCGCGCTCGGGCTTCGCAGCGCGATTTCTCACTTGCCAACAATAAAAATGTCTTCCACAAAATTTCATCCTGTGCATATTTCCGCCAATAAAGGGACGTCAAAGACTGAGATGGCTGTGTGTTCCATACGTCAGTGGATTTCATAATTACACCAACTAACTTGTATGGGATGTATTAGTCCTCTTGAGGAACAAAATGAGCATGGAAACCCATGCCCTAAAACGCCATTCAACGATGCTTCGCAGAGTCGAACTTACAGGCACCAGCTCCTGCCGCTAAACATCCCCTACAGCAACTTCGACGCTCTGTAGCGTAATTGGATGACGTTTCCGGGCGTGGGTTTCTATGCTCAATTTGTTCCTCAATACACATCCTCTACAAGTTTGTTGGTGTAGTAGTGTAATTGTGAAACACAGTGACGTATGGGACACACCCCCATCTCAGTCTTTGACGTCCATTTACTGCCGCCGGAAATATGCGCAGGACGAAATTTTGTGAGAGGGTTTTTTTTTTTTTTTTTTTTTTTAATTCCCTAGCAATTGAGGAATCGCTCTGCGAAGCCCGAGTGCGCGAATTTATATTCACCCTGTAGGCTATATACTTCAATATGCTCCTGTATTCCATATGCACATACTCCAAACTTATGTAATTGTTCTCCATCAACAATTCATTTCTAATGTCTTCCTCACTCACCTGTTCCCCTCCTACTTTTATTCGTATATGTAATATAATTTAATATGCAATTGTACTTGCTAGTACACTCACTAAGCCATTGTTTGTTTCAGCTTATTTGTTGAAAATTAGTGTGTAGTTTTTTCTTAGTTACAGTTTTGTTTTAATTGGTTGGACCTCTCTATTTATAAAATACTTAAAGGCTATATAGTCTATAACTGACAATTGTCTTTGTAAAATCTTTGTACTTGAACACAGCAGCTAGTGTGATGTGGATAATCTACAGTATTGTATGAAGATGGCCTAAGAAGCCGAAAGTTCACAACGAATTAAATATTATTGTGGAACATAGTGTATACAGTTATGTAATAAAAATTTTGAAAGTTTTACTGATGCTTAAGTCAGAATAACAGATGCAATTTAGTTTCAATAGCTAGCTTTTGAAAAAATGTCTTCATCTTGTGAAGAGTTAACGGAAATAAATATTTAAAAAATTGATTTGATTTCAAGGCATTTCCTTTTTGTAGCAAATATTCATGGGTAATATAACAAACACCGTTTAAATGAAACCAACAACGTCAAGTGAATATTTTAGTCCGATATTCAAACACAGATTTCCTGCTTTTAGCGAGCGGTCGCCTTAACCCTTTAGCTTTCCGGACACGTCTAATATCTGACCAATAATTGACATACACCGTGTTTTCAACTTCCAGTCTCTTCTTTGCTCAGATTTACGTGATTCACTCAAAGGGGATTGAACATCATTACATATAAAACATTGAAATAATAACTTTTACAAGTGAAAATACGTCATTGTCTACCGCATTCGTGGAGCATGTATCTGGCTCTACGCTCCAGAGAGCATGCCTCTCTCTCTCTCTCTCTCTCTCTCTCTCTCTCTCTCGTGTAATTAGACCAGTGGTGGAGGGAGAGGGCGGTGTACTGTATATAAGCGCCGGACAGGACCGAAGGCAGCATCAGTCATTGCCTGCCACACATCCACCACACACAGCAGCGCAATGAGGATCCTGGTAAGAGTGTGTGTAATTCTTTAGGCTTTCTCGGTGAGCTTATGATTTTACCGTATCTACTTCGTGATCATCAAGTCTGATCTTAAATTCATCTGTATTATCATCTCCGCTTCTTCTCATTACATATTCAAATAACTCTTGTAGTTTCTTATCAAATTGTTTTTATATAGGTTGAACGGTAATGTACCATTACTAACTAGTAACTTCATTTCTTATTGCCTCACAAATGGAGCGTCAGAGAAAAGGAGTTTAGGGTGAAACGATGGCGAAGTCTAAAGTAAGGTGGCGTCCGCCATGTACGTTACTAAATCATTGGTGTAGAAAGATGTTTCTCTAGTAAGTAAGGTTCAGTGTGCAAAATTTCACAGTCGTCGAAATAAAATTTTCATTAGAATCTGTTGTAAAGTACCCTCCGTGGTGTACCGCGGCGGCGCGGCCGAGCCGAGCGCCGTGGCTCAGCGCGCCCGGTTAGACGGCTCAACACCCTCTGTAATAATAATAAAAAATAAAAAATAAATAAATAAATAAAAAATTAAAAACGCATTGAGGCGCTATGCTACTATGCGCGAGGCTGTTTCTCGTCTGGTGTTCCAATTCTTCCTCAAGAATGGATGTTTGTGCCGTCTTTAGTATAAGCTAGTTCATAAGTGGTTTGTAAGTTTAGGGACTGATGACCCCGCAGTTCAGTCCCATAATCTTTACAAACACTTGAACATTTCTGAAACTTCCGTGGTGCACAGTACTATTTGTTATGTAGATAGCGCCCTTCCCCTCTTTTTGAAGGTGGAGTGTTCAAAATTGTGTCACAATCTGATGAACGGCATGGAAGCACATTAAATACGAATCTAATTACCAATTCCAAATTTTGTTATTTTCCTGCTGTTTCTTTGGGTTTTCCTTATTTTTATTTCAAAACTGCTGTTGTCTGAAAAAAAAGGAAAGAGAAAATTAAGTAGGTCAACACTATTTTTCAATTTTAGAAAAGAATAATTTTAATATACCACTATCGATACACGGCCATGTATTTCTGTAGCTTTTTGCACATTAAAGCCGCGGCGGAGTGGCCGAGCGCATTGAGGCGCTATGCTCCGATACGCGAGGCCGTTCCCTGCCGGGGGCTCGAATCCTCCCTCGGGCATGGCTGTTTGTGTAGTCTTTAGTAAGTCCCATAAGCGTAACCAACATTTGAATATGTTGAACACATTAAATGGAAAAGAAATACAGGTGAAATCAGTCATTTATAATCTGTGGAGTATCATAATGCGTTGTGAATGGGGTTTGGATATGCACCCTATACTTCCTACTACCCTTATCAAAGCTTTTCTACTTCTCCCCCTACCTACCTCCTCTCTCTCCGCACCTCCTTCTCTCCTTGTCCTTCTCCCCTTCGCTCCGCATCTTCTACCACTCTCTTTCTTCATCCGATCGATATTCCACCTCTTTCGGGTCATCTTCTTCCCCCTCCTCCACCCTCCTAACTCGTCATCACGCTTTGTTCTCCTCCCTGCTCTGTAAGTTAATTTTGTCCGCTCCCTTTTTACCTTATTACAAGTCTGTCGAACCTAGATACTTTTTCAGTGCTACCTTCAAGTCTATTATATCTGTGAAAGTTCTTGACTGAATACATAGAAATTTTGGCACAACGTTGCATTGTTATGCGTACATATTTTAATGTACAATTAAAAAAATTGCATTTACATAAGTATTGTAATGAGGTAACTTTGTCAGAAAAATTTCAGTTCTTTACATATAAGTTAAACGCATTTAAAAACAGGTACATAAAAAAACCTTCTGTATTAGAATGCAACGTTGTGTCAAAACTTTGTAAGCAGTCGTTCAAGATCTTTCGGAGATTAACGGTTTTGTATAAACGAACATTGTGCAATATACATATTTTGAAGATTTGTAAAAGTAGTATTAACAATAAAAATAAATTTCAGCTAGGTGGTGTCATATGAAATATTAATTTACAAATCACATATCGATTTCGCTCACATGATGGAACACCATCAGCGTAGGTTTCGAGTCATGAGGACTTTTGTACTCCGCATAAAACATTTAACAGTCAGTACAGTACATACCAGCGAAACAATTGGGTATTTTGACAATTGTCTGCACGAATTATTCCAATTTACATTTAAAGAGAAATACTAAAATGAGTTCTAACATGGAAATTAAGAGTTTCTGTACACATATCCACATAACATATTTTCTTTCTTTGTGTGTGAGGAATGTTTCCTGAAAGTTTGGCCGTACCTTTTTGTAACATCCTGTATATATGAATGATACGAAGATTATAAAGGAAAAATTCCTAGCAGGAAAAATATATGTAAAAAGTAGATGAAGTTTGCTTACCAGGCGAAGAAGCACAGGTATGTGGCAGAAAACATAAATAAAACAAACATAAACACACACATTTGCAAGCATTTGCAATTATCTCAGGCAAAGAGCAGAGAAGGAGAGAGAAAACGAAAAAGAAAGGATATGGGTTTAAAGGAGCGAGTGAGGTATCATTCAAATCCCGGGAGAGGAAAGACTTGCCTTTGGGGAAAAAGAATAGGTAAACAAACACACCCACACACATATACACAAAGGCAGACATAAAGGAAATACGTCCATAAAAAGTTCGTGTTTTATAATGCAGCGCTGAGTCATATTTTCAAATTCATCAGCGATTAACAGTTTCACACAAACGAAGATTTACATTTTTCTTATTATGTGTAGATTAACGTCTGATTCCTAAACAGTCCTTAAAGATGAGTACGGTACGCAGCAACAGGCATATAGCAGAGGCAGAAATATTCATAGTATTCCAAACAAATTTCAGGTGTTCGTGTTCCTGTTCGGACTGGCTCTGGC
Source organism: Locusta migratoria (assembly GCA_026315105.1). NCBI lineage: Eukaryota > Metazoa > Arthropoda > Insecta > Orthoptera > Acrididae > Locusta > Locusta migratoria. The sequence continues at coordinate 187,174,672 of CM048745.1, forward strand.
TGAGGAGAAGCAATTGGAGAAGCGGGGTCTGATTGGTTCGCTGGGTAGCTATGGCGGCGGTGGGTACGGATCGACCATCGGACACGGTATCGGCGCCAGCAGCTACAGCAGTGGCGGCATCGCTGGAGGATATGGCAGCGGCTACGGTGGTGGTTACGGAGGCGGCTTCGGAGGCGGCTACGGAGGCGGCATCGCCTCTGGCGTTGGAGGCGGCCAGGTGACCAACATCGCCATCACCAAGCAGGTGCCGGTGCCGTACCCGGTGCCAGTGCAGCGCACTGTCCCGGTGCCAGTCAAGGTCCCCGTGACGGTGCCGGTCAACAGGCCGGTCCCGGTGCCCGTGCCGCAGCCGTACCCTGTGCCCGTGCAGAGGCCGGTCCCGGTACCCGTCAGCGTCCCTAGCCCGGTGCCCGTACCGGTACCACAGCCCGTCGTCGTTAACCAGCCGGTGCCTATCGTCGTGGGAGGCGGAGCTGGCGTTGGAGGAGGACTTGGTGGTGGCATCGGAGGAGGACTCGGAGGCGGCATCGGCGGAGGAATTGGCGGAGGCTACGGAAGTGCCATCGGTGGCAGCTATAGTGGCAGCTACGGCAGCTCCATCGGCGGAGGCTACAGTGCTGGTTACTCCGGAGGCTATGGGGGCTACAGCAAATACATCCACTAACATCAGCAGCTGACATCCGAAACAGTACACGACGCCAGTCACACGAATATTGTAGTTTTATACTCAATAAAATATGGAGAAAAATTGTTACAACTTATTAAATTATCTTCACACTAATACTTGTACTGTAATTATTTCTGTATTCACTTCTGTTAGAGCAAGTACAAGGAAGACTGGCACTAGAGACTTACGCTGTAGGTGGTTTTAAAGCCATCGGACGTCATTTTTAATGTTTCAGAATGTTCAGATATTTAAACCTATTGGACCAACCTGCTATGGTCAGTAATCCATAGACTTACAAACAACTTAAACTAATGCTTTGGTGAGTCGAGTGTCAACAGCCATAATATATTTCATAAAATGCATTTTAATAACAATCAGCTGTTTATTCCAAACCTTATATATCTACCAGTTTCGTTCAATAGACCATCTTCATGGATAAAAAGGTTTTAAAACTGAATGGTAAAATGCATCAAATAAAATACATCTGACTGAGACAAACAGGAGTCAGTGTAACTAAAAGTGTTAAAAGAACAATGGTCATCTTAGGTAAAACCTATCAGTCAAACACAACATAAAAAATATTAGCCGGCCGCGGTTCATAAGTAGTTTGTAAGTTTAGGGACTGATGACCCCATAGTTAAGTCCCATAAGCTATACAAACAAGTGAACATTTTGAAATAAGTCTTCTTATTTTTTATGTTGTGTTTGACTGATAGATTTCATCTAAGATGACCACTTTATTTTTAACACTTTTAGTGATACTGACTCCTGTTTATCTCAGCCAGATGTATTTTATATGATGCACATTTCCATTCAGATTTAACACCTTTTTATTCATGGAGATGGTCTATTGACTGAATCTGGTAGATATATGTTTTGAATAAACAGCTGATGGTTTTTAAAAATGTATTTTATGAAACTTAAACTAACTTACACCAAGGGCAAAACGTACACAACACACACAGACACACAAAACCGTGCCCGAAGGAGGACTCGAACTTCCGGCGGAAGCGACCGCCCAGTGCACAGCATGATGCTTTAGACCGCCCAGAAGTAGCCCATCTTTAATGTTTCTAGGCAGTAGCAGTTTACCGTTTATGACTGCTTCTTCTTAATTTATGTCATGTGCAGGAAACAACCGGTTTAAATACTAGATATTAATCTGAACGGAAATCAATACGAATTTGAAATATGGAAACACGTCAGCTATTGCAGGCTATTGGAATAAGTTCAGTGGTGAAGTTCAAAATTTGTGTTGGACTCGGATTTCCCTCTTTGAGCCAACGGTCGCATTAACCAATTAGGAAATTCAGAGATGCATCCCGTCCTGCCGAAATTCTCAACATGACACACACTACAATGACAGGGACTCCTGCCTTCCTCTTGCTCGCAGCCTAACTGTATACCCAGAAGAACACAAACAAAGTATCAATAATATTGATAATTATATGCTACAAGCAGTCAAATGACGATTTCTGTGCGGATGTACACATGCACTTAATCTCTTTGGGAAATACTGGCAGCCGGCCGCAGTGGCCGAGCGGTCTGCGGCGCACCAGTCACAGTCTGCACGGCCGCTACAGTCGGGGGTTCGAATCCCCCCTCGGGCATAGATGTTTGTGTCGTCTTTAGTATAAGGCACTTCATTAGTAGTTTGTAATTTTAGGGACTGATGACCCTGCAGGTAAGTCCCTTAAACTTAACAAACATTTGAACATTTTTGTGACACTCCTTCCTACGCCGGATCTAGCTCTTTACTCACACGAAGTGATGAGTGCTGTCGACAAGGCTTCGCAAATCGATTCCGTATTTCTTGATTTTCAGAAGACTTTTGTCACGGTACCTCACAAATGGTTTTTAATTTAAAAAAAATAATAATAAAAAATAAAATTTGTAATTCTATGGGACTTCACTGCTGGGTTATTAGTCCCTAGCTTACAAACTAATTTAAACTAACGTAAGGACAACACACACATCCATGCCCGATGGAGGATTCAAACCTCCGATGCCGGCCGCGTTGCGCCAGTCACGTTCTGCACGGCCACTACGGTCGGGGTTCGAATCACGCCTCGGGTATGGATATTAGTGCCGTTCTTAGTATCAGCTAGTTCATAGGTTGTAAGTTTAGGGACTGATGACCCCGTAGTTAAGTCTCATAAGCTCTACAAATATTTGAAAATTTTTTTTGAACCTCCGACGCGGGAAGCCGCGCGATCCGTAACGTGGCGCTCCAGACCTCTCGGCTACTCCCGCGCGGCGGCTTTTAATCAAATTGCATGGTTATGGTATATCGCCCCAAATTTGCGACTGGATAGGTCTCCTGTCAGAGAGGACACAGTTTACAGTAATGCATCGACTAAAACAGAGATGATATCGGGCGTTCCACAGGGTACTGTTATCGGTGCTCTGCTGTTCCTTATTTACATAAATGATTTGGAAGAAAATCTAAGTAGCTCTCCTAAGTTGTTTGTTGATGACACAGTCATTTACCGTCTAGTAAAATCATCTGAAGATCAAAACAAGCTGCTGAACGATCTGAATATCACCATGGTGTAAAAATTGGCAGTTGACTCTAAATAATGAGAAGTGTGAAGTCGTCCACATGAGTACGAAAAGAAGTACGTTACACTGTATTTACAAGATAAATCAATCAAAAGTGAAGGCCGTAAACTCTACAAAATACTTAGGAATTACTATTACTTCAGACTTAAACTGGAAAGATCATGTAGATAATGTCGAGGGGAAAGGCGAACAAGAAACAGCGTTTTGTTAGCAGAACCCTTAAAATATGCAATAGAACTACTAAAGAAACTGCATACACCACCCTTTCCGTCTTTTTTTGGAGTATTGCTGCCCAGTGTGGGATCCTTATCAGGTGGGTTTGACGGAGTACATCGGAAGAGTCCAAAGAAGGGCAGCTCGTTTTGTATTGTCACGATCCAGGGAAGACAGCGTTACGGAAATGATACAGGATTTAGTATGGGAATCATTACAACAACGGCGCTTATCGCTGCGGTGTGGGCTACTCCAAAAACGGCGCTTATCGCTGCGGTGTGGGCTACTCCAATCGCCAACATTCTCCTCCGAACGCGAAAATATACTATTGACTCCCACGTACATAGGTAGAAAGGATCATCAGAATAAAATAAGAGAAATCAGAGCTCGAACGGAGAGATTCCGGTGTTCTTTCTTCCCGCGCGTTATTCGAGAATGTAATGGGAGATAAATTGTACAAAGGTGGTTCGATGAATCCTCTGCCAGGCACGTAAATGTGATTTGCAGAGTATCTCGTGTAGATGTATATGTAAATGTGGAATCCAGATCTATCTGAAATTTTGTCCGAAAGAACAGGTACCACATCAGAAAACAATACCTGCTCATAAAAGCGTGTTCGGTCTAGTAATGGATACAGAATATAGCCTGAAAAACATTGTAGAGATAGTAGTTTTTGCATTATCAAAAAATTAAACTTTTCTACTTCTCTTTTTCAGTATTCAAACATAGGTTATTCACTGTACTATTGATCCTGTGGTATCATTGATTATTTTCTTAAGTCTAGTTTAGCGTACTGCCGCTAATACTACAGTTATTACTGTTTATTTATTAAAAAGCCAGCTTTTATACCTGGAAACAATGTTACGGGCCTCTAATTCAAATTTACTGAATTTACGCAAAATACTAAATATACATCTTAATACTACTCACTTGGACCTTTCTTTTGACATCTTGTACGTAATGTTTGGTTAAGCCGTTTTCAAGAAATTGTTATTTTAATGATTATTGATTTAATATAATTCAAAAACTATTAACGTGACAGGAGACGCGTTTATATCAGCGCATCCGTTTAGTCTTTTAAATGAGCCTACGTGCTCCTTTGTATCATATATGTATCAGTAGTTATTAATTTTTAAGCGGTTTATTGCAAATTTCCCCACTGCCAAAGAGGGTTTCTCCAGCCGATCACCATTGAGTTTTATAACGGCCTGGATTATCCAGTCACGTGTCTATACACAAAGCTAGCTATCAGACGCTCATTTGACATATGAGAGGTGCCGCTAACTATTGACTAACCCCTGAACTACGGGGACTCAGTAGCTGTCGAAACACATCACGATCTCCGCATATGTGCGCAATTTACCACAGAATTGCAGACTTCAAGTGTCCTCACGAAACTGTCCCCTTACCATATACACAAAGATCTTGGTCGCAGTAATTTTTATTACATTTTACGCCTTTCGGTGTTCCATCGTCAGGTATGAACCGTGGAAAAAATTTAACAAACGTAAGTACATAGAATAATATAAGATACAAAAAAAAAAACAGGCCGACAAGTGGTGCCGGCGTATTGATCCTATGCGTTAAAATAAAATAATGTATGGAAATTAAAATAACCGACCTCATTATAAATGGGTGTTGGCTAAAGTATATATAATTCTAACATCAGGCTCTAGCAACCAAATTAAGAGACTATGTGCGGCTGTTCAGAATCATGCGTTAAAGTAAGGATCCTTGGCGATGGTTATGTAAGTCCAAATAAGGTAATACACGAATTAAAAGACTAACGATCAGGTCATGACAACAACTGCGTCTTGGTGAATATATACAATTCCAAAATCGTGCTCCAAGCAACCATAGTTGGGCACATTAAGAATGGGGGTGTGTAATGAAGGTTACTTATCAAATCAATCAAATGTTTGTTAAGCTTATGGGACTTAACTACGGGGTCATCAGTCCCTAAACTTACAGACTACTTATCAACTACCTTATACTAAGGACGGCACAAATATCCATGCCCGAGGAGTGATTCGAACCCCCGACCGTACTGGCCGTGCAGGCCGTGACTGGAGCGCCTTAGTCCCCTCGGCCACCGCGGCCGGCAAGGTTACTTACATTGTATTAATAGAGCATACATTTTAATCATGAAGATTACATACATTATATTAACCGAATAATACAATAGACAATAAAATGTTGCAAGCAGAAAACATGTGATACACAAATAACGCATACATACAATAAAAGCTGAAGCGACGAGCTTGGAAAACATAAGTTAGTAGAACATACAATGGGTAACTACTGTTTTATACTAGATGCATCTCACTCTTACGTCATCACGGCACTAAAGTCAGTCGGCCAGAGCATACTTCCCGGCAGATTTCCTTAATTTTTGTTTGTAACGATAGCTATTCATCCACAGATTTGTCACCAAGGATTACAATTTACATAACACTCGCCTTCTTTTTTTCTATACTCAGCCGGCCGCAGTGGCCGAGCGGTCTGCGGCGCGGCAGTCACAGTCTGCACGGCCGCTATGGTCGAGGGTTCGAGTCCCCCCTCGGGCATGGATGTTTTGTGACGTCTTTAGTATAAGGAGTTCATAAGTAGTTCGTACGTTTAGGGACTGAAGACCGCGCAGTTAAGGACCTTAAGCTTAAGAAATGTCTGAACATCTTTTCTATACTCAAACGCGATTTCCTTCTGCATATTTCTCATGGGGATGTCCTTGCTGTAAACTAAAGTCAGTTGGGCAGGCCGCTATATACGACCGATTTCCTTCATATTTTCTTTAAACGAAAGGTATTCATACGCAGATTTGTCATCAAGTATCAGGATTAAGTCTCTCCATCCTATATTTTTATTGGAACGCGCTGTCTTTCTGTCATTGCATTGAATATTTCAATCGGCTTGTTTTGCGATATCTTCGGTTTTAATTGAGGTACGCAATTATTTTTGGCCTTACAACACTCAGCGGATGAAGCTCTTTCATTTGCACTTTTAAACACTTGCATTGATTGATTCTGAAGAAATCTATGCATGAAAATTAACTTTACTTCGATTTTTCACATCATTTTTGTCATTCCATTAACGGTGCGAAGTATTCGCCCGGGTCCTCTACTGTATTATGATTTACATTCCTTGACCAATGTATCTACTTGTCTGCGAGTGCCACCTGTCGGCCTAGTATACTTGCTACCGGTTCGACACGCCAAAACCAGTAGAGAACATGTTACTTTAGTAGCAAAACCTACTTATGGTACTATTTCGCTGTGACTGCCGGACGTAGCTGCTCTCAGTCATGGCAATGGACCATAATATGTCCCTGCAACTGGTCGGCAGTCGCCGGCTGTGACGTCATCGCGACTGCCTCCTCTCGACCGCTCTGGAAGCAGTCTGGCAGTCGGGCGCGACTACCGAGTTTGTTGCAGCTGCATTAGACTGCGAAGCGCAACGTCGATGGAAGGTCTTAACGAGGATTGCGACAGTTAGTTGAGTATGTGAGCTGATTATTTGTATGAACATAAGCATACAGATTTTAAAAATTTGGCAGCAAAGGATAAGATGTGGAAGACGATAGCAGAAGCAATGAAGAAAGAACTTTTTTTTCCTTTTTCAACTACACTTTTATTTAATTCTGTTTACTTGGTACTGTGACATATGTTTTTTTTTTTTTTTTTTTTTTTTTTTTTTTTTCGATACTGAAGCTAGAAAAATACATTCATTCATTCTTTTGACAAATAATTGCAACAACAGCAGTTGTGAGCAGGAACAATAACGTATTTCCTTTACTGAGCCTCAGGTATTCTCACAATTAAAACAATTGGTTTGTAAGTTTACAGAAGTAATTCTTGAATTTATCTCGTACCCGATACCCTTCAGAAACGGAGACTCCCCCCTCTTCGAGTGAACGTAGTAATGTATTGTGGTTAACTGACGTCATTGTCAACTTCATAAAAAGGTCGTCCCTGAGGATGTTGTGTAGACAGCAACAAGCTGTAACGATCACAAGTGTTAGGGTTTAGATTCACATTTGTGTAAAACACTCGAAATACCTGAGACAAAAGTTCAAAAGAATTTTCTGAAACTCGACGAGCTAGTGACAATTTATAGTTGAAGGTAGCTTTTGATTTATCTTCCGCGCAGAGCTTCATAATATGTTTTCCCAAGCGGAATGCCTCGTCGCTAACTATGACAAATAGCATCTTGATCTCAGTCAATGGAAGCTCTTCATCTAATGGAAATACATCTCCGTTCGTGATCATAAATGCCGAACCACAGAGAGATGATACTAATACTACTTTTGCAAATAATTACTAATAATAACGTAAACACAGTGTAAAGAAAAGAAAAAATAAACAAGCAGAGTCATTTCCATATAAACATATTATATTCATATAACTATATACTATTTCATATAAATACAAAATTACTCCTCTGAAACAAATGTTAATGTTTACCAAAAATTTTATGCAGATACTTACCATAAAGTCACTGCCATTTTTTGAATAGCTTCAATTGGAGGTTTTACTGCACTAGTAGATGTTCCAGTTACATTTTCCTTCACCAGGCTCAGAACAAAATCAAACTCAGATGAATTAAGTTTCTGAATCACTCTTCATCATTTGTCAAGTGGCCAGTTACTAACAAAGGAATGGTCAGACATGTCATGCCGAAACATGTATTGATATTTTTAGCACTGTTAGTTATCATTGAAGGAAGTCTGTATGCAGAATGTTAGCTCCTGACATGACCTGGAAGTCACCCAAAAATAAATAAATAAATAAAATAAAATAAATAAAATCACGAAAATGGAGGTTTTTCCTGCTTAGCCCTTCCGGTGACGGCTGGCCAACCCTGGAAATGGGGAGTGAGCGTTGTGCGCATGGTCGGGAGGTGCGGCCGTCTTATCGCAGCGTTCACTAAAGAGGAATATCGTTGCACGGCTTTGGTGGAAAGGGGAAACGAATATTTGTTTTTGTGGCAGGCACTTCCTTTTCCTTTCTGGTACGTATTTCGAAACATACCGTCCTGAAACTGGTTAGAGATGTGAAACATATTCTGTACATATACATCTATACTCCGCAAGCCACTTTACGGTGAACATTCAATTTCCCCTCACAGGTGATGGCAAACCCTGTTAATGTTTTGCTGCTTGCCATGGAGATATACCACAGAAGTCATATGAAGCAATCAACATAATACACGCGTGAAGACTATGTGATGTGCGACATGGTAGTTAAACTTCTAGACGAGCATGTAAATAGCACAGACATGTAGCTAGAAACAACTGAAACACTCGATATTGCAGACTGTCAAGCTACAGACGGCGAAGAAACGGAAGAAAGTTGCACACATGAAGACTCTTCGAGTGATAGTGCCACGTACCATCATCAATTAGCTCCGAAAGCAACACCAACAACTACAATTACATTATCAGCAAAGAAGTATTGGTTGAATGAAAGTGGGAAGAAACGCTTACGTGTCAGTACTGTTCAAAATATATATCGCTTTGTCCGTTCTGAAAGGGAATTGTATAGATGAAAAAAGGAAGTCTCTGGACGACGTAAGAGTCGACTGGAAATTGCGACGGAGATAAATGCGCGACTTTTTGAGCAATTTACCGATGACAGACGACAGTCACTGAGTGTCAGCGACACAACTTTGTTTGACTTAGCTTTAGAGATTGCCAACGCAATAGGCGCTAAAGAATTTACAGCTTCTCAAAGGTGGATTAGTCGCATCAAAAGATCACATAAAATTGTGGCACGAAAAATAATAAAATTTGTACCGAGAAAGAGGTCGGAAAATGAAATGACTCAAATGGAAATGATAGAAGCTTTTCTTTCGACAGCAAAAAATAAGATGGCCAGTTTTAGTGAATCTTACGTTTACAATGCAGATCAGTCAGGTTTTCAAAAAGAAATGTGCGAAAAAAACACTATCACTCAAAGGGGAAAAATAAAGTGGGAGTGCTGGAGTTCTATAAGATACCAGTACTGGCGTTAGTATTTGTCAGGGAATCGAGTGCTAATGAAGAGTAAGCCATCGATTCGTCTGACCGACTGACTATGAGCTCAAGTGCTGGAGTATACATAGCGTGTGTGGAGCGGCTGATATTTCCCCTACGCACTCAGTCATGACCACATCGGCCCTGTCATACGAATTTGTCGGCGTTTTACACCTTGCCGTGTTCACTTAACAGGTCAGCTGGTGGTTCCAGAAGGCTCCGGATACAAGTTGTTTTGTGTCCCAACTTCGTCGCCGCTTTTGTGTCCCAGCCTCGTCGTAGGTGTCGGTGGCCGTTTGGAACGAGACCGACACAGTAACAAAATAGCACGCTGGTGCAGGTACGGAGGGGAGCAGCCAGAAACTATAAACACTTGAGTAAATGAGAAAGAGATATATATTTCACAGAATATAACAATACTTAACTTTTACATAGTACTGCAGAATGTTGATACATAGTTGTTAGAGGCCTGCCTAGTGCCTGTACAATAGCAAAGTCTTCACTGGTGCCTATCTGATTACGAAGGTCCTATCTCGTTGCTATCTCAGTCCGAAGTGCCCGGTGTCTTTCCGTGGTGGCCACGAGCGGGGTTGCAGCAGAGGGCGCTCGTGGCTGTCGTCGTGAGAACGCCGCGCCGTGCGTGCATGGCGGCGCGCGGCGAAAGTAGGTGGCGCGCACTTTGTACTTGTGCGACACCACACCCCTCCCCCCCAAACCGCCGCGCCGTCGTGGCGTAGGGCTGAGGGCCACGGCGACGGCACTGGGAGGAGGGCCTGGGCGGGGGCGTTACTGGTGGGACGGGCGTCGTAGCTGAGGCCGGGATCGAGACGCCGTCCGCGCCCCGGCATCTGCCTTGAGATCCTCCAGGGAACCCGCCGAAACCTGGGGAAGGGCGCCCGCCCCCGCTCAGAGGGAGCAGGTCATCTTCTTCTGAGGTGCGTGGCCCAAGCTGGGGGGGCCCGCACGGTCCCGGAGTCCCTCTCGGTGACGCTGTCATCTGCGGCGGCGACATCGGCGGCGATGACTGCGTCGGCGGTACGTCGACGTCCATAGGGATCTCGTAGTCCGGGGACGAACGATGTGGCTGTGCTCCCTGGCGGTGAACTGGGTCTGGAATCAAGAAACCGGAGACAGGATCACGCGGCCTATGCAGACGCAATTGGTTTGCGTGGCGCCGCAGCTCCGACCCTGTGGAAGAACGTACAACATACATAGTGCTACCGAGCACGCGCTGAATGGTGCCCGGCAACCATGTCTTCTTGTTTCCAGCAAACATCCTGTACAGCACCGGCGTGGAAACCTGAAAACGCGTAGCGCCATACGAACCGACTCGGTGCGTGGGAGGCTGCAGCAGGTGAAGGAGAGTGCGGTGACGGCGGCCGTGTAGCAGCTCGGCAGGAGACGGGCCGTCACGTGGCATGCACCGATACGTAGACAGGAAAATTTGAAGAGCTTGCTGCCTGGAGTGCTGACCTTTCATCTTCTCCATGTGAGACTTGAATGTTCGAACGAAACGTTCTGCTTCACCATTGGACTGAGGGTGAAAAGGTGCGGTGGTTATATGCTGAATGCCATTCACACGACAAAACTGTTGAAATTCCGCACTAACAAACTGAGGTCCATTGTCACTGACGATAGTTTCAGGCAAGCCTTCGATGCAAAACACTGATGTTAAGGCACTGATTGTACTAGAAGCTGTCGTTGAGTTCATGGCAATCACAAAAGGAAACTTGCTGAAAGCGTCTACAACAATTAACCAGCGCGTATTCCAGAAAGGTCCGGCAAAGTCAATATGTAAACGTTGCCATGGTCCCTTGGGGCGTGGCCAGTCTGAGAAACGTTGCGGTGGAGCCGCCTGATGCTCCGCACAAACAGTACACTGTGACGTCATGTTCTCTATCTGAGCGTCCATACCAACCCAGGTACAATGACGTCTGGCCAGTTGCTTTGTCCTGACAATGCCCCAATGTCCTTGATGCAGGAGGCGTAACACTTCTCGTTGTAGGGAACGAGGAACAATCTTGTTTGGTCGTTGTCCGTATGTAACAACAGAACACCCTGACTTAAAGACAATGCATGCCGTTGTGCAAAATAACGGCGAACCAGAGGCCGATCAATGTCTTTGGCTCTGGCAGGCCACCCTGAGCGAACAAAACGTGCTACCACACTTAGGTCTGCATCCGCAGCTGTTTCCTGTGCAACCCGACGAGAGTTCAAAGGAAAGTCTGCGACAGCGGAAGCATCTCTGGAGTCTATCTGACAACATGCAATTTCTGAAGAATAAAATGATACATCCTGGCCAACCGGAAGTCGGGAAAGTGTGTCCGCGTTGGCGTGTTTAGTGGTAGGTCGGTACGAAATCTCATACTGATAATTAGACAATATCAAGGACCATCTCTGAAGCTTTTGTGCCGTACGTGGCGGAATTGGCTTTGTGGGTGAGAAAAACGACGTGAGAGGCTTGTGGTCCGTCAACAAATAGAATTTTCTGCCATAGAGATAATGATGAAACTTTGTGACGCCGTAAATGATTGATAAGGCCTCCTTTTCTATCTGACTGTAATTCTGTTGCGTCGGCGTCAGTAGCTTGGATGCAAAGGCAATAGGACGATCGTGAGAACCAATACGATGTGAGATTACTGCGCCCAGACCGTACGATGAGGCGTCAACTGCTAACACTACAGGCTTCTGGGGGTCAAAGGGAATCAGACATGCATCACTGAGTAGTGCAGACTTTAAGTTGTCAAAGGCAACCTGGCAATCTTTGGACCAAACAAAAGGAACATTCTTCCTACGTAAGTGATGCAGTGGAGCTGCAATCTGAGAGGCATTGGGAATAAATCTGAAATAATAGTTAAGCTTTCCCATTACTGGTTGCAATTCATGCACATTCTTAGGAGGAGGCAAGTCTTTGATTGCTCGAAGATGTGACTGTAAGGGATGAATCCCTTGGGCATTAATCACATGGCCTAGGTACTCTATTTCAGTTTGAAAAAACGAACACTTTGCTTTATTACAGCGTAGACCTGCTGCAGTCAACACTTTGAAAAGACACTCCAGGTTTGCTAAATGTTCTTCAACTGTACGTCCGGATACCACAATGTCATCTAAATAGTTCGAGCAACACGGTACAGAAACTGTCAGCTGTTCCAAAAAACGCTGAAAAATAGCGGGAGCGGAAGAACTGCCAAAGGGTAGGCGTTGAAATTGAAAAAGGCCCATGTGAGTATTAATGACGAAAAACTTTCTTGACTCGTCATCAAGTGGAATTTGTAAGTATGCCTCTGCTAAATCAATCTTGGAAAAGAAACGAGACTGTCCTAATTTGTCCATCAGTTCATCAGGTCTGGGCAGGGGATAAGTGTCTACAATTGTTTGACTGTTCACTGTTGATTTGAAGTCCGCACAGAGACGAAGTTTTCCTGACGGCTTGGGTATAATTACTATAGGCGAGGCCCACTGACTCGCAGAAACAGGAGAAATCACACCACTATCTTGCCAACGTTTAAGTTCTTCGGCAACTGTATCACGCAAGGCGATAGGCACTGGTCTAGCTTTACGAAATTTTGGAACTGCAGATTCTTTTAAAGTTACATGTGCCACGAAGTCTTTTGCACAACCTAGTTCCGGCGAAAACAAGTCACTATATTTGTCACACAATGCATTGACTTTATCCTGAGGCACTATTGACGAAATGTGAAGCACATCTCTTTGAATTGATAAACCAAACAAGTCAAAAGCATCTAGTCCAAAAATGTTCTGGGTAGATTTGGCCTGAAGAACAACAAAAGCAACTGTTTTCGTAACACCTTGAAAAGAGGCAGGCAGGCTACACGTTCCTAGCACGGGAATATTTTGACCTGTATAAGCTGTTAACACTTATTGACACAGCGATAATTTTGGCGAACCCAGAAGTTCATAAGTATCTTTATTAATTAAGGTAACAGCGGAACCAGTGTCGAGCTGAAATTGCACAGTCTTATTGTCAATGGAAAGATTTACAAAAAGTTTGTGCTTCTGGCGCACGACAGGTGCGTGAATGTGGGCCACGTCTGCTACGGTTTGTTTACTGCCCTTGCGCGGGCCGCATAGTGAAGTAAGCGGCGCAGACTCGGCACGCAGCGGATTAACAACACTGTCACTAGATGGCACTACCGCCGGATCGGCGTCCGCGCAAGCCTGCGAAGCTACTCCAGATTTATTACTACTGCACTACACTTTTGAGTAGCTACTTGATGTCTACTGTCACTAGCTACACAGTACTGGGCACTATTACAAGGAGCAGTTGCAGAAGGCACTATTTTCACTACAGGAATGCACTGTTCATAGTCATTTTGCTTGTCCCGAACCCGTTTCCGTTGCACTGTTTTACGCGCTCGTTGGCGCTTGCTACGTGATGCACTATATAGTTTTGCCATAGGCGCAGAACTAATTTCTTGAAATTGAGATCCAAGGAAAGCATTGTTCAATTCCACAGCCCGTATAACATTTACAGAATGAACTGTTCTCGCACTTTACGAAGCACCGTTTCTAACGTTACTGTTCTTTGAGTTCTTAATTTGCATACACACAGACTGCACATGTCCTGATTTGCCACATTGATAACAGGTTGCGTTGCGACTAGGGCAATGAGCACGCTTGTGGCGAGACACACACTGGGGGCAAGACTTACGAACATTGTTCTGAAATGAGCGTTGGCGCCCGTTATGCAAATTACTGTGTCTAACACTACGGGGCGACCTTTGCGTCGCACTTTTACTCTGGCTACTGTTCACTGTCTGTTCAGCACGGCCGGTAGAAAAATAAGAATCACTAGTGCTATACTGAGAACTACGGCTAGGAAAGCGTCCGTTGCGGCGCACTGAATTTACACTGTGGCTTTGCATTTCTACATCAGCTAAGTCAAAAGTATCATGCGCTTCTATAAGCTGTAGTACACTGTCTAATGAGGGGTCAGACTGTTTCAGAATTGCTGCTCTAATTCTGGGGTCCTGAATATTCTGCGTAATCGCATCCCTCAACATCACGTCACTATACGAAAGTCCACAAGAGCAAGTAAATTTACATTGGCGGGTTAAGCCCTTCAATTCCGTAATCCACTCTTGGTGTGACTGCTGCGGTAATTTTTTAAGTCTGAAAAATCGGTATCGTGCAGCGGCTACAAGAACTTTTCTCTCATAATGAGCATTCAGTGCATCTACAATTTGTTCAAAGTCTACATCACGAGGAGATGCGAGAGGGAAAAGTTTTTGCAATAGTACGAAAGTCTGGGGGCCCACAATCGATAAGAAAAGGTTCTTCACTCTCTGACCTGTAATTTGATGAGCCGCGACGAGTTCTTGAAACTGTGCGAAATAGTCGCTCCATTCTTCCTCACGTTCGTCGTACTGGCGAAACGTCGGAAGCGTTGCGGCGCCAGGTGTGGGCTGCTGATGTGACGACCGTTGTTGTTGGTTAGCTGCCTGCGCTGTGAGCTGGGACACCGCCTGGAGGAGTTGCGTTATTTGCGCCGTCTGTAACTGAATAATTTCCATTAAGTTTGGGTTCGGGGTAGTGGCCATGATGACCGATTAGGCGCCGCGCATACAAGTAAATTATAACAAAACACAAATGCAATATGAATGAGGACGCTCTGCAACAAAAAAAGTCCACAAACACGTAACTGAAAATGTTCCCCCAAAATCTTATAATAAGGGTGGGTGGGCGGGAGCAATTTCTGCGTGCTCCGACTGCTGCTGTCTGGCTGCTGCAAGCGGGCTGGTCCAAGGTTCTATCACTCCTCGTCGCCACTTTTGTATCCCATCCTCGTCGCCACTTTTGTGTCCCAACTTCGTCGCCGCTTTTGTGTCCCAGCCTCGTCGTAGGTGTCGGTGGCCGTTTGGAACGAGACCGACACAGTAACAAAATAGCACGCTGGTGCAGGTACGGAGGGGAGCAGCCAGAAACTATAAACACTTGAGTAAATGAGAAAGAGATATATATTGCACAGAATATAACAATACTTAACTTTTACATAGTACTGCAGAATGTTGATACATAGTTGTTAGAGGCCTGCCTAGTGCCTGTACAATAGCAAAGTCTTCACTGGTGCCTATCTGATTACGAAGGTCCTATCTCGTTGCTATCTCAGTCCGAAGTGCCCGGTGTCTTTCCGTGGTGGCCACGAGCGGGGTTGCAGCAGAGGGCGCTCGTGGCTGTCGTCGTGAGAACGCCGAGCCGTGCGTGCATGGCGGCGCGCGGCGAAAGTAGGTGGCGCGCACTTTGTACTTGTGCGACACCACAAGTTGTTGCGTTAGACTGAGGCATTGTTTCCTCACGTAACGAAGTGACTTGATACTGTTCCATTTCAGTTTGCTGATACGTGCTATTCAGTCCGGCGCGTGTGCGTCCATTCCTGTCAGCTTGGCCCACTAAGTATTTCACATGGTAGCTACTGTATCCGTTCCCCTTTGTGTCGACACACCCGTGACGTTTGCACAGCAATCAACTGAAGACTTAGAAAATTTTACCGCTATACACCTACTACAGAGCTGGCTTGAAACAGCAGAGACCCTTCTCATATCACAATTCATTAGCTGACCTGTTAATTTTAATATAGCTAAGTAATAAACTTCTTATTTGAAACGAAGATGGATCTTTATAAAGTAAATTCACGACTTCAGACGACTGTTGCACCATCATAGAAAGTATAGAATGGTAAGACCTTTATCAATTATTATTTACGAATGTATGTCGAAGTTATGTGTATGTGTATTAGTCCGCCGTTAGCGTTACATGGGAAACTCACACATGTTTGTCACATATAGTATTAATTACAATACATTATTTGCAACACACTGGTCCTATATATATATAAGGAAGATAAAGTTCTGAATGAATTCTGGCTCCTTAGGTAAAATTTTTGAATATTTATGAACACTTCCGTCGGTTCTTGGTTTTCTTTCCTTGTGTTACATCATTCTCGTGAAAACCAGCGAATTTTAATATACAGAGAGAATCAAAATTCGCGCACTCGGATTTCGCAGCGCGAGTCTTCACTTGCCAACAATGAAAAATGTTTCCCACAAAATTTCATCCTGCGCATATTTCCGCCACTAAAGGGACGTCAAAGACTGAGATGGCTGTGTGTTCCATACGTCAGTGTGTTTCATAATTACACCAACAAACTTTTATTAGGGATGTATTAGGCAAGTTCACAACTAAATAAATATTAATGTAGAACAAATATATAATGTATACAATTATTTAATAAAAAATTTGACAGTTTTACTAATGCTTAAATGAGAATAACAGATGCAATTTAGTCTGCATAGCTAACTTTTGAAGAAATGTCTTTATCTTCTGAAGAGTTAACGGAAATAAATATTTACAGAATCGATGTGATTTCAAGACATTTCCTTTTTGTAGCAAATATTTATGCGTAATATATCAAACAGTGACAAATAATCATTTTATATACTGACGTTTAAATGAAACCAACCGGGTCAAGTGAATAGTTGAGTCCGATATACGAACCCAGATTTCTTGCTTTTAGCGAGCGGTCGCCTATCCGGACACGTCTAATATCTGACCAATAATTCACATACACCGTGTTTCCGACTTCCGGTCATTCCTTTGCTCGGATTTACGTGTTTTACTCAAAGGGGATTGAACATCATTACATATAAAACATTGAAATAATAACTTTTACAAGTGAAAATACGTCATTGTCTACCGCATTCGTGGAGCATGTATCTGGCTCTACGCTCCAGAGAGCGTGCCTCTCTCTCCCGTGTAATGAGACCGGAGGTGGAGGGAAAGGGCCGTGCAGTGTATATAAGCGCCGGACAGGACCGAAGGCAGCATCAGTCATTGCCTGCCACACATCCACCACACACAGCAGCGCAATGAGGATCCTGGTAAGGACGTATCTATTCTTTAGGCTTTCCCGGCGAAGTGTTCTGATGATTTTACCTTTTCTACTTCTTGATTACCAAATTCGATCTTAATTTCATCTGTAAAAATTGCCGCTTCTTCTAATTACATCAACAAATAACTCCTGTAGTACCTTATCAAATTGTTGCTTTGATATAGGTTGAATGGTAGTGTATGTATCATTACTAGTGCCGGCCGCGGTGGCCGAGGTGACTGAGGCGCTCCAGTCACGGTCAGCACGGCCACTAGGGTCGGGGGTTTGAATCCCCCCTCGGGCATGGATATTTGTGCCGTCATAGTTCGTAAGTAGTTTGTAAGTTTAGGGACTGATGACCCCGTAGTTAAGTCCCATAAGCTTCACAAACATTTGAACATTTCCATTACTAGTAACTTCATTTTTTATTGCCTCACAAATGGAGCGACGGAGAAAACGAGTCTAGGGTGAAGCGATGGCGAAGTCTAAAGTAAGGTGCTGTCGGCTATGCAAGTTACTAAATCATTACTATAAAAAGAAATAAAATTGTCATTGGAATCTGTTGTAAAGTACCCTCCGTGGTGCACGGTACTAATTGTTATGTAGATAGCGCCCTTTCCCTCTTTATGAAGATTGAGTGTTCAAAATTGTGTCACAATCGGATGAAGGGTATGGGAGCGCATAAAATACGAATCTAATTACCAATTTCAAATTTTTTTCTGTTGATTCTTTGGGCTTTATTTCAAATCCGCCCCTGTCTGAAAAAAAGAGAGAGATTTTAACAGGTCAACGTATTTTTCAGTTTCAGAAAGAACCGAGTGCATTGTGGCGCTATGCTCCGACGCACGAGGCCGTTCCCCGTCGGGGGTTCGAATCCTCCCTCTGGCATGGCTGTTTGTGTTGTCTTTAGTATAAGGTAGTTTATAAGTATTTTGTAAGTTTAGGAACTGATGACCCCCTTTAAGTCCTATAAGCTTAACAAACATTTAAATATTTTGAACAATGAAAAAGAAATACAAGTGAAATCAATCATTTCTAATCTGTGTAAATGCGTTGTGAATGGGGTTTGGATATGCACCCTACACTCCCTACCTACTATTCTCTCTCTCTACATCTCCTTCTCTTATTCTCCTTCTCCTCTTCCTTCCCCATCTCCTACCACTCTCTTTCTTCATCCGATCCACGTGTCGCCTCCTCTTCAGGTCATAACCTCCTCTTCCCTCTTCCCCCCCCCCCCCCCCACTCCTCGTCGCGCTCACTTTGTTCTCCTCCCAGCTCTGTGAGTCAATTTTGTCCGCTTCCTTTTTACCCTATTACAAGTCTGTCGAACCTAGAGACTTTTTCAGTGCTATTGCAAGTCTGTTATATCTGTGCAAGTTCTTGACTGGATACATTGAAATTTTGGCACAACGTTGCATTGTAATACGTGCATGCTGTAATGTACTATTTAAAAAAAAATTGCATGTACATAATTATTATAATGAGGTAACTATGTCAGAAAACTCTCAGATCTTTATATATAAGTTATATGCCTTGTATTTAAAAGCAGGTACATAAAAAACCTTCTGTATTAGAGTGCAACGTTTTGGTAAAATTTTGTAAGCAGTCGTTCAAGATCTTTCTGAAATTAACGGTTTTACACAAACGAACATATACATTTTTATAACATTGTGCAATATACATATTTCGGAGATTTCTAAAAGTAGTATTTACAATAAAAATAACAAATTGCAGCTAGGTGGTGTCATATGAAATATTTATTTTAAAAATCACATATCGATTTCGATCACATGATGGAACATCATGAGCGCAGGTTTCGAGTCATGAGGACTTATGTACTCCGCGTAAAAACATTTATCAGTCAGATCCATTAAAAATCTAATGAAAAAGGTATTTCTAGTGAATGTTAAAGTGTTACTACTACTACTTATATCTGTAGGTGCCATTTTTAATTTTAGTGTAAAAACTACTGACGTTTTTTAAGGTTCTAGAAAATTACTAGTTGCTCTTGTGAGGAATGATGATGTCAGAAAAGAAGGTCTGGAGTCTCTTCCAGAGAGGGACGTTCAGGACATGCAGTCTTGGAGAGGCATCTAAATAGAGATTACGGTACTTTGTATATTTCTGAGTTTTCATTTCTCTCTTCCAGAGAGGGACGTTCAGGACATGCAGTCTTGGAGAGGCATCTAATAGAGATTACGGTACTTTGTATATTCCTGAGTTTTCATTTTAAACTTTCAACATGCAGTACATACGTTTATATGTTTTATGGATCTGACGGATTTAAGTTTTATGCGGAGTATATTATTCATGACTCGAAATTTGCAACTGATTGCGTTCCATAATGTGAACGAAATGGATATGTGATCTTATTAAAATAAATATTTCATACCACACCACTAATCTGAAATTAGTTATTTTTCTTATAATAATGTGGTGGTCTGGCATATTATCCATTAAGGAGTCGACTTGCAAGTAATATTTACTTTGGATCTAGCACATAAAATGATGTTTCTAAAAGCAAATCCACGAAAGTTTTTGAAGGAATGCTCTGAAATTTTGACACAACGTTCTCCTGGAATACGCGCGTTCTATACATTATTTTTAATATGTAACATCAAGGTAAAGCAGTCAACAATCCGAACATTGGTTTGAACACCACAGTGCTTTACTAGGCATGGTCCTGTTTGGAGGTATTATGCCGTTCCCTTCCTCCGACCTTCGAACTGACTTACCCAGACAGATATACAGGGACTTACAGTTAACGTGGGTTCCGAACCATGGTGCTACTCGGCATTTTTCACATTGGCAACACTGCCAGAGGTGAAAGTAGTGGAAAGTGACAGATAAAAATCCTAGGACCTGGCGGGGATCGAACCCGCGTCCTTTGGATTTGCAGTGTGGCACTCTACCACTGTGGTACAGAGCCGCACATACGCAATGTATATGCATTTATATAAGGTTTATACTGGGGAAAGTTGTAAAAAAAATCGCAAAATGTTACATAAAAGGCGTACATGTACATTAAGGAAATAGGTCCATAAAAACGTTCGTGGTTTATATTGCAGCGTTGTGTCAAATTTTCCGATCCATCAGAGATTAATACATTCACACAAACGAAGAGCCGGCCGCGATGGCCGAGGGGACTGAGGCGCTCCAGTCACGGTCTGCACGGCCACTACTGTTGGGGGCTCGAATCCCCCCAAGGGCATGGATATTTGTGCCGTCCTTAGGATTAGTTAGTTCACAAGTAGTTTGTAAGTTTAGGGACAGATGACCCCGTAGTTAAGTCCCATAAGCTATACAAACATTTGAACAAACAAACGAAGATGTACATTTTTGTCATTATGTGTAGATTAACGTTTGATTCCTGAACAGTCCTTAAAGATGAGTACGGTGATCAGTAACAGGCCTATATCAGAGGCAGAAATATTCATAGTATTCCGAACAAATTTCAGGTGTTCGTGTTCCTGTTCGGACTGGCTCTGGCTGAGGAGAAGCAAGTGGAGAAGCGGGGTCTGATTGGCTCCCTGGGTAGCTATGGCGGCGGTGGGTACGGATCGACCATCGGCCACGGTATCGGCGCCAGCAGCTACAGCAGTGGCGGCATCGCTGGAGGATATGGCAGCGGCTACGGTGGTGGTTACGGAGGCGGCTTCGGAGGCGGCTACGGAGGCGGCATCGCCTCTGGCGTTGGAGGCGGCCAGGTGACCAACATCGCCATCACCAAGCAGGTGCCGGTGCCGTACCCGGTGCCAGTGCAGCGCACTGTCCCGGTGCCAGTCAAGGTCCCCGTGACGGTGCCGGTCAACAGGCCGGTCCCGGTGCCCGTGCCGCAGCCGTACCCTGTGCCCGTGCAGAGGCCGGTCCCGGTACCCGTCAGCGTCCCTAGCCCGGTGCCCGTACCGGTACCACAGCCCGTCGTCGTTAACCAGCCGGTGCCTGTCGTCGTGGGAGGCGGAGCTGGCGTTGGAGGAGGACTTGGTGGTGGCATCGGAGGAGGACTCGGAGGCGGCATCGGCGGAGGAATTGGCGGAGGCTACGGAAGTGCCATCGGTGGCAGCTATAGTGGCAGCTACGGCAGCTCCATCGGCGGAGGCTACAGTGCTGGTTACTCCGGAGGCTATGGGGGCTACAGCAAATACAGCCACTAACATCAACAGCTGACATCCGAAACAGTACACGACGCCAGTTACACGAATTTTGTAGTTATATACTTAATAATATAAGGAGAAAAATTGTTACGACTTATTCAATTTTCTCCACACTAACCCTTGTACCGTAATTATTTCTGTATTCACTTCTGCTAGAGTAAGTACAAGGAGGGCTGGCACTATCGATTTACGCTGTAGGTGGTTTTAAATTGGAAAGAACACGTAGATAATGTCGTGGGAAAATCGAACCAGAGACTGCGTTTTATTGACAGAACACTTAAAAGATGCAACAGAACTTCTAAAGAAACTGGATACACTACGCTTGTCCGTCCTTTTATGGAGTATTGCTGCCCAGTGTGGGATCCTTATCAGGTGGGCTTCACGGAGGACATCGAAAGAGTCCGAAGAAGGGCAGCTCGTTTCGTATTGTCACGATACAGGGGAGACAGCGTTACGGAAATGATACAGGATCTGGGATGGGAATCATTACAACAACGGCGTTTATCGCTGCGGCGTGGGCTACTTACGAAACTACAATCGCCAACATTCTCCTGCGAATGCAAAAATATATTGTTGACTCCCACTTACATAGGTAGAAATGATCATCAGAATAAAATACGGGAAATCAGAGCCCGAACAGAGAGATTCAGGTGTTCATTCTTCCCGCGCGTTATTCGAGAATGGAATGGGAGGTAAAATAGTATAACGGTGGTTCGATGAACCCTCTGCCAACCACTTAAATGTGATTTGCAGAGTATCCCATGTAGATGTAGATGTAAAGCCATCGGACGCCATTTTTAATATTTCAGAATGTTCAGATATTTAAAACTATTGGACCAACCTGCTATGGTCAGTAAACCATAGACTTACAAACAACCTAAACTAATGCTTTGGTGAGGCGATTGTCAACAGCGGAAATATATTTCATAAAATTCATTTTTAATAACCATCAGCTGTTTATTCGAAACCTTATATATCTACCAGTTTCGGTCAATAGACCATCTTCATGGATAAAAAGGTGTTAAATCTGAATGGTAAAATGCATCAAATAAAATACATCTGGCTGAGACAAACAGGAGTCAGTATAACTAAAAGTATTAAAAAAAGTGGTCATCTTAGATAAAGCCTATCAGTCAAACACAACATCAAAAATAATAACAGTCTGTTCTTATTTTTATGTTGTGTTTGACTGATAGATTTCATCTAAGATGACCACCGTATTTTTAACACTTTTAGTTATACTGACTCCTGTTTGTCTCAGCCAGATGTATTTTATTTGATGCATTTTACCATTCAGCTTTAACACCTTTTTATCCATGAAGATGTTCTATTGACCGAAACTGGTAGATATATAAGGTTTTGAATAAACAGCTGATGGTTTTTAAAAATGTATTTTATGAAACTTAAACTAACTTACACGAAGGACAAAACGCACACAACACACACACAACCGTTCGCGAAGGAGGACTCGAACTTATGGCGGAAGTGACCGCCCAGTGCGTAGCACGATGCTTTAGACCGCGCGGAAGCAGCCAATCTTTAATGTCCCGAGGCAGTTGCAGACTACCTTTTACGGCTGCTCCTTCTTAATATATGTCATGTGCAGGAAACAACCGGTTTAAATACTAAGTAGTATAGTGTCGGATTGGAAATCAATACAAATTTGAATTACGGAAACATGCAGTTGTTGGAGGCTATTGAAATAAATTCAGTGGCGAAGTTCAAAATTTGTGCTGGACTCGGCTTTCCCTCTTTGGGCCAACGCTCGCATTAACCCATTAGGAAATTCAGACATGCATCCCGTCCTGCCAAATGTCTCAACATGTCGCACACTACAATGACATTGTCTCCTGCCCTCCTCTTGCCGGCAGCCTAACTGTATGTCCAAAAGAACACACGCCAAGTATCAATAACATTGATATCATATGCCCCAAGCAGCCAAATGACAATTTCTGTGCGGTGTACACACGCACTCAATCCCGTTGGGAAATACTGATAGGCTGCGAGCTAGGAGCATTACCATTGTAATGTGCGGTAGTTTAGATTTTGGCAAGATGGGAAAGTGCTTGGATATCCTAATTAGTTCAGGAAACCACTGACCAGAAGTGGGAAATGTGGATTCGAATCCCAGTCCAGCACAAATCTTGATGGAGTGACAGACCTGTCTGAAAGTGTTTTGTCCTCCCTAGCCTATATTTCATGAAAGGATCTGCTCAGGACACGTGGGATGCGTGGACAGCTAAAACGGCTATACTGATTAGTAATACAAGTATTATTTGATCAAATTGTTCACGGGTTTCCAGCCGGATAATTCTGACATCTGTACACAATATTTCTGCGGTCCAACTGGCCGCCAACATCAGGTGAGGAAACTAAGTCGCTCTCGCCGTGAGAATTTGATCAATTAATACGCCAGGAAAGTCAACATAGCCACATCAAGTTTTATTTGCTAATATATACAAATACTCAACGTCTAGGGAGTATGTCTGTTCTCGCGGCGGCGTCTTCTTGCACGATGCTAGCTAAGCTCTATCATAATTACTGCCTATTTCGGAGCCGAGTTCAGAAGGGCTCTTCCAGACGCATGTCGGCCTAGATATAGCTGCTTGTAGAGGGCGCGCTTCACGGTTGCTCCCTCCAGGAGGCGCGGTGACGGCGTGTGATTGGCTGCCGGTCATCCACTGCCTTCTACAAGATCGTTTTCTTGCGTATGGCGTGTGGCGCTGACTTTACGCCACAACAGAAAGAACAGGCACCACGTCAGAAATTATTACCTCCTCCTGAAAGCGTATTTGGCCCAGTAATAGATACGTTTAGCCTCGTTACTATAATTTTTTTCCCCTACAATTCGAGTAACCATTAAATGAAGTGCAAAAGAGGCTGAATAGCTTTCCTGAAGCTGTTACTTCCAGACGACAGAAATTAAGAACAAGAAAACGCTGTTGATAATGTTTTGGGTCATATAAAATGGTGAACTTCGGCTTCAAGTTGGTGAAGTAATTTCATCTGCGTTCCTTATTCCTCCATGCTTTCACTCCCAAACGGCAGTGACCGACTAAGGCTGTTGGAGACCCGGGGCGGCGGCGAAACAAAATGAGCCGCCCCATCCCTCGTGCACTTGGAAATGTATTACCATAAAATATTAGCTTGAGATTTGGAGGCCCCCACAGGACGAGAGGCATGGGACGGTATAAAAAGAATAACTTTCGAGATTTGGAGGCCCCAGCAGAACAAGACGCCAAGCGCGTTAAAAAAATAATAATAAATAAATAAAAAAAATAATAAAATAAAATAAAATAAAAATACCTTGTTTTCTAGGTATTTGGAGGCCCCCGCCCCCTCCACCTCCCCCCCCCCCCACCCCCAGTCCACAATTGCCCAAACGGTACATATTGATGACGCAGTTTTCGAAGATGAACAAGTTTGTAGACCAAGCGAATACTTGTGATAATAATCATAAAGATACTAGAGGACCCGCGCGAATATTTGGCACCGTAACTGGAATGACAAAAATGGAAGTAATGTTGAATGTTCACACATAACTTTCTTCAGAATCAATCAATGCAAGTGTTTAAAAGCGTAAATGAAAGAGCTTGGTCCGCTTAGTGGTGTGATCTAGGGCTGGGACTGTGAGACGCGTCGACTGGAGCGCACCGGGGCTCGAGCAGTTCTCGAGAAGCTCACGAGAAGCGACGCTGCGGTGAGGCGGTTGACAGGGGCAGCACGCCGCCCCACGCGCTGCGGTTATTTGCAACGCTCGCAGTGATTTTCATTCAAATGTGAGCGTTTAATACAAGAAGACCCGTCATCCGGCTGGCAGTGCTTTATGGAGGATGGAGATATCTGTTGCTAAGTTCCGTAGTGTAGTAAAAAATACAACAGGCGGGGTAAGACATTTAAAATTACACGTATCTAGCAGTCGAACAGAAAAGTTCTCGGATACAAAAGTGCATTCTTATAGTAATACAAATCAGACAAAATACCGAGCTATTATGTATGTCAAATCCATTCAAACTACGTTAAAGGGAAATTCGGTAAAAAGGTTCTATAGTGCCTGAAACAGTCCACGAGTATCGGAAGACAATAATTTTTAATTTGGCTGCCATAACATCCAAAATGTATCAAAATTATCATCCAAAGTTTTGAACAGAATGACGACATAACAACCAACTGTCAGTATTGTGGTTGTAAATTGTGGTGGTTGTGGGTAAAGTACGAGAGCTTTAAGCTGAAACAAGGACGGAAGACTTTAAGCTCTACCGAATTTTGTTCTACAACCAGTAAATATATTAAGGACTTTCTGGCGGTAGCATTTTTCTCTCACGTAAGTATAAATACGTGCGGAATGAATATTGGTTTTTGGTAACAATGAAGTTCTTGTTTCATGTAAGACACGTGTTTTAATAATTATACCATGATTTTTGTCTTCTGTGAAACATTCTACCACTATTACTAATAATAGAAATGATTCAGTTTCTTCCTTGCACATACGGAAGACAAATTTCATTGTAGAGCAGCACTGTCGACAACTTTTCGAGAGTACTCGAGAATTTCTCGAGAATTTGCCTTAGCGTTGCGCGTTTCTCGAGAGTGCTCATAACCCATCCCTAGTGTGATGCGCAAAGTAGCCTGATACTTCCACTTTTACATCCTGAGTGTGCTACTTTGCTTCTTACTTTCTATCTTTTTTATTGGGTACATTAATTAATTTTATTCTGTTGTTTATCTATGATGATGGTCCTGGACCGAAACTAGTCGATTTTAAGGATTTAATAAAACAGCTGATGGTTCAAGATGCATTTTATTAAATACAAGACGGCTGTTAGCACTCACCTTACCAAAACTTTAATTCTGATACTTGATGACAAATCTGCGAATGAATACCATTCCTTTAAAGCAAATATGAAGGAAATCGGTCAGAACGGCCTGACCGACTGACTTTACAGAAGGACATCCCCATAAGAAATATACAGAAGGAAATCGCGTTTGAGTATAGAAAAAGGCGAGAGTTATTTAAATTCTGATATTTCATGACAAATCTGTGGGTGAATACCTTTCGTTTAAAACAAAAATGAAGGAAATCAGCGGGTGGTTTGGTCTGGTCGATTGACTTTAGGTAGATTATTTTAATACATAAGATACTAGCTTAAACCCTCGGCTCCGCTCGAGTGTTGGTTGATTAGTGTGCTATGAGACTGGTTTTGAAAGATGAAATGAAGTACAATATCTTCTTTAGAAACAAACATTTTTAATCAACATTCAAATAAAAAAATAAAATCATGTAAAGCGCTTAATGATATATAATAAATAATAGATACATTATTCCTTATAGTCTGGTTGCAATATCTCAACACGTATGGTGAGAGTAATGTTCAAATTCATTTTAATTTCATTTTAGGTCATTCTAGTAAGCTACGTTATTTGCAGTATTTTTTGATGCGTAAATGTAGAGATTTTTTGGGTTGCCCGCCCTTGAGCAAGCGACTTATAATTGACCATGTGAAAAACACGAGGGCTGGAAATGGATTTTTTTAAAGAGATGTATAAAAAGAAAATTCTTTTTTACTGCTTTATTCATGTATTCTTGTATTTCCTTATTCGTTTGCTTATCCTTACAGAGAAAGAGCTGAATATATTGTAGCACGTATAGACTAAAGATATGGTCTGTGGCATCACGTTTCGCTGTATGTAACCTTCTTGCTATAGAATCGGAAACGTCATCGCTAGCCTTCAGGCCAAATTTTTTTAATAATTTGACGACTTTCAACCACCATATCTTACACCCGCTTATAGCTATCGGAACTGCTATGGTGTACAACGGGAGACTTCGGACAACAATTACACACAGATCATTCGTTTGCGTTCTGTAGTTTTCGCTGCAGAGCGAAATATTAACACATACACACGTAGAATGTTATATACACTGAAAACTTTCAATCCCAATATACTCCACTCTTTTATCGTTATCAACCCTCAAGCAAGAATGCAACCAATAAAACCATTTTCAAAGAGTAATTATTGTTCCGCATTTCGCGTTAGATTCTTCAAATTACTAAATATCTAACAGATCGCTATAAAACCGTGTCTAAAACCTTCCTCAGGTATAAGTTAGTAACTGTACAAATATTTAAGTGTCTGCGTCTTGTCGTTCGGACGTGATAATCGCATATATATATATATATATATATATATATATATATATATATATATATATATATATATATATATATATATAGCTATCCGATGGGCATAAACCGTGCCTAAAGCCTTCCCTGGGTAACTGTACAAATTTTTAGCTTTTTATGTCTTGTGGTTCAGACGTGATAAACGTACACCGAACAGACATTCACATTTACAGATATAGATTTGTGAAACATAATGCTTTTAATAAGGGAGTCACATTTCCATACTTCTATTATAGTACGTAATATTAATGACTGATATATGGATACTGCTGCACAGATAATATTTACTATTTTACATGCTTTCTTTCGGAAATCGAATGGACTACACAGGTCGTAAATTGTCATTCGATTTAAATCTGCACGAAAAACTTGGTGGCATTTTTAGGATCACGAGTGGGTAAAAATGCGGGATATAATGAGGCATGGTTTTGAGAGCGTTGTTTTGTCCGTGCGGCATCGCGGCAGCGGCCGCCGACGTGAAGTGGTCGTCCGCAGTCGTCGCTGTCGAAACTGTGGTGAGAGGTCGGCGCGCCCACAGCCCCACGGCTGGAGCATCCGCACTCGACTACCTGCAGGGCTGCGGGCGCCCTTCCACCAGCAAACTGCCTGCTGGACACCGCCCTCCCAGACCCCACAGTGGCTCTCCAAGCAGTCCTCTCTCTCATATTTTTGGAAACATTTTCGTTTCACTATGAGTAACGTAGAAGTAGATATCATCGGAGTAGTGCAGCAACTAAAATCACTTAACAAGAACAAGTCTTCTGGTCCGGATTGTATACCCATTAGATTTCTATCTGATTATGCTGAAGCGATAGCTCCTTACTTAACAGTCATATACAACCGCTCTCTCATAGAAGGATCTGTACCAAAAAATGGGTCACACCTATATTCAAAAAAGGCAGTAGGAGTAACCCACTAAACTACAGGCCTATTTCACCGACGTCAATTTGCAGCAGGGTTTTGGAACATATCCTGTATTTAAATATTATGAATTATCTTGAACAGAACGATCTATTGACCCAAGGTCAACACGGATTTAGAAAATATCGTTCATGAGAAACACAACTAGCTCTTTATTCACACGAAGTGATGGGTGCTACCGACAAAGGTTCGCAAATCGATTCCGTATTTCTTGATTTCCAGAAAGCTTTTGACACCGTACCTCACAAACGGCTTTTAATCAAATTTCGTGGTTATGGTATATCGCCCCAAATTTGCGATTGGATAGGGGATTTCTTGTCAGAGAGGACCCAGTTCCTAGTAATCGATGGTAAGGCATCGACTAAAACAGAGGTGATATCCGGCGTTCCACAGGGTAGCCCTATTGGTCCTCAGGTGTTCCTTATTTACATAAACGATTTAGGGGAAAATCTAAGTAGCTCTCTTAGGTTGTTTGCAGATGACGCCGTCATTTACCGTCTAGTAAAATCATCTGAAGATCAAAACCAACTGCAGAACGATCTGAATAAGATATGAGTATGGTGTAAAAATTGGCAATTGACTCTAAATAATTCGAAGTGTGAAGTCATCCACATGAGTACGAAAAGAAATCCGTTAAACTTTGTTTACAAGATAAATCAATCAAATTTGAAGGCCGTAAACTCTACAAAATACCTAGGAATTACTATTACTTCCTGACTTAAATTGAAAAGAACACGTAGATAATATCGTAGGAACGTCGAACCAGAGACTGCGTTTTATTGGCAGAACCCTTAAAACATGTAACAGAACTACTAAAGAAACTGCATACACTACGCTTGTTCGTCCATTTTTGGAGTATTGCAGCCCAGTGTGGGATCCTTATCAGGTGGGTTTGTCCGCCTCCGTAGCTCAGTGGAAGCGTCGCTGACTACCACGCAGGAGGCCCGGGTTCGATTCCCGGCAGGGGATTGGGTGTTGTGTGTTGTCCTAATCATCATCATCTCATCATCATTGGCACGTAAGTCGCCCACGCGGTGTCAAATAGAAAGACTTACACTCAGGCGGCCGAACAAACCCGTAAGGGATCTCCCGACCAAGAAAGCCATACGCCCATTTTTCATCAGGTGGGTTTGACGGAGGACATCGAAAGAGTCCAAAGAAGGGCAGCTCAGTTCGTATTGTCACGATACAGATAATGAAACAGGATTTGGGATGGGAATCATTACAACAACGGCGCTTATCGCTGCGGCGTGGGCTACTTGCGAAACTCCAATCGCCAACATCCTCCTCCGAATGCGAAAATATATTTTTGACTCCCACTTACATAGGTAGAAATGATCATCAGAAAAAAAAAAATACGAGAAATCACACCTCTAAAAGAGAGATTCAGGTGTTCATTCTTCCCACGCGCTATTCGAGAATGGAATGGGAGATAAATAGTATAATTGTGGTTCGATGAACCCTCTGCCAGGCACTTAAATGTGATTTGCAGAGTATCCCATGTAGATGTAGATGATGTAGATGTAGAACAGCACTCTTATTTAAATTTGTGAATAAAGAACAGTTTAGAATGCAATAATTTATTTCATTCAATTTCAATGACAAACGAACCATACAGTTTTTGCAAGGTATTATACCCTGAATTGTTTTTCTGTATATTTTAAATAAATTTTACAGTTAAAATTTTTAATACTAGTAAACTTACATACAACACTGTGGACACTGTAGAACCACCTATAGAATATCTTTGAAAATATTGAAAAGAATGTGATGCAATTCATGTCAGTATTTTAATGTTTTAATCTTTATTTTAAATACCACTAAGATGACTATAATTATTTTATCTTAGACATTGACTAAGAAATGTGTGGATAATTATAATTTTATATATTTTGGCTATATTCATCTATTTAATCTTTTCATTGGCTATCAAAGATGGGTGGAGCTGGCAAAGGGGCGGAGCCTCAGCTATTTAAGAGCAGAAAACCTTGCTCCAGCCAGCAGTGACGCACTGGAATGCTCCCAGCTACCTGCCAGCTCCACGACATCGATGGGTATAACGTCGTTTATTTTATTTTGTTCTATTTCTCTTTATTAACTTAGGTTAGCTTTGACAGTAATGTATATTGCCCCAAACTCCTCTAAATGTAACTGTGATATATTTCAGAGTCAAAATTCCTGAAGATGGTCTAAATAGATGAAATAAATTATTGCATTCTAGACGTTCATTATTCGTAAGTCCTCTCTCTGCTGTGCACGTGGCTGGCTCCACTCTGCAGTTTGTTCTTCAAAGACAATGTGAGGGAAAGGTAATCGTCGCTGTTTCCTAATTATTCTCCTATCTGCATTATAATTTATTTAGTCTTATATATTTACTACTTCAACCGTGCGAATAATACTCACTCTGTCCTGATCAGTCACGGATAGCAATAAAGAAGAGG
This sequence comes from Locusta migratoria, assembly GCA_026315105.1. NCBI lineage: Eukaryota > Metazoa > Arthropoda > Insecta > Orthoptera > Acrididae > Locusta > Locusta migratoria. The sequence goes on from CM048745.1 coordinate 187,205,713, forward strand.
CACATGCAAGTACATATGTAAAAGATAATAAATATTGAATAGTAGGAACAAATATTAGTCTACATATAGACGACTCCATGAGGAGTAAGAAAATGATAATTAAATACAATATGATTAATTGAGAAACGTATAAACATCAGTTATTGACTTTCTCATGTTTATTTTTATTTTTTACATTTATTATTGAGAGAAGACCGTCTGTCGTCTTCCATATATTTTTTGTATATTTCTGTAAAGTTATAATTTATTTAATGTCGCTAGATCATCATTTTGTTAAAACTTGAACTCCACTCTTTTCAAGGCTTGAGGAAAAGCATTTTTATTTAATGTGATAAAATATTAGTTAATATTGCCAGGTTTTTCTTATTTTGTTATGTTAATAATTCATTATTATATTAATTAATGTGGCATAAATGTTACTTCTCCGCTACGCCACTGTCCTTTGAGAATGTGTACTTGTCTTACTTTTAAGTGGATATGCGAGAATCTATGGCTGTCTGAATGTGGAGGGTGATAGTTCGCTTTGCAACGTTCTCTCTGGCTCAGAGTCGATAGCTGCTGAAGCTACCAAAGAGGTTTCTAACCCTTTGGTTACAGTCCAGTCGTCGAGCCTAATCTAGGGTGACTCTCTCCGTCCCCACCACCGCCGATCTTGGTTTTCCGGCTTCAGGTGGCTTCCCGCGTCTTGTGGCCGCTCGGTCTGGCGAGGTAAGATTGGTTCTTCTCTTGTATCCGCGAGATGGTAGAATTTCATTGTCTAGCACGTTTAATTTAGACTCGTGAACTTAGTATAATTTTTTGGAGTATTTTCTCAGATCGTGTGCGGAAATGTGTCTCGTTTTTCAATTCAGTGATTTCCAATAGATAAACGCGTTGTGTGTGATTCTAGTTGCAGTTTGATTACGGCCTGGTATGTTAAAACCTTTCGTGATCATGTGGCAGTGTATGAAATCTGTATAAATACTTTCTAGCTTTGTGAGTTCCGATTTCTAATAGGTGATATGTTCCTCTTTTGTACAGTGCTTGTAAAAATCTTCTCATCGTTTCCTTCCGTGAATGATATGTGTTCCACGTGGCTGGTTCATAGAACAAAGCCTTCAGCTTCCACTCTTATTGTTCCATGCCCATCAGGCAAGTAACTACGCGGGTATCCTTCTGATTTCCACTATTATTTCCCGATCTTCTCTCCCGGCCTATTTTAATTTTGGTGTTTCTTCTCCGACTGGTAGTACGCACTCTTTGTCAGTAATTCTCTCTGAGCAGAGCCTATCTTAAGGGATTTTCACTGGGCGACATTGGAAGGATGATCCGGGGGTTCCGGGGTTCCAGACCCCTCCCCCGAAAAAATCTCATAATATCGATGCCTAAAACCGTATTTTAAAGCTTTTTTTTATTAAAATCAAAGCTGCTTAATTTTTCCTCAATAGATTTTTATTGGTATATGTTTAATTGATAAATAAAAATGTTTGTGGAACAATACTAAATTTGGATTTTGAAGAAATCATTTATGTCTCCTAATTTTGTTAAACAATCTTCCAATTGTTTTTGTTGTCTTATTTGTTAAGTAGTTAAATAGAATATAGTACCTGTTATAAGTTCACTTTAATTTGATATGACTATTAAATGATAATAGTATTAAATTAAACTAATATCAGTACTATGATTACTTAAAATACCTTCCTGTGCATTTTCTGTAAAAGTTAATAAATCATTATTTGTCTTAAAAGCACATATTTCGTTATGGTTCCTGAATTTGTATTTTTGCTCTAGAGAATTCTGTGTACCTACGGGAAAGAAACACAATTACAATTTTAAGCTATCTAAAAAAAAAGTGCTTAATTCTGAAGAAAATGAGTCATGAGATGCTGGTGCTAAAAACGTCTTTAAAGAACGTAAAGTTCTGGTGTAACAGTATTCTTTCAAAGAGTATTAAACAGTAATTTTATACCTTAACTTGTTAGATTGTAGGTAAAAACAATACTTTTGCCGTTTTTATAAATGTTTTAATGCACACAAGAAACAATTTTCAAGAAATATTTTAAAATAGGCCTACAACAAAATTTTAAAGGATAACGAATTTACTGGGTTTACAACATATTTTGATAAAAAAGTTACAAAGACCCTAACTAAAAGAATCGAAGAACATCAAATTTAAAGTTTGCTGTCATTTGCAAAAAACGTTTTTACAAACTCTTGGTCTTGGTACACTTCAAAATCGGGCAGCTTCCTTCTTCTCTCTTTCTTCTCTAGGAACTTCACCACGGATGGCCTTGGGTCGAAAAAGGCTGTCCCAACACCATTGAGAATGATGCGCATTCTAGAGTTGAGAGCTTCTCGTGATAGGCTGGATTGTTTGATTTTAAAGTCGTATGTAGTGACACTGCTCTTTCAGGACCTGCACTTTGCGGTGTCAGAGAAGTATACGACTGCATCAACTTTCTTAAAATTGAGAGAAGTTGAGATACTTTCAAAAAGTGGTACAGCTTTCCAGTAGATGATGTCAAACTAGACGGAGCTGTGAGTTTTTCTGCTGCAAACAATTCTACAACGTCATCAGTAAAATCTGATACTTTATTTCTACCAAACAGGCCTCCAACGTCCGCACGAACTGCGTCCACAAGCTCAATAGGGTTTTTAGAATTTAATAATCTATTAATCCTACTGCAGATTTCATTCTGGTCTTCGGGAATCCATTGTAAGATAAACTCTTTGCAGCTCTATACAACCTCTCTTCTCGCTGGAGGCCAGTGTCGCTTTGTTGAAACAAATCGGTTTACTTGACGTCTTCAAGGAAGATCTTCAGTATCTGATTCGTCACTTTCAAGTTCTCTTGCGCCTTCTCTTTCCAACTTTTCATCCTATCCACCAAGATAACAGTCTTCTTTCATCAAAGATAATGAATCAACAAATATTTTTTTAGATACTGCAATATCATGGATTGTAACAAATAAGCTCTGACAATCTTTTTGCAGATTTTCCAGACGTTTCAGAAGATCTAGCATAAGACTGGTAAGTCGCCGTTGTTCGCCACCTGTCTCCCACAAACGTAGAAACCAACGTGCTGCAGCTTTTTCAACTTTTGAGGAATCAATCTTTCCAAGAACATTACTCCAATGTTGTTGCATTAATGGAATGTTGTTCCAAACTGCTTTGGCTAAATTATTGAGGTGTTCTACGAACTTTACATCAAAGTGTGCTGGAAAGCGGTAGACAGTTCTCTTGATTAACTCAGCCAGCTCTTCAAGTTCTTCAAAGCGTAAAGCTGATGACCTATAAAAAGTTCCCACGGCTTTTAAATTTGTATTCCAGTGGTGAACTTTAATGACTGCTCATTCTAAGTCTGACATGGCCAGGTCAGATCAATGAGCCACACACCAAATACAAAGTAAGTCTCTTCCTAAGTACTCTTTCCATCGAACCCATAGGCCACTGGATTTGCCTGTATTAGCACTCTCTCCATCTCTAGTCAATCCTGTCAACTTATCTTTTGCTGTATCACCATGGTCTAAATTTTCCAATAACACTTTGACCGATTCCATGAGACCTTCTGCCCCTCGCAGACTCGATTTGCTTTCATCTAGAAACACAGATTTCATCCCGTTATCTTCTGTAATGAACCGTGCAGTGACGAACTCCGTATTTATTTACGGAGCCATCAACCTGAATGGAAAAACAGTCCGAGTTTTTTAACTGTGTGAACACACCTTCCATTATCACTTCCCCTACAACATCAAGCATCTCGCGATACATTACAGGGTTTCTGTACTGCAATAAAGCAGTTCGGTACCACTTATAGATATCAGAGTGGCTTCTCAAAGTTACTGACGATAAAAAGTAAGACCAGAAACCGTCTCAATGTGGAACATGACCTGAGATGCGTCTTAAGCAAAACACATTAGAAAACTTGCGACGGATAAACAATACCCGCCTTTTCATTGAATATTGCCGCGAGATAGCTCGTACAACGACTGCCGGCGTGGCTCTGGGGATAACGTCACCGACTGCGGTGCATAGGTTTAATCCCGCCCACCGGCAAAAATTTATTTATTTCTAATTAACAATTCCAGAATGTTCTACATCTTCCTTATGTTAACTTGTAAATTCTACTTGTTTCTTATGTTAATTGTTCTTCTAATTTCTGGTACATTCTGTCTGCGTATAAATAGCAGAGCACTCTGCCCGAGAGGCAGCCAGTGCTGCGCGTGTATGTTAAGTTCGTAATAAATGTGCTTTCAGTATAAGTGCTGTGTGCAGTTGACTTCGAAGTCAAGCCTGCTTCCATTTCAACGCGACAATATAATTGTTTCATTGCTGCATCGAAAGCGTAAAAGATATGTGTCTTATGCAGTGTATTATGATTAACATAGATTGGTAGTGTTTTCATGTATTGCTTTCTTTGATAATATTTTAATGGGTGATTTTTTGGGGGGGTGGGGAGGGGGGTAAATAAATTACCCTAGTAGGTCTTAGGGGTAACAAGACTGAAAAGGTTGGGAACCTATGCTCTAAAAGATTTACAAGGCGGTATTTTTTAATTCTCGGTACATTTGATATTTCATTCAATAAAAACAAATTGCCGGCACTACCCATAGCCACTGGGCGACTAAATCTCAGCACTGGGCGACACAAGTGTCGCCCAGTTAACATGTTGTTTTATGCCCTGTCTCTGAGCCTTGTACAACCTCCTTCAATAGTTTCCTTATGTAATTCTAAACATTTCTATAGGTTGCATGCTGTAATTCTTACTTTCATTTTTCCGACTTTGTAATTATTTCATTTTTGTGGTTTTTCTGAGACAGGACCTCATCCGTCTTTGTAATCGCCCCCTATCGCGTGTTAATTTTCTTTATTTTTCGGTAAACGCATTTATTCAATTTTATCGGTTTTCGGAACCACGTGGGTCCGAGTTCCGACTTCCGGGGTTTGCAGCTAGTCACCTGAATTCACGCCACTTCTTATATAAGACCATTACCTGGATCGATTTCTAACAGACTGCAACTTAAAAATCCACCGTGATTTTGTATAATGAATCCGATTTTCAACCACTTTACCTTCAATGGAGTGCATTCATGTAACGTAGCCGTGCGTCGCCGTTAGCGTGTTTGCTCGCACTTCAATTTAGTTGTAATTTAATTTGGCCACGCGCACCATCTCGAAACAGGCACGACAAACTAGAGCCAGCTTCAAAGTGTTTTTGTATATTGTGTTTTGTGATACCTCCAACTTGCTGCATTTACCTACGATAGCGGCGCCTGCTTCCGCCTCGTCTCAGCACGGTGATATTGGTGAGTTTCGCTGTGGCGTTGCGTGTGTGAGAGAGAATGAGTGTTGTTGTGGATCCTTACTCCCAGTAGCGTTAAATCATGTATAATTTAGGCTGGGCACCGTCCGAATTAATCCATGTAAGAGATGCATTTTTATGATATTAACAAAATTGGTTCCCCATTTTGCTTGTTTTCTATCTGAATAAACAAGTCTAATTTCAGCAAAATCCGTAGTTTTAGACCACCTTCCATCTCTTATTTAATATTGTTTTTCACAAGTGCTGAGAACTAGTTCAGATGCAATTTTTCTTATGTCTAAATTCCGTTGCGCCATAAATGTTTTTTAGCCACTTTTCTAAGGTAACTTTAATTGTGGTGGCTTGCGTATTAACATCTGTGTGTTCTCTTGTGAGCTGCTATGTATACTGAACACTGTAGTATTAACATCCTGTTATTGAAATTATTTGAAACGAGTCAGTTCTCAGTTTGGGCCAGAGAACAAGATTTTATAGCAGGGAGTAACCGGTAGTTCACACGGACCTTATTTACTAATTTTAGTGATAAAACAAAGCTCTTGTTTCGTACAGTGGTCGACTTTTATTATCAAAAAAGATAAAAAATCCCGATGTTCTGCAAAACAATTTATTGAGTTACTAACTGTCTTCGCCTTCTCGGGCCATCATCAGGTACCTGAAGATGATCTAAGACGGAGAAAGCCGGTTAGTAATTCAATAAAGAATTCTGCAAAACATCAGGATTTTTTTTTTCATTTTCGTTCAAATTATCATTTTTTCTAAAGCACCGACAGAAAATTTAATTAATTTTAATTAAAATTCAAGAAAGTGTCTCTTTTATTAAGAAGGTTAGAAGTGAACGACGCATACCTGATAATTTTACCGAATATTGGAGAAGACAGCTTTTGATAAACGAATGAAGTTTTATGCAATCTGATCTATCTCTCTAATTTCGCCTTTACTACAGGTATTTCACGTCCTTGGTCGATCAGATAGGTGCTTTTATGCAGACCCTTAATGAAGTTTCTTACTTGATTGTAAAAATACACATCAAAAGGCGGGATTCAAACCACCGAACCTATGGTTAACTTATGCTCCAATCTATAACGCTAGCGACTGCGCCACGCCGACCGTCCGAAATTTTGCCTTTGCTGTAGGCAATTAAAGGTTCTGTAAGAACTTCAAAGACTGTTTTATCGAGAAGTTTTGAGACTTGCCTCGAATGTCTTTGGCTTGTTGCTATTTGAGGTGAATGAATGAAGGAAGGAAGTGCTTCTACTCTTTCTTAATCTAAGTATGAGTAGTGCGAAGACAGCTGTGTAGCTTGCACCGAAGGCAAAGGCATTTCAACTTATTTTTGCTTAATGAGCAGGCACAGCCAAGGTGTTAGATGGGTGAGTTTTTGTGTGCCGGGGTGGAGTGGCCTATAACGCGCCCAAGCATTCTCATTATCAGATCGGCCAATTTTGCGGATGTTACACACACAAGCATTCATAGTTAAATCTTACTCTCTCGAGTTTTAATTACTTGTACCATGTTGAAGTGTATCACAGTATTGTACGTTCGGTAGAAGGAGTGACTGTACAAGTTTGAAATTCACATGATGTGGAAAGATGTTCCGAAATTTCCTGAGGACATAGAGGCAAACAGAAGTCTTCCAACACTCAGAGACAGTGTTAATGAAAATTACACCCAATGATTCACTTTTTCTGATATGGTATTGGGAAGATGTCAAATTGAATTGGAGGCACGTTACTGAGAAATTAAGAAATTCTTCATTCCTTATGTGCTAAATTTTTTAATTTAATTATATAACTAGCATTTTCGCCAGTGTTACCATTGAATTTACCACAGACTCTTCAATCTAGTCACAAAGTTGACCTAATAATCGGTATATTCATATTTCGGTCGTTCGAATACAGTACGAAACTGAATCAAACGCCTTAAGGAAGTAAAAGATCTCGTAATGGTATGTACTGTTTCTTAGCAACCTGGGTTTCGTATTATTGTACAGTCCTCGAGGTTTGCAGCTGAAAATATTTTCAATCTCAAAAAGTATATGCGAGCATAAATCCGTTTCCATATTTTATAACAGGCTCACATTAGCGATACAGGCCTGTACCTGTGTGATTCTTTTTTGAAAAACCTTCCAGAAAATGAGTATCATGTGAGACAATTTTTTCTTCAGCTACCTATGGTAAACTTATGCTACATACTGTAGTAGTTGTTTCTCGTACACCTCGAAGAATCTTAGAGCGTGCTATGAAAGGTCAATGGTCGAAGAGGAGTAAGTTTTTTCGCATGCTCTGTACATACGTCCTTACAGGCAATTCGTCAGCAAAAGACAGGACTGATTTCCTGCTAAGTTGGAAGTATTGGAAGAATCGACAGTTCGTCACATTGCGTGACTCATTTGTTCCCCTGTTAATCGCAGACGTTGATGTCTACGGCTTTGTGTTGGAAATCAATAGGTTTCTTCTGAATAAGGAAGCGGTATTGCTCCAGGGTTTCTTATATTTGTTTGATCATAACAGGAAGACAATACAGGACAAAGTACACTGTTTATCGCTGTAAGTGTCTTCGTACATTGTTATTACTCGAGATTTTTCAAATCGTGTGCGTCACTTCCGGCTGTTCGTATTGGTTTGAATGTATTCACTTGTGACCTTGAGGAAGATCAGTTTCGATTTAGGAGAAATGTAGGAACACAGGAGGCAATATTCACGTTACGACTTATCTTAGAAATAGGCTAAGGAAAGGCAAACCTAAATTTTTATCATTTATAGATTTGGAGGAAGCTTTTGACAATGTCGACTGGAATACACTCTTTCAAATTTCTAAGTTATTAGGGGTAAAATATAGGGACCGAATAGTTATATTCAACTTATACAAAAACCAGACAGCGGTTATTACAGTCGAACGGCATGAAAAGATCGCAGATGTTGGGAAGGGAGTAAGACAGGGTTGCAGCCTTTCCACAATGTTGTTCAATTCGTACATTGAACAAGCTGTCAAAGAATGCAAGGAAAAATTTGAAGGGGGAATTAAAGTTTAGGGAGAAGAAAGAAAAACTTCGCAGTTTGCAGATGACATAGTAATTCTGTCAGAGACCGCAAAGGATCTGGAAGAGCAACTGAATGGAATGGACAGTGTCTTGAAAAGGGGTATAAGATGAACATCAACAACAATGAAACAAGGATAATGGAAAGTAGCGTCAGAAAATCAGGCGATGCTGAAAGAATTAGATTAGGTAAGGAGACAGTAAAGATAGTAGATGAGTTTTGCTATCTGGGTAGCAACATAACTTCTGATGGTCGAAGTCCCCTTTAGAGAAAACAAGTTGAATACATAACTTCATCGGCAAAAGTTTTCAACCTCCGAAGATTAGAAACTAATGTATATGGTAAGCCTATGTGTTGTAATAAACTGCAGATCCAAAATTACATGGTTTTCAACTTAAACTTATTATTCAAAACATTTTCCGGTAGGAACAAGATAATTAGTTGAGGAGAAACTGCGTTAACTGTGAAATCTTTAATTGCAAGTGTACCTACAACTCAACTATAAATATTTCGAGAGTGGAAAAAGGCAAATGCTAGAATAATAATTTCAATACAACGGTAGCAGTTCCTCATTGCACTGAAGCACCCGTGGCGGAAATCCGTGCACCCTAAGGCGCCTTGCTGCGGTGCGCGCAGCCGTTCGCCGTCGGAGGTTCGAGTCCTCCTTCGGGCATGGGAGTGTGTGTGTGTGTGTGTGTGTGTGTGTGTGTGTGTGTGTGTGTGTGGTTTTGTTCTTAATAGAAGTTAGTTTAAGTAGTTTGTAAGTTTAGGGACCGATGGCCACTGCAGTTAGGTCTCACAACTTTACAAACATTTGAACACTAAAGCAGAGGTTCCCAATATTTCAACTAGATGTACCAATTGTAACACTAGGTTAATATTACTGTAACCATTCACATTTCTTTGCACATTAGTTCACGCATCTTAAAACTTATAACCCACGTCCTTAACTTTTTTGTTATATGAGAATCACTTCTCAATCTATCCCCATTAATATTTGAAGCCAAAGACACGATGACAAATTCTTTATATTAACAGATGCCCTGACAGTGACATTCTAAGCATCCTACTACTGTGTCAGCTGGTAGTTCCGAAATATTCCGCCTATGGCGCCACTTATCATTGTACTTCTTAGACTACTGAATTTTAATCTGCTAAGCGACTGATTTATCAGTCACCTGCTCCTCTCTTTAAGCTTTTCTTTTCAACTACATCGAGTATTACTGTTTTCCTGTAGCCTTTCTTTTCCCTTATTTATTTTTACTCTTGCACTATAAGTCTCATCCATAGATACTTTGTTAGCAGCTGAATGTTATTCATTGCATAAACTCTGAACTTAGAGTTGATTCTCCTACTAGCATGTATATTCATTAAGCAACAATACTAAAATGTGTTAATTTTATCCCATTATATGAACATATCTTTTATTACAATCTATTTGGTTCAAAACTTCTTCAAATTTCTGTAACTGACTTTTGTACGTTTTATAGCCTTTGCAGTATACCAATGCACTTGTTTGTATAGATACCAGAAGAAGGGCACTCAAGCCCCCGAAACCGGCCGTTAAAAGTAAATAATCACAAGCAACTGGTTGCTGCATTTTATTAATTTATAATAATAGAGTTTTTTATCCAGCAGGACCTAATTGAGGAACAAGTCTCCATGGTCATGGAACAACTCAGTACATGAAATTTTATCACAAGAGTGTTAATAAAAAACCTTAAGTAGGCCTATGCAGATGACAATCTTAAGCCTAAGTAAAAAGAACCTATAATAATTTTTTTTTTTTATTTTTCCAGGAGTTTCTCCACCGAATAGTAATGAGCCATCGCGTGGATTAGTACTATGATTCTTGATTTCTTGTGGCGGCTTATTGAAAATGGATGCTGCAGATTACTGCACGCCTTTTTGCAAGGAGATGTGATCCAAATGTAGATTATATTTATGTCTAGTACCGAGCTGCTAATTCTTGGAAATAGCCGATATTTTTAACAAGAAACAACATCAAAGAAAATATGAATTGTGCCTCCAATGTCAGAATTCCCAGACTACTAAATAGAGGTCGACACGACGTTCGCGAACTTGCGCCACATGTTGCTCGAACCACCCGTTTCTGAGCCAAAAAAATATCCGTTTTGTATCAGTAGAGTTACCCCAAAAAATAACACCAAACATCTTAAGTGAATGAAAGTAAGGACAGTATACTACTTTATCATGTTGAAAAATCTCTTATTTCAGATACTGTTATAATGGTAAATCAAGCAGAATTTAATATTTTAAAAAGATCCTGAACTTGGGCTTTCCACGGCAGCTTACTATCTAAACACCAGGAAGTTTGAACTGTTCAGTCTCACTTATCATATACCCATTATGTGTAATCAAAATGTCAGATTATTTTGACTTCTGTGTTAGAAATTGCAAAATCTGAGTTTTACTGTGATTTAGCATAAATTTATTTTTTACAAACCTTGAACTACAAAATTTGATACTGTGACAATATTACAAACAACGTCCTTCAATACCAAGCTGGTATCATCAGCAAACAAAAACATTTTACAATCACCTTGAAGCAGCAGTCCCAGAACAGACCCCTGGGGCACTCCACACTTAAGTGTGCCCCGTTGTGCCTTCACCTCATAGCCTTTTTCAACACGGCAGAGGATTACCTTCTGCTGTCTGTTATTAAAGTAAGAGGTGAACCAGTTGTGAGGTACTCCTCTTATTCCATAATATTCCAAATTCTACAACAGTGTTTTGTGATCAATACAATCAAACGCCGTTGTTAAATCATAAAATATGCCTGACGTTCGTAACTTTTATTTAATCCATTAATTGCCTTATAGAGAAACGAGAATATAGCTTTTTTCAATTGTTAAACCACTTCTGAAATCAAACGATATATTTGTCAATAAATTATGTGAATTGAAATGATCAATTAACCTTGAAGATACAGCCTTTTCAATAATTTTAGGAAAGAGCGATGGCATAGAATTAGGTATATAGTTGTCTGCATTATCCCTTTCTCGTTTTTTATAAAGTGATTTCACTACTGACTACTTTTATTTGTCACGAAACTGACCATTCTGAAAGGAAAAAAATTACAAATATGGCTAAGCACTGAGATAACATATGGAGAAGAATTCTGCTAGATACTCCGTCACATCCACAAGAGTCCATAGTCTTTAGTGATTTAATTATTGGTTCATATTCATATTCAGAAAGTGATTATGAAATACTGTACATGTATATCTGACTTATCAGTAACAAACATTTGTACTACGCACTGACTTTATATCCTCAATCTGGTGCTGCTGACCAGACACTTCCTTCACGACTGACCAGATGGTTTTAATTTTATCCTGTGAGTTTGCTGTCCTTTTTGCATGCCACGTACTTTTTATCTTCATAAAGACATTTTTCAGAACATTACAATACTGTCTGCAATGAGATAATGCAGCTTGATTCTAACTGCTTCTGAAACTTTGATCTATATGATATTCTTATCCCCTTTGTCAGCTACCTAGGCTGCCTGCTAATTAAAGTACCCTGTTCTGAGCATTCTAGTGGAAAGCAACTTTCAAACAGAGTGAAAATGTGTTCAGGAAAGCATTATATTGATCAACCACATTATCAGCACTATAAACATGCTGCCATTCTTTTTTTCTAAGTTAGGTTTAAAAAGGTCTCAATTGTAACTTTACTAGCTTTTCTAAATAGTTTATAATTATATTTAACATTTGTTTGAGGATAAAGACCTTTTAAAGTTAAAATCTGCGCATCATGACCTGAAAGGCCATTTACTATTCTGCTAACAGAATGCCCCACTAATATGAAGAATGATCAAAAATAATGTCAGTGATAGAACTGCTAGTGACTTTCACTCTCGTTGAAAAGAAGTTCTAACAGCAACCTTTTTCTTGGACTATCACTTACACAATTAATAATGAAATCGCCACATACAACTAAATTATTGTGCTTCGTATAAAGTGAACCCAGAGCCATGTCTATCTTGGGCAGAAACATTTTGAAATCTGAGTCAGGGGATTTGTAAATAACAACAATTAATACCTTAGCTTCATTAACATCAACAACTCCTGCAACATATTGTTGTGCAGTGTTTGGAAAATCGATGGATTCAAATGGAATATCGTTTTTAAACATACATGGCCACTCCGCCACACTGCAAGGAATTTCTAGAGAAGAAGGTAGTTAACCTGTATCCTGGCAAAGGAAGTTCTTAATTATAACATCATTTAAAAATGCTCTGAAATACCAGTAACGTCCGAGGCAACGTCCATAACGAGTTCATTAACTTTATCTCTGATAACTCCTGTATCTTGATGAAAGAAATTCCCTTCTTACTTAGATTTTTAATCTTTGTCGCAAGCGGTTCCTTTCTTAGAGGGGCTACCTTTAAGCAGAAAACCTGTAAGCTGTCTTCAGTCTGATGAGGTGTAGCACTAACACCAACTACTACGGGAATTTTTCCGTTGCCACATGTAACTGTGAACTATTGTGTTGTAATTGTGGAGTTAGTGCACTAGGATCGTGTGGAACATACTTTAGGCTAGTTTAGTATGTACTTTTCTTTTCTTGAGTGTGAAAAGAACTGAGATGGCCAAAAACATAACTCTTCTCTACTTGCTATAAAAAGGGGTAAAATTTTGAACGTAGCGCCTTCGGCTCCTTTTTGGGTCGGAATACATGTGTCATAAGATGTTTGGAGAAAGTATATGTACTATCTCCCACAAGTAACCCACCATATAGTCAATTTTCAATTTCTGCATCAATTCTAATATTGTCCCAAATGTAGGGAACCCGGTAAACGCAATATCATATTCATAATCTTCACAGATTATTTGTATATTGATAGAAAACAATTTTTTGCGATTCCTGTATAGTTCTGCTCATACTGCCGGGGGTCAATGTATGGTTATATGTACAGAAACTATACTATTTGATCGCTTCTTTTCCTTGATACATTTTCTAAGTTCTGTGACGTAAACCCATACAATTGTTTTAAGGCAATTAGGCCGTGTTCAAACACGGCGATAATTGCGCGGTTACAGAATAGCGCGGTGCCCGCGCGGGTTGTATTTACTTGAGTATCGTCGTAACTGCTCACACGTAACCGCGCGGCTAGTCTAATCGCGCGGTAGCCGCATTTCAATCGCCGGAAAATACGATCGCACGGCGCCCCCACGATTCTGTTTCTGTGGAATCCTATGGCAGCGCTTAGTTTCGCCGACCGCGGTGGCCGAGGATACTGAGGCGCTCCAGTCACGGTCTGCACGGCCACTACGGTCGGGGGTTCGAATCCCCCTTGGGCATGGATATTTGTGCCGTCCTTAGTCTTAGCTAGTTCATAAGTAGTTTGTAAGCTTAGGGACTGATGACCCCGTAGGTAAGTCCCATAAGCTCTACAAACATTTGAACATTTGAGAATTTTAACTGGTTTTAAGCATTGATAATGACTACACAGTGGTCGAAATCTAGATTTGCAAATAAATAAACATATATATTTTTACGACTGATTGCTGAAAGAATTACCACAAATCAAATACAGTCGTGGAGCACCAATTCCAACATGGAATCAAGCCTGATAAGATTATTAATCTCTCGGCAAATTTCATATTATATTTACATTTTTTTCTCTTTTACGTTTTCCTAACTATGTGTTTTATCGTTTATTTAAAAATTAATGTTAGTTTGTCTCTTTTCGTATTTTATGCACGGCCATACCGTACATTTGAATACGATAAAACGTTATCAATATATTGCTCTCAGTTTCGTGAATGTCATAGGCATAATTACGTCACTGTACGACGTATAGTTCAGGTGATATGACGTCATGAACAATGAGATGCGTGAGAAACTGCCGCTTTATGAATTTGAACTTTTTTTTTTTTTTTTTTTTTTTTGAACGTCCTTCTTGGCCTCTTGTTATAGTAATCCTTGTATTTGCAAGTGGACAGGGGGGAGGGCTGATTTTGTTCTGCCGCCACCTCCCACAGCCTTACTTAGTCCGTCTGCCATTCTGACAACAGCCTACTAACCGCGGCCGGATCGCGCCTGTCTGAACACGCATGCCGTCATTTTGCGGTCCAAACCGCGCGGTTTAAACAGCGCGATTCCCGCAAGTCTGAACGTGGCCTTAAACTGTTGAAATATCATCCAGCAGTAGTACGTTGGAAGTAAATGAGACTTCCTATTACGATTTGATAAGTACGGGTGAGAAAGATGCGCAATGCACGAATAAGTTAAAGCCTAGGAGACAAAGCACGGATCATGTAGGACTATGCTGCAGTAACGTTTCCAACATACCAAGCAGGGACTCAAGAGTTTCCGTACGAAACCTAAACTGCTGTTTGAAATCACTGCCGCAATGCATGTCAAAAGGGTCTCTTCTCTTCATTAAAAGTCTCAGACTTGAAATATTCAATACTTCTTCCAGGTCAATATGTATTTGGTAGTTCAGGTAATCCACAGAATTGGATGCTTAACACACCTTACTCTCTAAATTTACTCCTGCGACTGCCTTAATAACGTAGTAGCATATGCTTTTATGGTGCTCTCCACCAGTTATGGCATAAATAAATTTACTCCAGGGGTAAATGAAAAGTTTACTACTATAGTAACCTGTTCAATACTCTCCTTCCCGCATCGGAGGATCGAATCCTCCCTCGGGCATGGATGTTTGTGTTGTCTTTAAGTTAGTTCATAAGTAGTTTGTAAGTTTAGGGACTGATGACCCCGCAGTTAAGTCCCATAAGCTTTACAAACATTTGAGCATTTGAACATCAGTACTCTAGACTGGAAATTGCCGATTTCCTTCCCTTCTACTTACCACTTTAGTTTCACTTACGTCTGGGTAGTGCTCGCCACACATGGTGTCAGCATTCCAAGCAGCGACCCAAATAATTCCTTACGAAACCATTCTGGGAATATTTGCTTCTTCCTCCGTGTCAATATATACTTTGTATTCCAGGTAATGCACAGAATTCGATGTGTAACAGGGAGAAACCCGACAACATAACTTACTCTCTAACTTCTGAGAGTACCAAGGAGTACATTTTTATAATAATTGCACCCATAATTTCAGGCCAGCTTCGACAGAGACAGCTACCGAATACTTCAGGGAAAAGGTAAGAACAGAACTGCTACACACTGACAAGGATTTACAACTTTTAGCATGTCCTTAAGATACTCTCTTTTCATTAGCGCTCAGAGAGTACCCAGATTTTTCTGTAACCATCCTTTCATTACCAAAATGTTTCTCTGATAACTAAATCCGAATAATGATTTAAGTGGTAAACTCAGCAACGTAGTAGATGATGAATATTTGTTCTAAATGTTCAAAACTCAGCCTGAATCTTTATTCGGTCTTGCTGATTCATGTTTGTAATGTTTAATAACCACTGCGCAAAACAGTAAATGGTAATGGATGTCACGTAGATACATACTGTCAACTTCCTTCATTGAAGCCTAAACGTTTTGAATGTCCAACCTGCCGAAACGATTTGTAATTACCGAACACTGACCATCCAGCAAGTCAACAAACGAAGCTCTCGTACATTTGGGCAAGTAACTTTCTAATTTGTAGAGCACACCGTCGCTTGGGAATTCAGTCGTGTTAGCTCGTTGCGTTACGTCGCTACAAGTTACATCAAACGCAAAACAATCGGCAAAGTCAGTAATTTCATTATCTGATGCTTTAAAAGCTATGTTAGCTTTTGTCGTGTACGTGCGGGATGCGACAGATTTGCCAGTGATACGCAGATAAGCTACTGACACGGCATATCCAGGATGTTTGCACCATGTTCTGCGTAAATCATACTTATCACATTTCATGTAAATTGCCAGGGCACGTATCCGCATTACGGCAAATTGCTTTTTAAACTATATAATCGGCCAGTCTAGAATTCATCAGTTAAACAAGTTCTATTTTGAACTGATATAAAAAAGAATTCGCTAAAATCGCCGAACCTTATTACAACCTCAACACACGCAAGGACAGCGTTTATCCAGCACCACCCTTCGTGTAAAAGTAATGAATGTCACTGTTCTCATCATTCGTTTTCGGAAATAAAAACACTGTTATTCAAAGAATATGCAAATTTCTGTAAATCTATCGGACCCAACTGCGTGGTTATCAGTCCGTAGCTTACAAACTACTTAAACCTAGGTAAACTAACCTAAGGACAACACACACATCCATGCCCGAGGGAGGACTCGAACCTCCACGACGAGCAACCGCGCGCTCCGCTGCGAGACGCTTTTGACCGTTCGGCTACTCCACCGAGGCCACTGTTATTCGCTTGGCGTAGAAGATGGTCACACAGTCGAACTTGTTCAACCGTGAAAATATTTAATTTGTAATTATAGTTTGATTGTCGGTATTTTTTAGTCCTAAATCCTGGTTCTATAGTTTACATAACGTAGACATATTATGATGTGCAATATGCTATGTAAATTATAGAGGAAGCAAATTATATCCAACAGACTTCTAACATCATTACATTACAGATATACATGATAGCATTATTAATACATGAAGTTTTCGTTTCTGTTGTGCATCACACTCAAAACAAGCATCAATATTGGTCTGATAGAAGGTTTATTTAGATAGCCTATGCTTGTCATCATTCAAGCAAGGGATGCGATCTAATATCTTGTAATGGAATCTGCACAAGCAGAGGAGCCCAGACTGCTAGTTTAAAATTGCTTTATTTAGACGGTTTTCGGCAACTCTAAGTTGCCATCTTCAAGTCTTTTAACATTAAAATATTATGTAGTAGTATTTCGTTACGTTTACGCTTATTTTCGACATACCCATATCCAAGAACAGAACGTAAATGTGACGAAATATTACCATACAATGTTCAAATGTTAAGAGACTTGAAGATGGCAGCTTAGAATTGCCGAAACCGGTCTAAAAAAAGCAATTTGGTGATCTGGGCTGCTTATGCAGATTCCATTACTTATTGCTATTGACAATATAGTTCTGTTCTTTCCGATTTCCTGCATAGGACCAGCGGCCGCCTTAACTATTGGGCAACCTGCTGTCCCTTTTTAGAGTGGCCAAACCCCCTACTTACCCCTCACTACTATTGCAGTGTCGGCTATCCATTAATCTGCATGCTTGCAGCTTTAAGCCTGTAATGCATCATTTTTATTTGAAGCTATAAAAAATTCCACTATTAATGTATAGTGCGTATATAATGAGAAAGATATTGAAAAAGTCTTAAACTTATTATGCACAATTAGCAACAAAAATTTCATAGATTGTCTGCTATATAGTGTTTCCATGATGAACCTGATGTAGTAAATTTTTCCAGAAAGTAACTCATAATGCAACAGTAGTATTTCATTGACTACTTTTACATGGCAAACAAACAAACGCACATGTTAGGAGTAACTCGATGCAACTAACTGTAGAAATTAATCATTATCACTTAGCTCTCTGCAATTTATAATTTCTAGGACGAGCTACTAGCACATGTAACACTATGTTTACAAGCAGCAACAAATAAATTTGTGGTAAAATTTTGATCAGTTTGAGAGATAATGGGAAAAATAAGGTATTTAGCTTATCAGCTACACTGGGCATTAAAGGGTTAATTGTATACCTGCAAGTAATCGAACTCATTTGGTCATCTGAACATAGTTATTTGCCTATTTGGAGACATACATACATAATAGAAATGGTGTTTTACCACCACGAATCATGTCAGTTTGTAACTTTCATCATTCATTCACAACATAGTCGTAAAACCTGCAAGGGTTGTTCCAGTACTTGAGAGAAGAGAGTAGCTTATTCACAATGCTTTTATTACTTATTTCTTTTCACTAGACAGATATAGCTCATTTACATGCATTTGGTGACGTGAAAAACCAAATTTGGCATCTTAAGATACGTGAATAGCATGCATGGATAGCATAATGGATGGACATCCATCACAAGCAGCATAAGAGGGCGGACTCACTGTGATCAAACTGTCGGCGGTTACTGTCGGGCGCACTATGGCGATGTCGTTGCCATGACCACGACCACTTGTAAACAGTGCAACAGCGGGAGGCTCTCAACACACATGATGTGTACTGAGGATCTGTCTAAACAGGTGTTGTGCTGCGTCTTATGGTTATTAATTCTGTCTCAGGTCCTGACACCCACTTTCCTCTTCCCTCGCAAAATACACTCGTATTCAGAAAAAAATGGGACACCCTGAAAGACCAGAAATGGGAAGTTCTTATACTCAGGACATGCACGGTATAATAATATGTTCTGCAGAATGGTCTAGCATTTGAAACATGTTTGCCGCGGGTTCAAGATCAGTATTGATAATATGGCGCAGCACCACCTGCCGGGAAAAAGTACACGTGGCTCTATTTATCGCTATGGAAATGGATCAGAGTGACTTGAACAGATCTGCAAAATGCCTCGCAAACGTATGTACGAACCCTACCGTCAAATCAGGGAGTTTCAAAGAAAGAGTATTATTCACATGACGGAATATAATGCTTCCATCCAAGAAGCTGTTGCTCGTGTGGAACGAAGTATTTCGCCAGTGCAAGGGTGTATACAGAATGCTTTACGCGAGGTCACAGAACACGACGAAACGTGTCGGTCGCACCATCCAGATCCCCTTAATCATTCTAACACCTCTGCGGAAGAGATTTGTGCCCTCCTCGGCTCTGTCGATCAGTGTAACATATCATACACTATGAGGGATCACAGTCCGCCGCCCTTTATAACGAACAGCTTAAGTTACGTAGGCGTCGCCCACTTCTACGTCTACCTTTCACTAACGCGCTGAAACATGCTAGACCGCAAAGAGTGCATGGATCGACATCACTGGAGACAAAAATTATTTTGGTCGGTGTTTTCGGAAAAATCCGGATTCCGTTTGTTTGAGAATCATTGCCGCATTTTGGTTATCCGCAGATACGAGTGTGACGTCACAACAAAGTACAACAGCCATATGGTGTCCAAAGTGCACTAGTTTGACAGCGGAGAGCGTCGAAAGTTGCGACGACTGAACAGGCAATAAGCCGACGCGCTTAGGACCGCATGGAGAACACGCTGTCGGACGTGACGTCATGTTCAACTGTCATTTTTTTTTGCGCCAAAATAAAGCATTGTCTTTATTTTTAGATACTACGCTGAAACTTTTAGAGTTACAGACTAGCACACAGAAGCAAATAAAGAGGAGAACAGCGCGGTTCAGATGATGTGTTGACATAATTTATATTCATTTTATCTAAAAAAGCTATCGAGTAAATTAATATTAATTTACTTGGAAAAATCAGGAGGCTAAACAAATTGAAGTACAGTTACAAGCGTGGGCTCAAATGAATGATATCATCGAGACGCAAAGTTTGGTATACCATATTATCTGCAACATTAATATTGTGTGAAATAATGCACTTTTAAGGAAAAACAATAATGATTTGTTAGTAACAATTAATACAAGACAGGCACACAAACAGCAAGGCAGTAATAAGTTGCAGCGTCTTAAACAAATCTTGTATCTTGTCCAGAATGTTGTCTTTGTTTAAACTAAATTATTTTGTTTACCGACCGTAGTTAGTTTAAATCTGTGAGGTCAGTAATTCTGAGCAGTGCATAGGAAAGAGGAATGAAAAAAACTACCTGAAAAAACAATTTACGTAAATAATTTTTTTAAATATTCATTGTGCGACGGCCGAAAGACTTATTTATCGGTCATTCTGAAAATATTCATTTGTTTAAACTTTTTTGGGGGTATTATTAGCGTTAGAATTTAAAGTTAGATATGCATTTGCATTAGAATTTTAGCGCGCATCGGATGATGCTGTTATATCAACATTTCAATCATTATTTAAAAGTATTTTATGGAACATTGTTCCTGTGGAAATTAAAACAGTGATCAAAAAACTTTGGATTATATAATAATTACAGCATTCAAGATCGCAATGTGATATTTATTTCATTATGATGACCGGTTTCGGTCAATAACGACCAACCTTGGATCGTGTCTGTAAAGAGGAACAAATATGTGCTATTCAGTTATAAAATAGTAATAAGACAAAGTGCAATATTAAAATTATAGCCGGTATACCCTTGTGTGTAGTTGGCCCATCTCTTGAGGGGCAGCACTGCTAGCTCTAGCTTGGCTGGTTAGTCTTTTATAGTGTAGGCCACGCCCATCGTCTTTAGGTTGCCGCCAATTGCAACCAATGGTTGTGAATATTGGTTATAATGGTTAAACTATGTGTTATTTGATATTTTGAACATGAAATTAGGTGTCATCAAAGGGAACAACTTATATATGTTACAGGATGAAAACATGTAAAAATGAATAACGTACGTAACTGTAAATAACCAATGGCAGGCCAGGGTTGATTTGAACAGTGGACTGCCCTCTGTGGGGCTTTCCAGACAATGTAGCGAAGCAAAGGTCGTCTGCAAGACGCCACTTCAGTGTCCATGGCGACGGTGTATAACCGTTGCAAAGATGGTCGATAGGACTCCAGCTTTGTTAGCCATGGAGACAGAGCATATTCTCCTTGTCAGTCAAAGATGTTGTCATGTACCTTGTACGATGAATAATAACCATGGTGACGGTTGACCATCGGTTTAAAACTTCGATGGCAACTTGGAAATTGGAATTATCGTACGGGTTAAAGCGTATTTTTCATGGCGTGGCATCTTATTGTGTTGCTAGGTTTATTTGGTTGCGTTCAAATGGCGGTGTCATTGTTTACAGATGAGGTACTTGCTATAGAGTAGGAACAGTATAATACTTTGTAGCAGAAGATGTTGCAGATGTCAAAAAGAAACGTAATATGCCAACGTAGAAAGAGAATTAAAATTTAATGTCGTCGATTAAAAAGATGAGAGTAAAGGAAAAAGTGCATTAAAAAGGCATTAAAACGAATGCTAATTAGTAACAAATGACCAGTAACCATCAGAATACATAATGGTTGGTAGCACCCCGTTTATTTATTTATTATTTTTTTCAAATGTTTGTATAACGTATGGGACTTAACTACGGGGTCATCAGTCCCTAAACTTACAAACTACTTATGATCTAGCTAATACTAAGGACGGCACAAATATCCATGCCCGAGGGGGGATTCGAACCCCCGACCGTAGTGGCCGTGCAGACCGTAACTGGAGCGCCTCAGTCCCCTCGGCCACCGCAGCCGGCTATATATATATATATATATATATATATATATATATATATATATATATATATATATATATATATGTGTGTGTGTGTGTGTGTGTGTGTGTGTGTGTGTGTGTGTGATTGTCTGGTTCCCTTTTAATGTTCTGGTCTCTAAATGACAAAGTGGATCAAAATTAAAAGCCATTTGTGTACTGTAAATCTATGACAATCCATATACAATGCTGGATGTGTGGTCAAATAGAGCAATACAACAATATACTATGGGAATCTTTGGATATTTGTCCATTATACATTAAAAATACTGGGTAGCTATTTTTCGTAAATCATGGACATATAAGATGTCATTTAGATTAGATAAGCCTCTAGAATAATATTAGAAAGAGTGGGTGACAAATAACCGAGTCATATATATGGTTAACATAGTGAATCAGTGTTAACAACTAAGGTCTTATAAACCAGTATGTATATAACTCATATTAGTGTAAGAATAACATCCCCAGTTGATTTGACGTTGCTGCGGCGTCGGTATTCGCCACAACGCCGCGCAAGTAGAAGACGAGCGATAACTCTCTGCTCAGCTCTTCGGCCGCCGGGGCGCCTCCAGTCTCGTTACCATCTTCGCCTGCTGCGCGCACCGGCCAATCAGAAGAGGTCTCCTCTAGATATGCGGGCGCACCACAGCCACGACATTCAGTACAGCGGAGGACTCCAGTCTACGAGTCAGTACAGCAGAGTACGAAGCAGATCTAGGAGTGCTACAGTCCCAGGAGATCCGTCTACAGCGAGCCAGCACAACAAGAACACTACTATTGACTGATGTATTGCAGAACTGTGTTGTAGCTACCACAAGACCATCACCTAAACGTTGAATATTCAATTCTATTAAAGGTACGTAGTAACTAATCACTTCTTTGTTGCAAACCATGTCCACAATCCCTGCTAGCCACTGCCCACCTCCAGAACCTAATGCTCACATTGCCACATCCTGAAGACACAAAAGATGTGGTCTAATACAGATTAGGAAAGTTATATAAACCAGACCAATACTTATTGAAAAGTATCTAATTTAATGTTGCAAATATGGAAGAAATAATACAAGTTTTTAACTATTATAACTCATATTCACATCCATTGGTTGCAATTGGTGGCAACCTACAGACGATTGGCGTGGCCTACATTATAAAAGACCAACCAGCCAAGCTAGAACCAGCAGTGTTGCTCCGCAAGAGATGGGTCAGCTACACACAAGAGTATACCAGCTATAAATTTACTATTTCAGTTTGTAACTGTAACTGTATAGAAGATAATTGTTCCTCTAACAAAGCTAATGCAGTGAGTGGTCAGCTAGGATCTACTCTCTTTTGCAAGAAGGAAGGGAAGTACCAAGACTGAGTTAGCAGTGCACCGCTCTATCTTTCGACCAACTTTGTTGTATGGGAGTGAAAGTTGGGTGGATACAGGTTACCTTATTCATAAGATAGAGGTTACAGATATGAAAGTAGCAAGAATGATTGCAGGTACCAATAGATGGGAACAGTGGCAGGAGAGTGTCCATAATGAGGAAATCAAAGAAAAGCTGGGAATGAACACCATAGATGAAGCAGTTAGAGCGAACAGACTGAGATGGTGGGGTCATGTTACACGCATGGGAGAAGCAAGGTTACCTAAGAGACTCTTGAGCGCGTCAATGGAGGGTAAGAGAAGTCGAGGTAGACCAAGAAGAAAGTACTTAGATTCGGTGCAGAATGATTTTGAAGTGAAAGGCATAACATCAGATGAGGCATCAATGTTAGCATTGAATAGGGGATCATGGAGGAATTTTATTACAGGTACTTTGCTCTAGACTGAACTCTGAAGGCATAATCAGTCTCTAATGATGATAAAACTGGTGTCCACTGTGGCACGGCCGTTGGCTACAAAAAGCCTAACACAATTAACAGATTTGACAGCTGGAACGGGATTACTTTTGGTAGACGCTCGTGGGCTGCACAGTTTGCACCCCGTTCGGTGGCTTGGCACTGCACTTGGCGGTGGGGGGCGGCGGCGGCGCTGCGTCCGGATTTAGCCGTGGCGGGCTGGCGCCAGCCTGAAGCGGCGCCCACCGCCAGCGCCAGCGCAGTGGCGCCAGTCAGGCCCGCCGTGTTTACAGCAGATGGCCACTTGTCAGGGCGCGCACGCCCGTGTTATGCTAATTCTCCCCGGCCGTAAATACGGTGGCAGTTTGTTGCAGCCGGGAGCCGGCAGGCGGGGCCGCCCTGTTGTCGGCGCCACTACGGCCTCCCGGGATCGACCGATCGATATTCGCGCCGCCCTCGAACAGGTGAATGTCGCGCTTACCGGTGGGGAAACAAGTGGACGCGTGGAGTGCTTGCGGTCCGATCTCTTGATCAGTGCCTCGCTCCAAATCAAACGTTCAAATGTTTGTCAATCTAAGAGACCAGATTAGCTCATCGCTACTTAGACTTACAAATGACTTTAACAAAGTTATGCTAAGGACAACACACAGACACACACTCCTATGCCCGAGAGAGGATTCGAACCTCCACCGGGAGCGGCAGCATCACTCCATTCACCTTTAGGCGGAGTTAGTGATATGCCGTAACGCCGCCCCCCTCCCCCCCGACGGTGGACCGGAATATATCAATGCTTCTTCCTTTCAAATACTAAATCAGTTAGTGAAACCTGAACGTTATAGTTAACACATCGTACATCAACACACTACAAGTTACGTCATAGATATTATTTAAATGAATCTTCAACAGATGTAAATACAGTTTATAACTCGTATATTCAAATCTGATTTAAAATGATAATGTTAGTGAATGAAAAGGGGCCCTAAATCGGTATAAAATATGCATCCTGTTCCACAATTATTATTATTTGGCGTATCCCTCACTAACTTTATATTGATGTTCATTTTTCGTAAATGTTTCCCGCGGTTGTAACTATCGATTATTTGATTTAAAGTTCGATATGATCCCAACAGGCCGATATCGCTCGAACGCACAAAACGCACACGGGTGCGGTTCCTGCAGGGGGATGCTTGTCCACTGTTGGTCGAGCTGATCATTACGAGAATAAGTCGGGCGTCCGATCTTGTCGTGAGTGCATTCGTGTTCTCTCGATAATCCATTTTTAGTCCGGGGCAAGTCCCGCAGATTAAACTGGTCCCAATCCCCCGATTCCGACCAATGTTTTCGGGAGGTTTTCCTTGGTTGTAAGGCTTATGCCGGAACTGGTAAGCCCCTCCCACTTATTCCCAATTGGGATTCCCCCTTTGCCCCACTATCAGCTTGTCTGATAATTGGCTGAATAGAACCGCGACTCTTTATGGGCCGGATCTCAAACAACCCGCTCCGCTCCTCGGAGTGGAGAATGAAAAGAATGTTTTTTTTTTTTGTTTTTTTTTTTGTTTTTTTCTTTTTTCCAACAGGCCGATAAATGGCCAATAGCATGCTCTAAGAAGGCCCGCACTAACCGCCTTAGGGGAGAGAATGAAAAGTTCGTAAAAACACTTTATAATACACACGCATAACAATAACATTAAATTATCCATCCAACAAATATCCGAAACCAGCTGACACCATCAAGGAATGCATTACAATACGCTTAGAAGAAGAAGACACAAACAATCAAGTATGACTTCTACAGCATCACATTCAAGATAACACACAAGAAGAATAAACAAGCAACCATATCACTTCATACAGCTAGAAACCAGAATACGACAAGGGTCTGACTGAGGATTTTGGGCGGTTTTCCTCGGGACATCGGGCGTATGCCAGGGTCGATATCATCCTCCTGAAGAAACTGTCGATAAAATTTAGCACATCTACTAGAAAATGATAACACCAAATCCAATCCAAATTCAACAAATAAATAGTGCCACCACAGTATAACCTAAGGTAGACTAAGGTACCAAAAACCATTAGGCTCTCCATGTGCCCGCCCTCACCCATCAGGTAGGGAATGAAAGATGGGAAAAAAAAGGAGAGAAAAAAAAAAGAGAAAAAAAAAGAAAAGAAAAAGAAAACGCTGTTTCTTTCAAGGCTGGAGCAGATTTAAACTTCTAAATGATTAACTTGAATAATATTTTAACGTACCTCTACCCGAACTGACTGCTAACAGATGAAACATGCTAACAACCCCCTGTAATTTCCTTTTATATGCCCACACGGAATAAAATATAGCTGTTTGCACTCTGTGCTGGTACAGCCATTTCTAATTTGCTTTTCGTAATACTACATATCATTCCCAGATCTAATAAAATTCTAAAATTCCCCACCAAAACATCATTTAATGAAACCAAAACATTAAAATTGAACACTCGGATTTTAAGGAGGGGTTACAGGTGCTGGAAAACCACCGAAGCTGATTTCGATTCCACCATCGAAGTCTATCAATTACGCTGTTGGAAATAATAAATAGTACACTCGCTTAGAGTTCTCCAATACATTCAAGTTTTGTTGTTGAAACGAAATGATTACGAATGCATAGTTTCGCGGCTAGTTTTACCGGTAAAATTCCCTTGGGCTTCTAGTCGCGTCAAGTATTTTGAAATCCACGGGCTTTCGACCGCAATCTCCTCGGCTATTGTTAAGTTCTGACTGTCGAATCATTGCTGCCGTCGTCCTTATATAGCTGCGCGGCTCACTGTGACGTCACTGGTGCCCGCGATGTCTTCATATATGGTTTTGGTCGCGTGCCTGCCACGCCCGTTTCCACCGTCCGATGGCCAGTCTCAAGTTATTCTTAGCTGCAAACCGCCATATTTATTAAGAGTTTTTTTACATACATTAATTTCGATCACCGCTTTTATTACGATAGCCCAGAAAGTATTTGTTCGTGTAATGACGAGTCTCGTCGAACGCAATGCGATGTTTGTTTTCCAGAGCATTCTCCGCAGTTGCTTGTTTCTGTGGAGTGGCCGAGAACTTCTATGCGCCTTGTTTGACTGTTGCCTGGAGCATGGGTGTGTGGGTTGTCCTTAGTTTAAGCTAGTTTAAGTAGTATTTTGATCCAAAAGGCTTACAAACATTTGAACATTTACAGAATAACGTAAACGGAAACTTCTTTCGTGTTCAATTCAGAGGTGTTCAGTAATACGCACTGTCTGTCCAATGTAAAACTGCCCACAAAATGTTGAAATGCTTTTAGATTGTTGTTAATGGAGCTTTAGGGCGCTCAAGATCGTGGTCATCAGCGCCCATACTAGGAAGAGATGAGTCCAATACTGCTAAATGGTGCAAGGAAGAGACAATACGAAAGGACGTACGCTCTTCCTCCTACAGCATATATCACATGTTGTTATTATTTAATATTATTAATGCAGTGTTTTTTTGTAATGAAATCCTTTGTTTATGTTGTTCCTGATCAGATGTAAGAGAGGGCCCTATGGCCCTAATCTGGTCAGGTTAAATAACCAAATAAATAAATAATAAAAAGAGGTCAGTGACACTAATAAGACACTAGACAAAACAGACAAATGGGGGTCAAGGCTAAAAAGACGGCGGGCTAAACATAGAGGGATGGACCGAACGATCCTATCTTCCTCTATCTATATTTTAGAACCGTCGGCCTAAGATCTTTGGTAGGAGGTCGGTCAAAACACAAAATCGTATAACGCGTGCCACTGTCACATCACTATACCTAAAATGGAACGGAGGTCATCCGACAAACTGGCTTGTTCCCTCGCAGCATCATAGGAAACACAAGTAGTTAATATATGTTGAACGGTTATCAGCACACCACAAGCATCACAAGTAGGGGGCTTGTCTCCACAAAGAAGGAATCTATGCGTCAGGGGGCAGTGATGCTTTTAGAGCTTATGGGACTTAACTACGGGCTCATCAGTCCCTAAAGTTACAAACTACTTATGAACTAGCTTATACTAAAGACGGCACAAATATCCACGCCCGGATTCGAAACCTCGACGGGGAACGGCCTCGCGCATCGTAGTATAGCGCCTCATTGCGCTCGGCCGCTCCGCCGCGGCAAACTGCCCCACGCACACGGTATCTTGTACACAACTGGCGTTCTAAGGCCTACGTCTTCTTTCGCAGGTCTCGTCAGCCGTCGTAATTTTATAGGAGGTCTGAAGATGGAGTCGATCCAGTGTCTCTTAAGGAGCCGGCTGATCTTTCACGTTACCGAGCCACAAAACGGTAAAAATGCAAACCTTTTTCTCATCCTCGGCAGTCTTCTGGTTGCGTGGCTTCGTATGGTCGCTGCAGTCTTTCACCCTACATACTTTTCGTAAGTGGCTCGTTCCTTCTGTAGATGTTCAGTGTCTGAGACTGTTCCGCTCTGTGCACCAACTTCCTTAGATCCTTTCTGCGATGAGTGGTGGTGGCTCGTGCCGTGCAGATACCGGTCCGTGTGGGTGGGTTTCCGGTTAACACCATAGCTCAGGCACCCTTTTGCTTTACGCCTGTCGAGTGCGTCAATGAACGGCAAGGCACCTTCTCTCTCAACTTCCTTAGTGGACTTGATTTTGTCATGGATGTTATTGATGTGGTTCTATAATTTACCTACTTTTTCACATGAATGAATCCAGACAACGAACGCATCGCCATAGATAAAAATACTTAGGCTTTGCAGAAACCGTGTTCAGATCGATATCCTGAAGTGATTACATTTATAGGTCAATAGCTGTAGCCTTCCACCTGAGGGCTTGATATTCTTTTTGTTGAAAACGCCATTGGAATGTCAGTCTGCTGGTTATATCTTTGCCTGAGGCAAACAGACGGTGTTAATATAAGAATTCCATGAAGCAGTGATATTTTATGTATTTATCTTATGTAAAAAAACTAGTGGTAATGAATGTAATTATTTTTATTATTCTAGCTTAGTCCTTGGAATGGCATGTTCAATTTTGAAAAAAAAAGCGATACATATAATCGATAGATGAGTGGTATTAATGAAGAATAGCAGAGGTGTGTATCCTGTGTAAAGGTGTAATGATGTATCTGCTATATCTCGCCTCAGGAGATAATGACTGAAAGACACTGTCTGATACGGAAATTATGTTTATTAAAAGCCGACCACAGTACGAAATAAGAGCTTTGTTTTATTACTAAGATTAGCAAACGTGTGAACTACTGGTTACTTCCTGCTACAAAGCCTTGTTCCCTGGCCCAAACTGAGAACTGGATTCGAAGCCGGGATCTCCTGCTTACTAGGCAGACGCTTTGACCACTCCGCCACCGAGGGCACAGTGACCAGTACGACTGCAGATGACTCATCCCTGCACGTCTCCCGCCCCACCCAAATCTCCATTCGCCACGCTGTCTCTTTCCTTTACCACAACCTAGTTACTTGTGGCAAGAACACACATAATTTTTAAGTGTGCAATGCAGATGACGATCCACTTTTGTGATGAAAATTCTAATCGTTTGACAATGTTCTTTTTCTTATATTACATTTTCACAAGTAACTATTTTATTGAAAAAAGGAGAACATAGTAAACAACATTTTTCTGAAGATCATGACTTAGCTCATCGGTATGTTGTTGTTGTTATGGTCTTCAGTCCGGAGACTGGTTTGATGCAGCTCTCCACCCTACTCTATCCTGAGCAAGCCTTTTCATCTCCTCATAAGAACGGAAACCCACATCAACTTGAATCTGCTTACTATACGTGTCTCTTGGTCTCCCTCTGCGATTTTTATCCCACACACTTCCCTCCAATGCTAAATTTACGATTCTCCGATGTCTAAGAATGTGACCTACCAAGCGATCCCTTCTTCTAGTCAAGGTATGCCAAAAATTTCTTTTCTCACCAATTCTGTTCAGTACCTCTTCATTAGTTATGCGATCTACCCACCTAATCTTCAGCATTCTTCTGTAGCACCACATTTCAAAAGCCTCTATTCTCTTCCTGTCCGCACTGCTTATCGTCCATGTTTCACTCCCGTACAAGGCAACACACCACACAAATGCCTTCAGAAAAGACTTCCTTACCCTTAAATTAATATTCGATGTTAGCAAATTTCTCTTTTTCAAAAATGCTTTTCTTCCCATTGCCATTCTGCATTTTATATCCTCTGCACTGTGACCATCGCATGTTATTTTACTACCGAAGTAACAAAACTCATCTACCACCTTCATTGTTTCGTTACCTAATCTAATTCCTTCAGCATCGCCTGATTTTCTAAGACCGAATTCCATTATTTTTGTTTTGCTCTTGTTAATGTTCATTTTATACGCTCTCTTCAACACGCTGTCCATTCTATTCAACTGCTCGTCCAGGTCCTTTGCTGTCTCTGAAAACCAGCAAATAAACTAGCGATCTTGGCTGAAGTAAGTGTGTCCCCTATAATAAACATTGCTTCAATAAAACATCGCAGAACGGCTGCAGAATGCACAGAGCGATTCAAGCAAACTTCCGACGAGCGCCACATTCCCTACAACGCCCAAGTTCCGCCAGGAAGACTCAAATCAAGGAAAAGCTTTTTGAGGAATATACCAATTGAACCACCTAAAAACTACCCACTGCAAAAAAAACGTCCTATCGGAAGCGAACTGGACTGGAAGACCTAGCGAACCCTGAATAGGATAAGAACGGGAGTTGCACCTGTGGAAACCATCAAAGCTAAATCAAATTTTTGTATAGCTTATGGGACTTAACTACGGGGTCATCAGTCCCCAAACTTACAAACTACTTACGAACTAACTAACATTGCCGGCCGCGGTGGCCGAGGGGACTGAGGCGCTTCAGTCACGGTCTGCACGGCCACTACGGTCGGGGGTTCGAATCCCCCCTCGGGCATGGATATTTGTGCCGTCCTAGTTCGTAAGTAGTTCATAAGTAGTTTGTAAGTTTAGGGACTGATGACCCTGTAGTTAAGTCCCAATAAAAAAAAAAAAAAAAAATAAATAAATAAAATAAAAAAAAATAGAGTAACACTTAGGACGGCACAAATATCCATGCCCGAGGGGAGATTCGAACCCCCGACCGTAGTGGCCGTGCAGACCGTGACTGGCGCGCCTCAGTCCCCTCGGCCACCGCGGCCGGCGTCAAAGCTAAGCATGACACATTTTCTTCAATGTTCTAGTTGTCCACAGTTCTGTACATTCGATGATCTACGGTTGGTCAGCGATGCGGCAGCTGACGTTGAAAGACGACCGTCTGTCGTCTTCCATATATTTTTTGTATATTTCTGTAAAGTTATAATTTATTTAATGTCGCTCGATTATCATTTTGTTAAAACTTGAACCCCACTGTTTTCAAGGCTTGAGGGTTAGTATTTTTATTTCATGTGTTAAAATATTAGTTAATATTGCTAGGTTTTTCTTATTTTGTTATGTTAATAATTTATTATTATATTAAATAATTTGGCATAAGTACGGCTTCTCCGCTATGCCACTGTCCCTGTGAGAATGTGCGCTTGTTCTAATTTTAAGTGGATGTGTGAGAATCTATGGCAGTCTGAATGTGGGGAGTAATAGCTCGCTTTGCATCGTTCTCTCTGGCTCAGTGTCGACAGCTGATGATACTACCAAAGAGGTTTTTACACCCTTTGGTTACCAACTAGTCGGCGAGCCCTCTCCAGCGCGAGTCTTGCTCTCTGTCCCCACCACCACTGTTTCTTTGACTTTCCAGCTTCCAGTAGCTTTACGCGCCCTCGTGGCCGCTCGGTTGTACATTCTGTGCTGGTCTTCTGGTGGGATAAGGTTGGTTCTGCTCCTGTGTTTGGAGATGGTAGCGTTTCATTGTCTAGTACGTTTAACTTAGACTCATGAACTTAGAATCATTTTCTGGAATATTTTCTCCGAACGTGTGCAGAAATGTGTTCTCGTTTTTCATTTCAGTGATTTCCAAAAGATAAACGTGGTGTGTGTCATTCTAGTGGCAGTTTGATAACGGCCTTGAATGTTAAAACCTTTTGTGATCATGTGGCGGTGTATGAACTCTGTGTAAATACTTTCTAGCTTTGTGGGGCCAGATTTCTAATAGGTGATATGTTCATTTTTGTACAGTGCATGTAAAATTCTTCTCATCGTTTCCTTCCGTGAGTGATATGTGTTCCACGTGACTGGTTCATAGAACAAAGCCTTCAGCTTCCTCTCTTGTTTGTTACATGCCCATCAGGCAAGTAACTATGCGGGTATCATTCTGATTTCCACTAGTATTTCGCGATCTTCTCTCCTCGCCTATTTTAATTTTGGTGTTTCTTCTCCGACTTGTAGTACACACACTGTCAGTAATTCTCTCTGAGCCTCGTACAACCTCCTTCAATAGCTTCCTTATGTAATTCTAAA
This sequence comes from Locusta migratoria, assembly GCA_026315105.1. Lineage (NCBI taxonomy): Eukaryota > Metazoa > Arthropoda > Insecta > Orthoptera > Acrididae > Locusta > Locusta migratoria. Next base: position 187,237,492 of record CM048745.1, read on the forward strand.
CATTTCTATGGGTTGCATGCTGTAATTCTTAATTTTATTTTTCCGACTTTGTAATTATTTCATTGTTGTGGTTTTTCTGAGACAAGACCTCATCCGTCTCTGTAATCGCCCCCTATCGTATATTTCATTCGCTTCCTTATATAATTCTAAGCATTTCTGTGGGTTGCATGCTTTAGTTAATTTTCTTTATTTTTAGGAAACTGAATTTATTCAATTATATTGGTTTTCGGGACCACGTGGGTCAGAGTTCCGACTTCCGGGGTTAGCAGCTAGTCACCTGAATTCACGCTACTTCTCATATAAAACCTGTACCTAGATCGATTTCTAACAGACTGCAACTTAACAATCCACCCTGATTTTGTATAATGAATCCGATTTTCAACCACTTCACCTTCAGTGGAGTGCGTTCAGGTAACGTAGCCGTGTGTCGCCGTTAGCGTGTTTGCTCGCGGTCCAGTTCAGATGTAATTTAACTTGGCTATACACACTCACCATCTCAACACAGGCACGACAGCAAAGAGCCACCTTGCTGAATTTCGCCTACGATAGCGGCGCATGCTTCCGCTTCGTCTCAACACGCTGATTTTGGTGAGTTTCGCTGTGGAATTGCGTGTCTGTGAGCGAATGAGTGTTGTTTGTGAATCCTTCCACCCAGTAGCGTTAAATCATGTATAATTTAGGCTGGGTACCTTCCGCATTAATCCATGTAAGAGATGCATTTCATTGTATTATCAAAATTGGTTCCCCATTTTGCTTGTTTTCTATCTGAATTCACAAGTTTAAGTTCAGCATATTCCGTAAGTTGCGTATAAATGTAGTTTTAGAGCACCTTCCCCCTTTTATTTAAGATTCTTCATTTTGTGTCTCGTTTCCGCCGGTTGTCGTGGGTGTCGGTGGCCGAGTAGAAAGAACCCACACAGGAAAATAGGATGCACACTTGTGCAGGTACGGAGGTGACCAGCAGAAACTAGAAACACTAGGCTAAATTAGAACAATATATATATATATATATATATATATATATATATATATATATATATATATATATATATATATATATATATTTCGTGGAGTCTTGGAAATACCTAACTTTTACATAGTTCTTGACTGCAGAATGCTGATACATAGTTTAGATAGAGGCCTGCCTAGTAATGATTCCTGATGCCTATCCCATAGCCAAGTCTTAACTGGTGCCTATCTGATTCCCAAGTGACCGATGCAGCAGTCGTGGCCACGAGCAGAGTTGCAACAGAGGGCGCTCGTGGCTGACGTCGTAAGAAGCGGCGCGCGGCGTAAGTACGTGTCGCGCACTTCATACTTGTGTGACGCCACACCTCCCCCCCCCCCCCAAACCGCCGCGCCGTCGTGGCGTAGGGCTGAGGGCCACGGCGACGGCACTGGGAGGAGGGCCTGGGCGGGGGCGTTACTGGTGGGACGGGCGTCGTAGCTGAGGCTGGGAACGAGACGCCGACCGCGCCCCGGTATCCACCTTGCGATCCCCCGGAAATCCCACCAAAACCAGGGGAAGGGCGAACACCTCCGCTCAGAGGGAGCATGTCATCTTCTTCTGAGGTGCGTGGCCCAGGCGGCGGAGGCACGCACGGCCCCGGAGTCCCTCTCGGTGATGCTGTCAGCCGCGGCGGCGACGGAGGCGCGTCGATCTCCATCGGGACGATCTCATAGTCCGGGGTTGTTGGACCCGTCGGCAAACGATGTTTCTGTGCTTCCTGGCGGTGAACTGGGTCTGGAATCAAGAAACCCAAGACAAGATCGCGCGGCGCAATTGGTTTGTGAGGCGCCGCAGCTCCGACCCTGTGGAAGAACGTACCACAAACATATTGCGACCGAGCACACGCTGAATAGTGCCCGGTAACCATCTCTTCTTGTTTCCAGCAAACACCCTGTACGGCACCGACGTAGAAACCTGAAAACGCGAACCGACTCGGTGCGTGTGAGGCTGCAGCAGGTGAAGGACAGTGCGGTAACGGCGGCCGTGTAGCATCTCGGCAGGAGACGGGCCGTCACGTGGCATGCACAGATACATAGACAGGAAAATTTGAAGATCTTGCTGCCTGGAGTACTGACCTTTCATCTTTTCCATGTGAGACTTGAATGATCGAACGAAACGTTCCGCTTCACCATTGGACTAAGGGTGAAAAGTTGCGGTGGTGATATGCTGAATGCCATTCACACGACAAAACTGTTGAAATTCCGCACTAACAAACTGAGGTCCATTGCCACTGACGATAGTTTCAGGCAAACCTTCCATGCAATACACTGATGTTAAGGCACTGATTGTACTAGACGCCGTCGTTGAGTTCATGGCAATCACGAAAGGAAACTTGCTGAAAGCGTCTACAACAATTAACCAGCGCGTATTCCAGAAAGGTCCGACAAAGTCAATGTGTAAACTTTGCCATGTCCCTTGGGGCGTGGCCAGTCTGAGAAACGTTGCAGAGGAGCCTCCTGGTGCTCCGCACAAACAGTACACTGTGACGTCATGTCCTCTATCTGAGCGTCCATACCAACCCAGGTACAATGACGTCTGGCCAGTTGCTTTGTCCTAACAATACTCCAATGCCCTTGATGCAAGAGGCGTAACACTTCTCGTTGCAGGGAGCGAGGAACAATCATTCTTGTTTGGTCGTTGTCGGTATGTAACAACAGAACACCCTGACTTAAGGATAATGCATGGCGTTGTGCAAAATAACGTTGAACGAGAGGCCGATCAATGTCTTTGGCTCTGGCAGGCCACCCTGAGAGAACAAAACGTGCTACCATACTTAGGTCCGCATCCGGAGCTGTTACCTGTGCAATCCTACGAGAGTTCAAAGTGAAATCTGCGACAGCGGAAGCATCTCTGGAGTCTATCTGACAACATGCCATTTCTGAAGAATCAAATGACACATCCTGGCCAACCGGAAGTCGAGAAAGTGTGTCATACTGATAATTTGACAATATCAAGGACCATCTCTGAAGCTTTTGTGTCGTTCGTGGCGGAATTGGCTTTGTGGGTGAGAGCAACGACGTGAGAGGCTTGTGGTCTGTCAACAAATAGAATTTTCTACCATAGAGATAATGATGAAACTTTGTGACACCGTAAATTATTGATAAGGCCTCCTTTTCTATCTGACTGTGATTTTGTTGCGATGCCGTCAGGAGCTTGGACGCATAGGCAATAGGACGACCGTGAGAGCCAATACGATGTGACAATATTGTGCCCAGACCATAAGACGAGGCATCTACCGCTAGCACTACGGGCTTCTGTGGGTCAAAGGGAATCAAACATGCATCACTGAGTAGTGCAGTCTTTAATTTGTCAAAGGCAACCAGGCAATCTTTAGACCATACAAAAGGAACATTCTTCCTACGTAAGCGATGCAGTGGAGCTGCAATCTGAGAGGCATTGGGAATAAATCTGAAATAATAGTTAAGGTTTCCCATTACTGCTTGAAATTCCTGCACATTCTTAGGAGGAGGGAAGTCTTTGATTGCTCGAAGATGTGACTGTAAGGGATGGATTCCTTGGGCATTAATCACATAGCCTAGGTACTCTATTTCAGTCTGGAAAAACGACCACTTTGCTTTATTGCAACTTAGACCTGCTGCAGTCACCACTTTGAAAAGGCACTCCAGGTTTGATAAATGTTCTTCAACTGTGCGCCCTGAGACCACAATATCATCTAAATAGTTCGAGCAACACGGTACAGAAACTGTCAGCTGTTCCAAAAAACGCTGAAAAATAGCGGGTGCGGAAGAATTGCCAAAGGGTAGGCGTTGAAAAACGAAAAACGATTTTGACTCGACATCAAGCGGAATCTGTAATTATGACTCTGCTAAATCAATCTTAGAAAAGAAGGGAGACTGTCCTAATTTTTCCATCAGTTCGTCAGGTCTGGGCAGGGGATAAGTGTCTACAATTTTTTGACTGTTCACTGTTGATTTCAGGTCCGCACAGACACGATGTTTTCCTTTCGGCTTTGTTATAAATACTAAAGGCGAGACCCACTGACTCGCAGAAACAGGATAAATCACCCCACTATCTTGCCAACGTTGAAGTTCCTCAGCAACTTTATCCCGAAGGGCGATAGGCACTGGTCTAGCTTTACGAAATTTTGGTACTGCAGATTCTTTTAAAGTTACATGTACCACGAAGTCTTTTGCACAATCTAGTTCCGGCGAAAACAAGTCACTATATTTTTCACACAATGCACTGATTTTGTCCTGAGGCACTACTGACGAAATTTGAAGCACATCTCTTTGAATTGATAAGCCAAACAAGTCGAATACATCTAATCCAAAAATGTTCTCGCCTGAAGAACTAAAAAAGCAACTGTTTTTATTACACCTTGAAAAAAGGCGGGCAGGCTACACGTTCCTAGCACGGGAATATTTTGACCTGTATATGCCGTTAGCACTTGTTTAGACGGCGACAACTTAGGCGAGCCCAGAAGTTCATAAGTGTCTTTATTCATTAACGTGATAGCGGAACCAGTATCAAGCTGAAATTTCACAGTCTTATTGTCTATGAAAAGAGTCACAAAAAGTTTTTGCTTCTGGGACTCGACAGGTGCGCGGATGTGGGCTACCACTGATACAGCTTGTTTGCTTCGCTTGCGCATGCGCCGGCTGCGTGCGGTAGGAAGCGGCGCATAATCAGCACATAGATTAATATCACTGTCCCTAGATGGCACTACCGCCGGATCGGCGTCCGCACAATTCGAGGCTACTACAGATTCACTAACTACTGCACTAAACTTTTGAGTTCAAAATGTTCAAAAGTTTGTTAAGCTGAAGGGACTTAACTATGGGGTCATCAGTCCCTAAACTTACAAACTACTTATTAACTAGCTACAACTAAGGACTGCACAAATATCCATGCCCGACAGGGTTTCGAACCCCCGACCGTAGTGGCCGTGCAAACCATGACTGAAGCGCCTCAGTCCTCTCGGCCACCGTGGCCGGCAAACGTTTGAGTGGCTACATCAACTCTACTCTCACTAGCTACACAGAACTGGGCACTGTTACAATTAGCAGTTGCAGAAGCCACTAGTTTCACTACAGGATTGCACTGTACATAGTCATTGTGCTTGTTCCGAACCCTTTTCCGTTGCACAGTTTTACGCGCTCGTCGGCGCTTCCGACGTGGTTCACTACATAGTTTTGCCGTAGGCGCAGAAGAACGTTCTTGCATTTGAGATAAACACTGTTCAAATCCCCGGTGTGTATAACATTGACAGAATGAATTGTTCTCGCACTCTGCGAAGCACTGTTCCAAACGGCACCGTTCTTTGAATTTACATTCTGCATACACACTGACTTTACATGTCCCGATTTGCCAGATTGATAACATGTTGCGTTGCGACTAGGGCAATGCGCACGTTTGTGGCGAGATACACATTGGGGGCAAGACTTACGAACGTTTTTCTGCAAAGAACGTCGGCGCCCGTTTGTTAAATTACTTTGTCTAACACGATGGGGCGGGGCACTTTTACACTGGCTACTGTTCACTGTCTGTTCAGCCAGCCGGTAGAATTATAAGAATCACTAGGGCTAGACTGAGAACTGCAACTAGGAAAGCGTCCGTTGCAGCGCACTGCGTTAACACTGTGGCTTTGCATTTCTACATCTGCTAAGTCAAAGGTATCATGCGCTTCTATAAGCTGCAGTACACTGTCTGATGAGGGGTCAGACAGTTTCAGAACTGCTGCCCTAATTCTGGGGTCCTGAATGTTCTGTGTGATAGCATCTCTCAACATCACGTCACTATACAAAAGTCCACAAGAGCAAGTACATTTACATTTGCGGGTCAAGCCTTTCAGTTCCGTAATCCACTGCTGGTATGACTACTCGGGTGATTTTCGTAGTCTGAAAAATCGGTACCGCGCCGCAGCTACGAGAACTTTTCTCTCATAATGCGTATTTAGTGATTCTGCAATTTGTTCGAATTCTAGATCACAAGAAGATGCATGGGGGAAAAGTTTCTGCAGTAACATGAAGGTGTTGGTGCCCGCAACGGATAATAACAGGTGCTTCACTCTCTGACCTGTAATTTGATGAGCCGCGGCGAGTTCTTGAAATTGCGCCAGATAATCACTCCAATCTTCCTCACGTTCGTTGTACTGGCGAAAGGTAGGAAGCGGTTTGGCGGCAGATGTTGGCGGCTGTTGTTGTTGGTGAGCTGTCTGTTCCGTCAACTGCGACACCGCTTGGAGTAGTTGCATGATTTGCGCCGTCTGTAACTGAATAATTTCCATTAAGTTTGGGTTCGGGGTAGTGGCCATGCTGACCGATTAGGCACCACGCATACGAAAAATTATAACAAAACACAAATGCAATATGAAAGAGGACCCTCTGCAACAAAAAATTCAAAAACCACGTAACTGAATAAGTTCCCCCAAAAATCTTATAATAAGGGTGGGTGGATGGGAGCAATTTCTGTGTGCTCCGACTGCTGCTGTTTGGCTGCTGCAAGCGGGCTGCTCCCAGGTTCTTCTATCGCTCCTCGTTGCCACTTTTGTATCCCATCCTCATCGCCACTTTTCTGTATCCTATCCTCGTCGCCACTTTTGTGTCTCGTTTCCGCCGGTTGTCGTGGGTGTCGGTGGCCGAGTAGAAAGAGACCAACACAGGAATAAAGGATGCATGCTTGAGCAGGTACGGAGGTGACCAGCCAGTGGGACAGCAGAAACTAGAACACTAGGCTAAATTAGAACAAGATATATATTTCGTGGAGTCTTGGTAACACCTAAATTTTACATAGTTCTTGACTGCAGAATGCTGATGCATAGTTTAGATAGGGGCCTGCCTCCTAATGATTCCTAGTGCCTATCCGATAGCCAAGTCTTAACTGGTGCCGATCTGATTCCCAGGTGGCCGATGCAGCAGTCGTGGCCACGAGCGGAGTTGCAGCAGAGGGTGCTCTTGGCTGACGTCATAAGAACGCCGCGCCGTGCGTGCATGGCGGCGCGCGGTGTAAGTACTTGGCGCGCACTTCATACTTGTGCGACACCACACTTCACAAGTGCTGAGAATTTTGCAATATTTCTTATGTCTAAATTCCGTTGCGCCATAAATGTTTTCTTGGCCACCTTTCTAACTTTAATTGTGGTGGCTTGCTTATTAATGTCTGTGCGTAATAACGTGTGAGCTGCTATGTATATTGACCACTGTAGTATTAATTTCCTGTTATTGAAGTAATTTGAAACGAGTCCGTTCTCAGTTTGGGCCAGGGAACAAGGTTTTGTAGCAGGGAGTAACCGGTATTTTACACGGACCTTATTTGCTAATTTTAGTGATAAAACAAAGCTCTTGTTTCGTACAGTGGTCCACTTTTAACGTGGCCCGATATTGGGCCAACGATTTAGGCTGCTGGAGAGTCCGTACTTTCAGTTTCAACGTAGCCATCACCTTTCAACGATGTGAGGAGTCGCCAGAAACGACTTTGCTAAACTGTAGAGTGCAGTGTGGGATCTCCCACTCGGTTTGCCATGTGGTCTAATGCACCGCTTTCCGAGATGTGGAGGCGTACCAGCCCCAGTTCGAATCCGCCCGACGGTCTAAGATAGGGGTTGGAGAGCCGGCCAGCCTGGATGTGGTTTTTAGGCGGTTTTCCACATCCCCCTAGGTCAATACCGGGCTGGTCCTAAAGTCCCGCCTCAGTTACACGGCGAACATTTCATAATATTTTCCACATCCCCCTAGGTCAATACCGGGCTGGTCCTAAAGTCCCGCCTCAGTTACACGGCGAACATTTCATAATATTTTACACTTTCGCACACTTATAACACTATACGCAGACATTGCCCTGAGATCACTGGCAGCTCCTGCAACAAGGTCTAAAATTGTTGCAGAATGTCACAGGTTTCTGGTGGAGCTAGGGGAAAGCAATAGAGTAAACCTATTGTGGGCCCCTGGCCACTCGGGGATCAATGGCAACAAACATGCTGACAGATTAGCCAGGATGGGGGCAGAGACTCCATTTATTGGACCGGAACCTGTACTGACAATCACCAAGGCAATGATCAAATTGGAACTATGTAACTGGCTCAGAAGACAGCACGTAGAATATTGGACCAAAGTCTACCAACAAAAACATGGCAAGGTAATGATGACAAAGCCATGTTTTAAAAGAAGCTCTGCAATCCTGGGCCTGAACAGGAGAGAGATTAGACTCATGGTTGGATTGCTGACAGGCCATGGGAATTTCAAAAAACACCTACATACAATGGGAATAACAGAAGAGGACCCTAAATGTAGGATCTGTGATGACGGTGATGAAACTGCATCACATCTAATCTTCGAATGCATTGCATTGGAGAGTAAAAGGCACAGAACATTTGGGACAACTAGATCCGAAGAAATTGTGTCTAATAAAGAACTGGTAAAGGGACTCCTTGCACTGTTCAAGGGCATTAGTTGGCTTTACTAGATATACAGGGAGCGATACCGCACGATAAACTTAGTTTCGGTGCGGGCAGTGGCGGGTTAGACCAAGACTGTTTTGGCTTCCCTGGAAAAATCAAATCAAATCAAATACGCAGACATTTGGGGTACACGTTTCGTCCTGGAGGGCATGGGGTGGCGGCAGAAAGGGCATCCGGCCACGCTGTAAATACCCATGCCAAATCCGCGTTTAACACAGTGCCGACCCTGCATGTGCGGGTAACGGGCCAAAGAGATAGATAGATAGATAGATAGTGTGCAGTGTGGGAGCCTTATCAGGTGGGTTTGGCGGAGGACATAGAAAGAGTTCAAAGAAGGGCAGCTCGTTTTGTATTGTGACGATACAGGGGAGACAGAGTTACGGAAATGATACAGGATCTGGGATGGGAATCATTACAACAACGGCGCTTGTCGTTGCGGCGTGGGCTACTTACGAAACTCCAATCGCCAACATTCTCTTCCGAATGCGAAAACATATTATTGACTCCCACTTACATAGGTAGAAAAATCATCAGAATAAAATACGAGAAATCAGAGCTCGAACGGAGAGATTCAGGTGTTCTTTCTTCCCGCGCGCTATTCGAGAATGAAATGGGAGATAAATAGTATCAAGGTGGTTCGATGAACCCTCTGCCAGGCACTTAAATGTAATTTGCAGAGAATATCATGTAGATGTTGACAACGTTTTCCGGTTGGATTACTGGGGTAGTTAGGCACACGTTAAGGCTCCACTCGAAAGGCTTACTTCTGTCATTGAACCACACGAAATTATCATTATATTCGATTTACGGCGTTTCCTTTGTACCACAATCTATTACACATATTTTCCAAATTTAGATGACCGATGAACTCAGCAGTTTGGTCCCTTAGTTACACAAACTTTGAACTTTATGTGCTTTCATCTAGTTAAAGCTCAGAAATAGCTTCACTAATTTGAATAATATTTCGTTTTTTGTGAATGCTTTAATACAGGAGTGGATTAGAAAAAAAAAAATAGGCAAAACCCAAAGGAACAGCTGTTGTTGTTGTTGTTGTGGTCTTCAGTCCGGAGGCTGGTGTGATGCAGCTCTCCACGCTACTCTGCCCTGTGCAAGCCTCTTTGTGGTGTCGCACAAGTCTAAAGTGCGCGCCACCTACTTTCGCCGCGCGCCGCCATGCACGCACGGCGCGGCGTTCTTACGACGTCAGCCACGAGCGACCTCTGCTGCAACTCCGCTCGTGGCCACCACTGAACGACATCGTTCACTTGGGACTGAGATAGGAACCAGTGAACTCTTGGGATTCAGATAGGCACCAGTTAAGACTTGGCTATCGGAAAGGCACTAGGAATCATCAGTAGGCAGGCCTCTATCTAAACTATGTATCAGCATTCTGCAGTCGAGAACTATGTAAAAGTTAAGTATTACTAAGTCTCTATAAAATATATATCTCGTTCTAATTTACTCTAGTGTTTCTAGTTTCTGCTGTCCCACTGGCTGGTCACCTCCGTACCTGCACACGCGTGCATCCTTTATTCCTGTGTCGGTCTCTTTCTACTCGGCCACCGACACCCAGGTCTACCGGCGAAAACGAGACACAAAACTCTTCATCTGATAATATGAACGGCAATCTACATCCTTTTGAATCTGCTTCTGTATTCATCCCTTTTTCTCCCTCTACGATTTTTACCCATTTCTAATGCTAAGTTGACGAGTCCTTGATGTGTCAGAATGTGTCCCTTCTCTTAGTCAGGATATGCCAAAAACTCCTTTTCTCTCCTATTCTGTTGAGCACCTCCTCATTAGTTACGTCATGTACCCAGCTGAAGAATCGAAAAAATCGAAATTGCTAGTCTTATTAGGACCCATCGCCACGTCGGATTAGATTTTTATTTTATACTCTGCTGCCATACAATTCATCTGACTGCGAAAAAGTTTACACACTTGCCGTTCATAACAAGATAAATGCGCTGTCTAAATAAGATTTTGCACCTTGCATGGCGGAGAATACTTTATTACATAGACAACAATCTGCAATTTGTTGAGGTCCTGAATAAAACTTTGTGGGACTTCTTGCCGCGTCAGTTCTTGATAAAATCTCAAGCTTTCGAAGATATCCTCCATCTTCTTCGTCAGGAGCCGCTGACTGACAGTGCTGGTGCTGTGGTGGTCTTAAATAGCCCATGGACGGCTTATGTTTGGTCGGCTTCTGATTGGTCGGCCTCTACATAACGCTGTCACAGATGCCGTCTACGTCTGCGCTGGTGGCGCCACCCCTCCCGTAGTATCGTGGACGTCTCTGCTGCATTTCTGCATCGAGCGCTCGTTTCCAAACACCGCTAAGATTATACTCGCTATCCCGGTTGAAGTTGTTCTCACAATTCTTATTTCTACAGCCTCTTTGATTACAGAGTCCCAGTATGTGGAGGCCTGGGACAAAAATTTTTTTCGTCAAACAAACTTTTATATTTGTTCGTGAGGCTGTGCTCATCGACCGCTGATTTTCCCAGTTCTCGGTTTTAATATGCCGTTGGTGTTCTGTACAGCGTTCGGAAACGGTACGAATTGACTGACCAATATAATTACTTCCGCACTCACACGGTATGTTGTATATTCCAGGGATCCTAAGGCCCCGGCCGCAGTGGCCGAGCGATCTGCGGTCACCAGTCAAGTTGTGCACGGCCACTACGGTCGGGGGTTCGAATCCCCCCTCGAGCATAGATATTTGTGCCGTCCTTAGTATTAGCTAGTTCAGAAGTAGTTTGTAAGTTTAGGGACTGATGACCCCGTAGTTCAAATGTTCAAATGTTTGTACAGCTTATGGGACTTAACTACTAGGTCATGTCCCTAAACTTACAAACTACTTATGAACTAAGAACGGCACAAATATCCGTGCCCGAGAGGGGATTCGAACCCCCGACCGTAGTGGCCGTGCAAACAGTGACTGACGCGTCTCAGTCCCAACGGCCACTGCGGCCGGCGACCCCGTAGTTAAGTCCCATATGCTCTACAAAGATTTGAACATTTGATCCTAAGGCCGAGGCTGTCCTTAACGGGGCGCAGAATCTCCTTAATTTTCCTAGCTGGCCGGAAAATCGATCTTATACCTTCTCTCCCCAGAACTCTACATATTTTGCTCGACATGGCTCCACAGAAAGGCAGGAACGCCGTCGGTTGCCCATCAATTGGATCTTCATCATTTTCCCGTTTCCGTTTCTTGTCAAACACTGTCTTTGTATCACGTGCACCATAGCTGTTCGTACGGAACACTTACATTGAGATGATGAATTTCGGAGATCCTGTTGAAATTATGTACACTTTACCTTTAAAAATAAAAGAAACATCTCTGTCTATGAAAGATTTCTTATAGTACATGGAGAACACGGTTTGACAGATCACCATGAAATTTGGGATGAATGTGTACTTCTCCACGTGCATGGAAGGGAGGACATGGACAGTGGGGATAGGAGGAGACTGGCAGAGAGCGGTGCTAGGCACTGACAGAGACAGGGGTATGATCGATGGGTGGATACGTGGATACTGGTGGAGGGAGGAGGGGGAGGAAGACGTTGCGGAGGAGGACGTGGCGCAGAGGAGGAGGAGGAGGAGAAGGAGAGGCCTAAGAAGACAAAGAGGAAGGCGAGAAATAGTCGTGGAGGTAGGGCAGGTGATGGCCAAAGATATTAGGGAATGTAGGACGTATTTCCAATTATCATCCATATTTAGCAACTGGGAAACATTACTGTGTTCTCTAATATATATCTGTGGGTCGGAGGCATAGGACACTGTCCAGCTTTGGTCAAAATGAAGTTAGTGGCACAATCATGCCAGTTTCTTGTCCTCTACTCAGAGGTACACATTATGTCCTTCATCGAAAATTGGCGGAGGCATGATGCAGTGAAATAACACCAAGTACACTTTACCTTACAGGTATACAACACCATATCGACACATTGCTGCATACTTTAGCACATTGCAGTTTTAGTTTCTATAAAAAGAAGCTTTCGGTCTTAAATTTTACCTTGTATGATGCATCAGATTCCTCATCTTACTGTGTCATGTGGAATGAGAAAAGGAGGGCAGATAGTGTCATACCTGACAGTGACGTGGAGGAAATTAGACTTTGAACAGACAACTGCTATGGAGAAAATAAGAATTTGAATATTATAATATGTCTTTTCTGGTTACTGTATGTTGTTGTTGTGGTCTTCAGTCCGTAGACTGGTGTGATGCAAGTCTCTTCATCTGAATAAGTTCGGCAACCTACATCCTTTTTAATATGCTTACTGTATTCGTCCCTCGGTCTCCCTCTACGATTTTTACCCCACACACTTTCTTCTAATGCTAAGTTGACGATTCCTTGATGGCTCAGAATGTGTCCCACCAATCTATCCCTCCTCTTAGGATATGCCAAAAACTCATTTTCTCTCCAATTCGGTTAAGCACCTCCTCATTAGTTACGTGATCTACCCATCTAATTTTCGTCTGTAGCACCTGATTTCAAAAGCTATCATATTTTTATCTGAACTCCTTATCGTCCACGTTTCACTTCCATACAATGCTAAACTCCAGACAAATGCTTTCAGAAAGGACTTCCTAACATTTAAATTAATATTGGATGTTAAAAGTTTCGCTTCTTTAGAAACTCTTTTCTTCCCATAGCCATTCTACATTTTATATCTTCTCTACTTCGGCCATCAGAAGTTATTTTGCTATCCAAATAAAAAAACTCATCTACTATTTTTATTGCCTAATCTAATTCCTTCAGCATCGCCTGTTTTTCTGACATTACATTCCATTACCTTCGTTTTACTCTTGTTAATGTTCATTTTATATCCTCCTTTCAAGACACTGTCCATTCCATTCAATTGATATTCCTGATCCTTTGAAGTCTCTGACCAAATTATTATGTCATCGGCAAACCGCAATGTTTTTATTTCTTCTCCCAGAAATTTACTTCCCTCTCCAAATTTCTCCTTGGATTCCATCACTGCTTGCTCACTGAACAGATTGAACAGCATTGGGGAAAGGCTAAAGCCCTGTCTTACTCCCTTCCCAACTTCTGCGTCCCTTTCTTGCCCTTTGACTCTAATAACTGCTGTCTGCTTTTTGTATAGGTTGAATATAACTCTTCGCTCCCTGTATTTTACCCCTGCTACGTTCAGAATTTGAAAGAGTATGTTACAGTTGACATTGTCAAAAGCTTTCTCCAAATCTGAAAACGCTTTCATTATCCTATCTTCTAAAATAAGACTTAATGTGAGTATTGCCTCCCGCGTTCCTGCAATTCTCCTAAGTCCAAACTGATCTTCCCCGAGATTGGATTCCACAAGTTTTTCCATTCGTATGTAAATAATTAGTGTTAGTATTTTGCAACCTTGACTTATTAAATTGATGTGTAATTTTCACTTCTGTCTGCACTTGATTTCTTTGGAATTGGAATTAAGATATTCTTCTTGAAGTCGGAGGGTATATCCCCTGTCTCATACATCTTGCACACCAGGCGGAACAATTTTTTCATGACTGCCTCTCCTAACGACATCAGCAGTTCAGAGGAAATATCATCTACTCCAGACACCTGACCTTGTTTCGACTCACATCGTTCAGCGCTCTGTCGTATTCTTCTCGCAGTATCATATCACCTATCTCAACTTCCTCCACTTCGTCTTCCATTTCTATAATACTATTTGGCCATTTCCTTTGTATAGGCCTTCTATATATTCCTTCCACAGTTCAGCTTTCCCTTCTTTGCTTAGTACTGGTTTTCCGTCTGACTTCTTGATATTCATACAACTGCTTATCTTCTCAGGAAATATCTCTTATTTTCCTGTAGGCGGTATCTATCTTTCCCCTAATTATACATACTTCTACGGTTCTGCATTTGTCTTCTAGCCACTCCTACTGAGCTAGTCTGCACTTGCTGTCAACGTTTTTCAGACGTTTGTACTCCCTTTCGCCTGCTTCACTTGCTGAATTTTTTATAACTGTATAAGTATCAACAAATCAAGACCATAACTCAAAAGTTTCTACTAAAAGGCTATATACATACGGAGGCGACAGTGTTTATAGAGAGGAAACGGAAGAAATTAAATAATCTGAGCATTTTTACACCCTGGGACTGGCAACAATTGGTGAGACACATTTGCAACAAGTAGATAATGTAACTTCAAGATTGCAAAAGTTTTAATTCACCGTATGCCACAAAAGACACTGAAAGGCCTCCCTTGTTTAAAGGAAAATGGATGTGGAGAAACGGACATTTTTGTTATCAAAGTGTGAGCATTTACAAGTGAAACAGGAAAAAATGGGAGAATTGTACTTCAAAACATCTTTTGATGGTGACAACAAACAGGCCGACTTCGTTAGTTTACACAGGCATGGACTTACATTACCAGCAGATTTGAACCAACTCTCAGATGTCCCAAGAGGTATTTCGCTGCAGAAATATAATGATTTAATGACACTATTGCCATATACCCCTTCAGTTTTTCCAGCGTTTTATAAGAACGTAGAAAATACAAGTAATACAAACATAAGAGACTATGCAGAAAAAGACGTAAATGTGATTTAGAACCAAACGCGACATTTATATTCGTACAGCAATTTTTTGCCACAATTTGAGTAATGTTCTGTTCACGTAATATATTCTTACCATGAAATTAATGTGATTGGGTAATATTATCCGTTAAATACCAAGAGCTCTAAGCCACACAATGCAACATGTTTATGAGAAGTATACAAGATGTTCATTATAAATGTATGCAAAACTAGTACAAAATGAAAAAAAGGCTACTACATGTGAAGAAACTTGATACTTAATGTTCAAAGTGTAAACTGACAAAGTTTCGTTACGGTGGTGCTCTTAATAGGCAAGATATTTAAGGGAGAACGCAGTAAAACACCTTCAGACTGCTCTCTTGTAAAATTTAGTAAATGTGAGACATAGTGTCTTATACCTCCGACTCATATATATACGGGTGCTGTGTAATATGATTGTTTGTTGTGTGTGGGTTGAAGTTGGTTAAAGTATACTTTGAAAATCAGAAAGAAAGTTCAGATTCTGTAACTGTGTTCATGAAATATGCATCGTGTTCTCTGGTAATAAATTTTAAAAATAACTTTAACAATATGATAAAAGATAGGTTCAGAAATAAGTGTTTGAGATGAATATGCACATACAACAATAATTCCTGAAATACTTCTGTCAACTGTTAACAATGTCCTTTTTTATGGCCTACCTGCGCGCAAGGATAAGCTGCCTGTGCACCTGCTCTGCAAATTACTGTAAGGTAATAACTAACTACGGAATTCGTAGAGGTGCCATGCGAATTGACTGCTACACAAATATAGCCCATGTTTGTTGTCTTCAAAGTGAAAATAAATTAATAGTTTTTTTTTTCTTCCATTCAATTGATATTCCTGATCCTTCGAAGTCTCTGACCAAATTATTATGTCATCGGCAAACCGCAATGTTTTTATTACTTCTCCCTGAAATTTACTTCCCTCTCCAACTCTTTAGTATCCAACTCGAATGGACAGATTCCTCTGCTAGGGGTATCTCCTGAAAAATGCTCTTTGGTTTATAAGTAAGTAACTTATAAACATAATACTGGAAACTCTTCTCTAAAATGTCCAGCGCGTGCCGTCGTGCCGGCAAATATTTTATAAAGATAAGAGCGAACTACGTGCGCCAGCAAGCATGCAGACCTCTAGCGGCAACTAGGGTAACTACCTGGGCCGAGCGCGAACGTTGCTCTTTTTCCGGCCTGAGACGAAGCGCTGCTCATTGAGCCGATTTATGGCCACCTCTGGTCTAACATGTCTATGTTCCAGGAAGGAAGGAAGCTTAGGGTTTAACGTCCCGTCGACAGTTTGGTCATTAGAGACGGAGCTAACGCTCGGAGTTTTGGGTAAGGATGGGGAAGGAAATCGGCCGTGCCCTTTTGATAGGAACCATCCCGGAATTTGACCGGAGTGATTTAGGGAAATCACGGAAAACCTAAATCTGAATGGCCGGAGGCGGATTGGAACCACCATCCTACCGAATACGAGTCCAGTGCGTTACCACTGCGCCACCTCGCTCGGTATATGTTCCAGGAGGAAGGAAATTACGTAACAGAACGTACACCTGCAGACACCGTACGGTGGTTAGCGGGTTGTGTTCACGGATGTAGGACCCGCAGCCACACAACAAGCCACTGCGACGCGACGCAGCTGCTTTCCACGTCGTCGTTTCCTGCCGCCACATGTGCGACCTGTGGCCCTGCGTCTGGCAGTGGTACCCTCCCCCCCCCCCCCCCGCACCTCCTGGTACGGCAGATGACGTCGCCTGAGAGCAGGTTATCAGCGCCGCACCGCAGTAATCTCACGCCCTCTTAACTCCCACGCCGCAAGGGACACAGTTACACGCCGCCCTGCGATGGGATCCCATTTTTTACTGTCCTTTCTCCCACGCTTTTTTTCTGGTAAACTAGTCTGCTCAGCGAGGAAGCATTGCTTCAAAAATGAGGCTCATGCAACACTATCTAATTCACACGGAAAAAAGGGTTGCATCGGTACGATTCTAAGGGTTCATAACTCTTTACACAGGACCTGAATATCTTCTATTATATAAAGCAGAGTGTCCGTATGTTTGTTTGTGTGTACGTGTTGCATACAATTCTACAGTTTTGTTCCAACGTCATAAACTATGAAATGCAAAAAAAAAAAAAAAAAAAAAAAAAAAAAAAAAAAAAAAAAAACTGCTGCATTTAGCGACAATGCTACACATTTTCTCGCCGCGGTGAAGTAGCCGAGCGGTCTAAAGCGTCTCGCTGCGGAGCGCGCGGTTGCTCGCCGTGGAGGTTCGAGTCCTCCCTGGGGCATGGGTGTGTGTGTTGTCCTTAGGTTAGTTTACCGAGGTTTAAGTAGTTGGAGGCTACGGACTGATGACCACACTGTTTGGTCCGATAGATTTACAAACATTTGAACATTTTTTTGAACACATTTTCTCCTAAACCACTTGACCGATTTCAACCAAATTTGGTAAACATATTCCTTACCGTGAGCTAACAATTACTGCAGGGTTAAGAATCACGTACGATACGTGGTTAAGGCTCCTATAAACCCGAGCTGAACTATCATCCATTTTCCCCCCAAGCTGTAGGATTTACCACGTTCCGGAATTAAGCTCATGCGTTACCTCGCGTTTCATACAATAATCACTAACTTTACTCGTTTTCATTCTACAACTACGTATTTCCCTGAATAACGCGACAATTAAGCATGTTATCATTTTTCAAAATATCATTTTGATACCTCTTACCGTATATGACATACGCAATGATTCATTCTGGCCTTATCGCCATCGGAAATGAGTGCGCTAAATAAAATAAAGTTTAGCAGTATGAGTGAAAGTTTAAGATCTCCTCCTAAGTCGAAAATAAAATTCAATCCATTAGGAAAGTTTCATCCGCAGCAACATATGATGCAACAAGCACCAAACGGAATATCATAGCAGCTCTATTTTTTCCTGCAAACTTTCCTAATGTAGCGCAGTCTCTTATTTCGAAGCCAACATCTTATTAACTATGACTACTAACGAAATGACGAGCATTTGGTAACAATGCTGACATATAAAGATTTAAGTAGCGAAAAAATTAAATATTTCTACCAATTAGTTTTTGCGAAATCTTTCTGAAAGATGACAGGGCATGCGTCTCTACGCTGTTAGTGCAGCTCGATTCCAACCATGTTGCGGAAAACATGGCGGACAATTCAGCCTGGGTATTTAGGAACTCTACACATTGTTCACATGATATGACGTCACAAACAATGGCAATCGCAAAAAAACTGCCACATAATGCGGCGAGACTTTATAAATACGCTATATTAGAATGAAAGTACATAGCGACTTGCAACACACTTTAAACATAATTTCATACTTTTATTAAACTTTTTCTCGCTGACAATCATAGCAAAATGATGAAAGGAAACGGAAACGTTTGTCGCTCACTACTTTTCCGCTGTTTATAGACTAAAATTACGGCATTCGGTATGACGTTACAATTTATAATTTGTACACTACAAATTATAGATTTTAGAGACAGTATACATACATATAGTTGAATGTACCTTCTCAATTGTATCAAAGTACGACACGTAGTTCTTGATATATGAGCACATAAACGGTAAGGTTCATGGAAAACCGCCCCAATAGGCACCAAATTTTAATCTATTACTTCTTTACCACTATTTCTATTCCCGGGAGATTTTACACACATACAGACCTTAAACAAATTAATATATAACTGGAAAATGGCTGGAATAAATAAATAAATACCGGGTAACGCCAGGTTTTCAGCTAGTTATATGTAAAACAGAGTGTCCGTATGTTTGTATGTACATGTTACATGCAAATCTACAGTTTTGTTGCAATCTTTATGAAATTTTGTACACGTAAGCTACAATGCGTGAGGAGGGTCGCCGTAAATGTAAGAATCACGTACGATACATAGTTCACGAGATATGACGTCATAGAGATGTGCGAAAAACTGCTGTATTAAGCGACAATGCTGCTCGCTTTCTCCTAAACCACTGGACCTATTTCAACAAAATTTGGTACATATATTCCTTACCGTGAAATAACAACTGCTGGAGGGGTGAGAACCACATACACACATGGCCCAGGCGTGTCCAAGGAGGAAGACAGGCCCCATCGCTGACGTCATGCCACGTAAGCGCGGTAGTTCCGAGCCGGCGCGATAGCTAGCCGAATGCCCGGTCGCTGGAGGACAGCCCACTGCCCCATAGCAGCCAGCCATTGAGCTAACGATCGCGCCAGCTCGGAACGATCTTGCTTACGTGGCATGACGTCTGCGCTGAGGCATGTCTTTCTCGTTGGCCTCGGGTCCAGGAGATGTCATAAACAATATGAATCGCAAAAAACTGCCACATAGCGTGATGAGAATTTATTCATACACTGTTTAAGAATGAGAGTACTTAGCGGCTTGCAACACACATTAAACATAATTTCCAAACTTTTATTACACTTTTTCTCGTTGACACCCACAGCAAAATGATGAAAGGAAAAAAGTTTCTCGCTTACTACTTTTCCGTTGTACATGGACTAAACTACGGCATTCGGTATGACGTTACAATTTACAATTTCTACACTACAAATTGTAGCCGCAGGAAATGTTACAGACAGTATACATACATAGAGCTGAGTGTGCTTTCGTACGACACATAGTTGATGAGACACGAGACATAAACAGTAACTATGAATAGCAGTGATTTTCCGTCTTTGCAACTACAATAAAAATGCGATTTTTTCACACCAGACGCGTTTCGTTTTATTGAATGTAAAACATCTTCAGTGGTCTGAAATAATAGAAATCTACAGTTTGTTTTTGTTTAGATCGAAAACAGTTCTTAAATGGATCCTGAAAAGTAGGCCTAATGTTTGGTACTTACGGAAATTTTGTCTTCTTTTCGCTTCACATCATGGAATGCCGGTTTGTTTAGTGCAATACCACCGGTTCTTCATGCTGTGTCATTTTCTCACTACTTTCACTGTCACTGTTTCACTGTTCATAGTTGTTTTGCACAGATCAGAAGTGTTTGTTTTTGTTTTTACTGATTCTGCTCAGTGTGTTATTGCAGTGTTGCCAACCTCACAAATGTAGTTCTCTCTCTATGTTTTATAATAAATTATGTTTCGGTGTATTTATTTTTAATGTAAGCGGATTGGAATAGTGGCAGAACAATACATGTATATATTTAATGGGAACATTATTATTATTATTTTATTTTATTTTTTATTACTATTATATTATTATAATTGTTGTTATTATTGGTAGGGTTTTAGTAGTAGGGAAAGATGACTGAATGGTAATTGGATGTGGTAAGGTGTGATATGAAGTGAGATGGAAGACTAAAGTGATGGATATGAGGTGTGGTGCAGTAATGTTAAACTCCTGGGTGGTGGTAATGCAAGTAGTGTGCATGTGTGTGTGTGTGTGTGTGTGTGTGTGTGTGTGTGTGTGTGTGTGTGTGCGTGTGTGTGTGTTTGGCGGGGGGGGGTTTGTGTTTTTTGTTGAATCTGGTGTGTGATGTAGGGTAACCGTGAGGGGAACGAGGTTGAGTGTTTGTTAGCAGGGAGCGTGAAAGTTTGGGAGTTTTATATCAATATGTGTGACACGTTCGGAGAGTCTGGTGCTTAGCGGAGAGGTGGCTATGTGATTTTATTTTACCTTAGCTGTGGAGTGTTGGTAGTGGTATCTGGAATGAGATGTGGAAGTAGTCTGAGATAGTTACTGGCATGACGGGGAATGTTTTATGTGATTTTTTCAATTATTTTGTACAATGTTTGTTTTATAATATTTATTTGGTCATTTAGTAATTGTTTGTTGTGCGATAGTGCTTAGTGTATGTGGAGGTTTTCTTGGAAGGGGAGTAGGTGTCTGTCTCTACTAGTCTGTATGATTTCCATATCTTTTTCTATAGTGCTGGGCCTATGGTGTTCTTGTTTCAGGTGGTCGGCAAATGTTGAATGGTTTGTGTCATACTTCCAGGCTCTGATGTGCTCTTTGTATCTAATATCAAATGTTCTGCCAGTCATCCCAATATATATATTATCACAGTCTCTGCATTTGAGCTGATAAATACCAGATTGTTGGTATTTGTCTCTTTTTGGTTTTAGTTTGGGGGTGTGTTTTTGAATTGGGTTGCTTGTTTTGTAGGCAATGTTAATGGCTTGTTTCTTGAATATATTACCTATTTTGTATGTGAATTTGTTGTGGTAGGTCAGTGTATGCCATTTGTTATTGTGTGTGCTGTTTGTGTGTGTCAATGTGGTTTGTGTTGGTTTTTTCTTCAACTGTGTCTTCACTTTCCTGTTTAGTTTGTCTACAAGGGTTTTTTCGTAGCCATTTTAGTGCTATTTGTTTTACAATAGTAAGCTCCTTTTGGTAATTAGAAATGTTTAGGGGGATCCTATTGAGTCTGTTGAGCATGTACCTAATTGCAGCTTGTTTGTGACTTTGTGGCTTGTTTGAAGTGGCATGTATAATGATGTCTGAGGTGATGGGTTTTCTAAATATGTCAAATGTGTGTGTGTGGTTTTCTTTTGTTATAGTTATGTCTAGGAAATTGAGTGTGTCCTTTTGTTCTTCCTCTATTGTAAACTTTATGTTTTTGTGTATGGTATTTATATCTTTATGTAGTTGTTGTATTTTGTTTTTAGGTTCATCCACCATACATATTATATCATCCATGTATCGGTACCAGTAGATGATGTTGTAATTCTGTTTTGTTACTATATCTTCAAATATATGATTCATGAAAATGTTTGCTAGTGTTCCTGAAATTGGTAAACCCATGGGCAGCCCATCTTCTTGTATGTAGTAGTCCCTATTGAATTCAAAATAGTTTTGTTTTGTTATTAGTTCTACCAATTTTATTATTTCTTGTATTTGTTCTAGAGGTATCTGGCTGTGTGTTTTTAGATTATCTTCTATTAGCCTGATAGTTTCATTTACAGGGATGCAGTTGTACATGCTTTCTACATAAATAGAGAGCAGTGTTGCTGTGTTAGGAATGTTTATGTTTCTGATGTTCTGAATTAATTGAGTTGTGTTTTTCACTGTTCTGTCATTTTCAATTGTATAGTATTGTGTGAGCTGGGACTGCATTTCTTTTGATAGTAGGTATGTGGGAGCTGTTCTGAAATTTACTATCGGACGGAGAGGGGTAAGATTTTTATGGACCTTTGGTTGGCATCTCATGTTGGGTGCTTGAGGATTTTTTTGCACAATTCTCTGTTTTTCTCTGTCTGAAAGTGTATATTCTATGTTTTTGAGTGTGTTTTTGACCTGGGTTTGGAATCTGTTGGTTGGGTTTGATTTTAGCTTTTTTATGTTGTTTTTGGTGATGAAATCTTCAGTTTTTTCTATGTACTCTTCTGTTTCCATGAGAACAACACTATTGCCTTTGTCTGATTTGGTTATGATAATGTTTTCTGCCTGCAATTTCTTCTTTAGATTTTTAAGTTTTGTTTCATCACATCTATTATTAAATTTATTAGAATCTTTTTTAATTTGTGTTGCTATGTTTTTAATTTCAGCTTTTATTAATTCCCTAGTAAGCCCTGTATTTACAGTACTGTTTTCATTTTTTTCTTCTGTAGTGAGGATGTACTCAGCTTCTACAATGAGATTTTCTATTTGACTTTCATTTGCTGGCGAGTCAACATTGTGTTTTAGACCCTTTTCTAGGAGTTGTTGTTCGTCTTTATTTAATGTAACATTTGTGAGGTTGGTAACTCTTGGGTAGAAGTTGTGTGTGTATGTGTGACTGTTGGTTTTAGGTTTTGTGTGCTGTAGTTTGAGATTTTTTATAATATTGGAAAACAAACATTGTACAAAATAATTGAAAAAAACACATAAAACATTCCCTGTCATGCCCGTAACTATCTCAGACTACTTCCACATCTCATTCCAGATACCACTACCAACACTCCACAACTAAGGAAAAAAAATCACATAGCCACCTCTCCGCTAAGCACCAGACTCTCCGAACGTGTCACACATATTGATATAAAACTACCAAACTTTCACGCTCCCTGCTAACAAACACTCAACCTCGTTCCCCTCACGGTTACCCTACATCACACACCAGATTCAACAAAAAACACAACCCCCCCCCCCCGCCAGACACACACACACGCGCGCACACACACACACACACACACACACACACACACACACACACACACATGCACACTACTTGCATTACCACCACCCAGGAGTTTAACATTACTGCACCACACCTCACATCCATCACTTTTGTCTTCCATATCACACCTTACCACATCCAACCACCATTCAGTCATCTTTCCCTACTACTAAAACCCTACCAATAATAACAACAATTATAATAATATAATAGTAATAAAAAATAAAATAAAATAATAATAATAATGTTCCCATTAAATATATACATGTATTAATCTGCCACTATTCCAATCCGCTTACATTAAAAATAAATACACCGAAACATAATTTATTATAAAACATAGAGAGAGAACTACATTTGTGAGGTTGGCAACACTCCAATAACACACTGAGCAGAATCAGTAAAAACAAACACTTCTTATCTGTGGAAAACAACTGTGAACAGTGAAACAGTGACAGTGAAAGTAGTGAGAAAATGACACAGCCTGAAGAACCGGTGGTATTGTACTAAACAAACCGGCATTCCATGATGTGAAGCGAAAAGAAGACAAAATTTCCGTAAGTACCAAACATTAGGCCTCCTTTTCAGGGTCCATTTAAGAACTGTTTTCGATCTAAACAAAAAACAAACTGTAGATTTCTATTATTTCAGACCACTGAAGATGTTTTACATTCAATAAAACGAAACGCGTCTGGTGTGAAAAAAATCGCATTTTTATTGTAGTTGCAAAGACGGAAAATCACTGCTATTCATAATTATGAAAACAACTACGGACATTATGGCCACACAAACGAAGAATTTTTCGCCGCCTTGATAAACAATAACGTTCATAGAAAACCGCCCCATCACGCACCAGGCTCTAATCTATAACATCTTTTATCGACATGCAGCACTTACACAAATGAATACATACCTACAAAATTATACAATTTTACAACATATGATTCAATAAATATGAGACCGTATATACTGCGATGGGTAAAAATCTTTCATATGAAGCACCACGTTTTAATACATTTACGTATTTACTACTAAGTCCCTCCTGCATACCCGTCAGCTGAAACAAATTCCTGAAAGCTGACAGTGCTGTTGATAATTGTGAACCAACTGTAAAGCGTACTCGGCTGAAGGCGAAAGGAGGAGACTTCTATAGAGCTACAGGGAAAGGAAGGGAATAAAACATCGTTCATGCAACGAATTCCATTATTTCCAGCAGATCTACCTTTTAACTTCCAGTGAGACCTGCATTTTCTGTTAGGATTAATAAACCACAGGGCACCATATTAAATACTGCAGAATAGTTTTGCCATCTCCATGTTTCTCACACTGACGACTACATGTCGCTTGCTCAGCGGTGGGTTCCACAAAGAATTTATTCATATGAAGTGATAAGTGCCTTCGACAAGGGATCTCAAATCGATTCAATATTTCTGGATTTACGGAAGGCTTTTGACACTGTACCTCACAAGCGGCTTCTAATGAAATTGCGTGCTTATGGAATATCGTCCCAATTGTACGATTGGATTCACTATTTCCTATCAGAAAGGACACAGTTCATTGTAATTGACGGTAAGTCATCGCGTAAAACAGAAGTGATATCTGGCGTTCCTCAGGGAAGCGTTATAGGTCCCCTACTCCTCCTTGTGTTTATAAACTATTTAGGAGACAATCTGAATAGCTCCCTTAGACTGTTCGCAGATGGTGCTGTATTTATCGGTTAGGGTAGTCAACAGAGGACCAAAAGCAACTGAAAAGCGATTTAGGCAAAATTTCTACATGGTGCGAAATTTTGTGTCCCAGCCTCGTCGCCGCTTTTGTGTCTCGTTTCCGTCGTAGGAGTCGGTGGCCGAGTAGAAGAGACCGACACAGGAATAAAGGATGCACGCTTGTGCAGGTACGGAGGTGAACAGCCAGTTGGACATCAGAAACTAGAAACACTAGAGTAAATTAGAACGAGATATATATATTGCACAGAATTTATACAATACTTAACTTTTACATAGCTCAGTACTGCAGAATGCTGATACATAGTTGAGCTAGAGGCCTGCCTAGTGCCTGTCCGAAAGCCAAGTCTTCACTGGTGCCTATCTGATTCTTAAGTGTTCGCTGGTTCCTATCTCAGTCCCAAGTGAACGATGTCATTCAGTGGTGGCCACGAGCGGAGTTGTAGCAGAGGGCGCTCGTGGCTGACGTCGTAAGAACGCCGCGCCGTGCGTGCATGGCGGCGCGCGGCGAAAGTAGGTGGCGCGCACTTTGGACTTGTGCGACGCCACACCCCTCCCCCAAAACCGCCGCGCCGTCGTGGCGTAGGTCTGAGGGCTCCGATCCTGTGGAAGAACGTACCACATACATATTGCGCCCGAGCACTCGCTGAATGGTGCCCGGTAACCATCTATTCTTGTTGGCAGCAAAGACCCTGTACAGCACCGGCGTCGAAAACTGAAAACGCGAAGCGCCATTCGAACCGACTCGGTGCGTAGGAGGCTGCAGCAGGTGAAGGAGAGTGCGGTGACGGCGGCTGTGTAGCAGCTCGGCAGGATATGGGGCGTCACGTGGCATGCACGGATACGTAGACAGGAAAATTTGAAGAGCTTGCTGCCTGGAGTGCTGGCCTTTCATCTTCTCCATGTGAGACTTAAATGTTCGAACGAAACGTTCTGCTTCACCATTGGACTGAGGGTGAAAAGGTGCGGTGGTGTTATGCTGAAAGCCATTCACACGACAAAACTGTTGAAATTCCGCACTAACAAACTGAGGTCCATTGTCACTGACGATAGTTTCAGGCAGACCTTCGATGCAAAACACTGATGTTAAGGCACTGATTGTACTAGAAGCCGTCGTTGAGTTCATGGCAATCACGAAAGGAAACTTGCTGAAAGCGTCTGCAACAATTAACCAGCGCGTATTCCAGAAAGGTCCGGCAAAGTCAATGTGTAAACGTTGCCATGGTCCCTTGGGGCGTGGCCAGTCTGAGAAACGTTGCACAAGGAGCTGCCTGATGCTCCGCACAAACCGTGCACTGTGACGTCATACTCTCTATCTGGGCGTCCATACCAACCCAGGTACAATGACGTCTGGCCAGTTGCTTTGTCCTAACAATACCTCAACGTCCTTGATGCAGGAGGCGTAACACTTCGCGTTGCAGGAAACGAGGTACAATCACTCTTGCTTGATCGTTGTCAGTATGTAACAACAGAACACCCTGACTTAAAGATAATGCATGACGTTGTGCAAAATAACGTCGAACCAGAGGCCGCTCAATGTCTTTGGCTCTGGCAGGCCAACCAAAGCGAACAAAACGTGCCACCACACTTAGGTCTGCATCCGCCGCTGTTTCCTGTGCAACCCGACGAGAGTTCAAAGGGAAGTCTGCGACAGCGGAAGCATCTATGGAGTCTATCTGACAACATGCCATTTCTGAAGAATCAAAGGACACATCCTGGCCAACCGTAAGTCGGGAAAGTGTGTCCGCATTGGCATGTTTAGAGGTAGGTCGGTACAAAATCTCATACTGATAATTAGACAGTATTTAGGACCATCTCTGAAGCTTTTGTGCCGTTCGTGGCGGAATCGGCTTTATGGGTGAGAACAACGACGTGAGAGGTTTGTGGTCAGTCAACAAATAGAATTTTCTGCCATAGAGATAATGATGAAACTTTGTGACGCCGTAAATGATTGCGAAGGCCTCCTTTTCTATCTGACTGTAATTCTGTTGCGTTGGCGTCAGTAGCTTGGATGCAAAGGCAATAGGTCGATCATGATATCCAATACGATGTGACAATATTGTCACGTTGCAATGGAAGTAGGCTTGTCTTCGAAGGCAACTAAACACAGCAATTATACTGAAAGCACGTTTATTACGAACTCAACATACACGCAGCACTGACTGCCTCTCAGGCAGAGTGCTCTGCTATTTATACACAGACATAATTTACCAGAAATTAGAAGCACAGTTAACATAAGAAACAAGTAGAATTTACAAGTGAACATAAGAAAGATGTAGAACCTTCTGGAATTGTAAATTACAAAATAAATTTTTGCCGGTGGGCGGGATTGAATCGGCGACCTTCTGCTCCGCTATCCCCTGCGCCACGCCGGCAGTTGGTGTTCGTGGTCTCTCGCGGCATTGCTCCCTCTCCTGGAGAAACAGCGACCCGCTGTTATGATCCCTGTGGAGCCAGCTGCAATGTCCTGGATCTTGACCGTGTCATGGGTCCTCTGTATGACAGTTCAAGAGAATCCTTCCCTTCTCCGCGATTATCGACGGCAGACGTTCCTGTCGTGGCTTCATCAGGAACATTACCGTCCTTAAAGTCCTTGAACAAGAAGCCATTGTCGTCTACCTGCTCTTCAGGATCGTAGTAAGGCTTCATGCGCAGGACATGAACAATGTCTCTTCGTTTTTGACGTTTCGACGACGGCTCATAATCCTCAACTTCGTATGTGACGTCTAACAGGCGGCGTATGACACGATAAGGACCAAAGTATCGCTTCAATAACTTTTCTGACAGTCCAACCTTCCGTACAGGGGTAAAAATCCATACCATATCTCCTGGGCTGTACACAACAGGTCGGTGATTGTCGTTGTACTACTGACGGTCCTTCTCCTGGGCGTCCAGTGTCCGTATGCGAGCCAGCTGTCTTGCTTCTTCGACCCTGGTGATGAGCTGTTTAACATAGTCATCCTGAGTGTCGTCCGGTTGGAACGGGAACAGTGTATCCATTGTCGTTTCAGCTTCACGGCCATGGAGCAGGAAAAACGGAGTGAAGCCTGTGGTGTCTTGTCTTGCGGTATTGTAAGCAAATGTCACGACTGGCAGAATTGTATCCCAATCCTTCTGCTCAACATCGACGTACATCGACAGCATGTCGGCTAATGTTTTGTTAAAACGGTCCGTAAGACCATTTGTCTGATGATGGTATGCAGTTGTCATTCTGTGGACAGTGTTGCACCGTGACATTACCTCTGATACTAGTTTTGACTGGAATACTTTTCCACGATCAGATATCATGACACGTGGTGCTCCATGCTTCAAAATAATGTCTTCTACAAGGAATTTTGCGATCTCTGGAGCCTCTGCAGTCAGCACAGGTTTGGTGACAGCGTGAGGTAGTCAGTGCAGACTATTATCCAACGGTTACTGGTTGTCGACTTCGGGAACCTCCCTAAAAGATCGATCCCAACTCGGTGGAATGGAGCTGCTGCCGGCGGAATCGGTACCAGATGTCCTGGAGGTAATTGCGGAACATGCTTCCGTCGCTGGCACTCTTTACAGTGACTCACATAGTGCTTGACAGATCGGTAGAGACCTTTCCAGTAATACCTACGTCTGATTCTGTCTAGGGTTTTCACGAATCCCAGATGACCGGATATTGGAGCATCATGGAAATATTTGAGAATAGCTGGCTGGAGATGAGCTGGAACAACAAGTAGCCATTTGGGGCCCAGTGGATCGTAGTTTCTCTTGTACAATGTTCCGTTTATAAGTTGGAACTCTCCATTGGTCGGTTCTCCTTTCTCCAAGGCCTCTATCATTTTTAACAGTGTTGGATCTTCCCTCTGTTCAGCTGTAACGTCATCTAATTCAGTGAGAGCTGAAATTTCATTAATGCTGTTGTGTTCCAATAATGGATTCCTCGAAAGGCAGTCGGCATCCTTGTGTTTGCGCCCCTTCTTGAATACCACTGTGACATCGTACTCTTGCAGTCTTAGTGCCCATCTTGCTAGTCAACCTGATGGATCCTTCAAGCTAGTCAGCCAACACAAAGAATGGTGGTCTGTCACGACGGTGAATGGTTTGCCGAATAAATACGGCCGGAACTTGTTGATAGTCCAGATAACCGCGAGACATTCTTTTTCAGTTGTAGAGTAGTTTATCTCGGACTTTGAGAGTACTCTTGACGCATAGGCTATCACTTTTTCGGCACCTTCCTGAAATTGTACAAGCACTGCACCAATCCCATAGCCACTGGCGTCTGTGTGAAGTTCCGTTTCTGCATTCTCGTCGTACAAGGCTAGCACTGGTGCGGAAGTTAGAGCCTCCTTAAGTGCTCGGAAAGCTCTTTCTTTTGTCTCATCCCAGTAAAATTTGGCGTCTCCCTGCAGAAGTTCTTGTAATGGACGTGCCTTGTTACAAAATCCTTTTATGAAAAGTCGGTAGTATGAGTACAGCCCGAGAAAACTTCTCACATCACGAATGTGCTGAGGAGTTGGAAATTCTGTGACTGCCCTTACTTTATCTGGATCAGGACGGACACCATCTCCGTTGACTAGGTGCCCCAGGATTTTTATCTCTTTGGCGACGAAGAGGCACTTCTTTGGATTGAGGCGGAAACCTGCAGCCTGAACACACATCAACACAGTTGACAAACGACCCAGATGTTTTTCATATGTTTTCGAGAAAACGACAATGTCATCTAAATAGCAGAGACACGTCGTCCACTTAAAGTGTCGAAGCAAGTTGTCCATCATGCGTTCGAATTTGGCTGGAGCATTACATAATCCAAATGGCATTACTTTAAATTCATAGAGACCGTCAGGTGTAATAAAAGCCGTCTTCTCCCTGTCAGCTTCGTCAACCTCGATTTGCCAGTAATCTGTCTGCATGTCCATAGTTGAGAAGTATGTAGCTCCTTTCAAGCAGTCTAAGGGGTCGTCAATACGCGGCAATGGGTAGACATCTTTCTTTGTGATTCTGTTCAGCCGCCGATAGTCGACACAGAATCGCCACGTGCCGTCCTTCTTCTTTACGAGGACCACCGGAGACGACCAAGGACTCTCCGAAAGTTGAATAATGTCATCTCGCAACATCTTCTCCACTTCCTCCCGAATTATTCGTCTTTCGGCTGGCGACACTCTATACGAACGCTGGCTATTTGGCGGATGATCCCCAGTATTGATACAGTGCTTTATCGTGGACCGTTTCGTCTGACTTATCCCCTGCTGAGGTGTGAATGCACCCGAAAATTGGCGTAGTATACTTAACACCTGCTGGCGTTGTTCCTTGGTCAGTCCAGGTCCTAGTGGCAGTTCCACGTTTGTTTCCTCCAGCGTGTTGTCTGTACTAACAGCAGGGCATGGGTCTTCATTGATGACGTTGAGCTCACCGTCCTGGATTGGTTCAGCTGTCCCGATACACATTCCCTTGGGGATAAGTTGTGACTGCTCGTGACAATTTGTGATCCAAATCTCTCCTTGACCACCGGTAATGCTTATGACATCCGCTGGTATGTAAACTTCTTTTGTGAGCCTGAGAAACTTTTTACTATCAACTAGAACTTCACAGTTTAACCAGTCATCTGTGTTTGTGACTGCAACTTTTCTCATTGTCAACGGCGGTATCGTCACATTGTCAACGACGAATAACTTCCCAGAAAATTCTGTACTACGTGCATCCGGCGGAACAACTTCTTCAATTTGCAGCTCAGATCTTCCACAGTCAATGATAGCTTGGGATGCCTGAAGGAAGTCCCATCCGAGGATGACATTGTGACTACATTCTGTTAACACGACAAATTCAAACGTCTGTTGTTGATGGTTATTCTTGCGACACAAGTTCCTGCTGGATGGACGTACTTTCATTCGCGACCTCCAGCACAGTTGCTTCCGTACCACAGAACATTGTCTTCTTTAGTGTGCGGCGGTAATTATCCGATAATACAGAAAAAGATGCTCCTGAATCAACAAGTGCCCGGACAGGTTGGCCGTCGATTATGACGTCGATGAGATTTCCCGACATCTTGGCGACTGTCGTCCATGGAGGATTTTCATCTGCGGCGGCCTCACCTCCGTAGATGGTCGCCTCGCTTAGTTTTCCTGGACGCGGCGGCTAGGGGAGCGGCTTGTACCTCTGTACGGCGACGGTGAACGGCTGCGGCGCGTCGGAGAGCGACCTCGTCTAGGGTACGGCGATGGGCTTCTTCCCATATGTCGACTGAACTCATCATCAGGTGACTGCCTTGAGTAGAACTGCTCAGACGGCTGACGTCTTGCGGCAAAATAATCATCGAATACTCGCCTCCTCTCTCTGCAGTAGCGTACGACATGTTCAGGGCGTCCACAGTGGAAACACAGTGGTATGTTGTCTTCTGTCCTCCAGACGTCTGTTTTTCTTCTGCGGGGCGTCATAGTTACCGTGGGAGTTGGCTGTGGTCGCGTCGGTCGGTTCATGGGCTGCCGTTTGACGGCTGCAGCGTAAGTCATAGCCGGGCGACGCCATTCTTCACGTCGGGTGCGATTGAAGGGGCAGACAGGAGCTAATGTTTGAAATACCTCGTCCTCAGCGGCGTCGGCTACCTCGTGACTTACAGGGCTCACATCCATGGCCATAAGGTGATGCTCGCTCGGTCTAATAGTCCCGGCTGCCATGCACTGTTGTAATTCTTCTCTCACGATTTGTCGTATGAGAGAAGCCAAGTCCTGCTGGTCTTCCACAACGGCCATAGGGACTACATTTGGGAGTCTGTCATACTTCTTGCGTCCAACCCTCCTTTGTTGCATCTCGTCAATACGCTGGCACCACTTGATGAACTCTTCTGTCGTAGCGACGTCTTTTATCAGAAGAGCTTGGTACATATCTTCTGCAATTCCCTTCATCAGGTGCGTGATTTTGTCCGCTTCAGTCATGTTCGGATTGACTACGTTACACAGGACCAAAACACTCTGTATGTACGATTGTGTCGGCTCATCATGTCGTTGGGTCCGGTTCTTCAGTTGTTCTTCCGCCGAGCGGATTTGTCGCTGGCGGTCTCCAAACGTCTTCTTAAGTTCCTCCTGGAACGTCTCCGTCATTCAACTTATCTTCGTTGTTTTCGAACCATTGCTGGGCTGTTCCATCCAGATAGAAATAAACGTTGGCCAAGCACATCGTATGATCCCACCTGTTGTACTTGGCGACTCGGTCGAACCCTTTTAGCCATTTGTTGGGGTCCTGTCCAGCATCTCCAGAGAACACCGACGGGTGTCTGATGTGCAGCTGGCTTGTTGCTGGTGTCGTTTCCATCGTTCTTCTGATAATACGGACTTTTGGAAGGATGTACTCGGTGTATCCCTTGTATTCCGGTTCCAGTCCGTGTAAGCGACGGCTTTCACGTTGCCTAATCGGAGCCACGGTGATGCAGCTGTTGCACAGTGTACCCGGCGCCTCCACCAAACAATGTCACGTTGCAATGGAAGTAGGCTTGACTTCGAAGGCAACTAAACACAGCAATTATACTGAAAGCACGTTTATTACGAACTCAACATACACGCAGCACTGACTGCCTCTCAGGCAGAGTGCTCTGCTATTTATACACAGACAGAATTTACCAGAAATTAGAAGAACAGTTAAAATAAGAAACAAGTAGAATTTACAAGTGAACATAAGAAAGATGTAGAACCTTCTGGAATTGTAAATTACAAAGAAATAAATTTTTGCCGGTGGGCGGGATTGAACCGGAGACCTTCTGCTCCGCAGTCCGTAACGCTATCCCCTGCGCCACGCCGGCAGTTGGGGTTCGTGGTGTCTCGCGGCAATATTGCACCCAGACCGTACGACGAGGCATCGACTGCTAGCACTACAGGCTTCTTTGGGTCAAAGGGAATCAAACATGCATCACTGAGTAGTGCAGACTTTAAGTTGTCAAAGGCAACCTGGCAATCTTTGGACAATACAAAAGGAACATTCTTCCAACGTAAGCGATGCAGTGGAGCTGCAATCTGAGAGGCATTGAGAATAAACCGGAAACAATAGTTAAGCTTTCCCATTACAGCTTGCAGTTCGTGCACATTCTTAGGAGGAGGCAAGTCTTTGATTGCTCTAACATGTGACTGTAAGGGATGAATTCCTTGGGCATTAATCACATGGCCTGGGTACTCTATTTCAGTTTGCAAAACGAACACTTTGCTTTATTGTAACGTAGACCTGCTACAGTCAACACTTTGAAAAGGCACTCCAGGTTTTCTAAATGTTCTTCAACTGTGCGCCCTGAGACCACAATATCATCTAAATAGTTCGAGCAACACGGTACAGAAACTGTCAGCTGTTCAAAAAAGCGCTGAAAAATAGCGGGGCCGGAAGAACTGCCAAAGGGTAGGCGTTGAAATTGAAAAATGCCCATGTCAGTATTAATGACGGAAAACTGTTTTGACTCGTCATCAAGAGGAATCTGTAAGTATGCCTCTGCTAAATCAATCTTAAAAAAGAAGCGAGACTGTACTAATTTGTCCATTAGTTCGTCAGGTCTGGCCAGGGGATAAGTGTCTACAATTGTTTGACCGTTCACTGTTGATTTGAAGTCCGCACAGAGACGAAGCTTTCCTGACGGCTTGGGTATAATTACTATAGGCGAGGCCCACTGACTCGCAGAAACAGGAGAAATCACCCCTCTATCTTGCCAACGTTTAAGTTCTTCGGCAACTGTATCACGTATTGCGATAGGCACTGGTCTAGCTTTACGAAATTTTGGAACTGCAGATTCTTTTAAAGTTACATGTGCCACGAAGTCTTTTGCACAACCTAGTTCCGGCGAAAACAAGTCACTGTATTTTTCACACAATGCATTAATTTTGTCCTGAGGCACTACTGACGAAATTTGAAGCACATCTCTTTGAATTGATAAACCAAACAAGTCAAATGCATCTAGTCCAAAAATATATTGTGTAGATTTGGCCTCTAAAACAACAAAAGCAACTGTTTTTGTTACACCTTGAAAAGAGGCGGGCAGGCTACATGTTCCTAACACGGGAATATTTTGGCCTGTATATGCTGTTAACACTTGTTGACACGGCAACAATTTTGGCGAACCCAGGAATGCATAAGTTTCTTTATTCATTAATGTGACAGCGGAACCAGTGTCGAGCTGAAATTGCACAGTCTTATTTTCAATGGAAAGAGTCACAAAAAGTTTTTGCTTGTGGCGCTCGACAGGTGCGCGAATGTGGGCAACATCTGACACCGGATGGTTGCTGCACTTGCGCATGCGCGGGCTACGTAGTGAAGGAAGCGGCGCAGGATCGGCACACCGCGGATTAACAACACTGTCACTAGATGGCACTACCTCCGGATCGGCGTCCGCGCAATGCAAGGCTACTACAGATTCATTAACTACTGCACTAAACTTTTGAGTAGTTACATCAAGTCTACTGTCACTAGCTACACAGTACTGGACACTATTACAATGAGAAGTTGCAAGAGGCACTACGTTCACTACAGGATTGCACTGTACGTAGTCATTTTGCTTGTCCCAAACCCTTGTCCGTTGCACAGTTTTACGCGCTCGTCGGCGCTTGCGACGTGGCTCACTACATAGTTTTGCAGTAGGCGCAGAACTTTTCCATTGACACCTCGGTCGCAAGCCACCCACTTCCCCTCTGCACTCCCGACGATATTGATCATGCCTCCTCCTTCCTCCAGCAGACCGTTGCTGACGCGGTCCATGCCCACATCCCCACCCGGGCGATTTATCTCACCGCCCTACCCTTCGTCCACAGGCCGTCCTTCTCCTTCGCAAATCCCGTCGTCTGTACCGCTCCTTCCTCCGGACCCGTGACCGGGACACACTCCAACGCCACCGGCAAATCCGCCACATCCAAAACTTCTTGTCCGCGAAAAAACGCCGGGACTGGCGCCAGACATGCACCCGCCTCAATTCCACGCTCCCTGTCAATTCCTCCAAGTACTGGCATGCTTTCCGCCGCCTTACTGGCGGTCAATCCTCCCCCCACTACCCGCTTCTCCATGATGACCGTCCTTTTCCTGACAACGCCAGTAAGGCAGACCACTTTGCCTCCTACCTCTCCGAAGTCTTCTCCATTCCTGATGATCCTCTCTTTGACTGTTCTCTCTTCCCGGACGTCCATGAGCGAACCGATACCTCCTGTCCTCCGCTCGCCCCCGGCTTCCAGTACTTGGACCACATCCCCCCCCTCAGAACTGAACACACCCATTACCGCCCGTGACATCATTGACACTCTTCGGACTAAACGCAACACCGCCCCTGGTCACGACCGGCTGACCTACCGCCACCTCCGAGCCTGCCCCCCCTCCTTCCACGAAGCTCTTGCTACCTTATATAATGTCATCCTTTTCACCGCCTTTTACCCCGACCTGTGGAAGACCTCCCGTATTCTCATGTTCCTAAAACCTGATAAGCCCCCATCCCAGACCTCATCCTACCGTCCCATCAGTCTTACCTCTGTGTTCAGCAAGGTCCTCGAAACCATCCTCTCCCGTCGTATCCATCAGCACCTCCATCGCCACCACTTCCTCCCCCTTTCCCAATGTGGCTTCCGACCCTCCTTCTCTGCCGATGACCAGCTCCTTCGCCTTACTCATCTCCTTTCTGTCCAACTCAACTCCGTCGCTCCGCAATTTTTGTCTCCCTTGATATCCAAAAAGCCTACGACCGTGTATGGCATTCCGGTCTCCTCTTCAAGCTCCAGGTCTACACCCTTCCTATTAATTACGTCCGCCTCATTGCTTCCTTTCTCACCCACCGCCCCTCCTATGTCACTGTCTGCAACTCTGACTCTCGTTTGTTCTACTCCTCTGCCGGGGTGCCCCAAGGCTCCGTCCTCTCTCCTCTCCTTTATCTCACCTACTCCGCCGACATGCCCCAACCCGAGCCTCCCATTTACCTTCTACAATAGGCTGATGACACTGCCTTCCTAGCCCTCACCCCCTCCATTGCCCGCTCCCAGTTTTTGCTCCAGTCCCACCTCACCGAGTTCGCCTCATGGTGTAACCGGTGGCTCCTCTCCGTCAATCCTGACAAATCCCAGGCAATTATCATAGGTCGTACCACCCGCTCCTTCCGTCTGCATGATTTCTACCTCACCCTCCACAACCGCCCTATCCGCCACACCCCCACCCTGAAGTACCTTGGCCTAACCCTCGACCGTAACCTCTCCTGGACCCCCCACCTCCGCACTGTCCGACAGAAAGCCCTCTCCCGCCTTAACCTCCTCAAACTCCTCACCGGCCGGACGTGGTGTCTCAGCCCCTCCACCATTCTCTACACCTACCGCTCCCTCATGCGTCCTGTCCTTTGCAGCTTCCATTCCGCCTGGATCTCCGCTCACACGTCCTACTATAAAACCCTCCAAGTCCTCGAGTGCCACGCCCTCCCCCTTGCCTACCACATCCGGCTCCCATCCCCCCGCGGACCCTGTATGACCTGATCCCATCTCCTTGAATATCTCCAGCATATCCGTATCCTCTATACCACCCATAAAATAGACTCCCGCAACCCCTGGTCCACCCCATCCTTACCAACCCTGGGCCTCTGCCATGCCTCTACTGCGTTATACCCCCTTCCCTTCATCTCCACACCCTCCACATCCTCTCCCAGGGTAATTTCCGCCGCCTCCCACTCCCTGATGACGTCCTCCGTTCCGACATATACCCGTCCTACCAGCTCTGATCCCCCACCCATAGATACAGTGCCCCCTATCCCCCCCTCCCCTTCCGCCCCCCCCCTTGGCTACCCCCTCCCTGCCCTGGAGTCCCTACGGTTCCTCCCTGCCGCCCCCCTTTCCCCGCCGTTTTTTCCTCTCCCCCACGCTTTCCCCCCCCCCCCCCGCTTTCTTGGGATCCTGGGCCGACAGTTTTAAAAGTGCTACGTCAAGTGTTGTGTGTTGTGCTACAGTGAAGTGTGTGTTTTTAACTGCATCTACCGCAACCAGACAAGTGTCGCACCATGTATTTTAATTAGTGTCTCTGTGTACTCGCCGTCCTGTGTTCTTGTCGTCCAAAATGTGCTTTTGAGGTCACAGTGGCTCATCATTTTTAACTAACTATATGTGGTTTTAATCATCTGTCTATTGTAATGTACTCCAAACTGTCGCCTTGTCTATGTCTCTTTATCTCTGTTGTTTTATCTCCTGTTGTGTATTTTAATTCTCCACTCATATATGTAGTTTTACTCTCGGCTGAAGAGCAGCCCATGGTGCTGCTGCCAGCCTACCAGTGTACTGCTGGTATAAAATTCAATAAAGAAAAAAAAAAGCAGAACTTTCTTGCATTTTAGAATCAAAAGAAACACTGGCCAAGTTCGCAGCGTGTATGGCATTTACGGAATGAATTGTTCTCGCACTCGGCGAAGCACTTTTCCTAGCAGCATCGTTCGTTGAAAGTTTGTTTTGCATACACACTGTTTGTACATGTCCTGCTTTGCCACATTGATAACAGGTTGCATTGCGGCTAGGGCATTGCGCACGCTTGTGGCGAGATACACACTGAGGGCAAGACTTACGAACATTTTTCTTAAATGAGCTTTGGCACCCGTTATTCAAATTACTTTGTCTAACATGACGATACGACCTTTTTGTCGCACTTTTACACTGGCTACTGTTCACTGTCTGTTCAGCACGGCCGGTAGAATTAGAAGAATCACTTGTGTTATATTGAGAACTGTGACTACGAAAGCGTCCGTTGCGGCACACTGAATTGACACTGTGGCTTTGCATTTCTACATATGCTAAATCAAAAGTATCATGCGCTTCTATAAGCTGCAGTACACTGTCTAATGAGGGGTCAGACTGTTTTAGAATTGCTGCCCTAATTCTGGGGTCCTGAATGTTCAGTGTAATTGCATCCCCCAACATAACATCACTATAAGAAAGTCCACAAGAGCAAGTAAATTTACATTTGCGGGTTAAGCCCGTCAAATCAGTGATCCATTCCCGGTGTGACTGCACAGGTAATTTTTTTAAGTCTGAAAAATCGGTACCGTGAAGCAGCTACAAGAACTTTTCTCTCATAATGAGCATTCAGTGCATCTACTATTGCATCAAATTCTAGATCGCAAGAAGATGCGTGGGGGAAAAGTTTCTGCAGTAACACGAAGGTGTTGGTGCCCACCACAGATAATAACAGATGCTTTACTCTCTGACCTGTAATTTGATGAGCGGCGACGAGTTCTTGAAACTGGGCCAAATAATCACTCCACTCTTCCTCACATTCGTTGTACTGGCGAAACGTAGGAAGCGGTGCAGCTGCAGGTGTAGGCTGCTGATGCGACGGCTGTTGTTGAGTTGCCGTCAACTGCGCCACTGTTTGAAGTAGTTGCGTGATTTGCACCGTCTGTAACTGATTAATTTCCATTAGGTTTGTGTTCGGGGTAGTGGCCATGCTGACCGATTAGGTGCCAGGCATACAAGTAAATTATAACAAAACACAAATGCAAGGTAAATGAGGACGCACTGCAACAAAAAAGTCCACAAAACACGTAACAAAATGTCTTCCCCCAAAATTCTTATAAGGGTGGGTGGGCGGGAACAATTTCTGCGTGCTCTGAATGCTGCTAACTGGCTGCTGCAAGCGGGCTGGTCTAAGGTTCTGTCACTCCTCGTCGCCACTTTTGTGTCCCAGCTTCGTCGCCGCTTTTGTGTCTCGTTTCCGTCGTAGGTGTCGGTGGCCGAGTAGAATGAGACCGATACAGGAATAAAGGATGCACGCTTGTGCAGGTAGGAGGTGACCAGCCAGTGGGACAGCAGAAACTAGAAACACTAGAGTTAATTAGAACGAGATCTATATTTCTTAGAGACTTAGTAATACTTAACTTTTACATAGCTCAGTACTGCAGAATGCTGATACATAGTTGAGCTAGAGGCCTGCCTAGTGCCTGTCCGAAAGCCAAGTTTTCACTGGTGCCTATCTGATTCCGAAGTGTTCGCTGGTTCCTATCTCAGTCCCAAGTGAACGATGTCATTCAGTGGTGGCCACGTGCGGAGTTGTAGCAGAGGGCGCTCGTGGCTGACATCCTAAGAACGCCGCGCTGTGCATGCATGGTGGCGCGTGGTGAAAGTAGGTGGCGCGCACTTTGGACTTGTGCGACACCACACGAAAATTGGCAATTGACACTAAATAAAGAAAAATGTGAAGTAATACACATGACCACTAAAAGCAATATGCTGCACTTCAATTACGCGATAAATCAGTCAAACCTTAAGGTAAACCAGTTTCATGTACTCTTATAAAAAGAGATTTTCCTTACACTTAAAGACCTGCGGTATACTACGGTACGGCTGTCCAAATCAACATTGAACTCTCATTGTGCTTCAAAGCTGGCAGCAAGTAGTTCGATCAATGACTTGG
The DNA here is from genome assembly GCA_026315105.1 of Locusta migratoria. Taxonomy (NCBI): domain Eukaryota; kingdom Metazoa; phylum Arthropoda; class Insecta; order Orthoptera; family Acrididae; genus Locusta; species Locusta migratoria. The sequence continues at coordinate 187,276,706 of CM048745.1, forward strand.
AACTGTGTACACCAGATGTAAACTAGACCGGGAATTAGAAGAGACGACATGACATCCTCCCATTGCATAAATAAATGGCTTTGGAACGGTTACTTAGCCTGCTAGGTCTCCTGATTTAAATCCACTGGCCTTTCTATTTGGTGATGCATAAGGACGTTGTCTATCGCCATATTCCAATATCTCCAGACAACATGCAGGAACGTCTCGTGCTTGCATTAATTCTCTTCAGCAGGCAACACTGAAAGCAGTAAATCATTCTTTCATTCAACGAGTGACCAGTGTATCGGTGTCATGGTCACAACTTTGAGATCCTTTGAATGTACTATGGTACTCTGTGTTACATTTTTGAATAGGTATTTAGGAGACGAAATTAATTACCGAATAAAAAATACAGGGTATTTAAAAAGTCATACCGCTGTTCACATCTTTGTAAAAAAAAGACAAAGCTACGCTGAAGACAATCATATTGATTGGTGTCAACCTGACGGCTAACGAACATGCGCTTGGAACATTTTTTAATTTGCATCTGGAAAAACAGTTATTTAGGATGGTCAAGATAAAAAGGACATCCTGTATATATATAGGCGGTGCAGAGGGCGTCACAAGTCGTCACGTCGGCTCCGACACTGCCTCGTGTATTGCCAACATTATTGACCCAGAAGAATCGATTGTCATTCCGCTGGTGTAATGACGAAGTCCAAATTATGTTTAATTTAGTAGTTTCCTCTTTCCTGTTGAAATTATTGCGGTATTTTGAGAAAAGAAATGAATGTTGCTCTTGCTAATATACTTGTTAGCTTCGACATGGTGTCATTATTAACCATGATTCCGGTAACGAAGGTATCTCATGCATAGCGAATATTTTTTCATCTGACATAATATGGTTGTTTAGTCATAGCCTCACTACTACTTACTTTGAGTACTGTAACAAACTGACGGAATGGCTATGGGCTGTCCCCTGAACAACATGCGTTGGAGACTGCTAGTAAATAAACCAGCAAAGTAGTTTCGCTATCTCGATGACGCTTCTGTGATATGGTCACATGGTGCAGAGAAATCCGATACCTTCTAGATACATGTTAACAGTATCAACACCATAATTCAATTTACAACGGAAACAGAGTGCAATGGGCAGCTGAATTTTCTCGATGTGTCTGTAATCGATCGAGTGGACGGGGCGATGTCCCACAGGATTTACCTGCATAAAGACTAACTACCACGACACACAAAACATAGATGTGCTTAAAACATCGGAGCCGGCCGCGGTGGCCGAGGAGACTGAGGCGCTCCAGTCACGGTCTGCACGGTCACTACGGTCGGGGGTTCGAATCCCCCCTCGGGCATGGATATTTGTGCCGTCCTTAGTTGTAAGTAGTTCCTAAGTAGTTTGTAAGTTTAGGGACTGATGATCCCGTAGTTAAGTCCCATAGACTCTACAAACATTTGAACATTTGAAAACATCGGACGATAGCGCGAACATAATTTGTGAACATATGTATTTAAAAGATGTGGTATATATACGATCGATCTTCAAGAATAATGGCTATTATACCAAATAAACAGACCAAGTCATTCTCCTAGGGAGAGAATCAAACCAACAAAGCAACAAGGAAGAACGTTCGCCTAGAGGAAAAGGTTTTATTCCATTCGTTAACAAGGTTACAGACCGCATTTGAAAAGTACTGAACAAGTATGTAGTGAAAACTGTTTTCAGATGAACGAGGAAGATAATATAATATTTAAGATATGCGAAAGATGTAGGACCCTCTTTGGATAAACCATGAGTGTACAAAAATTCCCTGCAGTATACATAGGAACTACAATAAGAAGTGTCAACACTTGTCTGGGGAAATATAAGACGAATTGCGCCTGCGAAATACGGAAAAATCGGCCATAGTGAACATGTTTACCAAGAATGAAACCGCAAATGTTCAAATGCTTGTAAATCTATCGGACCAAACTGGGTGGTCATCAGTCCGTAGCTTACAAACTAAACTAAGGTAAATTAACCTAAGGACAACACACACACACTCACACACACACACACGCTCCAGGGAGGACTCGAACCTCCGACGGCGAGCAACCTCGCGCTCCGCAGCGAGGCGCTTTAGAACGCTAGGCTACTCCTCCGCGACAGGAAAACCAAGAAATAAATTTATTGAGACTAGTGTCATCTCAAAAACTTCACACTACTTTGTGCGCACGTTTAGAGAAGCAATCAAGACCTTCAAAAACAGCAATAATTTCAAATGTTCAAATGTTTGTATAGCTTATGGGACTTAACTACGGGGTCATCAGTCCCTAAACTTACAGACTACTTATGAACTAGCTAATCCTAAGGACGGCACAAATATCCATGCCCGAGGGGGGATTCGAATCCCCGACCGTAGTGGCCGTGCAGACCGTGACTGGAGCACCTCAGTCTCCTCGGCCACCGTGACCGGCAGCAATAATTATAACTGGAAAGAGGAATCTGTGAAATTAGACAGAGTTTGCACATCAGCGTTACACCAGCGGAATGACAATCGATTATTCTCTGTCAATAATGTTGGCAATACCAGAGGCTATCACGTCACGTGATGGTTTATGACGCTCACTACCAGTCTGTATCTACGGCGCACCTTCAGGTTCTGATCGCATTCGGCACTTTCCCTGTGAGGTTGTCTTCCGCAGCCGAAGAGGAAACGTTAGTTGAAAGTTTTACTAATCGACTACAGCCTATGACCAGGAAATATATATATATATATATATTTGTATGTCCTTTATGTGTTCATAAACCAGTCATTCGATTGCAATGAAACTTTGGTGAACTGTTCGCCGTACGCCTTCGAAAATTCTTGACCCAAAAACAAAAGACACATAACTGAGGAGATATGACGTCATAAATAATGAGAGGTCACCGCGTGAGAATACCCAGATTTATGCATCAATTATTGGAAAATGGGAGTAGTTAGGGACCTGCAACAAAGTTTGCATGTAATTTCGGACGTTTATGAAGCGTTTTGTAACTAACCCCCCCCCCCCCTCACACACACAAAATGATTAAACGATAAGAAGTCTACTGCTCATAGGAGTTTCGCTATAAATGTACAACTGTCGCATAAGGCATGAAGTTGTATCAAATAAAGTTAGCATTAGATATTTGCATGTTACTAATTATTTTTGTCTGCAAGTCTCTCTTAATGCTCTTGAATCCAAAATTAAGCAATCTGTTTTCTTAATCTCTGTCTATATAGAAGCGAAAGAACACTCCCTCACTCACTGACTACACACGAAATCTCGAAAACTACTTCCCCTATGAAGCTGAAATTTGGCAGAAATGTAGTTTATAGATGGAAAACGTCAGCTAACAAAGTATTTTGTGATAGGTGCATGACGGAGCTTAATTCTTCTACAGACTCACGAAATCTACAGTTTCATTCCGATCTTCACGAAATTTCACACGCTTGATCTTGAAAACAAGAGGAAGGTCACCGTCTGCCTTAAGTTTCATATGTGCCGCGATAACTTGAGAACGACTCGACCGATTTCACAGATCCTTTCGTTGTTGTTTCCGTTATCTTAGAACAACAAAGTGCGTTTTTCAATGTGACCCAGCTTTTCTATTGTATAGAAATCTATAGTTTTGTTCCGATATTGCTGAAATTGTGCACACTCTACCTTAAAAACAAGAGGAATGTCGCTGTCTCTATAAAATTTCGTTCGATGCATGGTGGGGGTAGCTACTTAACATAGGGAACTTTACAAAATGCATTGTTTTGCTCCAATCTTTATGAATTTTTGCACCCATGACCTTTGAACCAAGAGGAAGATCACTAGGAACATTAATGTTTGTATGGTACATGACAGAGGGTACCTTTCAGAAAACTTTGCCGAGCGAGGGGAAGGTGGAAACGAACAGAGAGGTGGGAGAGAAAGAGGTGGATGAGAGAGGGGAAGGGCATGTGGACTACGAAAGTGTAGGATAATTAAACACCCGCACAACGCCGGGTTTACAGCTAGTTTTAAATAAAATTTTGTTTTAATTTATTAATACTTTATTATGCTAACATGCAATTACGAACAATAATCACAAAAAATTGGTATAATTAATAGTTTATTACTATCTTACGAGACACACAGAAAATTTTATAGTTTCCCGCCATGAACGTGCTTGTTTTGATTGAAATGATATTTGTGTAACCCTGTGGACTGGTAAGTACCTTAAAGCTAATGTGATGAAAAATATAAGAGTTCCTAAAAAAAGATGTATATTGACTTTATCATTGTGTCACTTGCTGGACATACAAGAAAGAAAGGGCTTCTGGGTCACTGTTTCGATCAGGAACTTCGTATTTCTATGTACTTGCAACGAAACCCTGGTATTGCTCTGCTTCGATGTCAAGTCCAGTTTTATGTCACTTCTCGTATAGATAAGAAAACCAATTTAAAGTTTCTGCTCGTAAAAGAGACAGATATTGTGGTCTTTCAGTGTTTAACTTCGTAGGACTGATGTATGAAGTGTCATCCGTCACCGGACCGTAATTTTATGTGACGCCGCGTCCATTAGTACCAACAAGCCATAAACTGCTCCTCTGGAATTTATGACACAATTTTCAGCGCGCTTCACACTTTCCTTCTGACAGTTACACGTCGCAGCTGCAAATTCTTTTACTATGATGTGCTGGATCCTTCAGTAACAGCTTGTAAAATAAATTCTGTTTATTTTTTGCTATACTACGTCGTCTGAACAGCTCCTAAAGATCGTTGGTGCATTAACATAGAAAAGAGATGCTATAAATAACTTTGTTATACCTAAAGTTGTTTATAGTCATAATCATCCATAAACGGCGCTGCCTTGTTGATGTTCGAGGGCTATTCAGAAAGTAGGAAACGTTTTGGCATTAAAGAAACTAAGTACAAGAAAAACATTTTATTATATACATCTGAAACAGCTACTACAATACTACTTTTCCACATAGTCACCAAACAAATAGAGGCATCATAGCAATGGACAGGTTTTGAAATTCCTTCATAGTAAAATTCTGCCGCCAGTGAGACATGCCCGCCTGGAGTTCTGCGTCGTCATCAAAGCGCTGCTTGAGGAGAAGAAAGCGAAAACTGCGTCATTGTGAAACGACGGTTTTCAAGAATCGTTCCAACAAATTTAGCAACATGCTCGTCAATCAGTATGCTCGGGCGTCCACTCTTCTCTTCATCATGAACGTTGGTTCGGCCACTTTTAAACCGAATGCACTCATTACGTTGTTTCCGTACACTCCGCACAGTTCACGATGAATTGTTACAGGTTTTACGTTTTTTGCCAACAAAACCCGTGTGACAGACCGCACCTCACAACTGGCGGGATTTTCGATTACAGTGCACATTTCATATTCGAATATCGAAAAAACCAGACGCGCAAAGACATTACTATTGTTACGGCTGGATGCCGACTGAACTGCCTAGCACGCATATATTTATGTATTAAGCAGAGAGTCCTGTGTTTCTGTGTTTGTTTGTGTGTACGTATTGCAAACAAATTTACAGTTTTGTTACGATCTGTATGAAACTTTGCACACAGTCGACGTAAGTGTAAGGATCACGTACAACGCATTGTTCACGAGATATGACGTCAAAAACAATGAGATGCGCGAGAAACTGCTGCATCAAACGACAATGTTGCACATTTCGTTCTAAACCACTGGACTGATTTCAACCAAATTCCATACAAATATTCCTTACCGTGAGGTAACAATTACTTTAGGGGTAAGAAAAACATACGACACATGGTTCAGCAGATATAACGTCATACACTATAGGACTTGCAAGAAACTGCCACATAATGCGACGAGACTTTATTCACACACTGTATCAGAATGACAGTACTTAGCGCCTTGCAACAAACTTTAAACATAATTTCGAACCTTTATTACACTTTTTCTTATTGACAACCACATCTAAATAATAATAGGATAAAAGTTTATCGCTTACTACTTTTCCGCTGTTTATGGAACAAAACTACGGCATTCGGTATGACGTTACAGTTTATAATTTCTACACTGCAAATTGTAGTCGCAGGAAATTTTACAGATAGTGTACACACATACAACTGAATGTAATTTTGAAATTGTATCAGAGTACGACACGAAGTTCATGAGACATAAGATCGGCTTCTACAAGCTTTTCTATCCTTCTGTAAATAATTCATGTTAAAATTTTGCAACCATGACTTATTAAACAGATGGTTCTGTAATTTTCACACCTGTCTGCACCTGCTTTCTTTGAAATGGGGATTATTACATTTTTCTTAAAGTCTGAGGGTATTTCTCCTGTCTCATACATCTTAGGCACTAGGTGAAATAGTTTTGTCTTGGCTGGCTCTCTCAGAGACTTCAGTAGTTCTGAGGGAATGTCGTCAACTCCAAAATGTTCAAATGTTTGTTAAGCTTATGGGACTTAACTACGGGGTCATCAGTCCCTAAACTTACAAACTACTTATGAACTACTTACGAACTAGGACGGCACAAATATCCATGCCCGAGGGGGGATTCGAACCCCCGACCGTAGTGGCCGTGCTGACCGTGACTGGAGCGCCTCAGTCACCTCGGCCACCGCGGCCGGCTCGTCAACTCCAAGGGCCTTGTTTCGACTTAGGTCTTTCAGTGCTCTGTCAAATTCTTCTCTCAGATATTTCTCCTATTTCATCTTCATCTACTTCCTGTTCCCTCCCTACAACAGATGACTTAAGCAAATAAATTATCGGGAAACGCCGAACTTTTGGCTTGTGTTTTTCTCGATTTCGCAGTGCTGACTGCTATCAAAGATACGAGCTTATGGAATAGGATCACAGATTTTTCACTAGCTGGATGACTTGCTAAGTAATAGAACGCAGTACGTTGTTCTCGACGGCGAGTGTTCATCAGAGACGACTGTATCTTCAGGAGTGCCCCAGGGGAGTGTAATAGGACCGCTATTATTTTCTATATATATAAATGATCTAATGGACAGATAAGTAATTTGCGGCTGTTTGCTGATGATGCTGTGATGTTTGGGAGAGTGTCATCTTTAACTGACTATAACAGCATACAAGATGACTTAGACAAAATTTCTGGTTGGTCTGAAGAATGGCAGCCAGAAATGTAGAAAAATGTAAGGTGATGCGCATGAGTAGGAAAAACAATCCCATAATGTTCGAATACCACATTAGCTGTGAGCTTCTTGATGCAGTCGCGTTGTTCAAATATCTAGGTGTAACACTGCAGAACTATAGGAAATGGAACGAACATGTAGGGACAGTTGTGTGGCGGACAGCCGACTTCGTTTTATTGGCAGAATTTCGGGAAAAAATCATCTGTAAATGAGATCGTTTATAAAACGCTTGTACGACCAGGTCTTGAGTGTTACTCAAGTATTTGGGTCCCGCAGCAGATCAGTTTAAAGGAAGACATAGAAGCAGCTAGGTTCTTTACTGGTAGGTTCGAACGATGCGCGAGCGTCACGAAAATACTCCGGAAACACAAATGGGGATCGCCGGAGGAGAGACGACGTTCTTTTCGAGAAATTTTGCTGAAGAAATTTAGATGGGCGGAATTTGAAGGTGAGTGTAGAACGATCTTCCTGCCGCCTAATTACATTTCTCGTAATGGTCACAAAGACAAGAGAAATTAGGGCTCGTACTGAGGCATATAGGCATTCTTTGTTCCTAGTTCTGTTAGGGAGCGGAATAGGAAAGGAAATGCCTAGTAGTGGTACGGTTTTCCCTTTCGCCATGTACCTTGCGATGGATTGCGGAGTATGTATGTAGATGTAGTAATTAATAGGCAAGAGCTTAAACGACTGTTTGTTCTATGGACAGATTACAATAAAAGATTATATGCTCGCACGTTTTCCTCGCCAGTGTACTCTTAGCTGAGACGCCATTAACTTTTATCTAGAAAAATGTCAGATATCGCGATTGTAGATAGCAACGTAAATTACAGGAACGGGTGCTGGCTACAGTGTCCCGCGCCGCATCCGTCACTCGCTCCTGAAGAGAAACTTGCGGCCGGTAGGCAGGCAGATAGCAGCAGGTAGATTAATGCGCCGGCGCCGGCCGCGCTTTGTGAGTTGGGGCGGCGCCCTGCAGATGGCTCTGTGAGCGATGTCCGCCGATACAGGCGGCGCGACCCACTGGACTGGCGTTATCTCCGTGACAGCCGACGGCGCATGCGCGGCAGTGATTAACTGCGGGGCGAGCGGCTGAGTAGCGCGATCCACTGGCGGGGCGGAGGATCTGTAGAGCAGCCTGCGACGCTTCCCGTCACAGCATAATAAAATAATAGTACACCAGGCGCGAGTTATATAGGCTCTTTAAACCTTAAGACAGCTAAAAATCAAGGACCAACCGAATATTCAGGTTCGGTTAGGCCAGAGGTGGGCAATGAGCGAGCCGCGCTCTCGGAGCCGCCTGCCTGAGCGGGAGCAGAGCCGCGAGCAGCTGGTGTCCATCGCGTAGTTCCTGCTGAAAGGACTAGATGGCGTTATGCGCAGCCAACGCGCTAACATAGTCGCAGAAATACACCTGGCTGAGTGCGTTATAGAATAACTTATAAAGATAATAGTGCAAACTCTTTAGTATCCAACTCGAATGAACAGATTCCACTGTTAAGGGTATCTCCTGAAAAATGCTATTATGTTTATAAGTAAGTAACTTATAAACATAATAATGGAAACTCTTCTCTAAAACGTCCAGTGCATGCAGTCGAGCCGGTAAATATCTTATAAACATAAGAGCGAATTTTTGTTTTGTTTCAGAAGGCACCGATAACAGTACTATCTGTTAGTTCGAATTTTGTACGTCAGGGTTTTTGTTATAATCTATGATAATACGTTATGGTACAGTACGCTGTGGAGTTGAAATGGCTAGTCGAATCGGCACGGTAAAGCGGTGTTCTATTTTCCAGTTCAACTCTAGTTGGGAGTGTGATTACTTGTTCACTGAAAGCGAAGGAGAAGCAAAATGTCTGGTATGTGGTAAAATACTAGGCATAAAAAAGTACAATTTAGAACGCCACTATAGAACACATCACTTCAACCAGTATGGAAGTGTAGAAGTTGAAATGCGACTTAATCTTCTTAATAATCTACGCGAGGAAGGAAGTAAAGTAGATGTATGTGTTATAATGCTGTACCTACTTACGAGATAACTTAATCACAGTGTTTTGTTTAATAAAACCAATTTACCTTTGAAATGACAACTCTGTTAATTTCTTACACAGGAATGTGATGCCTCATCCTCCGATGCAGCTGTTCGTGCTAGTTACAGAATAGCTTTTCTGATAGCACGTACTTTTTTGTGACGGTGAATTTGTGAAGCAGAGTCTGGAAGTCGTAGCAGACGAACTATGTCCACAGTTATCACGTACTTTCGCAAGTTTGAGTCTGTCGCAGCGTACTATAACTCGCCGTATCGAACGTTTGTCAGGTGCGCCAGCAAGCATGCAGACCTCTAGCGGCAACTAGGATAACCACCGGCGGAGCGCAAACGCTGCTCTTTTTCCGGCCTGAGCTGGAGCGCTGCTCATTGAGCCGATTTGTGCCCACCGCTGGGTTAGGCTGTGTTCACAGTGGCACCGACAGACCGTCGTCAGACGCTGTCGACCAAGTTCGACTGAAAATATCGACCGACGGCATGGTCACACTGCATCCGATATGGTTTGTCACTTGGTCCGGCTAAAGGAGAAAGTTAGGTTAGGTTTGAATGTATTCTGTGTTTGAAGTATATAAATTTCAATTACCTGGGGTGCAATGGATTCCACCGATATTTTTATGCTGCCAAATTTGTGCTACAATGCGACTTTTGTTATTAATAAAGACTTCGAATCATTGGCGTAGCTATGTCACCAAGGCCCCGGGGCAAAAATGGCATTGGGGCCCTCTTTACACTAATACTATACAGATGCAAAACTACTTAATAATCAGCTCCTTACCGCCCACTGGAAGACATAATAAGGCAAACCTAAATACTACTAATTACATTATTACGTGTCACCGCAGCAAATAATTATTAATCTTACTCTCTAAATATAACTGTGAAAGTTTGTTTCTTTGTTATGCTTTCACGCAAAAATTACTAGGTGATTTGGATGAAATTTTGCAGAGGATAGAGATAGAGTTGGACCTGGGTAGAACATACAGATGAAAATGCCCCTTCGGATATTTTTCGTCAGCAGTGACAGCAGGCGGACTGTTGTTAGTGCCGACAACTCACTCTCGCTGAACTACTGCGCTGTTAGCTCATTTCGTTGACAGCCCAGTCAAAGAAGGAAAAGAGGGGACATATTCGCGTAGGATGCTTTCATCAAAAGTAAGTTGCCGGATTTCGTTTGATGAAACACTTTGGATTGAGCCGTGCCCCTACCAAGCTTCTTGAAGTATATGTTAGTGTCTGGCCAGGAAAAAGTTATAAGTGAAATAACTAAGTCGATAGCTTCGCTTATTATCGTGACAGTGGGGTAGAGGGCAGCGTTTTGATGCACAATTCACTATTGGGACAAAGTAATTAGTACATGAAACTTCTGATTCGTGAATATAATTAAACCTTTAAATGGCAGAATAAACAAGTAGTGTGAGGGTAGAAACGTACCTTAAAAGATTGCGTGAAGTGCTGAATTCTCACCATCACTTTAAAACACAGTAAAATGGTTTATTTTTCACATAGAAGAACTGAGCAGAATGCGGTGGATGGTAAAGTGTTAGTATGAACGTAAATTGAAGAGTGAATAGTTCTTGTGGTATGGGAAGGCGCCGTTCCCAGAAAAAAGCCACAGAATGCCGGATCCATTTCCCGCCTTCCATTGCAAGGTAGTGTCTAGAAAGGTATGTAGATTCCGTTCGGTATTCCTTTCAGTATTAACGCATTTGCGGAAAATAAACATGCCTGTTTCCTGGCGCAACGCATTTTGTGGAAAATGCGCACTCTCCGGGTGTATTTGCGCAGTACGTCATCTGTGATTTATGAGGTGCACTGTGGAAGGGTCGGTATAACTTTGTAAAACCCCCTGTAATTTACTTTTGCGACGTAATGGGGTAGTCAGAGTGCGGACTGTTTTGCAGGAGCACAAAGTTCGGCAATGCCTAACAATTCCAGCGGTCTGCCCTTTCCCGCACCTTCTGCCCTCCAACCCCTCCTCTCCCACCCCTTCCTGCAGTCACCTGTCACATCCCCACAACAAATCATATGCCCAATACTGTTCTTCTGTACTTAAATATGCTGTATACATTTAATATTTTGTCTTAGTCTATTCTGTTTGACAATAACTATATTAACATATTGGCTGCTAAAGGTATACTTCAGTTACCGACCCCCGAGGACTATTTACTTTTTTCCATATTCTGCTTTAGTTTGCTTGAAGTAAGCTATTTAAGTACAAATAACTTGAAAATATTGTAATTTAGTACTTTTTTTGTGATTTACATTATGACTCACATGGCGCAGGAGTAAAGTGCCAGGTGTGTCATTTGCTATGTCGCTAATAATTTTGGGTTGGTACTTCTGGAAGTCTGTCATTCCACAACATCATTTGCGTACAGTTCCATTATTGTTTTTCTGCATTGTTACTACAGTCTTTATTCAGTGTTGTTTGCTCCGTAACACAGTGATATTGTAGCAGGAATAAGTGTTTCGTAGAAGTTATGTAGATGAACAAAGGCATGTACAGAAGCTTTTAGATGAAGTTATAAACATAAGTGAAGAAGTTGAAGATACTACTGAAATGGAAAAATAAGAGGAATGTGTTGATGCTGGAGAAGAAGAAGCTGAAGTTCAAACAAAGAGGGGAATAAAGAAAAAACCAAAAATGCTAATTAACTATAATTAGTCATTTATAGATCTCTCTCGCCAAAAGAAGTCCTACACTGTCTAAGGCGGGGTGTAAAATGCTACAGGAAGCTTGCAGTTGAACTGTTGACAGGGTCAGCACTGGTAAATGCTCTTGTGATTTACCGATACATCAACAATAAAATCATCTCAATCACAGAATTAAAAGAGGAAGTGACTTTGAGACAACTCCATTCAGAAGATACCGATGGCCCTGAGAAATCTCTCATCGTAGCCACCGAGCTACCTGCAGATTGTGCTCTTGTGAACATGGGAGAATGAATTTGGACGAGAGCAGGCTGTCAAGAAATGCAATGAAACTACATGGAAATGTAAGAAATTGTGACTCATATTTTAGCGACGACTGTTTCTTCATAAAGCACAGTGCATGCAGGTGTTAGAGGTACAAAGTGGAATTACCCATTTTTTTCAGTCTGTTTTATTGTTGTTGCAATTAGAGTTGGAGAATTTAATTATAAATGTATGTGATTTACAATCTACTGTATAACTAATATGTAATACCAAACAATAAATTATTTTAAAAAAGGAAACTCCAATATGACTGGGCCATGTGAGTTATATATAATTCACGATTTCAAGTGTCATTAACTACTCTTGAGCCCTTGAAAACTGGAGGCCACGAACATGATTTGTTACTGGGGCCACAACGTACTGTAACACTACGTCACAGCACGCTACTGTGATATACAACTGCACCACGGAGCTTTAAATGAAAAAAATGTCCGTGAGTTGTATTTACTTCACGTGGCCCGAAGAGAAGACTTCCTGTGACTTATATTTAACTCTCGTGGCAGTCAATGTGTTAAAACATTGTTTTATAAAAGTTGGGAATTTTCCTATTTTTTGTAACACGAATACTATTAGTCCTTCAAAAATTCATAATTATTTTTCGCGACTCATTGTGTATCACGAACTTAATGAGTGGCGTATTTCAAGTCGTGGGGATTTCGTTCGTCTTTCCTCACGCGCCAAAGTCAGAATGAAAGAATACCTTCTGGCGTAGTACAATGCCTCAAATTGTTAGATTGCAGATGTTGGCAAAGATATGATTTCTGATCGGTAATTATCGGTAAGCGTTTTCGTGACTGTAGTAATAATATGGGTACACAATTAAAAAGTAGTTAATTTTATTTTAACAGTTATTTTACAATCTTTTCCTGGCTTTGGTTTTTGCATAATTATCAATTAGGTTTGTTAAATCTAGACTTGATGCAGCCTTGTTTTCGATTGCTTTGAGTGCCAAATTTCCGAGTCGAGCTGGAGCCATACTGTAGCTCAGATGCGTTTTGATAATGTTTAATTTGCTGAACGACCTTTCGGATGGTGCAGAAGAATAAAACTGCGGTAAATACTGCCGTAACCTCACATTATAATAATGCATATTTTGTTATAACTTCCTTACATAATTGGCGAACTGTCCATGTTGGGGTCAAATTAAAAGTCGAAATTCCTTCATTCAACTAAAATATTATATACAGTATAACGTCTATTATCCGAAGAAATTTGTGGACAAGGATATTCGGAAAACCGGTTTATTCGGATATTCGAACTGTACACTTCTATTTGCCAATAAGAAGTACTGTAAAGTAAACGTATCTATACTGTACTTGGAGGAGCGCGATCCTTCACATTGCACGCCGCAACACTTGGAAGACGCAGCTGTTGCTGTGAGCAGCTCTGATGCTGCCGCTACTTTGCCGACTGAAGTGTGCCGATTGTTGGACACATTGACTGGCAGCTTCGTCTGTCAGCAGCGACACATAGTGGCGTCTTGTGAAGGCCCAATTAGAAGCATTGTTCCGCCAGCCGGTGGCCCAGTGCGGCTACTGTGGGAAACTTGGTTTGAGGGGAAGGGGATATGATGGAGGGTAAAAAAATTAAATAAAGAATTCGACGCTCTACTGTAACTTTTTTCTATCGTCGTTCGCCGCGGTGGAGTAGCCGAGCGGTCTAAAGCGTCTCGCTGCGGAGCGCGCAGCTGCTCGCCGTGGAGGTTCGAGTCCTCCCTGGGGCATGGGTGTGTGTGTTGTCCTTAGGTTAGTTTACTTAGGTTTAAGTAGTTTGTAAGCTACGGACTGATGACCACGCAGTTTGGTCCGATAGATTTACAAACATTTATTTATTTATTTATTTATTTATCGTCGCTCACGAAGGCCGAGGGGCCATTGGAGCTCGGGGGCCCCGGGGCACTGCCCCGTCTAGCCCTATGATAGCTACGCCACTGCTTCGAATGCATAGGAATGTCTGGAAAGAAGAAAGTGGCGAGGATTGTGTACTGTCCTCAGTTATTGCTACTCCCAGACAATCTTTACGAATATGTGAGGTACCGGTAAAAGGAGACATTTTTATTACATACTTGTGATAGTTCGTGGTATCATTGACAAGCAATGTTACAGTTTTGCTGAATTTAGTTGAGTTTGTGCAGACATACACCAGTTAACCTCCATGCTTTAAATAATGAAAAAATACACCAGTTAGGGAAGTTTATTGCTCATCACAACGAATTTCGATCTATATTCGTATCTTTTAGTGCATTTGTTTACTTAAGTGCGGTATTTTTTCGGCGTTTCAATGTGCGATTTCGTGATATACTTGCACTGCAGTTGTCTCTTTTAGGTTAGCTACTGAAATTCGTAAGATCGGACAGAATAAATATTCAGGTGTGTGTTTTATCCTAATGTTAGAAACCATAACTTTTTATGTCTGCTTAAGGGTATTTTGCCTCTTCCATTACTCAGAAACTGCAAGATAATAATCATGACTTAGGCCTAACAGTGTGACGATTTTTGTGTTGAGATATCCAGTTTAATGGAGGAGACACAATACCTGCAAGTATAGACAGACGTTCTATTTAGTACGTAAAAAAGTTGCCAAGATTTTATTATGTATGCTACGAATTCCCTCATTACAGTAACTTCAAAGAAACTGCATCTGTGCAAGAGCTGCATAAAATCACACATGGAAACGTCACGATATATTTATGTAAACAAAGACACTAAAAGCGAGAAGAACTCTCAAAATGTGTTGTGATAAGCATAAAAACACATAACGGATGCAGTTTTTCAGTATTTACATCTACGACTAACACAGTTATAGGCCACTCAGAAACATCCCATTATGATGAACGAAATGAAGTTACGGTCCATTGAACATCAATGACTGTTATTCAATATATTTGTGAAAGACAATTGTGGAATTAAGAATAATTTTGAACACAGAAACCAGTGAAAAGCGGAAGCACACGTAGGCCTGCACCACATTTGCAGGTCACTTCATAGAACAGGCTTATCACCTTATTAAAGAACGCCAGAACAAGTAAGAATAATTTGTGGACAGCTAATACCCAATTATCACAATGCAAAACAACGTAAGAGAGCCACTACAATAACATTAAGATACGCCACGATCCAAGATTGAACACTATTTGAGGTTATAATTCACGCCTAAAATTTCTGATAACGGATTTAACCAACTTGGGGTTTCCAGTAAACTGTAATATCAGACAACATATTCCGAATTATATCCCGAATGTGATATTTATCGTCTTCTGGGTGCCACACTCTCTCTTTCTTCATTAAGTCTATCAGTTTCTCAATGCCCATATCTTGCATGTGAGAACGTCAGTCGGTTTGACCGAAGAAAACAAACTGATATGAATTTTACCGACTGTCGTCCGAAGTCTCTACGTTCGGGCGTTGAGATCGGCTACACTGTGATCGCGCCCATAGTGGAGTACTGATTTGAAACGATCGGCCGTTTTCCGCCGATGTCTGTCGTCGGTAAAACTCACCGATATTGGAGCCACTGTGACCACAGCCGGACTGCCATTTACGGTGAAAATATTGGTTTCGAGTGCAGTTTCTGCCAGAAATCTTCGGTTTGGCCGAAATTAGCTTTCTTGAACTTACTGATAAAGCCCGGTCGAGTTCTGGATGGATTCATTCGATAATAACCCTTTACCGTAAAAACTGCAAGTATTTTGTTGTTAAGCACAATATGAAGCAGGGGTGTTCACTTACGTTACCTTTGGGAGTCGCGAACTTGTGCAGCTGTTTTGAAGCGAGCCACACTTTTCATCAGTGTATAATCCTTCAATATAAAGTCTTATTTTCGGTGTCCTGAATAGTTTGTAGCAAAAAATTAATTTCCAATGTTTAGCATAATTACTCCGATAAAAATATTTTGTATGTACATATAAAATGATCTGACAGGAGAACGAAACACTTTTTATTTAATTTATTTATGTACTTATTTCATTCGAGCTTTCTCCGGGGGTTTCACTGAACCAGTGAAACACGTAGGACGCGCCGCCACTGCAGAATACTGAAGTATTTAATGATTCTGTTGGCACAGCACTTAATGATATTTGTCATTTTTCCTTTCTGAATGGTCAATTTCTGACGGACGTAACTTCTCGGTATTGAAACCACTAAATAAAAATGAGAAAGAGTGTAGACAACTTTAGAATTTTTTCTATGCAATCAGTTTATGCTAAAGTTATTCGAAAGGCTGTATATTCAAAGTTAATTGATAATTTCAGTACCCATAATTTGTTGTTAAAGATACAGTTTGGTTAACCCTCGAGCAGGCGCGCTGGGGTGTAGAGTACCCCACATCTTGCTTACAGCTAGTGACAACGCTGCCTTCCGTCAGCGATTACGCGCACGCTAAGTATTACTCTCCTTAAGGCTGCAGTTTTACTGTGGAGCTTTCTGTGTGCCTGTGCTGTCAGAACGCTGCTGGTGTTTAAAGTACCTCAAGTGCCTGCTGCTGTAGGAAAATACATACTTCTCATGTACACACAAACGTGCAGCGTTATTCAAATGATGTCTGAGGAAATATCCAGAAGTTTGCAGGAGTTGTCAGATATATCAGACGAATCTGATCACGAACTGTGCAGCAGCGACAGTGCGCAGGAAGAGGAAGTAATTCAGTAAAGTGAGCATGGCAGTGATTCGGAACAAGACGTCCTGTCTGGTACTGACGGAGACAGTTATTCGAGTGCAAATGCTGCGTTATTTATAGCCAGAGATAACATCACAAAGGGGAAAAAAAGTCAATGCGTCAAGCGGTGTAAAGTGAAATGTAAGAATATAGTGAATGTCGTTCCTAGAAGCAGTGCAGATGGCCTCATTAGCGAACTTTCTGCATTTCATAAAATGATAGACGAAAGTGTGGTAGATAATATTGTCTCCCATACAAATTTGTATATTCAGAAGAAAAGTGAATCATTACAATACTCTCGTGATAGAGGTGCAAAGGAGACATCACGGATGAAATACTGGCTGTACTGGGATGTTTATATCTAATTGGCGTAAAGAAAGGACACCACACCAACGCACGCGAGCTATGGAACTCAGAGGGAACAGGACTGCAAGTTCTAAGAGCATATATGAGCTACAAAAGATTTTTGTTTTTTCTCCGATCTTTAAGATTTGATGACAAGGACACACCAGCTGAAAGAAGAGAAATTGACAAGCTAGCAGCCATTCGTCCTTTCTTGCAACCGTTGGTTCTCAACTGTAGAAATTCAAACAACCTGGGACCCTACGTGACTACTGTTGAGAAACTGGAACTTTCCGTGGGCGTTGCAGTTTCATTCCATATATTCCCATACACCTGCAAAATACCGAATAAAGATATTTGTTATGTGCTATTCAAAAACATTTTTACAAGTAATTTGGAGGTTTACTGTGGTAAACACGCCAAGCAACATAGTGTTGCACCTAATTCCTGACACTGAAGGCAGCTATAGGAACATCACCTTTGACAATTGGTACACCAGTTAGCCTTTGGCGACGGCTCTCCTAAAGAAACAACCCACTTGTGTCGGAACACTGAGGAAGGACAAAAGAGAAATACCTGTTGAATTTCAGGAGAACAAAAATCGACTAGTTGATTCATCACTTTTTGAATTCCAAAAAGACGTAAATCTTGCGTCATACGTACCAAAGAAACACAAATCCGTGATGCTGCTGTCAACGATGCATGACCGATCAAAACTGGATGATAAAACAATTGGACTACGACGTGACGAAAAAGGGTGTTGTCACCGTGGACCAACTACGCAATGCCTACAACGTCTCGCGCATAACAAGACGATGGCCAAAGCGCGTCTTTTACTCGTTCATGAATGTAGCGGGAATCAATGTACAAATTTTGTATCTCTCAAATCCAAATAACCCACGTTATGCAAGAAGAATTTTTTTGAAAAATTTAGCAATGGCACTGATGAAACCCTATCTAATCGAAAGATCCAAAATTATGTCTCTGCCTGGTGATATTTCAGCATTCTTGCGTAAATATCAAGAGATTCTGGAAAAAAGACAACGTATCACCGCCTACTTTTAGAAACAACTAAGAAACGTGGGAGGTGTGTAACGTGTGGCTGAGCAAAAGATGTATCAACAACCATTATGTGTAATATATGCAAAAAGTTCGTAAGAAACATGTTAAAATAACGTGCAACAATTGTAACCAGTAAGTCTTTGTTCAATTGTGGCGTATCTGGCGAGTCCTAAATGTAGAGAATTCGTAATAAATTGAGATAATGTATGTAAACCTCTACCGAAACAAATTTCGTTGCCTTTTCATGAAATATGTAAAATTTACCCTAAAACATCAAATAAAACCTCAGGTGTATATTATGCTTATTATGTGTATTCACAAAGTAAACGCCAGTTTTTCAAAGTTTGATATCGTATTATGAAATTTATGCTCTGGGGTATAAAATACCCCGCGCGCCTATTCGACAATTGGCAATGCGGCGCGCCCGCTCGAGGGTTAAGAAGTGGTTTAATATCCCAAAGTGCTATATTGTCTTTTCTCTGTGAGGTACTAGATGGATTAAATAAAACAATGCGAACGCTGGGCGTATTCTTTTATTTCACAACAGCGTTTGATTGTGTTACTCAAAAAAATTGTTGCAAAGTTGGAACTACATGACGTAAGAGGAATAGCTCACAATTATTTATTACTTTAATAACAGCAGAAGCTAATTCTCTGCGGTGTTGAAAAATGGCTAAGATATGCGCTCACAACGAGGCACAGTAAAGTGGCGATGCCCCGGGGATCTGTCCTAGAGCCGCTGTTTCTCATTTTGTAAATGATATGCATTCTAGTATAAAAGGTAGATCTAAAATACTTCTGTTTACTGGTGACACCAGCCTGGTAGAGAATGATATTGTTTGCATTATTGATTCAGTATGAAATAATGCAAGTAAAGAAGTAAGTTCATTGCTTGTAGAAAATAAATTGATACTAAATCGCGGTAAGAATTCGTTTTTACAAACACTCAGTTCAAAAATAACTGACATTCATATGACACAGAATAGGAATATGATAAGTGAGACTGAACAGTTTAAATTTTAGATAGTAACTGACGTGGAAAGCCCATATTCAGGATCCTGTTCAGAAACTAAATACTGCTTTGTTTATCATTGAAACACTATCTGAAATAAGCAATAGTTCAACACGAAAAGTAGTCTATATTACTTGCTTTCATTCGCTTATCAAACATTGTGATATTTTTTGGGATAACTCCGCTGATACAAAAACGGTATATGTTGCACAGAAAGGGCGGTTTGGACAATATGTGGTGTAAGTTCGCGAACATCTTGTCGACTCCTCTTCAGTGGCCTGGGAATTTTGGCATACAGAATACATATTTTCTTTTATGTCGTTTATTGTTAATAATGTTAATTTTTTCGCAAGTGCTAGCAGCTTTCAGTTGTTAAACGCTAGACAGAAATAATATCTGCATTAAGATCACAGCTTCCTTTGTGCAGAAATGTGTGCAATATTCTGCCACATGAATTTTCAGTAGTCTGCCACATAAATTCAAGGAGCTTAATAGCAATACACGCACTTTCAAGTTTAAACTGAAGAGCTTTCGCATACCTCACACTTACTGTTCTGTCGAGGACTTCCTGTAAGTTTCTAAAAGCTTATTTATGTCTTGTATTGTCGGTTCTTTTTATTTATGCTTAGGCCTGCTGTGTGCATACGATTGCTATACTTTTCACTTTATCTTTTACTGCTCTTTTGTTACAGTCTGACATAATGATTCGTTCCAGGACCATGGAGATTTGCTCCTCAGTTCGATCCTGTGGAACGTGATGAATATAAATAAAAATAAATAGAAAAGAGCGCATTATTGGCATGAGCGAAAGTGATGAATCCATCCGAGAGATTGATGTTCATGAGGAACGAAAGGGCGTGTGTAGGAGTGTTAATGGAAGGCCGCAGAAGACGATGGGATATGTCAGGTCGCTCCACCCTCCAGAAGATTGAAACTTCATCCGGACGGTACTACAGGTATCATTGGCTCTGGCTTAACATTATAGTCCGTGGCTGTATATTACGGCATGGATTAGGTACGCGTAAACCACTTAGTTGTCTACATTTCACTAATGTGCAGAAACACGCTAGACGGCAGTGATGTATGAAACGATGTCACAAGCGACAGAAATCGCATCAGATAGTATTTACGGACGAATACAGGTTCTGACATTGTAGGTATTATATCTTCTGGGTTGTAAGGCCATGTTCTTGGAATCTTGCTGCTTCCTAACGTTTCGTCCGATGTTGCGTCGGACTTCTTCAGAGTTACAACATCTGAAGCAGTTTATAAGGTAATGGATCAGATTGGGAGAATCCTATTAAAACGTAACATCAGACCGGTTTTCAAACCAACTAAGAAGCTATCCCAAGCCCTCAGATCTGTGAAAGATAAACGTTCTCCTTTGTCAGCAAGTGAGGTTTATAAAATTCCATGCTCCTGTGATAAATTCTACATCGGAACAACTAAGATAAATGTAAACCCACGTCTTAAGGAGCACAAAAGTCTACGCCGACTTGGAACAATTGAAAAATCAGCTGTGGCAGAATATTGCTTACAATCGGGAAATCATATAGTAAAGTTCTCTGAGACGTAAATTTTATCGTCTATGACGAATTATTATCCACGGTTATATACAGAAGCAATTGAAATATATAAACATCGTGATATTTTCAATCGAAAAGAAGAGATTATGGAACTCAACGATATATGGACTGTGGCTCTACAGAATCGATGATTGTTTTTATCTTTGATATGATATTGATATTTGACAAGGATCATCTCTGTTTATCACGTGGATCTTAGCTACGCCCCGTTTAGACGGTATTTAAGAAGCTCTCAGACCTCCGACCCGTCATTCGGCAAGACTCAACAGACGGACAACCTCTGAAGAAGTCCGACGCAGCATCGGACGAAACGTTAGGAAGCAGCAAGATTCCAAAAACATGGCCTTACAACCCAGAAGAAAATGATCAAAGTCTACATTTGCCCTTGGATGTGTCTTACAGTCAAAACCGGGTTCCGAAATCTATGTCTTACCATTATAAAATCTTCTGGTGTCTCCTGATCACTTCCATGTATAAAACCGTCTATCGTGACTCTTAAACCGAGTGATTTTTATGATTAAATTATGTTCCATGCAAAATTCTACCAGGCGGCTTCCTCTTTCATACCCTTTCCGCAACCCGTATTCAACTACTATTTTCAAATGGATAAAATCAAAATTTCCCTTCATTTCCTTTCACTACTAACGATTCCAGTCCCCCACGATAATCAAGTTTACGTCTCTTTTAATTGTCTGAATTCCTTCTTTTATCGTACTTTTTTTTTTCAAGTACCTTATCATCGGTAGAGCTAGCTGACATCTAAACTTCCACTGCTGTGGTCGTTGTTGGATTCTTATCTCTCTTGACTACGATAATGGGATCACTATGCTGCTCACAGTAGATTACCCACATTCCTATTTTCTTATCCATTATTACACCTACTCCTTTGATACCACCAACTGACTAGAAATCCTTATCATCTCTCGATTGAACTACACTAATGCTCATTATATCTAACTTCAGCCAAACAATTTCATTTTTTAAATTTTCTAACTTCTCTACCCGGTTAAGGCATCACAGTGACTTTACTGGTACAACACATACAGTGCCCAAGCAAAGCCATACGATGTGGAGTGTTATTGGATAAAACCAAAAATCATAGTTTGTGCGTTTCCAGGACACTGTGGGCAGTTTGACTTACGTGATTGACATCCTGTGCCCTGTAGTCATATTCTTTCTGTATTACACCAGTTTTCAGCAAGACAATGGACGACTCCATGCCGAGGCACCAACATTTGACTTCTTTGTGGCACAGGATGTATGCCCTTTGCGCGGCAAGCCAGGTCAAAGGAATGTTAACTTCCTGTCTGTAGTGTTCTTAACACGAGTCTGCTTGTTAAAGTGATACTAGACTGTAACGATTATTTTCGGCGACACTATTCTTCGCATTCCTGCCCGTACTCTTAGGTATCCACATCAACCAAATATCTGTTGCATTGTACAGTGTTTTGGCCAAACTTCAACGCGTTGCGTTCAACAGGAACCAAGTGTTGTGAACAAACTGGCAACATTAAAATCAGTGACATGCAGAGTTTAGAGAGAGAGAGAGAGAGAGAGAGAGAGAGAGACCAAGCAGATTCGCCACGAACCACTTAATTATGCGTCATTTGCAAGAAATACTTTCAGTGCTCCATCAAGGTAGAGAAGTCTGCTCAGAAACCGAATCGGTTACGGTCCTCTGCAGTACAAGGGGGGAACGGACGTGGTAATTGCGTTGCGACGGAGAAGGGGTAGTGCAGAACTCGCTATAAAAGCTCACCACTGGCTGGCAGCGGCATCAGTCATTGCTCGCTCACAGCAGGACACACAAGCAGCAATGAGGATCCTGGTGAGTTCAGCTTAGCTGCAGCACTGTAGGCTAATTATGACGATGCTAACATTCTAGGGGCCGCATTCCAATACAAGCCTGTACTTTTTGTAGCGAAATACAGCAGAGATTGCAACACGGTGTTTATTTACGAACAGAACGTGAGGTAGAAGGTAGAGAAACTTCTTGTTTTCGAATCGTCGGTCCATCTCGGTCTAGCATTCTTTCTACATTTATAATGTACTGTAAAAGAATAGGAAAACAACTACACAGTCATTCTTAATATGAAGTAAATGTTTGAAAGTAGCTCTTTATACAGTAACAAGGTGGCAGGATGCCTTAGATTCGCAATAACACGGACAAATGTTTGAAGCTCTTAATTTCACAGCATGATTAGAAAAATTTCTAATTTCAATTTTTTACATATTTATACCTAGAAATGTATCATAAATGACTTCTATGGTATAATTGTGAGGCAGGACACACTATTTCATAATTACAAAAAAAAAAAAAAAAAAATACGAAAATATTAGGGATGTACAGTTCGTAAAAGAACTATTCCATGAAATGAACTGTAGTTCATTTTAGTTCACTTTGGTAAACAATAATTATTTTACTCCTTGTTTTTCCGATCTACTGGAAATTAGAAGGCGCATGCTCAAATATCCCTTCCGTTGATACTGAGTACATCCCACCGGAGGACCTGAAAGTATGTACTTCACAAGTCCTAACTTACAACTGTGTAAAATGCTAAATAGTTCACTTGGTTCTGTTGATGAACTAGCCGATCTGCGCTAAGTGCGTCAGATCGGAAAGCCGAAACAGTTCTGATAGTTCACTTACAAGAAAAGTGTACGTCAGTCTTTTTTCTAAATTAATCTTCATATTTATGAAGATTATATATATGAGGTAAAAAGTGTCTATTACCGTAATTTGTCATCTAGAACTATGAAAATTCTTGTTTTTTTTTCAGTCAGACACTGAAAAACACGTACTTCAAAGATCTTGGAAATTCATTCTTAAGGGGATGAAAAAAAGGGGTTAATTTTTTCCGAAAAATTTAACTAAACAGTTCATTTGAACTAGGTCACGGAACTACTTAAAGTAAACTATGTAGTTCAGTAGGAAGAAGTATTGAGAAATGAACGGTTCCGTAAAAGGAACTACTTTTCCCATCTCTACCAAATAAAAAATTTACCAGCAGAGGATAAGCACATCATAAAGTCAATTATAGCTTATAAAATAATGTTCTGACAAAGCATATATCTGGTTGCAGTAGTCCTAAAATTTCGTAATTTTTGTAAAATTGGTCAAATGGCACTGTTTTCTAAAGACAATAATTACTTTGATTCCTTTCTTAGAGGAATAGCCAAAAGTTTTAATGCAGAACTACGTGTCTGGCACTATCACTTTTGGTAGATATCTCTATTAATTAAATCTTTGTTGTATGATATTAGTATTAATATTTTCACTATTTCATTATTCTACGATGCAGTAATATGCATGGGAATGTCAGTCATTGTAGTTTATATTATTATTCGGAGGTGTCCTTTATGTCATTGGGGCTTGGCTAACACCTGTGGGAGAGTTCTTTCACTTCTGGTACTTAAATTTTTAATTAGTATAGTATGTTCTATAAATAACCTACGTCTGGCTATTTACATTTCTTTAACGTTTGATAAATGAGTTGTGTATGCTGTATTTAAATTTGTCATAGGAGAGTAGTGGATTTTACAAACCACTCTTTTTCTTAATAATATAATAATTGTAGCAGTCTTAGGTGGCAACTTGACATTTATTTTATTGTGATGACCAGTTTCGATCAATAAAAGATCAATCTCAGCAAGGAAATGATCTGAGGATGATCTCTATTGGTCGGAATCGGTCATCACAATAAAATAAATATCATATTGCGATCTAAATTGCTACAATTATTATATCATTGAGAAAATTTTTTTATCGTTGGTACTTTCCAGGGAACAATGATCCATAAAATATTATAATCTTTTTCTTAATTTGGACTGTCTTATTCGTCCACATTCTGTACGCTGGTTCTCGTTCCCTATGCTGGTCATACCGAGCGAGGTGGCACAGTGGTAACACACTGGACTCGCATTCGGAAGGATGGTGGTTCAAATCCAACTTCGGCCATCCAGAGTTAGGTTTTCCATGATTTCCCTAAATCGCTCCAGGCAAATGCTAGGATATATGAAGGAAGTTTGATACCAACAGCCATATGCTTAATAGAAATAGTTATTGTTTCACTTCCAGTTTCGGTATTCCATTATGCCATCTTCAGGTCTCTACATCGGAGTAGGGATATCGAAACTGGTTTCGTAGAATTCTATCTCTCAGTAGGAACCAACAACAACTGCTTCAGTTCCACGAAACCAGTTTCGATATCCCTACTTAATGAATATTGTACTCCGATGTAGGGACCTGAAGATGGCATAATGGAATGCCGAAACTGGAAGTGAAACAATATTTCTATCAAGCATACGGCTGTTGGTATCCAACTTACTACTTACTCTTGACCAGCCGCACTCCCGGTTCCGCCAGAAATGATGGATTCAATAAAAAAATCCTTGGAAAGGGCACGACCGATTTCCTTCCACATCCTTACCCAAACACTCCGAGTGTAAGCTCCGTCTCTAATGACCACGGTGTCGAGGGGACCTTAAACTCCAAGCTTCCTTCCTTCCTTCGGTATTCCATTATGCCATCTTCAGGTCCCTACATCGGAGTAGGGATATCGAAATTCATTTCGTGGAATTCTCTCAGTAGGAACCAACAACAACAACTGGGACAGTTCCACGAGACCAATTTCGATATCCCTACTTAATAGATATTACAATCCGATGTAGGGACCTAAAGATGGCATAAATGGAATGCCGAAACTGGTAGTGAAACAATAAATATTTCTATCAAGCATACGGCTGTTGGTATCCAACTTCCTTCAGACTTTTGACCAGCCGCAGTCCCGGTTCCGCCTGAAATGATGGATTCAATAAAAAAAGCTGGCATGGTTCCTTGGAAAGGGCACGACCGATTTCCTTCCACATCCTTACCCAAACACTCAGAGTGTAAACTCTGTCTCTAATGACCACGCTGTGGACAGAACGTTAAACTCCAAGCTTCCTTCCTTCCTCACAATCAGTCATATACAGTTGTATGACACACAACATTTTTGCCAACAGGTGTGCGTGTACGTTTGCGGTCTGGCCCTGTCAGTCCTGGCTGAGGAGCAGCAGCAGCAGCAGCAGGTGAAGGAGAAGAGAGGACTCTCCGGCTCTCTGGGAGGCTACGGACTCGGTGGTGGGTATGGTAGCGGCTACGGTGCTGGCTACGGGAGTGGCTACGGAGGCTACAGTGGAGGCTTTGGAAGCGGCTACGGAAGCGGCTTTGCTGGTGGACTCGGAGGTGGAATCGGAGGCGGCATCGGAGGCGGCATCGGAGGCGGCATCGGAGGCGGCATCGGCGGCGGCGCCCCGCAGGTGACCGTCAACAGAGTCCCCGTGCCCGTTCCGGTGCCAGTGGAGAGGACGGTCCCGGTGCCAGTGAGGGTCCCGGTCACCGTGCCCGTGGAGCGACCTGTCCCCGTGCACGTACCGCAGCCGTACCCAGTGCCTGTGGACAACCCTGTGCCCGTCCCAGTCAAGGTGCCCACCCCAGTCTCAGTCCCGGTGCCGCAGCCCTACGTCGTTAAGCGACCGGTGCCCTATGTCGTCAGCGCTGGTCACGGCGGTCTCGGCGGAGGTCTCGGAGGTGGTCTCGGAGGAGGCCTCGGAGGAGGCCTTGGAGGAGGCTACGGCAGCGGACTCGGCGGAGGATACAGCGGCGGCTTCAGAGGACTGGGAGGCTACGGAAAGTACGGCCACTAAAACCTCAGGCTGAACCCAACAACTCGACCTGTACACGCTACCAGGGGTTGTCCTGCACATGAAAATAAACTCGTTTAAATACGATTTATGTTTTATTTTTATTATTCATCCCCAAATCTCTTGACTGATATAAGACCGATGTTGCTACTGCAGCAATTGCTATCACAGTTTTGCTCCAATTTAGGTTGCTAACGAAGATACGAGCTAATGGAATACGTTCACAGATTTGTGACTGGGTGGAAGGCTTCCTAACCAATAGAACGCAGTATGTTATTCTCGACGGCGAGTGGTCATCAGAGACGAGTGTATCGTCAGGCGTGCCCCAGGGGAGTGTGATAGGACCGCTATTATCTTCTATCTATATAAATGATCTGATGGACAGAGTAAGTTGTAATTTGCGGCTGTTTGCTGATGATGCTGTGGTGTATGGGAGGGTGTCATCTTCAATTGACTGTAATAGCATACGTGATGACTTAGACGAAATTTCTAGTTGGTGAGAAGAATGTCAGCTAGCTCTCAGTGTAGAAAAATGTAAGGTGAAAACAATCGCATAATGTTCGAATACAGCAATAGCAGTGAGCTTCTTGATGCAGTCGCGTCGTACAAATATCTAGGCGTAACATTGCAGAGCGATATGAAAAGGAACGAACATGTAAGGACAGTTGTGAGTAAGGCTGACAGCCGACTTCGGTTTGTTGGGAGAATTTTGGGAAGATGTACTTCATCTGTAAAGGATACCGCGTATAAAACGCTTGTACGACCACGTCTTGAGTATTGCTCAAGTGTTTGAGACCCGCAGCACGTCAGTTTAAAGGAAGACAGTGAAGCAGTTCAGAGGCGAGCAGCTAGGTTTGTTACTGGTAGGGTGGACCAATGTGCGAGTGTCACGGAAATGCTCCGAGAACTCATTTGGGGATCGATGGAGGAAAGACGGCGTTCTTTTCGAAAAATTCTGTTGACGAAATTTATAGGTCCGGAATTTTAAGCTGAGTGTAGAACGCTGCCTACTTACATTTCGCGTAAAGATCACAAAGACAAGAGAAATTAAGGCTCTCACAGAGGCATATATTCTTTTTTACCTCGTTCTATTTGGGAGTGTAATTGAAAAGGTTATGCCCAGTAGTGGTACAGTGTACTCTCCACCACGCACTTTATGGTGGACTGTGGAGTACGTATCTAGATGTAGATATTATGGTAGTAACATTAAAAATGGGCCTTCACGATCGTCTTTTGACAGCTCGAAATTTAAATGAAAATAACTGCCGTACATCGGAGACTAAAATTGAATAAACCAAATTGTAGTAGAGAAAATTCTCTCGGCTTTGCTCTCCTATGGTTTTTGTCCATACCTTGCACCGTTTCAGACATGTTTGCAAAAACAACGGTGATTTTATACTCTCTGTGTGTCTGTAACGAGTTCCTACTTTTTATGTCGGGTCGTTCAAACAATCGGCTTCCAATTGTACAGTCGTCATTCTTGGTCGCCAGTGACCAGAATCTCCCTTTTGCCAATTTTCGGACAAAAAGTCGCTTAGTGACACTAAAAATTGGTCGTTTATGATAGCCGTTTGATTGCTCCAAACGAACATGAAAATAACAGCTTAAACATTTATTTGAGAAGAAAATTGTATAAACGAATTTGTATAGAATGAACTCTCTACAACTTTGCTCTCTTATGTTTTTTCCGTTTCTCGCACAGTTTCAGAGATGTCTGCAAAAATAACGGTGATTTGTCACTGTCTGTGTGTCTGTAGCGTGTTTCCACTTTCTAGATCGCGACACTCAACTGATCGCCACCAAATTTTACAGACGTAATTGTTGGCCACCAGCAACCGAAAGCTCCATTTTACAAATGTTTCGGGCAAAAAAAAAAAAAAAAAAACTGGCCAGTAACACTAAAAATAAGTCATTTTTCATGGCCTTTTGCAAATAACGTCTTAACCGTTTATCTGAGACGACAATTGTACAAACGGATTTATAGAGGAGTAAATTCTCCAAAACTTCGTTCCTTTACTTTTCCCCATAACTCGTAACGTTAGAGTTATTTGCAAAAATAACAGCGATTTCACACTGTCACTTGATTTTACGTTAACCAGTACAAGCAAAGAAAACTTTCAAAATAGGCCAAAATACCACAAGAGAGGTGATAATATTTTAACGGGAAAAGTAATTAAAATATGGAAAACATATAAAAGAATAGTCTGAAGAGCTAAAGTCAAAAAAAGAGTATGTTTGACGAAGTTAAATCCTGAAGTATCTATTAATTTTGGATTTGTGTTAAGATACGATCAAAGAAAATATTACGTGTTGATTGCGTAGATATTGTCACAATAAACAGAGTCGCAATAATGGAATCGTCCATAAACGTTTTAATACGACAAATAATTTACAAGCTGGTTTGTTCAAAAGGAATCCGTTGTGATTAAATCGGCGGGCTCGGCGCAGAATTTCACAAGTGTTTCTTTACTTTTTAGCAGCTTGCGGACATTTTATTACATTCAAATCCATAGCCGGCCGCGGTTGCCGAGGGCACTGAGGCGCTCCAGCCACGGTCTGCACGGCCACTACGGTCGGGGGTTCGAATCCCCCCTCGGGCATGGATATTTGTGCCGTCTTTAGGATTAGCTAGTTCATAAGTAGTTTGTAAGTTTAGGGACTGATGACCCCGTAGTTAAGTCCCATTAGCTACACAAACATTTGAACATTTATTTTTTCAAATCCATACACTATCTTTACATCGTTGGGGACTTCGTATTACATCTCCTTAGAAACGTACTTTTCGCCTTGCTTAAATTATTTTTGTCCGAAATATATGCAAAAAATATCATAAAATTACAAGGAAACCTAAAGTGGCCCGTAAACGCGCCAGTGCGGCTTTTTCACTGTACAACGCACAGTCATTGCAACCTACAATTCGCTACTGTTTTCCCTCTTTTTGCTATTAGAGTCCAAATTATGGGACGCGGTGAAATGGCCGAGCGTTCTAAGTAGCATTGCTGTGGAGCGCGTGGTTGCTTTCCGTCTGAGTGTGTTACTTGTCGTTAAGTTAGTTTAAGGTACTTTATGTAGTTTGTAAGCCTAGGGACTGATCACCACGGTAGTTAAGTCCCCTAGATTTTTAAACATTTGAACATCTTCTTACAAAACAAGGAAGAAGAAAGGAAGGAAATTTAGCTTTTAACGTCCCGTCGACAGCATGGGCATTAGAGACGGAGCTCACGTTCGGATTTTTGATTAAGAATGGGGAGGGAAATCGGCCGTGCTCTTTCAAATGGAATCATCCCGGCATTTGCCTGGAGTGATTTATGAAAATCACGGAAAACCTAGATCTGGATGGCCGGAGGTTGATTTGAACGACCTACAGGAAGGAATAAGGAAGGAAGATTATGGTGTATCGACCCTTCGATATCGTGGTCACTAAAGACGTGATTATGCTCTTGTGACATTACAGTTACAGGGGGAAGCTGATTGTTTTCTTGTGAAAGGCGGGTTTTGTCAGGCTGTTGAGTTCCCTATCCGGCCGGCTAGACAAATATTTACTATTATTGACACGTAGCGTTTATCAGTAACAGTTTAAGAAGCAAATGGGCAGTATTGTACCACTCAACCTATATTAAAAGATGCACCACGTTACTTCCGCATTCTTTCAATAAACTTTGTTTTATTCTCTTGTTCTGTTTTTCGTTGAAGTAGTAATATTCTTGTGTCATAACATAGATTCCAGCACAGAAACACAAAAAATGAACCCAGCAAGCCACATTACATTAATATATGTAATTTCTTATATTTAATATTATTCTTGGAAACGTTCGTTTCTTGTATTGTACACTGTCACTTAAATATTTCATGGCCGACTAAAAATAGTAGATATGCAGCAGATAATTTATACATAAACAAATATATTTATTTGTGGACAAGAACTGAATATATTTGCATAAAAAGCCATGATAAATTAAACATTAATTGTGTAACTATATTTCGACGGCGCCACGCTTAATAGCTACCTGAGCAAAGAGCTCCAGTCTCAACCGATTTTAGTATTGTTAAATATGTATTGTTAAATGTAAACAGCCTTTGTAGGGAAGTGGTCAAAGCATTTAATTCTGTGATATTCAAATGTATAATATTTTGGAAGTGAAATTCTATTTTAAAGATGAGGCGTTAGGCTGCGTGGAAGGATACAATTTTGGGAACAGGGACGCTTGGGATGGGACTCGTAACTTCGAGGTGGTGGTGAAAGGTTGTGACGCTGGGCGGTCTGAAGCTGTGTTACGAACTTTTGATTTGAAGAGATAGGCATGTGTAGACTTGGAAAATTTACGGGACTGTGACTGCAGAACTTTGTCTCTGGTGAAAAGTGGTAAACTATGCACGGTAGTAGGACTGTGGAACTGCGATAATTCAGCAATCGTGTACTCGTGTGATGACAAACTGTGTTTTATAAAAAATACTGTAATTAATCGCGGATTAATGTGGAACTGAAATATTCGATGGACTTCACTAATTTACGAGTGATAATTTTAAACTTTTACTCTCTAGTGCGTGTGATACTTAATGTGCCTCTCATGAACAATAGCTGGGGAAATATTCAGTTATTTACTTATGTATAAAGTAGGACCACCTCCGCATTTTTTATGTCCAAAAAGAGTAATAAACTCCATTTATAAATGATAACTGCCGGCCGAGCGG
Source organism: Locusta migratoria (assembly GCA_026315105.1). Classification (NCBI taxonomy): domain Eukaryota; kingdom Metazoa; phylum Arthropoda; class Insecta; order Orthoptera; family Acrididae; genus Locusta; species Locusta migratoria. The sequence continues at coordinate 187,307,886 of CM048745.1, forward strand.
TCTGCGGCACGACAGTCACAGTCTGCACTGCCGATATGGTCGGGGGTTCGAATCACCCTTCGGGCATGGATGTTTGTGTCGTTTTTAGTATAAGGTACTTCATAAAGAGTTTGTAAGTTTAGGGACTGATGACCCCTCTGTTAAGTTCCTTAAGCTTAACAAATATTTAAACATTTTCGTGGGTGAATAACTTCTTAGGTTTCAGAAATTACTGCAACTCTTTATCTTAGAATCCATTTTGTTGGTTATTTAAAGGTTTAAGTTATTTTTTTAATATATATTTTCACGTCATCATATGCAGATTGATAGACTGGCTAAACTACAGATTAATTATTGCTCTTGTTTAAACAGGTTGGGTGGCTGTTTAGGACATAGAAGCTGACATAGATAACTCACCCCTATGAACAGAGACAACTAGCCATAAACGTTTTACTATCCTGGGTTATGTATTGCCCAATTCTTATTGGTAAGTACCGATAGGAAGGTTGCACTCTTACGAAGAATTATATATATTTTTGACGAATTACAGAGTTCAAATGAATAAAATAAATCGCAATTTGCGATGTTATGACATCACTGTATGAGGTTTAGATGGAATACCAAACTGTGGCAAATGAAAATTTGTGCCCGGCGAGGATTCGAACCCGGGTGGCTGCGAGCATTATAGAATAAATAGGCTGTGGTATAGGAAAGAGACAGCGTGGCGAATGGAGATTTGTGTGTGGCGGGAGACGTGCAGTCGGGCTGGTCACTGTGTTCTCGGTGGCGGAGTGGTCAACACGTCTGCCTGGTAAGCAGGAGCTCCCGGGTTCGAATCCCGGCCGGGCACAAATTTTCATTCGCCACAGTTTGGTATTCCATCTGAACCTCATATAGTGAAGCCATAACATCTCAAATTGCGATTTATTTCATTCTTACGAAGAATCCTGAAGATGGGGAGAATTTGAAGCTGCTACTTTCTGATACCTATTGTCATACATATTCAATTTTTTCCCCATAGTACACACATCAGTAACGTTTAGCATCACTTGTCTGTGCCCCAAACACATTCCTCGTAAATCTACGTTGACACAAACCTGATCTTCTGATTTGAAACTCGTCTATAACCCCATGTACGTTGAATGTGGTGAGGCAGCAACATCTGTACTTTCATTCAACACACAGTGTATGAACTGTATAGGGCGGCTGTAGACTACAAGTATGCATACTGGCGATGATGTTTGCTCTAACTCGGTCGAGTGCGGCGTGCTCGGACTTGGCTACTTCGAGAACGAATGCTCGTTTCGGGCACTAGAGACGTGAGCTCGGTAGAGTCCACAGGGGACAGACCGCCATGCCTAGCATGCTTTCTCTCTTCTGTTGTGGCCGACACAGGCTGGTGCTGCCTCTCATACATTCTTTCCCACCAACTGGCGCCACCATACTAACATCGAAAAAATCAAAACATTGCTGTTTACCGATGACATTGTAATTCTTTCAGAGACAGAAAAGGATGGAAAAACAATTAAACGGAATTGACAGTTTGTTGAAATGGTAATGGAATGTAATCTAAGAAAAGTCAGGCGATGCTGAGGGAATTAGATTAGGTAACGAGACAGTAAAGGTGTTAGATGAGTTTTGTTAATTGGACAGTCAAATTGACGCAGTAGAAATGATATAAAATACAGAATATAAATTGGGTAGAAATGCGTTTCTCAAACAGAGAAATTTGTTAACATTGAATAGCCGCGGCAGTTGAATCCGTTAGGTTTACAAACATTTGAACATTTTTATGCCGCGGCGAAGTGGCTGAATGCATTGAGGCGCTATGTTCCGATGCGCAAGACCGTTCACCGTCGGGGGTTCGAATCCCTCACTCGGGATGTTTGTGCTGTCTTTAGTGTCAGTTAGTATATAAGTAGTTTCTATGTTTAGGGACTGATGACCCCGCAGTTAAGCCCATAAGCTTCACAAACATTTTTGAACATCGGACGGATATTAATTAGTTAATTTAAGTATTGTGAAGTCTTTCCAAAGGATTTATGTGGTTTGTTGCCTTGTACGGTAGTGAAACATGGACGATAAATACTTCAGACAAGAAGAGGGTAGAGGCTTTTTAAATGTTATGCTACAGAAGAATGTTGAAGTTTAGTTGGATAGATCAGATAACTAATGAGGAAGTACTGAATAGAATTGAGGAGCAGGAGAATTTCTATACAGGATGACTTTTTCAACGAACAAAACAGCAACTACCCACATTTTATTATTCTATTTACTTGGAAAATAACGCCGTTACCAGTTTCAGTTCTTCCAGTTCATCCCCAGGCGGCTGCTAATGTCCAAATATTTTTATTTTATTTTTTTATTTTTATTTTATTTTATTTTATTTTATTTATTTATTTATTGTGATCTACATTTCAATTATGCCCATAATTTTGCCTTGTGGGGAAACGTTCTTGGTTATGTGGTGTCCTACAATACAAAAATATAATTGAAATAACTCACTTTAACGTGATTATCACTAATGATACTAAGACATAGTGTAAAGTACCTTTAAGATAGAAATTTTGTTGCTATTCACTTAGTAATGTCGAAAAATGAGCTGCATTACAATGTAGTGTTGTTTACTGCAGTTGTTGAAGGAATGGGAGCTTCATCTCCTGCTCCTGTTTCATCTCCCTTCTCCCGCTCATTTTATCCATCTTCGTCAATCTTCTCCTTCTCATCTCCTACTCTTACCACTGCATTGCCATCTCCGCCACTTCCTCTTCCAGATCATTTTCCCTTTCCCTTCTGCTGCTTATTCAAAATTGTTGTTGTTGTTGTGGTCTTCAGTCCGGAGACTGGTTTGATGCAGCTCTCCACAATACCCTATCCTGAGCAAGCCTCTTCATCTCCACATAAGAACGACAACCTACATCTGTCTGAATCTGCTTACTGTATCCATCTCTTGGTCTTCCCCTGCGATTTTTTCCCCACACACTTCCCTCCAACGCTAAATTAACAATTCCTTGATGTCTAAGAATGTGTCCTACCAATATATCCCTTCTTTTAGTCAAGGTATGCCAGAAATTCCTTTTCTCCCCAATTCTGTTCAGTACCTCCTCATTAGTTACGCGATCCACCCACCTAATCTTCAGCATTCTTCTGTAGCACCATATTTCAAAAGCCTCAATCCTCTTCCTGTCCGCACTGTTTATCGTCCATGTCTCACTCCCATACAAGGCAACACTCCATACAAATGCCCTCAGAAAGGACTTCCTTAGGCCTAAATCAATATTCGATGTTAACAAATTTCTCTTTTTCAAAAACGCTTTTCTACCCATTGCCATTCTGCATTTTATATCCTCTGTACTGCGCCCATCATTTGTTATTTTACTGCCCAAGTAACAAAACTCATCTACCTCCTTTATTGCTTCGTTTCCCAATCTAATTCCTTCAGCATCACCTGATTTTCTTACACTGCACTCCATTACCCTAGTTTTGCTCTTGTTAATGTTCATCTTATATGCACCTTTCAGCACACTGTCCATTCCATTCAATTGCTCTTCCAGGTCCTTTGCTGTATCTGACACAATTACTATGTCATCGGCAAAACGCAATGTTTTTAATTCTTCCCCCTGAACTTTTATTCCTTCACTAAATTTCTCCTTGCTTTCCTTTATAGCTTGTTCAATGTACAAATTGAATAACATTGGAGAAAGGCTACAACCCTGTCTCACTCCCTTCCCAACCACTGCATCCCTTTCATGCCCTTCAACTCTGACAACCGCTGTCTGGTTTTTGTACAAGTTGTAAATAACCTTACGCTCCCTATAATTTACTCCTGCTTTTTTCAGAACTTTAAAGAGTTTATTCCAATCAACATTGTCAAAAGCCTTCTCCAAATCTACAAAAGCTAGAAATGTAGATTTGCCTTTTCTTAATCTATCTTCTAGGATAAGCCGTAAAGTGAGTATTGCCTCCCGTGTTCCTACATTTCTCCTGAACCCAAACTGATCTTCCCCGAGGTCGGCTTCTACCAGCTTTTCCATCCTTCTGTATATAATTCGCGTTAATATTTTGCAGCCATGACTTATTAAACTGATGGTTCTGTAGTTTTCACACCTGTCTGCACCTGCTTTCTTAGGGATGGGGATTATAACATTTTTCTTAAAGTCTGAGGGTACTTCGCCTGTCTCATACATCATACACACCAGGTGAAACAATTTTGTCATGGCTGGTTCTCCCAGAGACTTCAGTAGCTCTGAGGGAATATCATCTATTCCAGGGGCCTTGTTTCGACTTAGGTCTTTCAGGGCTCTGTCAAATTCTTCTCTCAGTACAGTATCTCCTATTTCACCTTCATCTACATCCTCTTTCCTTCCTACAATATTGTCTCGAAGTTCATTTCCTTTGTAGAGCCCCTCTATATATTCTTTCCACCTTTCAGCTTTCCCTTCTTTGCTGAGAACTGGTTTTCCATCAGTGTCCTTGATATTCATAGAGCTGTTTTTCTTATCTCCAAATGTTTCTTTTATTTTCCTGTAGGCTGTATCTATTTTTCCCCTATTTATACATTCTTCTACATCCTTGCATTTGCCTTCTAGCCACTCCTGCTTAGCCATTTTGCACTTCCTGACAATCTCATTTCTTAGTCGTCTGTACTCCATTTTGCCTGTTTCATTTACTGCATTTTTATATTTTCTCCTTTCATCGATTAAATTTAGTATCTCCTGTGATATCCAAGGATTTTTTGTAGGTCTTTCCTTCCTACCTATTTTGTCCTCTGCTACCTTCACTATTTCATCTCTCAATTTTACCCATTCCTCCTCTACTGTTTTATTTCCCCCCGTTTCTGTCAATTGTTCCCTAAAGCTCCCTCTGAAATTTTTAAGAACCTCTGGTTCCTTAAATTTATCCAGGTATTCAAAATTAAGATTTGGAAATCAGGAACTTACTTTATATTTTGTAGTAACAGTCCCAAATGATCAGAAATTTACTCTTGCCGAAAAGTAACTGAAATAATGAAGCAAATAAACACATTTACAGACTTCGTAACTATGATGGTTTGATTTCCACTGCTGATAACATCATGGACCTACCGGTTGTGACATTGTAATATATATGCGTATACTACCGCGAATGAACGGTTTAGACATGGACGTCCCTAATTGTGATTTCACAAACGTTGTTACATATGTGCGTGGTATTACTGGAGATTTAAATACATAATAGATGTGAAAGTGTATACTTCTTTTTAGCGCACTTAGCAGCTACGTATACATTGTTTCAGTCCGAAGATTAGTTTGATGCAGCTCTCCACACTACTCTATCTTGAGCAAGCCTCTTCATCTCCTCATAAGAACGGCAACCCACATCAATTTGAATCTGCTTACTATATGAGTCTCTTGGTGTCCCTCTGCGATTTTTTTCCCATTAACTTCCCTCCAATACTAAATTTACGATTCCTTGATGTCTAAGAACGTGTCCTACCAATCGATCCCTTCTTTTAGTCAATTCTGTTCAGTACCTCTTCATTAGTTACGCGATCTACTCACCTAATATTCAGCATTCTTCTGTAGCACCACATTTCTAAAGCCTCTATCCTTTTCCTGTCTGAACTACTTATAGTCCAACTTTCACTCCCTTACAAGGCAATACTCCACATAAATGCCTTCAGAAAATACTTACACTTAAATTAATATTCGATGTTACCAAATTTTTCTTTTTCAAATACGCTTTTCTTCCCATTGCCATTCCGCATTTTATAGCCTCCGTACTGCAACCGTCGTATACTATTTTACTACTCAAGTAACAAAATCATTTACCACCTTAATTGTTTCGTTACCTGATCTAATTCCTTCAGCTTCGCCTGATTTTCTAAGACTTCATTCAGTTACTTTTGTTTTGCTCTTGTTAATGTTCATTTTACATGCTCTCTTTAACACACTGTCCATTCCATTCAACTGCTCTTCCAGACCTTGGCTGTCTCTGACAAAATTACAATGTCATCAGCAAACCGCAATGTTTTTATTTCTTCACCCTGAACTTTAATCCATATTAAAAAAAATTTCTATGCTTTCCTTCACAGCTTGCTCGATATACAAATTGAATAACATTGGAGAAAGGTTTCCCTTTCGTGCCCTTCGACTCTAATAACTGCGGTCTGGATTTTGTACAAGTTGTAAATGACCCTCCTTTCCCTGTATTGCAACTGTTTTGGCCGTCGGAGGTGATCACACATGCCGTATTAGAGGGCAACAAGATTGACCTTTTCACTATTTTTGTAGCTCTAAATAAACGTCATTTGAACCTCAGTAAAGGGTATTTTTTTAGGTGGCGTTCTGCAGCAGCAGTGTACTTTGAAAAAATGTTCTTGTGCCAGAGCTGTAAATTAATTTTATCTGTTATGTTTGACCGGTTTCGGCAATTGCTGCCATCAACAGGAAATCAACAAACTGAATGGAAGAGAAATACATGACGTTGCATAGAATCACACAACATGGAGTCAAATATATAAAAACAATTTGAAAATATTATTGGTACTTGCATATTTTACATCAAAGCGAACAAGTTGGTTTTTCCTGATTTTCCTAAATCACTCCAGGCAATTGCCGAGCTGGTTCCTTTGAAAGGGCACGGCCGATTTCCGAGCGATAGCTCCGTCTCTAATGACCATGCTGTCGACGGGACGTTAAACCGTAAGCTTCCTTCGTTCCTTCCAACAACATAACATATTTACTGAGTACAGCAACGTCAAATTTACAGTAACTATTGTGATCGTTTTTAAAAAACTTTCCATTTTAGACCGTGTAGATAGTTTTCCTTCACTTAATATTTTAACTATTACTAATGATGAAATTCCTTCGTCACAGACTCTAACCAGGTATACATTATACAGGTGATACTATTGGAGCAGATGAACGTTTACTAAAGGACTTCAGGTTTTATTTCTATTCTATAATTCCACTGATTCTACAATCTTTGGTGGCAGACTTGCAAACAGTCAAAATGTTAACTACGGAGATGGAGCATGGAGGTATAATACATGAAAAGTCATTACATATCAAATTAGATGAATGATCGTTTTATAAATTCTATCAAGCACTTGTCACTGATTATGTCAAAAATAAAAAGTATAAAAAATATAATGAAAAACCATGTTGTTTATGATCGTATATATAAACTACATTCACTGTGAAACTCAGTACGAAATTTATTAAATGTGATAAAGTATCTTGTTAGCGTTAAAATCTGATATGAAATATAACCATCAATTAAAAGCATTAGTAAACAGCACAGTCATTAATAATAATATTATATGTTGTCGTTGTTAGGTTTTCTTACGTTGTGTGTATGCTTAAACTTAGACCTTAGACCACCCATGGCACAGTTATTAGGTAATTAACTTTCGTACATCAAAATAGTTCTAACTTAAGGGATATTGTTATCAATGCTATTAAATTTTACAACTCCCTCTGTTCAGCAGATATCACATTCTATTTGTTGCATACCAGTCATAGAAACTGTTCTTGTTACTTCAGTTCTTTAGGATCATTACAAGACTCATGTAAAATATTGGCCAGCAGTGAAAGTGTTCGAAAGTAATAAATTCAATAATGCCCGGTGTACATTGTGTGTGTGTGTGTGTGTGTGTGTGTGTTGTGTGTGTGTGTGTGTTTGTGTATCATAACATATCCAAATGTCAGAAAAATCGGAGAGTGTCACTCCAGTAGGTTTACGTGAAAGTAGACGCCACATTCGTTTGCTCCAGCAGTGTCTATGATCGACGAAAATGGACAACCGAATTGAGCGACATTGTTTTTACCAACAATTATGCTGTCTGCACCCGCACAATAGACGGATTAGAAGCCACAGACACTGTGGAGACTGTTGCACTGTTGTTTTACGCATCCTGCACCTACTACTGTGGTTTCAGGTTGGTTCTGATGGTTCCGCTCCCTCCTCCCCTAGTACGCAGCGCCCGTGAATTAAACAGCCAGTCTTTTAAAAGAATTGAACGCCATTTGACTGATAATGTTATATTTATTATCACAAAAAGGCCTTAGGCCATTCTCAAATGATAAAACTTATCAGACAGGTTTTCTTACGTCGTGGTCATGACCATAATAAATATTAACTTATCAGTCAAATGGCGGTCAATTCATTTAAAACAATTTATATGACTGAGACTCCAGACACATACAAAATTATAAACAGCCAGTGTTGCATCTCTGGCTCCAGCCTGTTGTCCTTCCATACCTTCGTTACTTCACAACGGCCACATTTCAACAGGATAATGCATGACCACCGTCAATGTTGAAGACTTCCTAGTCGCCCATCGGATTGCATTGCTGCCTTGCACTCACTGTTCTCCATATCCTCGCCTGCCAGAAACGACTGGTCTATGGCTGTGCACTGATGGGCCTGGTAAACTCCATTCGTTGCTACGTCATTTATTGGACTCCTATACCCAAACTACACATCCATAGCCTCTTTGATTCAACATTTAGAAGTGTATCAGCTATTATAGCCAACAATAACGGGAAAATTCAATACTGTTTCCGTCATCTTCGTCACTTGATATGAGGGTTTATTATCAAACAAGCGTTACCTCTCTATATAATATATAAAAGCAAAAGTTCAATAACTTACTCGCTGACTACACCGGAAATCACGAAAACTACTTCAGCTATGAAGCTGAAATTTTGCAGGAATGTAGTTTATAGGTGGAAGAAAGTAGTTTGCGACAGAATCGATTCAAGGTGTATGGCGGAGGATACATCACCTAGAGACTGACGAAATCTGCACGCTTGACATTCAAAACAAGAGGAAGGTCACTGTCTACCTAAAATTTCATACGGTGCATGGAGGAGTGTACCTTGAATTAATCTTAAGTATCACTTCACTCAGGCAACACCAGGTTTTACGGTTGATTTTATACAGGGTGTTACAAAAAGGTACGGCGAAACTTTCAGGAAAAATTTCTGACACACAACGAAAGAAAATATGTTATGTGGACATGTGTCCGGAAACGCTTAATTTCCATGTTAGAGCTCATTTTATTACTTCTCTTCAAATCACATTAATCATGGAATGGAAACACATAGCAACAGAACGTACCAGCGTGACTTCAAACACTTTGTTACAGGAAATGTTCAAAATGTCCTCCGTTAGCGAGGATACATGCATCCACCCTCCGTCGCATGGAATCCCTGATGCGCTGATGCAGCCCTGGAGAATGGAGTATTGTATCACAGCCATCCACACGAAGAGTCTCTACATTTGGTACCGGGGTTGCGTAGACAAGAGCTTTCAAATGCCCCCATAAATTAAAGTCAAGAAGGTTGAGGTTAGGAGAGCGTGGAGGCCATGGAATTGGTCCGCCTCTACCAATCCATCGGTCACCTAATCTGTTGTTGAGAAGCGTAAGCACTGAAATGTGCAGGAGCTCCATCGTGCATGAACCACATGCTGTGTCGTACTTGTAAAGGCACATGTTCTAGCAGCTCAGGTAGAGTATCCTCTATGAAATCATGATAACCTGCTCCAGTGAGCGTAGGTGGAAGAACATGAGGCCTAATCAAGACATCACCAACAATTCCCTTCCCAAACGTTCACAGAAAATTGGTCCAACTGGCGGTGAATCGAGGAAGTACAGTACATACTAACGAAACAATTGGGTATTTTGACAATTGTCTGCACGAATTATTTCAATTTACATTTAAAGAGAAATACTAAAATGAGCTCTAACATGGAAATTAAGCGTTTCCGGATATATGTCCACATAACATGTTTTCTTTCTTTGTGTGTGAGGAGTGTTTCCTGAAAGTTTGGCCGTACCTTTTTGTAACACCCTGTATATGTAAGAGATAAGACTCTGCACGTTTCCGGTTGTCGTGTATTCTCCCGTAGGTGGTCCATGATAGGTCCCATTTTCTATTGCATACAAATCTACATTTTTAATCTGATTTCGAAAAAATTTTGCACATTTGACCTTGAAAATAAGAAGAAGGAAATTGTCTACATTAAAAATTGTTAAGTGCATTTCGTCAAAATCCACAGTTTAGCCTACTGAATTTGAAAATCCGAATGAAGAACCTATTGTCCAGTCCTCATAAAAGCTGAATCAAGAAGAAGGATCTTCAAGAAGTGCCCATCCGGGTAAACGAAAATTATGCAGAAATATTCTTCACATTAATCCATTGTCAAAAGAAGAATCAAACATCAGGAAACGTAAAACTCACAATGTGGAAATGTTTTAACAAGCTCGTCTATGAAAGAAACATTACAACAAAAGAAGCGCAGAAGATGGAACAACTCCTAAAGCAACAAAGACGATAGACTGTGGATGCAATAAATAGAAGTTTATTTAAAAAATTGAGTTGCTACATTAACGAATAATTTCGAAGGCCGCGGCGGAATGGCCGTGCGCATTGGGGCGGCATGCTGCGGTGCGCGCGTCCGTTCCCCTCTGGCATTGATGTTTGTGCTGTCTTTAGTGTAAGGTAGTTCATAAATAGTTTGTAACTTTAGTAGGGACTGATGACCCCGCAGTTGAGTCCCATAAGCGTAACAAACATTTGAACATAATTTCGAAGAAAGTTTAGTCAGTGTCGTGGATGTGATGAGATCTATGAATACCATCCGTCAGAAGACTGGATACAGTGTTTCATGAGTTTTAGATGGTACGCAAAGACTGCTAAAACTATGAAGGAGAGAAATTTGCACGTGACTTTTGTTAATTTACGTACAACAACGTATTAACTTTATAACAATAAAAATTCATCGCAGGTTTATTGTGTGTCATCTTGCCCCGTGGTCAGAGTCAAGATGACAGTTTAATATTACTTTCTAAAATGAACAAAAATTGCTGATAAGATGAAATTAAAATTATATATAATTACAAAAATTGTAATAAAAGACAAGTCTAATAATATTTGCAATGAAAAAAAAAATATTTTCTTCAAAAAATGAAGTTATTAAAAATGTTTAATCGTTAAAATCGTCAACTTGCCCCGGTCTCTTCTAGAGGTTGTTCTTGATTTGTGGCGGGGGGGGGGGGGGGGGGGAGGGAGGACGTGAACCAAGGAAGTGGGATGGTGAAGGGGTATTGGTAGAAATGGGGAAGGTGAAGATTTACAACGAGATGGGAGAGAAAAGGATAGCGAGACAGGAAGGAAGGTGGCTTACAACAGCATAGACAGTGGCGGCGCTAGGCGTCGGCGACGTCGGCAACCGCCGACGGCCTAGCACCTGTGGGGGCCTCGTAAAACATTGTTAAAATTTTAGTTTTTTTGTTTCTTTTCTTTTTTTTTATGTTTGATGTTTAACGGCGCTTTTCAACTGCTAGGTTATGTAGCAACGACCTACATCTAACTTACACTAGCTTAACCGAACGCCGAACACAACATCCGTACCCAAGGGTGGGATTCGACCCCCGACGAGAGCGATCTCGTTCACCGTGTGCGCTCCGCCATCCCCGGCCGTTTTTATCCGTTTTTATTTTCATTTGAGTGCAGCAGTGATGCAATTTTAGTTAAATATTTGCGAAACAACTTCTTCAGTACATTTTAGGAAACAATTTGGAAGAAGTATATGCAAATGTTTATATAACAATCAGAATCATGCTCACAGTACCAGTCAGTACAGCTTCGGCCGAGAGAAGCTTCACAAAGTTAAAATTGATTAAGACTTACTTGAGAAGCACAATGAGCCAAGAGAGACTACCTGCGTTGTCAGTACTGTCAATTGAAGCCGAAATAGCGGCTTGTATTAATTATGATGTGATCTTAAAAAAAAATTCAGTGAGGCGAAAAGCCGATAAGCTTCTCTATTTTAATTGGTTTATTGTAATTTTTGTCATTGCAATAATACTTGTATATTACACTAATAAAATTTTAGTATAATGATTATTGATGTATAATCCAGCTCATTTTATTTAACGTTTTCTTCCTTACCGGAAATATGAAAGGGGCCTCGCAAAGTCGAGTTCGCCGACGCCCAGGTTTCGTGTAGCCCCGCCACTGAGCATAGAACAAATAAGTACTCGGGCATCGCCGGCTTTCAGCTAGTCCCATATAAATCTCACTGTGAGATGTCCTTTACCTCTCCATATAGAGTTCTGGGTGGTCACCAGTGCTCGCAGTGTACGTCGGAGTTCAATTTTCCAATGAATCAGGAATGAAGTTTGCTGGCTGCCAAGTATATATTTCGCTGAGGCTGGCGACTGGAAAAGAGTAGTACTTAACGTATATAAGCGTGCAGCTGAAACGGCAATTAGAGTACAGCTAGAGGATTTCGCAGCTGAACGAAGCTCACGCCGGCAGTAGCCATTAGGTGAATGGGAGCCAAATTAAAGACATTGTTCTGAGTCGGTCGCCAGAGACAGGTCAATTCGTTAAGCAAACTGGGAATTGTTGCGACTCTCTCTGGACAATAGAAGAATGAACATTTAAGCAGAATTCCTGTGTCTGCTCGGCGAACTACCAATTCGCTCATGGCTCGCCATCGACGCCCGCCCGTCCGGCGAACAATAGCTGGATGCCATTCAATCAAGATGGCACTGCCGGCTGTCTCCCATGAGTTCCAACTGACGTACACACGCATTTTACTGCTATGCGCCATCTGAAGTGGATGGAGAATGTGTTTACTATTCGTAGAGTAATATAGTACTTTTCTCGTATAGACTTTTTATCTTCATAATAGTTTGTATATATTTTGCAGCTTATTTCACTTCCTTGTGTTTTTCCACTCTCGTATCTGGAACTGGGAATACCAACATGTTTTTTTTTTCTTTTTTTTTTTTTTTTTATTCACGTTCTTGTAATTTCTTTTCTGGTCATTAGATTTGTCGCAGCACTACCTACTGTTAATCTACGAGGGTCATTTAGTAATTCTACATCTACATCTACATGGGATACTCTGCAAATCTTATTTAAGTGCCTGGCATAGGGTTCATCGAACCACCTTTATACTATTCATCTCTCATTTCCCTCTCGAATAGCGCGCGGGAAGAAGGAACACCTTATCTCTCCGTACGAGCTCTGATTTCTCGTATTTTATTCTGATGATCATTTCTAACTATGTAGCTGGGAGTCAACAATATATTTTCGCATTCAGAGGAGAATGTTGGTTATTGGAGTTTCGTAAGTAGGCCACGCCGCAGCGATAAGCGCCGTAATGGTAATGATTCCCATCCCAGGTCCTGTATCATTTCCCTGACGCTGTCTCCTCCGTATCGTGACAATACAAAACGAGCTGCCCTTCTTTGAACTCTTTAGATGTCCTCCGTCAGACCCACCTGATAGAGACAAATTGATCTGGGGAAAAACTGTTCGTAGGGCAACTTTGGTACTTTTATGGCTTAAAGTTGACATCGCTGGGATGAGCCTTGATCAGCTGATGTATCACCATCGTTTTGTTTATAACATCAAAAATACATTTCAAATTGCGAATCAGCTTGAAAGTTCCACATTTGTTAAACAATGTTCTCTGTTTTTCGTTTTTACTTGCTGAAAGCGAGGAACCAATGAATATATACTAAATAATGTCTGAAGTTTATGGTGAAGTTTGTATGAATCGTGCAAATTTTTACAAGTGGTTAGAGTATTTCGAATGTGGTCGTGACTGACGAACGCCGTTCTGACGACCCGTTCAGCTCCCCCTCATTTTTAAAACTTCAAGTAATTTTCATGAAAATTATTAATACCATATTGGAGAGAATTTTAAATTGGCCGTTTCAATACAAAGTAAACTGTCAGGACGGACCGTGAAACGTACCGGGGTAGCTCAGTCGGTAGAGCGCTTGCCCGCGAAAAGTCAGGGGTCCAAGCTTCTAATCCCGGTTCCGGCATACAATTTCAATCTGCGAGGAAGTTTCATATCAGTGCACACTCCGCTGCAGAGTGAAACATCATTCTGGAACATCGCCTAGGCTGATGTGGTAATTAGACACAAAATATGGACGCTCCATACACGTATGTTCAGCTAAGATGGCAACACATGATGAACAAATGAATTCATAAACGAGATACACCTGCAAGCCTGTGAAATAGTAACATCGAAACAGTGTTTAATAAAATGAAGATGGAAATACGCAAATTGTGACGAAGCCAGTGACAAGGTGGGAAGAAAATCATGAAAAGCGCGAGACTGTAAAACGTGAGTATCCTATGTTATTTCGATTAAAACAAAGAGAACTGTTTGTAATCTGTTGAGGCAACACGAGTAAGCAAAAATGTAATTTCCAGGTGTAGAATCCACTGATGGTGCCCTAAAGAAAGAGCGAAAGGCGTATTAAGAAAATAATAAGATAGCAGCAAGAAAACAAAAATGTATGGAATACTCCCCGGTAACAACTTGCTGGCACGACATTTCGTCGCTATCTTCTGGTCATCTTCAGGAGCTAACTGACGAGAGACACGTCGAGCTCACGTATTTAAGAGCCCACCGGCAAATGCGTGGTGTATTCTGCTCGACTCGAACCTCCTACAGGAGCTGCCACACAATCATGACGCCAATGTAATCATAAAATCAGACATATTGTCTGCAAGGAGTGCAACTGATAGAATCGTTTAAGATTGAGACATTTCACTACATTTTTCTTATAACAGAACATTGATACTGAATTGCTAAATTTAAATTACTTCACAAAATTGAACTTAAATACTGCCTCTCTATTGCCAAAATAATTACGAAAAATCCACATTCCATGTGCTAAGATTGTTACATCATTTCTAGAGTAAATATCCAACAGTTCAATGTGGGAACAACATCGTTAACATGGGCAGGTTGAATTGTTGGTCAAATGAAATGTGCATTATTCTCTTAGGGTTTAAATATCTCACAGAATGTATGATTGCAGACAGATGAATGGAGAACCTTAAACAGAGAAACCGATGCAAAATAAATCAAAAATTTATCTGTAATAACATAAATTGGAGAACCATTTTACAATTTAATCAGTTTTATGAGTTTCACATTTGATTCTTGAGTAGTGAAGAAAGTTATATTCTGACGATTTTTAATTTGTAGGAGAATAGATTTTGATATATTTAACAATTCACTTATTAGATTGACTATATCTCGTCAAGAAAACCAACAAATGTCCGGTCAAGAGAACAAACAAATGTAGTTTGAACAAAAGCTAATAGTGGTTCATCCCAGACCTGTTTCTTTACTGTAACACATGGAATAAGGATTTTTGTAAATATTTAGGAAACAAAGGGGCAGTATTTAAGAAGTGCATTTTTGTGAAGTAATGGAAACTAAGCAGAGAATGGCGACATTGTTTCGACGAATCAAGTTGTACATAATAAAGACAAAACGTAAAAATTTAATAGCAACTGTGGCATGTGAGTACATTGATTAAATAGGTTCACAGATTTGTGACTGGCTGGAAGCCTTGCTAAGTAACAGTATGCAGTACCTTGTTCTCGACTGCGAGTGTTCATCAGAGACGAGTGTATCGTCACGCGTGCCCCAGCGGAGTCTGATAGGACCGCTATTATTTTCTATCTATATAAATGACCTGATGGACAGAGTAACTTGTAATTTGAGACTGTTTGCTGATGACGCTGTAGTGTATGGGAGGATGTCGTCTTTAACTGACTGTAACAGCATGCAGGATGACTTGGACAAAATTTCTAGTTGGTGCGAAGAATGGCAGCTAGCTCTCAATGTAGAAAAATGTAAGGTGATGCGCATGAGTAGGAAAAATAATCCCACAATGTTCGAATACAGCATTAGTAGTGAACGTCCTGATGCAGTCGTTCAAATATCTAGGCGCAACATTGCAGAGCGATATGAAATGGAACGAACATGTAAGGACAGTTGTGAGTAAGGCGGACAGCCGACATCGGTTTATTGGGAGAATTTTGGGAAGATGTACTTCATCTGTAAAGCAGACCGCTTATAAAACGCTTGTACGACCACATCTTGAATATTTCTCAAGTGTTTGGGACCCGCAGCAGATCAGTTTAAAGGAAGACATTGAAGCAGTTCAGAGGCGAGCAGCTAGGTTTGTTACTGGTAGGTTCGACCAATGTGCGAGTATCACGGAAATGCTCCGGGAACTCAATTGGGGACCACTGAAGGAAAGACGACGTTCTTTTCGCGAATTTCTGTTGAGGAAATTTAGAGGGCCGGAATTTGAAGTTGACTGTAGTACGATCTTGCTGCCGCCTACTTACATTTCACGTAAAGATCACAAAGACAAGATAAGAGAAATTAGGGCTCGTACGCAGGCATACATAGGCATTCTTTTTTTCCTCGTTCAGTTTGGGAATAGGAAAGGAAATGCCTAGTAGTGGTACAGTGTATCCTCCGCCACGCACCTTACGGTGAATTGCGGAGTATGTATGTAGATGTAGATGTAAGGACAGTTGTGAGTAAGGCGGACAGCCGACTTCGGTATATTGGGAGAATTTTGGGAAGATGTCCTTCATCTGTAAAGGAGACCGCGTATAAAACGCTTGTACGACCACGTCTTGAATATTGCTCAAGTGTTTGGGACCCGCAGCAGATCAGTTTAAAGGAAGACATTGAAGCTGTTCAGAGGCGAGCAGCTAGGTTTGTTACTGGTAGGTTCGACCAATGTGCGAGTATCACGGAAATGCTCCGGGAACTCAATTGGGGACCACTGAAGGAAAGACGACGTTCTTTTCGCGAATTTCTGTTGAGGAAATTTAGAGGGCCGGAATTTGAAGTTGACTGTAGTACGATCTTGCTGCCGCCTACTTACATTTCACGTAAAGATCACAAAGACAAGATAAGAGAAATTAGGGCTCGTACGCAGGCATATATAGGCATTCTTTTTTTCCTCGTTCAGTTTGGGAATAGGAAAGGAAATGCCTAGTAGTGGTACAGTGTATCCTCCGCCACGCACCTTACGGTGAATTGCGGAGTATGTATGTAGATGTAGATGTAAGGACAGTTGTGAGTAAGGCGGACAGCCGACTTCGGTATATTGGGAGAATTTTGGGACGCTTGTACGACCACGTCTTGAATATTGCTCAAGTGTTTGGGACCCGCAGCAGATCAGTTTAAAGGAAGACATTGAAGCTGTTCAGAGGCGAGCAGCTAGGTTTGTTACTGGTAGGTTCGACCAATGTGCGAGTATCACGGAAATGCTCCGGGAACTCAATTGGGGACCACTGAAGGAAAGACGACGTTCTTTTCGCGAATTTCTGTTGAGGAAATTTAGAGGGCCGGAATTTGAAGTTGACTGTAGTACGATCTTGCTGCCGCCTACTTACATTTCACGTAAAGATCACAAAGACAAGATAAGAGAAATTAGGGCTCGTACGCAGGCATACATAGGCATTCTTTTTTTCCTCGTTCAGTTTGGGAATAGGAAAGGAAATGCCTAGTAGTGGTACAGTGTATCCTCCGCCACGCACCTTACGGTGAATTGCGGAGTATGTATGTAGATGTAGATGTAAGGACAGTTGTGAGTAAGGCGGACAGCCGACTTCGGTATATTGGGAGAATTTTGGGAAGATGTCCTTCATCTGTAAAGGAGACCGCGTATAAAACGCTTGTACGACCACGTCTTGAATATTGCTCAAGTGTTTGGGACCCGCAGCAGATCAGTTTAAAGGAAGACATTGAAGCTGTTCAGAGGCGAGCAGCTAGGTTTGTTACTGGTAGGTTCGACCAATGTGCGAGTATTACGGAAATGCTCCGGGAACTCAATTGGGGACCACTGAAGGAAAGACGACGTTCTTTTCGCGAATTTCTGTTGAGGAAATTTAGAGGGCCGGAATTTGAAGTTGACTGTAGTACGATCTTGCTGCCGCCTACTTACATTTCACGTAAAGATCACAAAGACAAGATAAGAGAAATTAGGGCTCGTACGCAGGCATATATAGGCATTCTTGTTTTCCTCGTTCAGTTTGGGAATAGGAAAGGAAATGCCTAGTAGTGGTACAGTGTATCCTCCGCCACGCACCTTACGGTGAATTGCGGAGTATGTATGTAGATGTAGATGTAAGGACAGTTGTGAGTAAGGCGGACAGCCGACTTCGGTATATTGGGAGAATTTTGGGAAGATGTCCTTCATCTGTAAAGGAGACCGCGTATAAAACGCTTGTACGACCACGTCTTGAATATTGCTCAAGTGTTTGGGACCCGCAGCAGATCAGTTTAAAGGAAGACATTGAAGCTGTTCAGAGGCGAGCAGCTAAGTTTGTTACTGGTAGGTTCGACCAATGTGCGAGTATCACGGAAATGCTCCGGGAACTCAATTGGGGACCACTGAAGGAAAGACGACGTTCTTTTCGCGAATTTCTGTTGAGGAAATTTAGAGGGCCGGAATTTGAAGTTGACTGTAGTACGATCTTGCTGCCGCCTACTTACATTTCACGTAAAGATCACAAAGACAAGATAAGAGTAATTAGGGCTCGTACGCAGGCATATATAGGCATTCTTTTTTTCCTCGTTCAGTTTGGGAATAGGAAAGGAAATGCCTAGTAGTGGTACAGTGTATCCTCCGCCACGCACCTTACGGTGAATTGCGGAGTATGTATGTAGATGTAGATGTAAGGACAGTTGTGAGTAAGGCGGACAGCCGACTTCGGTATATTGGGAGAATTTTGGGAAGATGTCCTTCATCTGTAAAGGAGACCGCGTATAAAACGCTTGTACGACCACGTCTTGAATATTGCTCAAGTGTTTGGGACCCGCAGCAGATCAGTTTAAAGGAAGACATTGAAGCTGTTCAGAGGCGAGCAGCTAGGTTTGTTACTGGTAGGTTCGACCAATGTGCGAGTATCACGAAAATGCTCCGGGAACTCAATTGGGGATCGCTGAAGGATAGACGTTCTTTTCGCGAATTTCTGTTGAGGATATTTACAGTGTCGATCTTCATGCCGCCTACTTACATTTCGCGTAGTTATCACAGAGACAAGAGAAGAGAAATTATGATTCGTACGGAGGCATATAGGCATTCTGTTTTTCCTCGTTCTATTTGGGAGTGGAATAGGAAAGGAAATGCCTAGTAGTGGTACATGTACCCCCCGCCCCGCACCTTACGGTGGATTGCGGAGTATGTATGTAGATGTAGATGTAGAAATGTCTCCATCTTAAAATAGCCCATGTAATGACCGTAATTTCTTGTGTGATGTGGACAGTTTGAGTAAATTTCACGACAGAATTCCGGAATTTTTCGAACGGATGTCGTAGCTTAGAATATTCGTCTTGCGGTACTTCCTCAAGGGAGGCTCCGCATACGTCACGAGACGCAGAGGCTCAGGAGGCGGCGAAGTTTGCTTGGCAGCGGGAACAAGGGGCTGCCCTGGCCGGGCCCGGCTTCTTTCTGCTGTCCGTCCGTCAGTATTTGCATCGAAATTGTTCGCCCTGAGTCTGACTTCTTTCTCTGCAGCCAGACAGGTCGATAGCGTACATCCCAGAGGGATCGCGCGTCTCGGGGTCGTAATGGATCCCCTGAAATATTATGCTTCCCGAACTGTTATTTAGGATATGGCGAAATTTATTTCACGCTCGCTCAGTTGGGTATGGTGGTCCATGATTTCAACGAACTATAAACATTTTGCTAAGCCGGCTCCCTTGTTCGTAATTCAATCGGTGACTGCCGATATCATTTCAGTCTGATTTTTATTTATTTATTTCAAAAGTGTGAATGTTTGAAAACCTAAGGGACTAAACTACTGCGGTCATCAGTAACTAGACTTGCAACTAACATAAGGACGACACACACACACACACACACACACACACACACACACACACACACATCCATGCCCGAGGGAGGACTAGAACCTCCGATGCGAGCGCCCGCGCGATCTTTAACGCTTGGACACAGGCCACACGGCCATTCCCACGCGGCTATATCTATATCTATATATAAAAGGCTTGTGTGTGTACGTGCTGACAGACTTTTCTCCATGACCACATACTGCCACCCACTCGTGGTTGTGGTGGTAGCTAGCCCTTGGTCTAATGATGTTAGTAAGGGAGTTTTGTCGCGGTGCGTGCCAGTGGGTGAGTGTGACGAGCAAAAATTCGCAAAATATGCAATAAATACTCTTAGGAAAAGCTATATACTCTGTGACTTACGGACTTTACGGTACGAGACAAAATCTGTTTATTCTTTCAATTGTCAGACAATCCGGTCCTTTCAGAATTTAATAACGACGAGGAATATTAAATACGCAATTTTTTAAATAGATCACATGTTTCCGTCAACCACACATTACCGACTATGAACAGAGACACAAAACAAAGATAATAATCCAGATAGACTCAAAGATAAAAATACTCGTGGAACATTGATCACTATCGTGGAAGCGTGGTGGAAACAGAGTAGAAATATCTCTGGAGTGAGCATTCAGATGCGCAGAACACATTTTGTGTCATCAACATCTATTGCCGTTATGGTCACGTGATCTCGGGAAGACGTTTGTTTGTCTGTAATGGGAATGACCTAAAGAGTGACGGTTCGATAACAGTGATTTATGTGAATGCTACTTTTCGGTAGCTGTGACATTTAGTTATGATTTGTCACTGTGTAAATAAGAAGTTTGCGAATTCACAGCTTATTCTTTCGGAAACTTTACCAATTACCATTTCTCCAATTTCTGCGAATTCTACGATGTATGAACTTCTATGCTACTTCAAGGTGACTCACATTCTCACGTAGCAACTGGCAGTCACTGGCGAATATATACAAGCTTACTGTTAATTCTGGGTAAAATGTTATTTACAACTTTGGCGGCGTAGTGTGCCGATGTTGGCAACAACCATGTAATGGTCTTTGAATACTCAATCACATAGAATAAGAAGGAGTCATTTTTCGTGTTGGCCGTGAAATAAATAATTAATGATGTTCCTGCTCTATGAACAAAGATTCTTGTATGTACTCATGTGTGGCCATCGTAAAGTTAACATTTTGTTGCCAACTTTACCACGCTAAGTGGCAGAGACCATAAGTAAAATGTATCACATATAACAACATATGTAATTCACCTCTGTTATTATGAATAAACAAATGGATCTCCCGAAACATAACCTTTGAACTTAAGCAAAAGGCTAATTCACAATGGTCGTCACGTTAAGTTGTACGTTACGTTACGTCAACTTGCATAGCTCTGTACCGACCAACGTAAGTGAAGCTATAACTACTATCCATGATAAAATATTTTGAGTATAGTGTCAGATCTGAGAAAATGACAACGATGAAATTATTTAATGACCATAGTAAATGTGATCTTGATCAGTTGTATGTGGGAAAGTACTGAGAAGGAAAACATCATTTCAGATTATCGACATGAATTTTCTAGCGGAGCCATTGACCAATATTGAAACACATAAACCAAAACTCAGCTTTCTTCACCTCAGTGAGTTTTCATTTTGAGATATCCGAGATGCCGACATTGCTTCTGGAATAAAAACTCAATGAAAAAAAAATGCAATTCGTAATGTTACATTTGCAAATCACAGTCATAAATTGAAAATTAAGAAACGACAAAAGCACAAAATCAACTACAGAGCGCGGCGGAAATAAATTTCCATGTCACCAGAAGACGATGTTGTTAAAACTTTGCTACCGAGAAACCCTGACATGATATGATACTTAGTGTGAATTAACGAACAGCGTCGTCCCCAGATCACGTGATAATTCCAGTTTAATGTTGAGAACATGCGTAGAATGCAATGCTCACTCCAGAGATATTTCTACTCTATGGGTGGAAACACAGACATATATTAATGAATGTCTCTTAGGTCATAGATATTGATATGCCTGTGCCAGTAAGCTCACTGGTCTGTGCTAATCAGTGATCTCTGATACATATAGCCGCGACACTCTCTGCTGTGAAAGGTGTTATCGTTTGACAGCTGGGTCTTCTATGCGACGTAGTCCTACTCATATCCCGGCGGCCTCCTGTGATAATGTTGGCAACAGATGTTGAATAACGAGAATCATGTGACATCGTCATAAGCCAATCACGTGGCACGCAAATAATTTGTCGTGAAATCAAGCATACAGCAGGAACAGCAGTATTTATCTACGCTCTATGTGGTTCGGTCATTTTTGCAACGATTTTATATCGTGTTATTGATGTTGTCAACATAAAAACACGAGGCCGCCAGGATAGAAAGTAAAATTTTACCGAATCAGATACATCCGTTGTTGTCACATCTCATTATGACCAGCACATTCACGCGAAACTCTTTGGTATAGAATCTCATGATTCACACAGTCTTACAATTCATTCCAAATTCCTATTCAAGAAGATATTTGTGAAAACTGTTACAAATCAATATTTGCACTTATCCAATATCGTTTTCAGAAATGTTATTTACCAGCCGCTTTCGGCGCTGCTGTTGCAAGAAAGTTGAGGAAGCGTCGCTAAAAGAGCCATTTAGACATAGTCATTCGTCTTAACCGAACAAAGAAGGACCAAGATTAAGTCAGCGAATAATATATTTTTCCCAGTATTACGTGAAATTACCACCTTAATGTTCAGGGCACGAAAACTGTTCTGTGCATTTGCTCACTCCAGAGATATTTCTTCTCTGTGCCTGCCACTAGAGATAATATACAGACGCGAGCAACAAACTCGTCAGAAACCTCTCTGCTTTCATGATTGTTCCGTATAATATTGAGATTAAAATTTGAAATTACTTACTTTTGGTGCGGACTACATTAAGATAGATACAGACGTCTTCTTTTGCAGAGAAAATTGTACTTAGAGTTCTGAATATATATAATTCTATTACAGAAGGTCGATATCAAATTCGTGCTTTACGAAGTAATGACTGCAGGACGTGAGGACATGTATTATGTGAACGAGTGGCCGATGCTGCTAACACGTCGAGACAATTCCCTGGAAATACTATATTTAATGCAAAATTCTATACAGACGATCAGCTCACGGCATTCCTTCAACGATTACCCAGACTTATTTTATCGCACATTGACACCACCATGACGTCTTACGTCTTATTAAACAGACATGAACTGCTATGTTGATTTAATTACCAGACTTTCAGCATTCGTCGAGTTATAATAGGAAGCACAACATACAGATTAACTACATTGACCCCAGTGCAAGACAGCAACATACTAATACTTCATCATACACTTACAGGTTAGTACTACACAATAGAATCAATACATGGCGCTGTTATTATTATTACTACTTTTCATCTCAACGATAGAAGTATTTTCAGAAGTTTACGCCAAACAACAATTTCACACCGCAGTCTTAACTTTATGAACACAAACTAACATTAAATTTACATCGTTCCGGAGTACGGACTTAAATTAATTTCATTTTTTGCATGAAG
Organism: Locusta migratoria; assembly: GCA_026315105.1. Lineage (NCBI taxonomy): Eukaryota > Metazoa > Arthropoda > Insecta > Orthoptera > Acrididae > Locusta > Locusta migratoria. The sequence continues at coordinate 187,331,160 of CM048745.1, forward strand.
AAATTTATGAACATTAAGCGTTTTCGACAATGACTTCTACTTAAATTTGACATCTTGGCTAGGAAGACTGAGTTTATTGACAGAGCGATCCAACAAGGATTCTGTTTCTGCTGACCTAGGTCCGCAGCTCTAAAAATCATGATACACACAGGTCCTCTTTAACACCGGGCATATAAGCTAGTTTTTTATTATTCTAAATTTCTTCTCATACTGGGATTAAATTTTATCTTATATTATGGCTACTCCAGTTCTTCATTACATAAATACACGAAAATTGAAGTTGCCAACTGTAACACTATATGGTATTTTCCCTTCCATCCTAATATTTATTATTATTTTATTCACTAATTATGTACATTTATGTCTGGTGTATGTAGATTGTTACCTGTATTGGACTGCAATATAGTATTTTTCAGTTGTTCTGCTAGAATTTTATACACATTCCAGTAAATAAAAGATAGTACATCCTCTCACAGTTTCCCAACATCTCAGCATTTATTGCGAAACAGTGCATATGGAGATCCTGAAGTGCTTACATTACAGATCAATACCTCAAGCTGTACTGATGTAGCATGTGTAGACCCATGCTAAAACACTAATGTTTGTAAGGGGTGTAGCCTCCGTGGGCGACAATGGAAGCGCTTGTTCTGACGTTTACTTAGTCACAGAGATGGCGAATACTGTCTTGGGACACACTATTCCACGCCTGGTTCACCTGTTCGTGTAGTTCTGCGAGGGTTTACTAGTCGCACGGATCAGATTCCGTCCCCTAATGGCATTGGCAGGAGAGAAAATCGGAGACGCGTAGAACGCGGAAGTTGCTACACGTCTTGCAGAGCACATTGAGTTTCATGAACATTGTAAAGTATTATCCTATTGGAAAAATACGTCACTTTACTGTGGCAAGCCGGATAGGAACGATTGCATGGTCTAAGGCATCTTGCTATCGATTGCGCGGCCGTTCCAGTTGGAGGTTCTAGTACTCCTCCCTCGGACATGGATGTTTGTGTGTGTGTGTGTGTGTGTGTGTGTGTGTGTGTGTGTGTGTGTGTTGTTTGTTGTCTTTAGCGTAAATTCCTTTAAGTAGTTGTAAGTCTAGGGACCGATAACCTTAGCAGTTTGAACACTTCGATTACAAACATTTGAACATTTTTTCCTGTGGCACGAATCACCAAAGAATGGGTCTTACTACATTCTGCACGTACAGAGCGCATAAATCTTAACAATAAAATCTAAATTTCAAATTAATGTGTACTAACTAGAACGATGTTTGCAATTACGTCAGTGGCGACTTGGAACAATACATACGTAATTTTCTCGCAAACGGCTGGTTTGCTATCGCATGTTTACTAGGACTACGATTATTGTATACTTTCAACCATGTATGTTTGCGCCATCCTTTTTGATACATCATGTATATCTGCATCTGTCACTTAGCCATTTTCAATATTTGCTGTTTTGTCTTTCTTCCCGATTGTCTCAGTTCACCATTATTTCTGTTAGATAACTAAATGGACACCTGTACGTTCGTCGCATTATTCACGTGGACTGCTTTCCTTATCCCAAAATGTTAATAAAACTACGCAACGTAGGAGGCAAGGTACTGGCGGAAGTAAAGTTTTGAGGCGGCATCGTGAATCGTGTCGGGATAGCACAGTCGGTAGTGCGCTTGCCCGCGAAAGGCAAAGGTCCCAGGTTCGAGTCGCCGGTCAGAGGGCTCCACGCCCTCTGTAATAAAAAAGCTGAGCCAACCATTCAACGAACAACCACGAACAAAAACGATCAGCGTCCGCAACAAAGAGAATTACCCATAACACATAAAAAAAAAAAAAAGTTCCGGTTCCGGCACACAATTTTAATCTGCCAGGAAGTTTCTTACGCAACACTTGTTTACGTTCCGCGTCCTAAATATGAAAAGTAGAAAAATATTCATTTACTTTTTGTTATTTTCAACATCCATTACAAACTTCACTTCTACAATCATTTTAAAGTACGTTATGTTCCAGGCTCTCTCTCTCTCTCTCTCTCTCTCTCTCTCTCTCTCTCTCCACGGTTTTCTCCTAATACCATTTCCGTTCTGAGGACTCGTAGAACAAAAAGGCTTGTTCAAATATATCTACCTCAAACGTACTTTACTGCAGATGTTTTAAAGATTACTGAAGACAAAGATTTACTCCGGAGGTAAACCCCTGTGATGTTTCACATTTCTCGCGCTGGCCGCTACCCAAATTCTTTCTTTCTTTTAAATTTTTTTATGTCCGCCTTACATTTCCAGACGTGTGATTCAGTGGTGTGTTTTCTACTCTCAACTCTCTAATTTCATTTCGGCAATTCAAGCCCAATTTGTACGGAAAAAAGGCCAGTCAGCACTCCTCTGTCGTCGCTGCGTGAAACACGAGAAATAAGAAGTTTCTCTCGAGGATTCCAATTAATCAGACAACTACTTCTTTCGCCGAGGATTCCTCTTATCCAATTACGACCGTCGCAGAGGCGGACGTCTGGCTTCAATTAAGCGCCAGTTAAAGCGACTGACTGTCAATACTCGGAACTGCGAAGTGCCGACATTCCGGAAGGAGATAATCTGCCGACTCATTATTACAGAAGCCAATTTTTTCGCGTCTGTCGAGATAAAAAAAGTCTTCTCATCTAGGACTAACCGATTTCTTAATTGAAGTAAGTGTCACCATCCGTGTCATTAATGACAGCCTCCGTGCAGTAGTTAGCATCTTGTCGTAACCGATATACAAATGCGAATGTGAGTTTGTTTGTTCGTTACATTTTTACGACTAAACCGCTGAACCGATATCGATGAAATTTTTGTACAGACGTTAAATCATGCGGAAAGGCATATGTCACTTGAAACACGATGTAGTACCAGATATTTATTGAACTGAAGAATCTTACGCAGGATATGGGAAAATTATGAGTCGAAGGACATGAAAGTAAGCGGTAATTTGGAAGGCAGTAAAAGTTGCAGTCTTTCCAAATGTTATTCAGTCTGTACATTGAGCAAATTGTGAAGTAATGCAAGGAAAAATTTGGAGAAGTGATTAAAGTTTCAGGGGGAAGAAATAAAACCGCAGCAGTTGGCCTGTGACATTGTGATTCTGTCAAAGACAGGAAAGATTAGATTAGATTAGATTATGATTTGTTCCATAGACCATGAATATGAGATATCGTAATGATAAGGAACTTGTCAGTTAATTAAAAGATAACATTACATGAAACACTTTTTTTTTAATTTTCGTTTGTTACTTTTATATTTTTAATTTCTTTGTGATGTTACTATTTTCTATATATAACTAGCATTGCCGGCCGCGGTGGCCGAGGGGACTGAGGCGCTCCTGTCACGGTCTGCACGGCCACTACGGTCGGGGGTTCGAATCCCCCTTCGGGCATGGATATTTGTGCCGTCCTTAGCTAGTTCATAAGTAGTTTGTAAGTTTAGGGACTGATGACCCCGTAGTTAAGTCCCATAAGTTCTACAAACATTTGAACATTTTAACTAGAATTAGTTGTCATTCAGAATTTTTTTCAATTTTTTTAAAAATGCTATTGGTCAAGCATTTCAAGTTTTTGATAAGTGACCAAAGACGTCACAGTGTAAAATTCATCCCTTTCTGTGCCAAAGTTAGATTTAACCTCGAATAGTGTAAATCATCGTTAGTCCTAGTGTTGAAGCTAAGCAGATTGCAATTATTTTTGAACTGGTTTGGGTTAATAATATTTCATAAGAGAATGTATGTATATTGTGAAGCTACTGTGAAGATCCCTAGATCCTTAAATGTCTGCAAGATGATCTAGGATGGGCTCCAAAAATTATTCAAGTTACTCGCTTTTGGGTAATGAATATTTTTTAACTCATTTATGAATACCGTGAAATAGGTTGCCATATGAAAGCAGTGAATGAAAAAAGACATAGTAGGCTAATGTACTCAGATTTTGCCACCAAAATTTGCAAAAACCCTACTGGCATAAGTTGTCTAACTCAAACGTTTCAGTAGATCGTGTTGCTTCCATTTCAATTTCTCATCAAAGCACACACCTAAAAACTTTGATTATTCTAACTTAGCTACAGACTGTTTTCACAAACTATACTTATTAATGGTGTTAATGGCATTTACGTATGGAGCTGTATATACTGGGTTTTATAAAAATTTATTGAGAGTCCATTTGCAGAGAACCATTTAATAATTTTTTGAAAGACTTATTTACAACTTCATCAGTTAATTTATGTTTGTTGTGTGTGATTATTACACTAGTATCAACAGCAGAAAGAAACAGCTTTGCATTATCGTGAATATAAAATGGGAAATCATTAATGAAGAACAGCAAAGGACCAAAGACCGAACCCTGTGGAACCCTATTCTTGATAGCTCGCCAGTTTGAGAAATCAACTGCTTCTTGGAGTTTGCCTGGACCATTTATTTCATCGTTCTGCACGCTTCCAGTCAAGAAAGCATTAAACCATTTGTGGGCTGCCTCATTAAAACCACAATGGAATGCACTGTGTGTTGAAAACAGGTTATAAGAAGGACACGAACAAAAGAAATACGAGCGTGTTGGAATGTAGTGTAAGAAAATCAGGCGATGCTGAAGGAATCACATTAGGTAACGTGACAACAAATGAAGTAGATGTGTTTTGTTATTTGGGGAGCAGAATAACTTCTTATGGCAGAAGTGAAAAAGGTATAAAATGCAGAATGGCTATGGAGAAAAAGAGTTCCTGAAGAAGCGAAATTTGTTTACATCCAGAACCAATTTAAATGTTAAGAGGTCCTTTCTGAAGGTATTTGTCTGAAATGTCAGGAATTGAAACGTGTACAATAAAGAGTCCAGACAGAAGAGGCTAGAAACTGTTGAAATGTGGTGTTATAGACGCACGCTGAAGATTAGATGGATAAATCACGTAACTAATGACAGAGTGTTGAACAGAATGGGAATAAAAGAAATTTCCAGCATATCTTTACTGAAAGAATGGATTTATTAGTGTGACACATTCTGAGATATCATGGAATCGTTAATTTAGCATTTGAGGGAAGTGTATGGGGTAAAAATCGCAGAGGGAGAAAGAGAGACAACTACAGTAAGCAGATTCAAATGGTTGTGAGTCACCGTTCTTATTTTAGACATGAAAAGAAGCGTGGGGACCTGCATCAAATCAGTCACGGGACTGAAGACCGCAATGAAACATACGTATGAAAATGTTTACTCTTTGGAAAATCTGTTTTGAAATTTATCACATTAGTTGAAATACTTTTAATTTTTGATACGTTGTTCGTATTACGATAAACCCTCAACGTATTCAATCCGCTATTCCACAGTAACGTCTACAAATACCGCCGCGCCACCTACAGCTGTGACAGTTCTTAACCGTCTGCAGATATTGCATTCTACATAAGTGTTCAGCGTTGTACATTTAAGGATTTGGCTCAGAGCCTAATGAAAAAATTTCGCGCCGTAGGCTGGATTTACGGCGTCTTTCCAGGAAAGGACGGGATTTTGCTGTATACTATCCAAATTTGGCCGTCCTTATGTTATGGTAGAAACACCAAAAGCGGCCCTTTGCAATCATCTTTTGACTGCTCGAAATTGAAATGAAAATAACGGGTTAACCGTACATTCGACACAAAAACTGAATAAACGAATTTGTAGAGGAGAAAATTCTCAACAATTTTGTTCTGTTATGCTTTTTTATATCTTCCATCGTTTCAGGGATATTTGCAAAAATAATGGCGATTTGACGATGTCTGTCTGTGACGTGTTCCCAATTTTTAGGTCGAACCGTTCAACCGATCAGCATCAAATTTTACAGACATAATCGTTGGCCGCCGGATTCCAGAACCTCCCTTTTTCAAATTTTTCGGACAAAAAATACGTTGGTAACACGAAAAAACGCCGTTTGTAATGTAATTGTAATTGCAATCAAAACTGAATAACCGAATTTGTAGAGGAGAACATTCTCTACAAATTTCCTCTATTATGGTTTTTTTTCGTAACTGGCACCGTTACAGAGACATTTGCAAAAATAACTGTGATTTGACACACTCTCTTGATTATACGTAAACCACGCGTCAGGAAATGTCACGTTACAATCTTCGCCCTAATCTCTCTCTGGCATACGCCATCTTGCTTCCTGTATTTTATGATTCTCTTATTTTAACTTACGCCTTGTCATTTCATAGCAGTGGCGCAGTGAAGAGTTAGCAAAAGCACGTCGTTCAAAGTACGATAAATTATAATCTAGTGTTTAAAGATGTCGTTTTAGCTGTTAACAACTGCCAGCAATAGTACGAGAACAGTGGTGAAGTGGGTAGTCTGTTACTTTGTGATCCACGTGGTCCATAGTTCACAACCCGGCGAAACCACTTTTTTTCACCTTGGCTGCAAAAAAGTTTTCCGGCACTCTTATTAATTAAATAGAGTTATCTTCTGCAATGTTTAGAGTTGTGCAGATGTAAGAGTGCTTCCTCTAAAATGTGCGTTTATTCTATTTCGTGAACGTGGCGTGAAATACGTAACAACGAACTGAACACTGGGCTTCTGAAGCATTTCCACAACAACGAGTAGGATACTGTGATAATGAATATTCTAAACAACGTGCAGATACTGTTGGTTTCATATATAAATTGAGTCCTAGATTTCTGTGGCAACTGTTGTTCCTTAATGAAACGGAACTGTATACATTGCAACAAATTACCTGGTTTTTTTTTTTTTTTTTTTTTTTTCCTAAGAAATTATTCGCTATTAAAGGAATATGTTGAAAGTCAATTAGAATCAGTGCGTCTACTAAAATGTTTGTCTTTGGCATGGTTGCTATGGACACTTTTCATGTAGATTGTATAACGTTTTCTGTAGTTCAGATATAATTTTGTTCATGTTACTTTTTTCTGCGCTAAAATAAAGAACAAATATTCTGTTTCAAACCGTTTCTACGTTTTCTTTTACAGCTAAAATAACAAACGCAATAAGCGTGGCAATACCAAATTCCGCAAAGCTCTAGTACTTTATACAAAGGTACTATTATCATTACGTCATTTACAACAGTCATTGTAAAAAAATCTCTCTAGTTTGTGTACATGTGATAAAGAAGTTTAGGGTCTATGTTTGCAATTCGTTGCTATGAATTTCATGATACGTTCACAAAATAGAACAAATGCACTTTTCAGAGAAAGCGCTGTCACCTTTGAACTACTCAAAAGGATGTAGTTGAGTTCAGTTAACGGGAGTGTGAGAAAATCTTTTAGGAAACAAGATGGAAAAAAATGCCATTGGCGGTTTTTAAAAAATTTATTTATATTTTTTGTTATTCAGGTAGATCGAGTCTTTGCGGTCGTTTGTTCATGTTCATCCTGGGTTGTTGGTTGAGAATTTTGCACAGTATTTTTGTTTTATTACAGATGCCTTTGAGCCCTCTTTCTTTTTCTGTCTTTTTTATTGGTTCTTCTGTTTGATCGATCCTTTGTGTATGTTGGTTTATTTTGTTTAATTTTGATCGTTTCGTCGTTGACTCAGGTTTTCGCTACAGAGGGCGTCGAACACTCTGATTGAGCACGCTGAGCTACCACGACTGCAACTCTCTGATCGGGCATTCTGAGCCATCGCGCCAGGCAATTTTCGAGCCATCGTTTAAGATATTCGTGCATCACAAACCAATTCACTGCCCTTTACGCTACTCTGAACAGCTGCGAGAGTAATCCGTAATTCTCCTATCATCGATGACAGGTGTTGTTATCTGCTAATATGGCATTTTTAGACGTAGATTGTTATTCATTGTCCTAACAACGACGTTTTTTTGATAATTTTCAGTACGCCATTGCTTTGAAATTACAACGCTTGAGTTATAAGAATAAAATCATCAAAAACAGAAAGCAAGATGGCGTATACAAAAGAGAGTTTCGGGCGAGGGATGACACGTTACTGATTTCCGAATACAAAATGTGGAGCACCTCCATAAAACCAACCAGACATGTGCAAAAAGGTAGTTATTATTTTATGTATATTTTACTGTTTTAATTTTGAAAAGGCATCCATTTTACATCTAACTATCCACCAGCATGTGATTTTCTTTATAACTATCATTCAGTACACCTATAAAAAGCAGTTTAATGTCAATGAGACCAGATGATAACACCATAGACTGTCGAAACTGGTTGTCTTGAATAAATAAAATAAAAATTGCGATCTTGGCATCTATCCTATGAATACAATACGATCGTTGCCTAGGAAGGGTGAATTAAGTGATAATGAAAATTTGGGAGAGATATTAAAATAATAGTTTAAAGAGGAAAAAGTTCAAAAAAGAGTGTATTTGTCAAAGCTAAACTCAAATATCAAATAATTTTGGCTGTTTGTTAAAGTACGGTCAGACAGAAAATAACGTGTTGGGTGCATAGATATTATCACAATAGTGGAATCGTAATCGTTTCGACCATCAATTTTTGTTATTTGTGTCCGAAATGTTTGCAAAAAATCGTAAAACTACAGGCAAATCTAAAGTGGGCCGTAAAACACGCCAGTGAGATTTTTTAAAGGAAAATACATTACAACAGAATTGCGAATAAAATTTCTTGTAGTGATCCATTTCATATCCATCAGGGACCATATGAAACTATAGAAAGATAAACGTCGAGCAATTTTTTAGTTATTGCAGATTTTTGTGTCACTATAAAATGCTCCCTGTCGTAAAAACTATTCGCACTTACAAAACAACGCTTTCATAAGCTTAGCTTACTGTACGCCCTCATCGCACTGTATAGCAAAACTAGGCAATAGTGTTACCGCTGTTTGTGTTAGGCGGCGCTAATATTATTACACGCGAAACGAAAACCGTTACGTTCTCGCAACTGAACCGCCAAAACTATTTCGATGACATTTGAATTCAATATAATGTACACGTTTTATAATGGATAGGCCTATCTACTTGAATCATCGGTGTAGTCGCGAAAAGCTAACAGACAGAACTTGGAAACTATTCGCTAGTCTAAGTAATATTGGTATTATTGACAAATTATTTATCTTTTGTAGTTAAGTTTATTAATAAAGCATTTTTTTCCAGTTTTGCAAACTATATTTTATTTTCTAACCTTTTAGTACGATTAAAGAACAGAACCCTTACATTGGATTGTTTTATTTAATAAAATCATCCTTTTGATCTCGATACAATCATTCTATGCAATGTGTATGATTAACCTAAAAAACTAGAAACATTTCTTTAATCCTGGTGATCCTGCTCAGAACATAAGAGCAAGTTTATCAAATCATTCTACTTCCGATATCTTTAACACGTACGTAAGTACATCAACGTGAGCAAAGCCGTGGGTAAATGCTAGTTTGCTCCAAAGTGAACTACCGTATTTGCCGGCATAAAACGCACCGGCGTATAAGACGCACCTCACTTTTAAGACTTCTTTTTTAGGAAAAAATAAATCACACCTAATACGTCAATTGCCACATAATTATAATACATTTGTTCAGGTAAATCAAATATCTAAGGCAGTGCCTTCAAGTAGTGTTCATAAACTTTACGCTGTCGAATTTCTTGACAGATTGCGCTTATTCAGAGGGATATTTCGATTATCGTTGTTTACAGTGCGCGCCGACTATGACGCGATGGTTGACGAGAGCGCCGTAAAGGCTTACGAAATTGACACCTAGGTGGCTCTGCTTTCCTCCGATCCGACATCGCGCCAAGTATCAGTTCGAGAACTTCACACGACGAGTAGGTGGGTTTCATGTTCAAAATGACGCCTTTTGAGATTTCATTGTGAAGCGCAAATATTCATGTAAGTATTTTTGTGATGTTCCGTAAACTGTGAGAATAATGGATGGTTTGCGACTATGTATTGGTTGTGCATTGTATGGGACACAGAATGCTATAACCTCAAGAAGCTGTGGAAACATCACAAAAAATACTTGTGTACATATTTGCTCTTGAGAATACCAATAAATTCTTAAATATCGTCACGCGAAACATGGACAAATAGGAGAGCAGCGTTTCATCATTCAAATAATGAATGACACCGTTACAGGATTGCCGAAAAACTGGATTGAAATTACGACGAAAGTTTCTACTTCCTATGAAGTTACCAATTTCTGTTACGCTTGGCACTAAAAATAGTACGAAATTCAGAAAACCTTTACTACATAATAAAGCTCCTGACGGGTATTTTATTGTATATTATGTACATATATCAAATAATAACTACGAAAATGTAAGAGAGAAACCATAAGCAAATTTTCCCGCTTAAAACATTATTTCCCGTATTTTACACCATTTTTGAAAGCCCTTAAAAGGAAGCGAACTTGTGGATACCTGCTGTCACTGGTAACCTGCGTATAAGACGCTTCTATGAATTTCAAATTTAGTTGGTGCTTTGAATAATACCACTTCATAAAAGTACATACCACTTTATAAAACTAGACGTCATCTTCATCGTTGAAATGGGTATGTGCTAAAGTTAGAAAATATGTCACCGTGGGTCGTCGCAATAATAACCATACCCAGATATAGTACAACAACGAAAAATGTTATTCTTTGTGGTTGGGTGGGGGGGGGGGAATTTGTAACATAGTACTTCTTCCCTCTGTAGCCCTCGTTGCAAATGATAAAACAAAATTTAATTTTTTAACCCATTTTATCCCACTGTTCTACTTTTGGAACAAAAGTTTGTAATTTTTTTTAACAAATATTTTAGTTTTTGGTAAGTTTGTCACACTTCTGGCCTTTTACATGCTTCTTGCTTTTACACAAAACTGCCAGTTATGCTGCGAGCATCTGCATAGCAACATTGTTGGTCCTGTAGCAATTGCTGTTGATGGAAAAATGACTACAAGGGAAGGGTAAGTAAGTTTTAATACATTTGACAGTGGATAGCGATATTACTGTTCCTAAACATGATGTAAACATACAAAAATGATAGTGTGAGTTATTTGTTCATATCTGTTCTCAACAATGGGTTATAATGCATTATAGCTGAGTGTTCCATTTTTGGAACAGTGGGATTGAATGGGTACACTTGCATTTTAGGTTGACTGCCGATGAAATTATAGCATTATTGGAAGAGGATATTGATTGTTCTGATGCTGATTTGTACATAAATCCCCCTGATGACCCATGGCAGTCAGATGAAGATTAAGGTGACGAGTGTGAATGTGGCAACCAGCTAAGATCTGTTGCAGAAGCAAAACTTACAAAATATTGTGATGGGGAAATTGTTACCCAAGAGGTAAATATTATTACTATGAATTGAAGATTTTGATTTGGAAAAAGGCTTATTAGAATTTTCTATTTATCAGCAACTATAGAAATATTATTTATGGTTTATAGAACGTTGTTTTTTTATTATAGATAGGTCCTAGGGACACTAATAAGGCATCATGTTCAACTTCTGATGCTGCCCATATTGATAGTGTTCTCAGTCCAGAATGTTCTACATCAAATACTGTTCCTGTTACCGGCAGAAGAAAGAGGGCTGTCAGGAGATGGACTCAAATGATATAGATGAAGTGAGAATGAAGACATAGATACTTCCAGAATTTTTTACGCAAGAAATGTTACCAGTACAGCTATATGAATTGTTTTATGATGACATTATTGCGGACTTGCTAGCCAATTACACAGCAGGGAGACACAATGTGTCAAGTGCAGAAAAAAGAATATTACTGCCATATTTCTTCTGACAGTCAACCTAAAATGCAAGTGTACCCATTCAATCCCACTGTTCCAAAAATGGAACACTCAGCTATAATGCATTATAACCCATTGTTGAGAACAGATATGAACAAATAACTCACACTATCATTTTTGTATGTTTACATTTACCAACTGAAAGAGGATTTCCATGATGTAGCTGTGTCGAAAGCAATGTCAAGGGGAAGATTTGAAAGAATAATGAGATATATACATGCGTTTGATAACAACAGCTTATCCAAAGATGACAGATTTTCAGACAACTAAGATGTTGCCCATGCAATAAGTAAACAACAAAATAATGTAAGACATGTAACAGTCCTTTGCATGCAGATTGTTTTGTGAACTTTCATACCAACTAAGGTTGAAACTGAACTCACTAAAACTCAGTGTGATCTTGTTTATTCCTTATTTGGTTCTATAGTCACATTTTGTAAAATCTGTAAATGAGCCATATAAAATATGTAGGGAGAAAAATAAACGTGAATTATGCTGAAGCGATAGCTCCTTACTTAACAGCCATGTACAGCCGCCCTCTCAAAGAAGGATCTGTAACAAAAGATTGGAAAGTTGCACAGGTCACATCGATATTAAAGAAAGGCAGTAGGAGTAACCCATTAAACTACAGGCCTATTTCATTGACTTTAATTTGCAGCAGGGTTTTGGAACATATCCTGTATTCAAATATTATGAATTATCTCGAACAGAATGATCTATTAGCCCAAGGTCAACATGGATTTAGAAAATATCGTTCATGCGAAACACAACTAGCTCTTTATTCACAGGAGCTGATGTGTGCTATCGACAAGGGTTCGCAAATTGGTTCCGTATTCCTTGATTTCCAGAAGGCTTTTGACACCGTACCTCACAAAAGGCTTTTAATCAAATTGCGTGATTACGGTATATCGACCCAAATTTGCGACTGGATAGGGGATTTCCTCTCAGAGAGGACACAGTTCGTGGTAATCGATGGTAAGGCATCGACTAAAACAGAGGTGATATCGGGTGTTCCACAGGGTAGTGTTATTGGTCCTCTGCTGTTCTTTATTTACATAAACGATTTTGGGAAAATCTAAGTAGCTCTCTTAGGATTTTGCAGATGACGCCGTCATTTACCGTCTAGTAAAATCATCTGAAGATCTAAACCAATTGCAGAACGAATTGAATAAGATATCTGTATGGTGTAAGAATTGGCAATTGACTCTAAATAATGAGAAGTGTGAAGTCGTCCACATGAGTACGAAAAGAAATCCGTTAAACTTTGTTTACAAGATAAATCAATCAAATGTAAAGGCCGTAAACTCCACAAAATACCTACGAATTACAATTACTTCTGACTCAAATTGGAAAGAACACGTAGATAGTGTCGTGGGAAAGGCGAACCAGAGACTGCGTTTTATTGGCAGAACGCTTAAAAGATGCAACAGAACTATAAAGAAACTGCGTACACTACGCTTGTCCGTCCTTTTATGGAATATTGCTGCCCAGTGTGTGATCCTTATCAGGTGGGTTTGACGGAGGACATCGAAAGAGTCGAAAGAAGGGCAGCTCGTTTCGTATTGTCGCGATACACGGGAGACAGCGTTACGGAAATGATGCAGGATCTGGGATGGGAATCATTACAACAACGACGCTTATCGCTGCGGCGTGGGCTGCTTACGAAATTACAATCGCCAACATTCTTCTCCGAATGCGAAAATATATTGTTGACTCCCACTTACATAGGTAGTAATGATCATCAGAATAAAATACGAGAAATCAGAGCCCGAACGGAGAGATTCAGGTGTTCATTCTTCCGCGCGCTATTCTAGAATGGAATGGGAACTAAAATAGTATAACGGTGGTTCGATGAACCCTCTGCCAGTCACTTAAATGTGATTTGCAGAGTATCCCTTGTAAATGTAGTAGATGTAGATGTAAACGTGAAAAATTGACATTCGTATCTCACAGTATTACATGCACGGTACCTGTCCTCTCCCGAACGTCCATTTTTTTGTTCGCAATATATTGTTACAAACGTCAAAGTGGCATTTATGCTTTATCTTAACTTCAAATATAAGATTTAAAGAAGAATTCATAAAAGATTTGAATTGCAAACTTTCTTGGGAGCAAACGGTTAAGTATTGATTTTGCAAAGGTGGCTGTTTCGTCGACACCAGTTTCGATGCAGACTGATTCAACGTCACACGATTCTGACGGCAATATACAGTTGAAAGTATTTATCGTAACTGTCCATTACAGAGTGCGGCTCTACCGTCTTTTTTTCTGCCTTAAAACTAGTTTTGGATTTAGCCACTCTGAGTGGAGGCAACTGAACGCATAATTGTGCTCATTTCGCCAGTTAAGCTACAGTGATGTCGTTCCAAGCGACACGATGTAGCTCACACATTTTGAGCTATAATTATTAAATATTCCGCACTCCCCCACCACCCCGCCCCCACCACATACATACACACACACACACACACACACACACACACACACACACACATACACACAGCGCCACCTGCAACATACATTTATTTACAGCACGTAATACCATTTAGGTGACACTGTTCGTAAAGTGAATGGAATTGAGAGAAGTTGCCATTCGCTGTTCTCTCTTAATTGCTTTCGCAATTCGCTCCAGTGACGTCAATTTACAGTTTGATTAACATGGACAAACTATTGTACGGCACCGCTGGTGAATTTGAACGACGCGGGACCTGAAAGCAGTTGCTGATGCTGGCTGCGTGCAGTACCCATCTACGGTAACTGGCACGTATTTAAATGCAAATATCCGACGTTTATTCGATGGCTACTGTCATATTACGTAACGTTTATTGGTTTCTTTTGCCTGTTTTAATCAGTTCACCTAAGCACTAACTTTGAATTAACGAACTATTAATCCGATTTCATGAATATCTGCGTCATGAAATATTAGTTTCTGGGCTAATTTTGTTTTATATACTTTTTTGTGCGTTCCTGTGTTCCAGTGATGTTTTTAGACTAGCTTTCTTCTCTTTCTTGCAGTACAATCTAAGGGGATACGGAATCGCCTATCCCCGCAATGTTAAAATATGTCTACTATAGGGATCGTTTTCTCACAAACTACTGAAGTTAAGAGATATAAATTTCGTACTGTATGTGCAATGATGTGTTATAACAATACTAAAACAACAGTTTATTGCCAAAGTAATTTCTTAGAAAGATATTTTGCATTTAATTTAAAGGAAATATTTTGCCATCACTTTTTTACTAGACTATTACATCTAAGTCTTTTGTAAATCAAGTAATTAAAAAATCTTTTTTCGGTATGTAGAAGAAACCCATGTAACGAAGTCATAAAAATTTCAAACTTCTACGTTCACCAGTACCTGAAGAATTAAATGGAAACTTACGGGAAACGGAGAGAGAAGATTTAAAAAAAAACAAAAAAAAAACAAAAACAAAAAAAAACCTTATCCATAGTTAATACCGCATTCAGAGTTTTCATAATCATCTAAAAGTCTTCTTTTGGCACCCTCTACATCTGTCTTTCTGTTTTCACTAATGTTTTTACTGTTGTCCGCATGCCTCAGTCTGTGCTGATCTAAAGTCAACATAGTACTGTGCGGGAACCAACACCCAAACCCAACTTTTCAATGACCTGGCATTTAGTTATATCACCGAGAATGAGGTTGTCACAGCATCATACGCACCATAAAGTAGTGCGTTAATTCTGACAAACACTGCTTTTGGGAGACGATGCCATATCACACTATTACAGCAGTCGGGGTTCTGCGCTATTCCGTGAAGTCATTTCATCAGAAGACTTCTGTCAGCCATATCTCTGAAAATGGGGTTTATTTTTTCCTTGCTGGCTAATAGTTGACAGTGGTGGTGAATGTATTTCTCTCAAATTGTTAGTCCCCTATTGTATTTACACCACCTCTTTCCACCTTTTGAGTCACAAACCATGATTTGGATGCTCATCTGCGGATGCGGTGTGGAAATACAAAGCCCATATAGCTTCCTCATTTCTTCAAGATTGCCTGTTTTTGCCTGATTTCAAGGCCAAAGCTATTCGGAATGTTGTCTGTCATGGAATTAGTGAACCTTCTTTTGCCGTCCAAGGTTTTCCCATTATCTAGTTGTTTCCCTTTCATATAGCACACTGTTTACAAACAATCCCATTCAAAATTCCTTAAAAAATCCCGTCAAAAAGTCAAAGAGTAGCTTGATGAAACCAGAGAGATACATTTTCGGACTAATAGTGTATAAAGAGTCGCTGGAAAACGGGATATTTGAATTCATATCACATAAATGCACGACCAAAAGATTTATGGTTAACCATTAGAGACGTGTATAACTGAAGTGGAATGCCCGATCTCACAAAGTTATAGAAATAAAATAGTTATAACTCTAGTAGAGCTACGTATGATACTTCATTTTAAAGAGCAAACTTCGCGGAATATAACATACCCAATAAAACGACAATCGATTTTTTAACAAAAAATCCGATTCTGTATCCCAGCGTGTTTCTTATTTTATTTCGGACTCAAGTGCATCAGTTACACATGTTTTGACAGAGGAGGCGCAAGGCATAGACGACGTAGGCGACCGCTCCTAGGGGCCTCGCGCCTTCAACCATTAAAATCCGGGGATAAACCCCAGTGGCTAAAAAGCATCTGGTAATACTAACATACACCATTCGCTTTCTGAAGAATGTATTAAGAGTGAATGTAGTTTTATCTGGTGCAGTGTCCCCATATGGTTGAAACTTAGGTATGCAATGATAATAACGTCGAATGTCTGTAAAATCAATCTTTACTCCTTCGAGGACAATCTTTGGTGTGTGCTATCCCGCGTTTAAGCTTAATGAGTTTGATTGCGAGCCTCCGACAGGTGAGCAAGAGTAGTGTTGTGCAAACAGCCTAGGAATGTAGTCATAAATCGCGGCGTGAGCTTGAATCATTTCAATCTTTTTTATGTATGATAATGTTGTGAAATATTTGAATTTGAAAATGTTCTGAGATCATGAAAAATAAAGGTAAGGAGAGTCATCTTTTCATTGACTCGCTCGGTTAGCCGCGTGGTCTAACTCTTTCCGAGATGGTGAGGCGTACCGGCCCCGGTTCGAATCCGCCCGGCGGATTAACGAAGCGGGTCGGAGTGCCGGCCAGCCTGGATGTGGTTTTTAGGCAGTTTTCCACATTCCCGTAGGTGAATACCTGGCTGGTCCCCAAGTCCCGCCCCAGTTACGCGATTCGCAAACATTTCAGAACACTTTTACACATATCACACTATACACAGACATTTGGAGTACACATTTCCTACCGGGGGGGGGGGGATCAGGGGGTGGCGACAGGAAGGACATCCAGCCACCCTGTCAATATTAACACTCCAATTCCAATTAACAAAGCCGACCCTGCATGTGGGGGAAAAGGACTGACGAAGACGAAGAAGAAGAGTTATCTTTTCATTATTAGGCGCTTCGCTTAATTCTAGACCATCTGTAACAGATGGGTTTAATTATCGTCTTTTATATCCTTTCTTTAAAATGATTAAAAGTACAGTGCAGTAATTTAGTATGTGTTTACTGTACAAAAAAACGGGGTGGTGAGACAATTTCGATTTTTTATTTACTTTGTATAAAATACTAGCTGTTTCTTTTTTTTCCTTTTTTTTAATGACAGTAGAAGTAAATGAGTCTCTAGAAAGATTTGTGTAAGATATTCCCAAGTTGTAATCATTTTGTGCAATACTTTTCATGTTCTCCGTCTATTAAAAAAAGGGAAAAAAAGTGCCTAAGTTTAAACTTCAACCTCAGGTCTTTTTGTGTTAGTCATTCATCCCGAAACCAAATTAATTATTTGTTTTAAATACTACAGAGATGGACGAAATTAGTATTTGTGTGGAGAAGGAATTTTGTCTGTTGAATACTTCAGTAGGAACATCATTTACGCTGCTTCGAATAAAAATTAGTATTCAAACATGAGCTACATATAGATCTACACCTACTTAAATACTCTGCAGATCACATTTAAGTGCTTTTATAAGATTTCTCTTCCGTTTTTATCTGATGTAATTTCTCATTGTGTCGAATAATAGAACCTTTGTTGCGGGATAGACTGCTTCGTTCCGTGGCTCAAAGACAAAACTCCTCCACAGCCAAAAAACGTTATAGAAGCTTGTGCAAATATTATGACTGCTGAAGAAATTGCCAGTTTATTCCTGAGAAATCTAAAAGACGTTAGTCTGAGAAAATGTCTATAGTTTGTCCGCGACTGTGGTTATGTGGGCAATGCTCTAGCTCTCTATACAAGAGCCCGGCTTCGTTTTACCGGCCTGGAACTGTGTGTTATGTTGTCGATCATCATTTTATGATCGTCCAACGCAAGTGGCTTTCCGTAAAATGACTGCCCTTGGCGGCCGAAGCCGCCCCAGTAGGGACTTACAAGACTATTCTTATATTCAGTCATTACCAGTTATAGGAGATGTAAGACTACACGGCGTTAATTGTACGTAATCCTAATTCTAGCTTTCGACTAATGGCAGCAGAAATTTATCTACACAGGAGACTGCTCCCACATGAGCTCTGTCATAGACTACAGGAGTTCCCCATAATGATCATAAGAGGGTATAAGATGGGAATAATATACTGATGTGTTCCATACCCAACTTTAAACATTTATGTGTCTCAATTTTCGACATTCCAACTCATATAACGATTATGAGATACGATTGTACAATATTTGTATGTCATTGTTAAGAGCTAAAAAGTATCTCACGATTTCCAAAAACAAATTAATTACTATTTATTTTGTTAATTTTTAATGTATAACTGTCTTAAAGTACAATATTAGTAGTAGAATAAGTAAAGAGTCACCAGACCGTATATTCGATATCATACCCAAGCGAATGTTGCCTCATTAGTGAGGAAGTCAAACCATACGTCTTATTTATGATAACACTTCCAATTTTGTCTAACTTATCTCTTAATTCTATACATCGTACTTAATGTATAATGTAACCACACACCCCGTTATTGAAAATAAACACTTCTACGAATTATTATTTAAAGCATTTCTTCTTAAACGTTAATTCGCAATACTAGCTTCAAAATACAAACACTTATGTTATCAACTCTGTTTACGTCAAAGATACTCCTGTCAAAATTTGAAGTATTAATTAAATATTTAGTACCAAATATTTAATAACAAAAGTCAAATATTGTATGCCCAATTTTGGTAATTGAGTAGAGACTCGGGTGTTCGTTGTGTGAAGTATGTAGATGTGTGAAGTTAGCAGTGTGAGACTTTCGAATGGTTGCAGACAGCTATTGATTAAAGAGGTTAAAATTAATGTTTAATGTCAAGATGACCACCACTTAAATTTTTATGCGTGATCTTATCTGAAAAAATAAATACCAGCTTCTCAATTAATTCTGTTTCGTACAAAAGCTTCTATTAATTTAGCGGGAACACCGAAGTCTTTTAGAAGTATCATATTTTCTGAGACAGCGAAACAGTCGTTGCAACTTCGTGATCCAAGATAATTACTAAATTTTATTATTTATTATTCTGGATTTGTGGTTTCCACTGCTCAGTAATTTAACGGTGCGAGTTATGGACATAACATAACAGACAAAGTTGTTGAGAATTTTCTCCTCTACAAATACGTTTATTCAATTTTCGTCTCAGTTCAACGGTTAAGGCGTTGTTTGTAATTAAATTTCCTGCTGTCAAATGCCATCACTAACGGCCTATTTTTAGTGTTACTAAAAGGGAGGTTCTGGTCGCTGGCGCCCAACAATTACGTCCGTAAAATTTGGTGTCGTTTGGTTGATCGGGAATACGTTAAAGACAGACAGTGTCAAATCGCCGTTTATTCTGAAACATTGCGAGATAGAAACAAAAAATGTTGTAGAGATTTATCTCCTCTGCAAATTCGTTTATTCAATTTTAGTGTCAAATTAACTGTTAAGTCGTTATTTTGATTTAAGTTCCGAGCCGTCAAAAGGGAATGACAAAGGCTCACTTTTAATGTTACTACCGCAACCGAAAGTGGGCACTGGTACTTGTCCCTGCTCAGAGGAGAAAGAAAGGCGCCTAATTTCTGGGTAAAGTCCTACGAAGGCATCACGAACTAATTGTCCAAGTGGAATTGTAAATAACCTTCAGTGAAACAACGTTTTTAAAAATAGTGATTAAAAATGTATGTGTGCTGGAGTTTGATTGACTGTGTGATCTTTCTTACCTCGGTTATAGTTTCCGATTAGTAGTTCATGACTGTAATAATCTTCCTACAATATGAAACAAAGTGAGACTATAATTAAAAATTAAAAATCTTTTCACTGGATTGGAAATTCGAAACTGACCAAGCAATATGTAATACGAATGAAAGTCATCTAACTCGTTTCTCTGTGTATAGACCTCTATCAGATCGTGAAACAAGTTTGTCTGAATGAAAGGGATGTGGCTGACGTTAACCAAATTTTATTTCAAATGCGGGAAACATTTATAAGGTTTCTGGTATATCTGTGCACGATTAATTCTGCAATTGTATCACTGCTGTAGAACTACTGCAAAGCCGCAAAGCTGCAATTTTCTAACTACTAAATTCGTTATGTTTCAATGCGAATCAAAATTCATTTATATTGGTTCTCGTTGTAAAACAAGAACAAAATTAAATGGAGGAACAATCATGACTTGAATGGACTTAGAAGCGCGATGTTGATTTCATATGAATCTCCCTTTATTTTATTTTATTAGAAACGATAAAGAGTTATGTTAGATGAAGTTGAATTGCACGCTCAACATACTATTAATACAACAATGATATTCCAAATAACAAAGTATTCAAGAAATTTGACATGTGTATGTATATGTTTGTAGACTTAAGAGACCAAACTGCTTAGGTCATCATTTCCTTGACTTAAAAACTACATACTCGCAGGCGGCTATCAATTAACGCTTTGAAGTTTACTTATCTGTAAAAAACAAGAAAATACAAATGTAGTTTGGAATTAAATTAATATTGTATCTTCTGATTCATTTGTCTTCCAAATCATGACTGTTCCTTCATTTAAATATCATTTAAAGAAAAAATTGGACAGACTTGAACAAAGCAAATATTTCAGTAATTAGTAGATTCGCTATACACCACGACGAATCATTTAATTAATTCAATAGCAATGTCACAACTACGGAATCCAGTGCATATAGGTAGACTAATAAATTTTTTTAATGTATCTTGCTGTCAGAATAAATTTGTTACTGACCATAAAATTCGACCCGTTCATATCAGTGGTGTAAAATTTTGTTTCGCGATCAGGTTAATTTCTTTTCACATTAAAATAAGTCAGATGTACCCATTTATTTGTTGTTTTTTCAGATCATGTGCTGAAAACAGAAACATAATATAATTAAGCATAATTAATAGTGGTTCAATTTATTTTGTAAGATATCTTTCAAAATAGGTGTCCCCAGTAACTTAGATTGGGCTGCTTAGTGTCCGGAGCAGGGATATATGATGCATCAGAACTATACCCAATAAAACGCGACAAAGTATAGTGTGGTTCGACTACAATTTTACACAAATACTATGATGTGAAACAAATGGATCGACGAAAGCTGTGTACCGGTCCGGGACGCGAACCTGGATCTTTGCATTTCATATACAATGCTCTTTGCAGGCATGACTCAAGAAACTCTCTCAGTACCTACAACGCTATTCTGTAAATTTTCTGTACTACCATTCCTGGAAGTAATACTTTTACAGAGATTAGGAAACGCGTAGCGTTAGGATTAGGAAGATTCTTTCTGGCTACTAAAAATAGGAGACATAGTATCTCGTATAGGGAGACGCGCTATTCCTGGTTGACAAGGTTAGGTTGAGAGTTTACTCTCTAGAAGCGGATGCTACCTTGCGGAAGCAATGTGTTATCTCTTTCCTCCGCAGGATGTTTTGCCGATAGTCGCGACGATGTGAATGTTCTGGAATGGCATGGATAAGCTTAGGAACTGATGACTCCGCAGTTAAGTTCAATAAGCTTAACAAACATTTGAACATTTTAAAGCGAATGAAATTCCTGGGTGATCAAAAAGTCAGTATAAATTTGAAAACTTAATAAATCACGGAATAATGTAGATAGGTAAAAATTGACACTCATGCTTTTTTTATAAGGAAAAAAAAAAAAAAAAGAAAAAGAAACGATATATGGCGTTTCACCTGATCAGAAAAGCAATAATTAGCATAACAAATTAAGACAAAGCAAAGATGATGTTCTTTACAGGAAATGCTCAATATGTTGTTTTTTTTGTTTGTTGTTGTTCTAATAAAACCCCATGTCATTCCAATCATGTGTGTCAATATTTACCTCTCTATCTACATTATTCCGTGATTTATTAAGTTTTCAAATTTACACTGACTTTTTCATCACCCGGTAGAACTAAAAGAACAGAAATTATTATTATTATTATTATTATTATTTTTTTTTTTTTTTTTTTTTTTTTTTTTTTTTTTTTTTTTTGAAATGGTTGTCGCAAGGAACCTTTCTCGTTTAACGAGTAACTGCATGTTAATATCCATCTCATCATCACTCTCCATCTGTTTGTCCCCTTCCCCCCTCTACATCAAATTCCTCCGCATGCTCTGTCTCTTCTTAGAACTAGATCTAACCTGTACCTAACCTTAGTGTTATGTTCAAAATCTTGTATCTCCGAAATTTCTTGACGAAGAGAAATTTTAACAGTGTTCTGCTGGAATACGGAAAGTTTTATATACATAATTTTTCAGGGTATGTCATATATTAATTTATATGAATTTTATAATGTGCAAATGTTCATAAGAAAAATCGCTAAAGTAATATACATATAGGTTTTATACGATGTATTCAAGAAATATGTACCTAGAAATCTTCATGTATTGCGAAGCAACGTAGTATCAAAATTTAAAAGCAATCGGTCAAGAGATTAGAGGGTATAGAGATTAGTATAGAGATTACTGACAGCGGGGAGGGGGCGCTTTAAGGAGACGGAAAATTTTGGTCAACTACTAACTGTTAAAAAATATAAACAGCCAGGCCTGGTCTCAGTATTTTGCAAATCTCTTATCCGGGGCAGAACACCCAGATACTGGGAGAAGACACTGTTCATTGCTGTGCAAACCAAGAGCAAAAGATTAGATCCGTTAAATTACATAACAATATCCATGACATTCGTTTCCTACGAAATTTATCTCGAGACGGACAAGGTTCTGACTATAAATCAGAACGGACGTAGAAAGCATCGCACATGTGGAACTCTCATGATACCCTGCCAACCATGGATGAAGGGGGCAGGCCGATTTCATGTTAGTAGCTTATCGGAAAGCGTTTGGCACATTGACTCACTGCAGACCTTTAGTAAAGGTGTGACTCGAAGATACAGCAAAATAAAAATAAAAAAAAAATAATAAAAATAAATAAATAAATAAAAATACAAAAATCACTCTTGCTCCCGTGCAGATACCTCCTGACGCTCATTGAACTCTGAGAGGAATCAGATCGTTGCTGTTGGGGCTGAAGCCGCCCCCCTGCACCTACCAAATATTTTTAAATGTCATCATTTTTTATTGTTTTTATTTTTTTAAGAGGTCGGCACCGGTAATTTGAAATAGTACACATGTAATACATCACAACGTAACTATAATTTGCCAAGCACAAGTTAACGTAACAATGGGTCGCCAACGTGATGTCGCCACTGAGAACGTGTGCTGCTGTTACTGTGAGCGGTTTTAATGCCACCGGGACCAGCTGTGATGATGCCGCTGTTGCTACCGCTGTGCTCAAGTTAGGAGCCGATTGATCATATGCGGCGACCCACTGCTAAGCAGGTCAACTGCACCACAGAGTGGAGTCTTTTGAAGGCCGCCATAAACTACGAACAACAATAGTGTAATTTTAGTTCAGTTTTTCCCTGTAGAGTCTCATGTTAATTAAACAGTTATAGCATCGGCGAGCTTGTTATATTTCTGATAGCGAATGATAAGAACCCTTTCCCATAAATAAATTCAGTAGGCTTTATTTAAAAAAAAAAAAAAAAAAAAAAAAAAAAAAAAAAAAAAAAAAAAAAAAAAAAAAAAAAAAAAAAAAAGAGCTTCCTCTCCCCAGAACCAAGTCCTGGCTGCACCACGTTTTATGTCTCTACCTCGTAGTGGCAGCACTGCGTACTGGCGACTTGTGACTCAGACTTCCAGTTTCAGCACTACGTACTTAACGAGTTGCGACTCTGTCACCTAGCTGCAGCACCATCGCCACCCTCGCGGCTGCAAGACGCCCAGGACTTAACGTCGAGCTAATCGACAGCCGGCAGAGGCTCGTGTGTTGCGACTCTCGCATCCCGTGCGTCTTTTCCAGCCAGAGCCGGAGGCGGCGCCATATAGTGTCTCGTGTTAATTAAATGGCGTCTTATATTTCTGATAGCGAGTAATAAGAATCTTTTACCATTTATAAATTCAGTAGGCCAGAGGTGCCCACAGAGGGGGGGGAGGGAGGGGAGGGAGGGGTGGGGGGATGGGGGGGGGGACATGACGCAAACTGCGTCATTGAAATTTCTGGGGACGAGGGGGTGAAAATAAATGTTCAAATGTCTGTAAATCTATCGGACCAAACTGCGTGGTCATCAGTCCGTAGCTTACAAACTGCTTAAACCTAGGTAAACTAACCTAAGGACAAACACACACACCCATGCGCCACTGTGCATTAGTTCAAATGTTCAAATGTTTGTATAGTCTATGGGACTTAACTACGGGGTCATCAGTCCCTAAACTTACAAACTACTTATGAACTACTTACGAACTGGGACGGCACAAATATCCATGCCCGAGGGGGGATTCGAACCCCCGGCCGTAGTGGCCGTGCAGACCATGACTGGAGCGCCTCAGTCCCCTCGGCCACCGCGGCCGGCTGTGCATTAGTGATTTTACTGTTACGGTGAACAGTAATCGACGACTCAGCTGTTGACGCTGTAGTACAGAGGAAAGGTGTTCATTTGTAGAATGGCTCAACCGCTCAAGATGGAATAGACAAATATTCTAGCTCTGTGATGAAAGGCAGCCGCTTGCTCTAATGTATAAAAATGTACTTTAAGGCAGCTGAGTGGGAAAGTCGATTCTTTATTTTACTACTATTTTACGTTTTCACATATTTACTTGATTAATTTAATTCAACGAGTTTGCAGTGCACACAGTAATGGAGTTGTTAGAGAAACAGATATCGGGGCAACAGTGTTCTTTACCGGAACTACCTCCTCTGCGATTATTCTAAAAGGGAAAGCGCTGATCTGGGACCAGTAACGAAGTGTTGTCCCAGTCTTGGTGCTAGTCGCGTATGGTATCATCCCTTACACAATAAATATGTGAAAACAATCTATTACCTCGGTAATTCTCCCCTCCCCCCCCCCCTCTTTCCCTCCCAGTAACATGTCCGCACCTGTTGTGCCCTGCACCCCATCTGGTCCCACACACAGTTACCCAACAAACATATTGTAAAAAGTGTTCAAATAATGCACTCAGATCTTGTAAATTGTTGTGGAACTATTGGTTGCACATACAGAATTTTAGGTCTTACCGATTTAAATTAAAATCTAATTAACCAGGAACAGTGATGATACACAATCACTAGTACATCTTTTCAGTTTATGCTATATTTTCATTGATCATATCAGTGATGGTATATATGCACTAGGGAACATTTACCCTCCCTAAGCGTCCACTTCGACTATAACATATGTATCAATTTCAAATAAAAGAAAAATATAAAAAAAAACTCTATGTAACGATAACACGACTTATAGTGGCCTTTGAGGATAAAAGACGTGTCATATTTTAAGTTACAGCTCCAATTCACAACAGTGAAAACCTCATAAAATTTCGTGCGATAGTTTTTGCGTCTTTTTAAGTTATCTTCAATATTCCCTAAGTACAGACATCGGCCTGTTAAGGGGACCTGGACGTGAACGGCTTGCATTTTCATACTTGCTTTCAGTGCACTCGCATTGATTTACAATGCGCAAGAAGTTGCGACTTTGTACCAGCACTTAATGACATTAACTCAAGCTGTAACAGGAAATTTATTGAAATATCTGTTATAGTTTAAGAATCACAGTATTTTACCTAATAGATGTTTTAATAATGCACGTTCGTTTTCTGGGACCATTTTCTGGTGCATTTAGACTGTGGCAGGCTGCCGTCAACATTCATAGGAACGCATTATGAGTCTTGTTTTATAGTTTCGAGGATATCTGAGGAAATGAAAAACCCTTATTACACTTCATCTCTATTTTATCAAAAGATATCGTTAAAATTGTATACAAAATGACAAACATTTCTGACATGTATTAGGCGTAATACAAAGATACCCCGTTCTTTAATTGGGAGAAATGTGGTGAACCTAAAACCATTATGAAGATATATGTATCTAATGTTCTGAAAAATGTAGTTTCGAGAAAATAAGGAAAGAATATTCACAGTATTTTTGACACACCCTATGCCTCTTTCAGAACATTCCAGTGGTATAAACTTAATGGAGAGCTGCTTCTTTATGCTCTGCAGATTGTTTCAGGACTCTTTTCTTTGCTCTGGACCCTTTAGTGGGGGCTTCCGCAGCCCGTTCAGCTTCAACTAGTCGCTGGCGATCTATGGCAGTCAGAGCAGCTATCATATTATTTCCTCCGCGGCGGAGTGGCCGAGTGCATTGAGGATCTGTGCTCCGTTGCGCGAATCAGTTCCTCGTCGGGGATTTGAATCCTCCTTCGGGAATAGATGTTTAGGCTATCTTTAGTATAAGTTAGTTTGTAAGTTAAAAGCGGGCCACTGTACGAAAAAAATCTTAATTCTGGTAGGAGGTACCCAGATAAGAGTTTACTGTTATAAAAAAGCTTAATTTTAGCAGTAAAATTAGAAAAAGGTCCGGGTGAACTACCGGCTACTACCTGCTGCAAAAACCTTGTTCTCTGGCCCAAATTGAGAACTGACTTGTTTCAAATTACTCTAATAACAGGAAGTTAACGATACAGTGGCCAATATACGTAGCAGCTCACACGAAATTACACACAGGCATTAATAAACAAACCATCACAATTAAAGTTATTTCATACAGATGGCTAAAGACAAACATTTATGGCGCAACGGAACTTAAACATAAAAAATTGCATCTGAGCTTGTTCTCAGCACTGGTGAAAAACGATTTTAAATAAAAGGGGGAAGGTGCTCGAAAACTACAATCTATAGGCAAGTCAAAATTATACTGAACTTAACTTATTTATTCAGGTCGAACACAAGCAAAATGGGGAACCAATTTTGTTAATACAATGAAATGCATCCCATTTACATTATCTAATACTGACGATGCCCAGCGTTGATTTAACATAAATTACACAAAACTTAACGCTGCTGGGGGTAGGATTTACAAACAACACTCACTCGCTCACAAACACGCAATGCAACAACGAAACTCACCAAAATCAGCGTGCTGAAACGAGGCAGAAGCAGTCACCGCTATCGTAGGGGAAACTCAGCAAACCCGGAGGTACCACACGACACAATATACAATAAAACTGCGAATATGTCTCTGGTCTGTCGTGCCTGATTTGAGATGTTGCGTGAGTATAGCAAAGTTAAGTTGCGTTTAGATTAGACCGCGAGCAAACACGCTAACGACGACACATGGATACGTTACATGATCGCACTCCACTGAAGGTAAAGTGGCTAAAAATCGGATTAATTACACAAAATCACGGCGGACTCTTAAGTTGCAATCTGAGAGTAAACTATCGAGGCACTGGTTTTATGAGAAGTGGCGTGAATTCACGTGACTAGCTGCAAACGCCTGAGGTCGGAGTTCGGACCCACGTGGTTCCGAAACCGATAAAAATGTATAAATTCAATTTCCGAAAAATAAAGAAAATTAACTACGGCATTCAACCCCTAACACTGCGTACAATTTCATAAGGAAGCTACTTTGCGATTGGCAGCGTTCACAGAGACGGTAGAAGTCCAGTTTCAAAACCCGGAATAGTGAAGTAATTACAAAGTCGGAAAAATAAAAATGAAAACTACGGCATGCAACACTTAGAAATACATAAATTTCATAAGCAAGCTATTGAAAGAGGTTGTACAAGGCTCAGAGAGAATTACTGAGAAAGACTGAGTGCATACTACAAGTTCGGAGAAGAAACAGCAAAATTAAAATAGGCGGGGGGAGAAGTACGCGAAATTAGTGGAAATCAGAAGGATACACGCATAGTTACTTGCCTGATGGGCATGAAACAAACAATAATGGAAGCTGAAGGCTTTGTTCTAAGAACCAACGACGTGGAACACATATCATTCATGGAAGGAAACGATAAGAAAGATTTTGCATGCACTGTACAAAAATTAACATATCCTCTGTTAGAAAACGGGCCCCACAAAGCTAGAAAGAATTTACACAGAGTTCGTACACCGCCACATAATCACAAAATGTTTGAATATACCAGGCCGTTATAAAAGTACAACTAGTAACACATACACCGAGTTTATCTGTTGGAAATCACTGGACTGAAAAACTAGAACGCATTTCCTCGCACGATCGGAAAAAGAATGTTCCGAAAAATGAATCTAAGTTCAAGAGTCTAAGTTAAACATGCTAGACAACGAATCACTACCATCTCAGTGAACACAAGAGCAGAGCCAACTTTACCTCACCATGATCTGAGCACAAAGTGAAGACCGAGCGGCCACGGGGGCGCGAAGCTACCGGAAACTGGCAAAACCCATTAAAAACGAGGTGGTGGGGGAGAGACTTGCCCTGGTTAGGGTACGTCGACTGGTTTGTAACCAAAGGGTGTAGGAACCTCTTTGGTAGCGACTACCTATCGACTCTGAGCCAGAGAGAACCATGCAAAACGAGCTATTACTACCTGCATTCAGTCAGCCATTAGATTCTCACACATCCACTTAAAAGTAAAACAAGTACACATTCTCACAGGGACAGTGGCGTAGCGGAGAAGTCGTACTTATTGCAACATTCATAACTACAATAATAAATTATTAAAAGAACAACACATATTAACTAACATTTCAGAAATTAATATTTTAAAACATGAATTAAAAATGCTTTCCTCATGCCTTGAAAAGAGTGGGGCTCTAGTTTTAATAAAATGCTAATCCAGCAACATCAAATAAATTATAACTTTATAAAAAAATATATGGAAGACGACAGACGGTCGTCTTTCAATGTTTAGGCTTAACAAACATTTGAATTGATAAGAAACTTCCTGGCAGATTAAAATTGTGTGCCGGAACCGGGACTCGAACCTGGGACCTTTGCCTTTCGCGGGCAAATTGATATTGTTTCCTGGTTGGATGTCTAATTTGTCTATTTTTTTCAGGTAATTACAGCATCACTGAAATGCATAACAGAATCCACCACACCTATTTTGAGTACTGTCCATCCAACAAACACAGTTTCCGATACTAGTTGCCACACGCAGCTGTTTAAACTCTCATTTGGATTTTGTGTACGGCCACGTAGACAGTAATTTTTATATGCAGTTCTCTTGTATATTGTCTTTATTGTTTCCATGACTATGCCAGGCATGTATTACTTATGTTGAGGTTCTTTGCCTGAAGCATCCGCGTGGCCAGTGAGCAGACATTTGTTCAAGGAGCATTTAAGGCTATAATAACTATTTAAAAGTTAATAAACCATACATTTTTGGAAACGGGAGAAATTTGTCTTTCAGAAAGAGGCAACGATTTTTTTTTCTTTTTATTTTTTTTTTTTTTAAATTTTTTATTTTTCATTCATTTTAACTTCCAGGTCCCCTTAAAATTTTATTATATGTATATAGTTTCGTACTTACATATTTATTTTTATTTATTTATTTAATCGTGTCAGAAGCATCAAACTTTATACGTACATTAGACATCGGATAGATAGGTTTGTTAGGCTCTTCATAGATATTAGATGAACATGTATTTGTAGGGCTAAGACTTTTTCCGCTAAGCATGCCATGTCCAGAGAGTAATAAAATTTGTAAGCTAAAATGTAGGATAAATGTCATCTACGGTAGGTAATTGTAATGTTAGGAGATTTTTTAGAAAAAACTGGCCACGTCCAGAGCATTGGGAGTAGCCTTCATGAGCTCCTAGATTGTGCAGGTGCTTGGGCATAACTCGCACTGCATAAGGTGGGAAGGAAGGAAGGAATCTTAGAGTTTAACGTCCCGTCGACCGCTTGGTCATTAGAGACGGAGCTTACGCTCGGATTGTTTGGGTAAGGATGAGGGAAGGAAATCGGCCGTGCTCTTTGAAAGGAAGCATCCCGGCATCTGCCTGGAGTGATTTAGGGAAATCACGGAAAACCTAAATCTGGATGGCCGGAGGTGGATTTGAACAACCATCCTTCCGAATGCGGGTCCAGTGCGTTACCACTGCGCCACCGCGCTCGGTAAGTTGGGAAGTAGTCTGCTCTTGTCCGCAATCGCACAACACCGATTCATCTGATAGCCCCCATATATGCATGTTGCTCTTTGTTCTTGCAACTCCGGGACACGATTTGGCGGGATACGTTTTGGCGTCTCCCGGGCAACGGCTTCTCTTAAACCAGAAGCATCAACACAGTCATTAATATTATGATCATATAGCAAATAAAGCTGTACTACCGCACGAACCATTTCTGTTGCGTCCGCTGTACGCCCCGACAAGGATAGATTACCCCGCACCCCTTCGTGCCACGCCGCGCTGGACAGGTAACTGTCATAGAGAGCGTTGTGCGGCACCCTGGCTATAAGATCTCTGGCGGACGGCTTTTGTTTCGAGTTCCGCCTCGCCGCCGTTCGGCAGGCGCGACGAATATTATTTCTTTTATTTTTTTACAGCCGGCCGCCGGGTGCCGCGGTGGAGTGGAGGGGGGAGGGGGGGGGGGACCGGCTGTGTTTCTGCAAAACTGTTGCCCGGCCGTAGGAGTGCGCGGGCACATTAATTTTCATCTCTGGAGCGTCCATCACGGGCGATAAAAAGTGGTCCGGCGGCGCAGCGGTTGCAGCGCGACCGCGCCTAATGGAATACGACTAACGGTGAAATATGGCGGACCCTCTCTCTGGCGCACTCGCCGAAATACCTGCTCTCTGCGCCCACCGCGCCACGAGTGTCCGTCGCAGCGCGGGCGCCTGCCCTTAACGATCGCCGTAAAATTCCCAGTCATTTCAAGTGAGCTATTAATACGAGCTGTGGTGGCCGGCGCGTCAAAGACAAATAGCCACAGCGAGATCCCCCCCCCCCCTCCAACCCTCCTGGTACCCTGGCGAATGATATAGGGCAGCCTCGCTTTGGTGGGACCGCTGTACAGTTCGTGACTTCCACTTCATCGTGCAGACACCGTAACTGCACTCGCGCCCATATTCGGTTCGTTTTCACATACGACGCAAGCACTGTCGGAAAGTGGTCGACTCTTCATGCTGCTTTTTAGTTAACTCTATTAATTTCTAGGATTAAATATCCTGATTTTTATATATTGACAGTATGATGTTTACTTGGTTCTTAAGTAATTACAGTTCATTTTACCACTTCCACAGAAGATACTTAGCTTTTCAATATTACGATGTATGTGGGTTCTGCTCGCTGCAAAATTATTCTCCTGGGGCGTCGTGGTAGAAATAAATATTCATAGGTACAATTTTTCAATCAAACTGCTTCTCCACCAAAACATTACATTTCATAACGTACACAATGCAACATAACGACACAGACTGTCATAGATTCCAAAGCACATAAAGATCGCCAAAACTCGAACTCTTCCACACAAGGCGGTGAGGCAAATATATAACATCGACAATAATGACATGCATTATGCATTGTTCATAACAATTGAATATACTAATTTACAATTAACGAACACAACAGTAAAACATTTCATGTACACAAAAATAATCGCAATATAAAATGAAAACTATACATACAATAATTTTAGATGGCACATATCTTTTTAAGTCGAAATCTCTAAACTTTTTGTTTGACAACAAAGTGCGATGTTAAATGTCAATTAATTAGTTAATGAGTACATCATACATGTTCCTAACATATATTGAACTATCAAATATATTGGCAATTCAGAAACTAGGTTTAAAATCTCACGTCAGTCCATATATACAAAGAAATACAATGTTCAACTCTTGAATATTACATTAATTAACACAATTGGCTGGTCTACACAACTTGTTTATGAGCCTAAGATATATACAATACTATTTATTTTCATTTCTTTTTGTTTTTCACAAAAGTTTTTACAGTTCGTCTGTTTAAGTCTTTAAATAACATTCAATGACGAAACTATTGTTTATAGGACTGTCTGGAAAGAAAATATATGAATCTCTTAATTAATTAATTCTATCACTTGCTAACTAGTCACAGCATCACCGAGACACTG
This sequence comes from Locusta migratoria, assembly GCA_026315105.1. Classification (NCBI taxonomy): domain Eukaryota; kingdom Metazoa; phylum Arthropoda; class Insecta; order Orthoptera; family Acrididae; genus Locusta; species Locusta migratoria. The sequence continues at coordinate 187,363,265 of CM048745.1, forward strand.
TCCTACACTGATTCCTACGCTGGCTATTTCGTTTTTAACTAACTTCACACGCAACACGTATCACTATTGAACCACACGATTCCGGGTCCGACACAGACGGTATCGTACGATAACAGTGAAATGAGAGGACCACGCAAACGGTATCGTACAATAACATTGAAATGAGAGGGCCAGCACTATCATCACAACAGCAACTGGGATAACAAGGAGACCACATGGGTGTCGGATTTTAGAATTTTTTGAGATTTGGTGTACGTGAAGTTCATAACTCAAGTAAGAATCACCGAGAGCCATTCAACGCAACTCTCAAAAATTCTCGAGAAAATCGTCTTTGAAGTTTTGCTAGTAATAGTAACTATCAGTAGTTAAATTGCTTGCAGCATCTAACGGCATAGCTCATAGCCTTCTGGCCTTAGAACCTTAGAATCGGTGTTTCGAATTCTGTCGTAACTAATTTTTTTTTCCCCGTAGTTTTCGAATACTTACACAATTTAAATATCTAATGGCAATTTTTACGAAAAGTTGTACACATTTTTGTGTATTCGTAATTTTCTAGATTTATAGGAGGTTGTCAATAACGATGGTTAAAAAAAATTTCAATTTTACAGTATTGGCTTTACTATTAGTTGACGATGGTGGTCTTTGATTGTTCAGTTTGTGAAGACCTACGACACTGTTTTTGGAAAGTCATCTCCATAGCTAGTATTGGCTTTACAAGCAGCTAACCTACTCAACCATCGTTTTAGGTGACGACAAGGTTTTCAGCTCGTCTACATATACAAAAACAAAAACTGACACAGCACGTGGAGTTAGAGATACCAAATGTTTTATATAAGTGAATTCGAAAACAAAACAAAACAAAACAAAACAAAACAAAAATCTGCCCCAGTGGGATTCGAACCACCTACTCAATGGTTGCGAGGCCAGAACGCTACCATCTGACAGATGCTTCAACTATTTTAATTATAGTACTTACGTGTCTTTTGTAAAACTTCAAAGTCGATTTTCTCGAGAATTTTTTAGAGTTGCGTCGAATACCTTTGGCTGATTGTTATTCAAGTTCCGAACTTCCACGTACCATAAATATAAAGAAATTCTAAAATCCGATACTCATGTGGTCTCCTTGTAAGTGAGGGCATTGCACTTATACTATTATTACTATTGTTAATAATAAATGATAAACAAATATTATTAAATGTGATTGAATGAAAATTTGTTATCAATGAAATGTTGTAATATGCACAATTAAATAAAATTAATATTAATACTGAAATGAGTTTTTAGGTCGGATTAGTATTTTAGTCTCTTCAAACTTGAATGTCACTCATCTTAAAGGTATATTCCTCTCAGGGCGCGGCGATCGGGGATTTTAAGGCCGATGTTGCATAACACTTCCGTGGATAAAATTCTGACACTGATTAAGTTTTAAAGAACTGTATTTGCTACACTTTAAGTGGCTTTTATACAGACTTCATTCAAATTGAGCGTCTTTTTCAATTATTTCAAGACATACGAATGTAACATGTCAAAGTTATTTAATATACATTGTGCAAGTAATCTGTGTTTAAATTCTTGATATCTATGCACTGGAATTAAGAAATCAGACTGAGATGTATTACTATTTATGAAAATATAAACGGTTATTTTGCAAAAATCGAAAGGATAAATTTTAACGTCCCTACACTTCTTCTTATTCGCTGCTTTCTACGCCATGTAACGTCACACGCTACAGGTGAATTTCAACTGAAAATATGGACTGCAAGTTAGTTTGGGCGTACCTGTTTCCGAGGAAGGTGAGGCTTTTTTCATATGTTATTTTTATTTATCTACTTATTTTTACTGACTGATTTTATTTTGTACTAGCTTACGCGGAAATATTTTGCAATAGGGTATTTGAATGTTTTCTGAAAGTCTTCTTAAATGGTTAATCATGTCATCTAATGCTTATAAAATCTTTTTCTAACTCACGAATTTCAATACTCTAAAGAGAAAAATGAAAATGAAGTTGACATATTCTGAAATCCCGCTAAAACGTTTCATCTTAGTCTTCAACACGCATGAAACTGCTCCTGATGTCGAAAATTAACTATCAGTAAAATATTGTCTGGGCATTCACATTTCGGAAAATAGTATACAAATATATTTTCAGAAATCCAGAACTTTTTTATTTAATATTCCAAATTATGAAAAATGCTTAAAATGTAGATGAAAGTCGCTCGTAGATATCACGATGTGATAATGATCACTTTATGCACTAATTTCTGTGTCAATATTGTTTGGGCATTCACGTTTAGGAAAACAGTCTACAAATATTGCGTAGCACTGCACTGTACAAATAAATCTATAAAGACTCCAAGCAATTCAAAACGAGTAAAATGTTGCTGAAAATCGCTCGTAGAGATCCCAATGAGTTGCGGTCGCTTCGTTTGTTTGTTTGTATCAGAATAATTTTGATTTAAATAAACAATCCATATGATAGTTAATATTCTATAAGTTCTTTATTGAGTGTTATTCTCTTCACACTCACGTTTCCAAACTTATTATTTGGCACAAAATAGTTCAAAAAAGTACTTTTTCGAAAAAAATAAAAATATGTAGTTTTTTTTTTTTAGATATTACAATTAAAGAAAAGCCTTCTACAAAATTGGCTAGAGTTGCTCAGGGGATCGACGTAATGATTTTTGATCTGTTTTCTTCGTGACAAGTTGTAATATCATGCTATTAAATTTTTTTAAAATATATTTAATATAATTATCAAAGAACGACTTTGGAAAACGTGCACTTTTTGGGCCTGTTTTCTTCTGCTGACTATTTCTGTTTTATGTTATGAATGAAACTGTTATAGAAATAGATTACCGGCATTTTGTTAGAGATTTTAAAATAAATAATGTTGCTCTACGACCTTCTGAAGTCGAGATAAATATTTTTCCTAGAAAAATTCTAGAGGACGTAATTAATATTATTTATAGCTATGTGCTTCATGGAGCTTAATACTGAATACTTATACTAGTAAGAAAAAAATACTTGGATATTTTGCTTTTTTTACTAGTATTACTAAACAACTGGTAAAGTGAAGCGTGCAAGCGCGTAGTGCCTTGTGCTAGAGTGGGTGAGCGGCCATTGGGAAAGGGGAATAGTGGAGGGGGCGCGGCAGAGTGAAGCATGTTTCTCCTGAGAACGTTCTAAACAGCCCGCACTTGCAAAATCTCTGATATATTTTTGGAAACATTTCTCTATTTCCTTCGGAAACAGCAACCTTCAATATTTTAATTTTTGGCCTGCATAATGCAGTAACAGCGTCACAAAAACACATTTCGCCTTCAAAACATGAGATAGTTTTTTTTTTTTTTATCTTGTGTATGTGCTTAAGAGTACGTAGAATCCAATTTTTCGACCTTCAAAACCCTCGGGACGTCTTTGATGTTGCGTGTCTGACGCCCAGTATCAACACTTCTTTTTCTTTATTGGATTTTATGCCCATTATGGGCAGGCCAGCAACAGCTTTGTGTGGAGCTGTACAGCCAACAACGTTTACAAACTTAGGAAAGCAGAATATGACAAATAAAAAAATGGAGTTAGAGAAAAACTTTATAGTAATACAAGATATGAAGTTTATGAAAGCACTTTAAAATGACCGACAAGATCCATTTAAAATAGCCGAACCTGGGATCTACAAGTTCCACCGTTCTTTACACCTACAAATGTTTCATTTGCCCCATCCCTTGCGTACTACATCACATTCCGCCTGGAAATCCACCCCTGTCCTACAAATTCCTGGAGATCCTGGAGCGCCATGCTCTCTGCATCGTCTTCCGCATCCCCCATTACCTCCCTCCCCCACGTGGATTCTCTTTCCTTCGCCCCACCTCATCCTCTTCATTGAACACCTCCACCACTATTACCTCTTCCGCCACTTAAAGCCTCCCAATGTTCTAGCCTATCCCCTCCTCTCCCAGTCTGCTGCTGCACCTCCATCACTCCCCCCCCCCCCCCCCCCCCCCGCCCTTCACCAGTCCACCCTACAGATCGTTTCTCGTGGTAATTTCCGCATCCCCTCGCCTCGCGGATGATATCCCCCGGCCCGAACTTTACCCCTCCTGCTGTGATCCTCTGAAGTCCCTGTCCATCCCTCCCTACCCCCCTTCTTGTCACCTTGCTCCCCGTGGCAACCCCTTGGTCCCTCCCCTCGCCACCTTGTACATCCTACTACCCAGTACCTCCCTCCCCTGGCCCTGTGGCCTCTCCCACCCCTGACCACTGTCAAACATCTTTATACTGTGAAACATAAAAATTGTTAATGAAACTTAGCAAAGAAGAACTGCAGTCAATATTAATAAACTTCAGAGAAACTTTAGAATAAACTCATGTAAAAAAAAATACCGACAGTTTTCTGAATGTCTTCTTATTGTTGATTGCTTCATCACATCTCAGGGTCATTATGTGGTTCACTTTAAGGCCTAAGTAATGAGCTAAGACGAAACGTTTCACTCTTGAGAAAGATTTGTATTTTTCTAAACAAACATTTACATCACAACTGAAAGTTTACAAAAAAAAAACCGAGACAGCTCATCACTTCTACCTGCTCGAGAAGACAAGACAAGACTGACTGCTAATTAACAAGCAAAGATACTGCTCTTCCACTTTTTTTCTTTTAGTTCCACAGATGAATTTTTTTCACAACATTAATTAATAATTGTCTATTATTATTATTATTAATTTTTTCTCTCTCTTTTTTAATAATAATAGAAAATGAAATTAAATGAAATTAAAATAGAAATTCGCTTCTTACTGTTCTGATAACCCAATACTCCATTCCACACCACCCTTAACACTCGTCTCCCTCCCCCCCCCCCCCTCTCACCACTCATCATCTCCAGTGTTTGTGAGTGCTTTGTCGAATGTGGTGTTTTTTAGTTTGTTGTTTTTTAATTTAACGAATAGTAAACGGCGAGCCCGCAGCCGATGCCTGGTCTTTCTTTTAGATGTCCATATAGTGCAGTGCCTATGTCATTCTTTTCTCTTCAATGTTGCAGTGTTCATACTTAAGAGACTACTGAATTTTCTCCTTATTAAATTAATTATTATTTCTTCAACATTGATGGCATGAAAGTTTTAATAATCTTTTGATTCTTGTCACCGTTCCATTATTTTTGTGCACTTCATAATTGTTGTCCTTTATCACTTGGTTGAAGAGTGCTTGCGTGAGCTGAGAGACCGCCCCTGTTGGGGGAATTGAAATTTAGACAAAAAAAGAAGCGTTTAATAGTCACATTGCATGTATAAAATGAGTTACAGTGTGTGGTGTCGCACAAGTATAAAGTGCGCGCCACCTACTTTCGCCGCGCGCTGCCATGCGCGCACGGCGCGGCGTTCTTATGTCAGCCACGAGCGCCCTCTACTACAACTCCGTTCGTGGCCACCACTGAACGACATCGTTCACTTTGGACTCAGATAAGAACCAGTTAACACTTCGGAATCAGATAGGCACCAGTGACGACTTGGCTATCGGATAGGCACTAGGCAGGCCTCAACTATGTATCAGCATTCTGCAGTACTGATCTATGTAAAAGTTAAGTATTGTATAAATTCTGTTCAATATATATCTCGTTCTAATTTACTGTAGTGTTTCTGGTTTCTGCTCTTCCACTGGCGTGCATTCTTTATTCCTGTGTCGGTACTTTTCTACTCGGCCACCGACACCTACGACGGAGACGAGACACAAAAGCGGCGACGAGGCTGGGACACAAAACAGCGTAAAATTTTAAAGTTCATCGACGAAAGCAAAAAACACTTTAAACGTGTCCATAAAAAAATTTTGTAAGAAAATGTCTAATATTGTGCCTCCTGTTTTGTGTCGAGTAACTTGCTTGCAAGGAAATGTATAATATTGCTTCTACTGTGTTTATCGATATGTGTACTTAAGTCTGTGAAGTTTCATCTTTGGCAAAGATTATGTGCCGCATAGCATTGTAGCTCGCGCAGAGAGTGAGTGGGACGTGTGGTTTTGCTCGCCTATAGAGCGGTTGAGTTGTGTGTATGGCTCCGATGTACTGCAGAGGCTACTGTGTCAGCAAGTTGATTTGATTATACTTGGAATATACATTATACTTTTTTACTACTATGAAAACATTGTACCACCGCTGGAATGAAGGTAATTGCATTTCATGTTATTATGAAAAGTTTGTATTATGTAGGTAATCTAATGGTGATTATTAATAATAAGTAACAAAGTTGACCTTTCTTTCCTGTTTCATTTACGTAGTTAGAAGATTAACCTACTTCCTTTATTTGATAATTAGTTATTTGTGGATTTAAAGTACAGGATTGATTATAGTAATCTTGTTGAACAAATTTCGTTATTGGTGCCGTAGTAAATGATAGTTATCCAACACTGCAGTTAATTGACAATGATACTGAATTTTGATAATCAGGTACTGATCTGCAAAAAAATTCTCGCAGTCAAACATTAAGCAAATGGTTTGTGTTTTTAATATCTTTCTCGCAGTCAAACTTTTTGAGTATAGTCAGTGTGTGTTTCATGCAGGTTATTTGTCACAGTTGTTTTTGTTAAAAGATCCGTTGCGCACATAATCAGTTTAATGCACTGTTTCTTATTTAATAGTATATACATCAATATCAGGGCCATAATTAAACCAAATTAATGTCTTAATGAACAATTTCTTGTCTGATTTAACAATAGGTTCATCATCAAACTACACGTACACAGCTTTTACACTGGGGGGTTAACGATAAAAAACGCGGCAACGGTTGTGCTGCAGTGATTGGTGGGCGCAACTATTTAAAAGCGTGGAACACTGAGGCACTATGAAGACGCACAGACACACTGGCTAAAACTCACTACCACTGACACAGGAGGGTCTGGGGAAGGAAAAGGGAGGAGGGGGGCAGGAAGTGGGTAGAGAGAGGAGTATCGGCACCATGTCCAAAAATTCAAATGTTTATAAAATTATGGTACATAACTGCAGTGGTTATCGGTCCTACAATTACAAACTATTTATAATAACTTCTCGTAAGAACAACGCAGACACCCATGCCCGAGAGAGGACTCGAACCTCCGATGTGTAACGGCCGCGCGCTTCGTAGCAAGGTGCCTCAGTCTGCACTGCTATTCCACTTCGGCTCAGCATTATGTACTTGTAACTAGGACATCTAGTGGTCCACTACATACTGTGAGTTTGACATAGGTGGCAGCACTATGTACTTGTGAATTCAGTGGCGCAGCCACCGGAGGGGAGGGGGGGAGAGCTATTGGGGCTAAAGACCTCCCCTGGAACCTCCCGAAGATTTTTTTAATTTATTTTTTATTGTTTTTATTTTTTAAGAGGCCTGCACTAAAAATTTGAAGTAGTACATACGTAACTACAATTTTCTAAGCACAAGTGGACTTGATAAAGGGTCGCCAACGTGATGCTGGCACTGAGAACGTGTGCCGCTGTTACTGTGAGCGGTTTTAATTCCGCCGGGATTAGCTTTGATGCTGCCGCTATTGTTACTCCTATGTTGAAGTTACGAATCGATTGTTCATATTCGGCGACGCTGCCGCTGCCAAAAACTACGACCAACAATAGTGTTATTTTAGTTCGTTTTTTTACACATAGAGTCTCATGTTAACTAAGCAGTTATAACATACGCGTGATTCTTAATTTCTGATAGCGAATGATAAGAATCCTTACCATTAATAAATTGATTAGGCATATATATATATATATATATATATATATATATATATATATATATATATATATATATATATATAATGAGCTCCTCCCTCCAGAACCAAGTCATGGCTGCGCCCCTTGTTACGTCTCTACCATGCTCTACCATGTAGTGGCAGCACTGCGTAGTGGCATCGCCCGCTAGTATACTCCCAAGCCTTCGCACTTCGCTCGGTTCGCGTGTTTTGGAGCGTACATCAAGAAATTACCGCCTTGGCCGCTGCGGCGCTAGTAGCGCACACTAAGCCGCAGCTTCACGAACCTTGTAATCAACAGTAGCAACTAAGTAAGCAGTGCAATTTCTTGTCGTTTGACAGTCTAGACTAGCAAGAGTATACTGAGGTATAATAAGGGAATTACGGTGTACTGATTCCGTAATAAGAAGGTATGTAATCGTAGTAGATTGTTATTGAAAATAGCATCACAGGGTTTGCAATAATCCGATCTTCATGTTTCATCCGCGCTCTCTAATTATCTATCATATCGGTATATCTGGTCTGATTAGTTACTTTTTATGGTCTTACCATATGTTACTTTAACACAGTAACGTCTCGTTATAGGTTTTCGAAAAAGTTCAGATGTATGTAAATCTATCGGAATCAACTGCGTCGTTATTAATCCGTAGCTTACAAACTACTTAAAGTAAGATGAACTAACCTAAGGATAGCACAAACACCCATGCCCGCGGGGGGACTAACCACCGACGGCGAACGGTCGCGCGCACGGCAATGCCCCATTGCGCACGGCTAATCCGCCGCGCCTGACAGGTTTTAATTTGTCAATAGTAGTGGTGTATTGCTGTGTGCCTTTCTGCATAAGCCGAAGTGGTAAAGCGAAAGGAGTTTCATTTCACGAATTTCCCAGCCAAAGTGATGTCAGACAACAGTGGCTGTTCGCAATATCAAGAGCAGATTTTACGCACAATTTCAACTCTAGATCGGGTGTGGTATGTAGCCTTCATTTCCGAGAGGCTGATTGTCGGCCTGGATTAAAAATTCAGAAATTGCGGGATGCTTCCGTTCTCTCTTCTACCTTCTTATCCAGCTTAAAAAGTTGTACAAACAAAAGGACGTAGAACTATTAAAAAACATACAGTGAATATCACAGACAAAAAAATTATGAATACACTGAGGAAACCCATGATCAGAGCATTAATTCCAATGTCCCATTGCTCGAAAATCATGGCAGTAATTGTTGTCGATCTTCCATTCCCATCCAGTGTGATATTTTACAAGATAAAAATGTTCAAATGTTTGTTAAGCTTATGGGACTTAACTACGGGGTCATCAGTCCCTAAACTTACAAACTACTTATCATCTACCTTATACTAAAGAGGGCACAAATATCCATGCCCGAGGGGGGATTCGAACCGCCGACCGTAGTGGCCGTGCAGACCGTGACTGAAGCGCCTCAGTCCCCTCGGCCACCGCGGCCGGCTTAGAAGATAAGCTGATAAAAATAGAGCAAAATAAATTGCGTGTCAAATTGTGAAGGTCTAGAGTTAAACTTTTACATCTTAAAAATAAACTTAATGAAGTCACTCATGAGCTGCCAAATTTGTCAGCACTCTAGCTTTACAATATTAACTTGTTCAGTTGTCCATGTGTTGAACACTGCGAAGGTTTTACAGTGCCCAAGTGAAATGTCAGAACAAGGGAAAAAAATTAGGCGAAGTAATAAGGAAAACAATTATATCAGTCGTTCAAATGATCAAATATTTGTAAATGTATCGGACAAAACTGAGTGGTCATCAGTCCGTAGCTTACAAACTACTTAAACTAAGGTAAACTAACCCAAGGACAACACACACACCTATGCCCCAGGGAGGACTCGAACCTCCGCGGCGAGGCGCCTTAGACCGCTCGGCTACTCCACCGCGACATATCAGACGTGCTAAAAAAACATTGGAGCAGAAGTGACTGAACGTTTTGTATGGGCGAAGTATTTAAAACAGTAAGCCCATAAACAGAAAAATAATGCGAATGGAACAAATGTCTTGCATGCGTATAGCGGCGGAGGGCAAGACTGCAAGACTAGAAGTTGGAACATTATGGGGTAAGGGAAGTAGGTCTCAATAAGCACGTAATTAGTGAGGCTGAACATTTCAAGTTCTTAGGCGTTAAGATATATAGTAAGCGATCATGAAAAGCCCATGTTTAGGATCGTGTTCAAAAATTTCACGTTGCATTTTTTACCATTGGAACCGTTTCTGAAATATGGTGTTATTTTTTGGGATGATTCAAGAAAGGGTATTTATTGCGCAGAAACAGACGGTTCAAGCGATATCTGGAGTAAGCTCGCGTACCTCTTGTCGACCTTTATTTAGGAGCTTGGGAATTCTGACACTGGGTTTTCAATACATTTTTTTAAAATGTCGTTTGTTGTTAAAAGTATTTGATTATTCCCAAGAGTTATCAGCTTTCACTCAGTTAATAGTAGACATAAATCGAATTTGCCTTTGGATCACACCTCCTTGACCCTTGTGGAGAAAGGTTCGCAGTATTCTGCCTTATCTATTTTTTATAAACTGCCACAAAAATTCAAAATGCTTGGTAGTAATCCTCGCACTTTCAGAGCTAACCTGCAGTGGCGAATGTGAGTACTTCCTGACTTTCGGCGATTTTCGCGGAGTGGGGAGGCTGGCAGTATACTCAGACATCTAGTTTCAGCACTACGTAGGCCTACTTAACGAGTTGCGACTATAAAACTTAGCTGCAACACCATCGCCACCATCACGGCCGCAGGACGCTCAGGACTTAACGTCGAGCTAATTGACAGCCGGCAGAGCCTGGTGAGCCGTGACTCTCGCGTGAGTCGCCACTCGTCTCGCGCGAGAGCGCAGGTGGCGGGACTGCCGCTCAGCTCAGCTCAGCTGACGCCTTCACTCGCCTTCGGGAAGCTGGCTGCGCCCCGGCCGCCTGGCGAGAGCCACGTGCGCCGTTTCCATCCACAGCCGGGGTCGGCGCCATTAACGGCGCCGGCATTAAGCATTCACGAGCGGCGGCGGCGGCGGCGGCGCCTGCGTCCCGCGAGACGGCCACTTCCTGCCGCCGCCGCGCCGCCCCTTCCTGTCTGTCACGCCACATCGCCAACAACAACAGCACCAGCCAGACGCCTTCTTCCCACCTCGTACGTCTGCCGCCGCCGCCGCCTACGCATCTGTCTTTTGGAAGGCGCTCCACGGCTCTCAAGTAAATTACACCTCGCGTGCTCCCGGAGGACGGCGTTATCTTCAGCCTCGTTAAGGGTACTGAAGTGTCGCATAAACTGGCATAGGCATGCGTGTGCATTTTTAACTTGTCAATCCAGCTCTCGCAGAATTACGTGAACAGGTCGAGCAGGCGTGGGATAATGTATCCAAAACAGTGTTGCCAGACGTAGGGAATTTTCTCTACACGTAGGTAATTTTAAGCATTAAAATCATGTAGGGAATTTTCAACCAAAAGTCCCCAACGCGTAGGTACGTTCGCGACCTATGGCGCATATTTTAGTTCGCGACCTATCGCACATCTTTTAGTTGGCGAACCATCACGCATATTTTAGTTCGCGACCTATCGCGCATATTTTAGTTCGCGATCTATCGCGCATCTTTTAGTTCGCGACCTATCGCGCATCTTTTAGTTCACGGACTATCGCGAATCTTTTAGTTCGCGACCTATCGTCCATATTTTAGTTCTAGTTCGCGACGTATCGCGCATCTTTTAGTTCGCGGCCGGTAGCTCTCCTTTTAGTTCGCAGCTCGGCCACGAAGTAGGTCGCTCTTTTTAGTTCGTCCGCTCGTTTTGGCTTTTGCTACCGCTACTAAAACTACAGCTGAGCTGCATCAGAGCTCGAAATGACGGAATTAGTCGATTCTGCGCGCTCTTGCGTCCTCTCGCTGTTCCCCGTCAAAAAATTTTACAATCGCCGATACATGCTTAGCGGGTAATGTTGAATGTTGGCAACAGAACAGTTGTCAGCGCGCGTATGAAGCCGACCAATAATGGCAAAGTTTGAAGTAGGCAATGATATTTTAGACGGCATAGTTGTTTTCTGTTCATACTAAACAATATTAATTTGAAAACTTAGTTTCAGACACATAAAAATTGATGCGAAGTATGATGATTTCAATGTATATCAGTGGAATGGAGAGTCGATTTGGAAATAGTGTTAGAATATGTCAGCACAAGGAAAATTCATTGTTTCCATGAACGAAAGACATTTTATTACCTTTACTAGACTTTTTACTTTTCTTTAGGACGATTTACTGGTTACTACTTGTAAATGAGAATATGCTGACAAGAAAACGCTAAAACATTTGCGACAGCTAACGTTATAATGAACAAAGCGCTAGATATTCGTTGTCAACATAGAATTACTCTTTCAAAATTGAATCATGTAGGGTGACGGACTTCCTTTTTTTGTGCTAACTGTGAACTAAATACTTACTGCTGTTCCTACTCTATGGTTGATAGTGTCTCGATGTATCATTGTGCGGTCAATAAATCAGTTAACCTCGTGTAACAGTGCACTCGGAATTAGCGGCATATTTGTGGAAACCTATTAATGCTGTTCCTCTCTATGGTTTACAGGTTCTTGATGTACCCTCATCCGATCTATAAATCAGCAATCCTCTTGTAACAGAGCGCTTGGAATTCGCGGCATAATCTACACTTGTCTCCATCAATCAGTAACGATCAGTCACTGGAAAAACATATCTAGCAATTGAAGCATGATGCTAAATATTTATTTTAAAGTTTTTCAAAATTGTAACATGTCACATTAATCTGCTGGCCGGACTCATGAATTCAGCCCCTCTCAGACCCAAATCTGAACCTGATGTAGGGGCATTAATGAGGTGGTAGGGAGAAAGTAGGGAAAACGTAGGTACATTTTCGTGAGACTGTAGGTATTTTCTCTCTGCCATCTGGCAACACTGATCCAAAGACAGAATTCGCCATCTTCATAATCGAATGGACCTCAAAGTCAGCTCCTGCATTGCCGATTGTGGAGGCTACTCCACGTACCAACAGTATTCCAGCATGAAATGACCGCTTGGAACCTCAAAACCGCTTGAGATATTGATGTGTTGATGTAATTACTCACGTATACTAAATGCACTAACGATGAATCTTAAGGATGCATTAATTTTAATTTCCGTCATTGTGTTACATTCATCGTGGGATATCTTTTATCCACATTCTTTCGGTGACTTGCAGTCGTGTTGCGTTCTATGTCTTCACTGGTTCAGCTCGTCGCGAAAAAAAGTAAATAAAGAAAAAAAGTACTTTTAAACTTTCATTCTTCTTTTCGTTCTTCTATCAGATCATTTTATATGCACATTCCAATTATTTTTATTGCGTGATAAACGTTTTACGTCGTGGAGACAGCACGTATACGAGTCCTAGCGCAGCCGCCTAATAGAGCCGACAGTGGTCGCAGCATTGCAATGCGCATGCGTGTTTGAGGTTCAGTTTCTCTTCTGAACCCCCTGGAGGCAGCTTATGGGCAGGAAGATGCGAGGAGAATTTTTTCCTTTTTGATAAATTTTTCATGTTCTGCCAAGCACCGACGGAAAATTCAATTAAATCTGATTTTGACATAATTGTAATTGACGTTTATACCTTTTACCCTGCCAGTATAATGCTTCATTTATTTATTTACAATTAGCTCATTTCGGGTTTTATTGGCTTCATCAGTTTTTCTGTAATACAAATGTAATTTCTAATTAGCAACTACTGATAGATAAGCTGTCATATATAAAATTTTATGGCTAATAGGAACTTGCATTTAATGTCGTTCTTATTGCTTTCCTACCTCCTTAAGATTTTACTGATTTTATACAATTCTGATTGGCTTATATATCTGTAATAGTAAAAATGACAGCTATAGTCAAAGTGTTTCAACGACATTATGTATTTACATAGTTATCCAGACATCAACGATATTAAAATGTAAATTCCTAACATCCATAAAAATTTATATATGACAGGTTATCTAACTGTAGTTAATAATTATAAATTACCTTGTTTGTATTACAGGAAACCTGATGATGGAAATAAAAGCCAAAATGAGCTCATTGTAAATAAATAAATGAACCATTATATTAGCGGTGTAAAAGGTATAAACGTCAATTACAATTGAAGACCTGGGTGAAAATAATGATAACCCTTATTTACAAAGTGTTGTGATTTGACGTCTTGCTTGTTTAAAAAATAGTTCCTATTACATGTTTTAATATTTATATTTGCCATCTCTCTGCAGATTCACGTAGTACTTGAAGCAAATGAAACATTCTGTCGGATATGATTGTTTGCACCAAATACATTAATAATACGAAAGTTAAGGGTTATCATTATTTACCCCAGAGGTCTTCAATTATCTCACTAAACGACATATTCCACACTGCGAACCCCAAATTAAAGAAAAAAAATCACACTGACGTGTGCTACGGCCCACTTTAGATTTGTAGTTTATAAGTTTTTGCAAACATTTTGGACCAAAATAATAATCTAAATAATTAAAAAATTAATTTATAACAGTGTCTGAAACCCTTGTAGGGAAAAAGAATTTTTGGTACTGGCGGGTTCCGAACCACTGACCAGCGTCACAGTCTAAAACATTGCCCATTACGCTACAACTAACAGTTAGGAATTGCGTACTTTAATCTCATATTATTGATGGCCGTTGTTAACTGATGCTAATATGGCATTTGTAGACACTAGATTATCATTTACCGTACGTAGAACGACGTCTTTTTGTTAATTCTTCAGTGCGCCATTGCTTTGAAATGACAACGTGTAAGTTACAATAAGAAAATCATCAAATACGCAACGCAAGATGGCGTATGCCAGAGACAGTTCTGGGCGAGGAATGTCACGTGACATCTGCGAACGGCTGGTTTTCTTTAATTTAATGGAGGGTGTCAAAACTCCATTATTCTTACAGATATCTCTCAAACGATGCGAGATATGACAAAAAAAAAAAAAAAAAAAAAAAAAGGAACGAAGTTGTAAAGAATTTTCTCCTCTACGAATTCGTTTATTCAATTTTCGCGTCAGATGAACGGTTTATTTGTAACTAAAATTACATTACAAACGGCTTCTTTTGGTATTACTAACGTATTTCTCGTTCGAAATATTTCAAAAAGCGAGGTTCTAGTCTCTCGTAGCCAACAATTATGTCTGTAAAATTTGGTGCCGATCGGTTGAACGGTTCGACCTAAAAAGTTGGAACACGTTACAGCCAGACAGACATCGTGAAATCGTCGTTATTTTTTGAAATATCTCTGCAACGATGCAAGCTATGAAAAAACCATAATACAGCGAAGTTGTAGAGAAATTTCCCCTCTACCAATTAGGTTCTCTACCAATTAGGTTATTCAATTTTCGTCTCAGATGAACGGTTCGTTTGCAATTACATTACAAACGGCTTTTTTTGTATTACTACAGTATTTTTTGTCAGAAAAATTTGAAAAAGGGAGGTGCTGATCTGTTGAACAGTTCGTCTTAAAAACAGGGAACACGTTACGGACAGACAGACAGACATACATCCAAAAATCGCAGTTATTTTTGCAAATATCTCTGAAACGATACGAGATATGAAAAAAAAAACATAAGAGAACAAAGTTGTTGAGAATTTTCTCCTATACAAATTCGGTTATTCAATTTTCGTCTCAGATGTATCGTTAAGCCGTTATTTTCATTTAAATTTCGAGCTGTCAAAACACGATCGCAAAGGCCCACTTTTAGTGTTACTACCATAACCTAAAGCGGGCCAAAAATCTGAATGTATTTCCCCTGCTCATACATCTCGCTCACCACGTGGAATAATTATACTTGCAGCCACTATGAATCAAGGCACAAAGGCACTAGGTTCAAACGGGCATTGCATTACATAAATGGGGAAAGTTTGTGCCACACCGAGATTTTAATCCGGGAGGTGCGGCGACTACATTGCCATGCGGATATATTTCTCACGTTACGAAGGACCAAATTGATGAATCAGTGTCTCAGACTGTAACAAGAGAGTAGTAATAGATAACCTGAAACGTATAGCAATCCTATGAACATGAAAGGCCAAGGCATAAGTAAAATAAATTAATAAAATTCAGCAACCGGTTGCTTATATTTATTTATTTATTTTACACAAATTAGTATCCTACGCGGATCTAACACAGAAATTACATTAATTTTTATTTTTATTTTTCCCAGGAATTCCATGACAGAATAGAAAGAGTGAGCCACGAGTAAACTTCTCAGGTTAGCCCTGAAAGTGCGAGGATTACTACAAGCATATTGAATTCTTTTGACACTTTATAAAAAATAGATATCGCAGAATACTGCGCACCTTTCTGCACAAGGGTCAAGGATCCAAAGGCAAATTCGATTTATGTCTACTATTAACTGAGTAAAAGCTGATAACTCTTTGGAATAATCAAATATTATTAACAAGAAACGACATTTAAAAAAAATGTATTGAGAGGTCATTGTCAGAATTCCCAAGCTCCTAAATAGACGTCGAGAAGAGGTACGCGAGCTTACTCCAGGTATTGCTTGAACCGCCTGTTTCTGCGCAATAAATACCCTTTTTTGAATCACCCCAAAAAATAACACCATATTTCAGTAACGGTTCCCATGGTAAAAACCCAGCGTGTAATTTTTGAAAACGATCCTAAACATGGGCTTTTTATGACCGCTTACTAGATATCTTAAGGCCTAAAAACTGAAATGTTCAGCCTCACTAATCACGTGCTTATTGTGGCCTACTTCCCTTACCCCATAATGTTCCAACTTCTGAAACAATCAAATGATTTTTGTTAAATGAAAGAATGCGCCTAGCATCCGCAGTTTTTTAACCGACTTCAAAAAAGGAGTTTCTCAATTCGACTGTTTTTTATGTCTGTTACCTCAGAATCTTCGACTGTGTGAACCGATTTTGATGATTCTGTTATTTGAAATCTGGTGCTTCTCGTGTGGTACTATTTCAATTTGGTTCAGTTCTGAAAATGACAGTCATAAGAAAACCATGTAAGTCTTAAATTTGCATTAAGTATGTGGGCGACAAATGGACGAATAACTCAATATCACTCCATTCGATTTCGATGGTTATTATTATTATTATTATTATTATTATTATTATTATTATTATTGGAAAGTATGTACTTCAAGAGTAGTTTGATGAGAGTTTGGTTAGTTCTAATTATGGGATCCATGACAAAGTAACGGAACTCTTCGATTCTTAGAAGCAAATTAACGATAGTCGACAGAATCTTATTGGGTTATCCGGATATTTGAGTATCCTACCGTAACGTTTTTATGGTCAAGTAATTCCCTGTTCGAAACTTTTTTCATGTAAAGCCGAATTTTTGAAAGTATATTTTTGCGCTCTTCGCAAGTCTCTCTTGAAATTGTCCTCGAGGTAGATTTCCTCTGTTGAGATAGGCGTTTCTCCCTGACTTCGTTTGTTTCATTTAAACGGCGCTGTCTCACATGAGCAGCATGTTTAGTAGGTATACCCATATTCAAAAATATTAGTTACTTTATTTGAGATTCAGTAAAAATAAAAAATAAACAAAAATAAAAAAAGACTTAAGAAAACTATTCCAAAACAAATTAATATGCACTAAAGAGTGAAAATAAATATATAAATCCGTGTTCTTCTACAAATTAATAAGCAACTTACATTTGTAGGTTAAATGTAACTCAACACATGCCCTTGAATAACAAACAATGATCAAAATATTTTTTTAGATGTTAAATGATTCTTCCGTCGGTTCTACAGGTAGAACAAACACAATATTGTGTATTTAAATTTTCATATTTTTTACAGTTCTTATAAGTAAAATGAAATGAAAAGTATTAGACTACTTAAAAGTCAATCAAGTAATTACGATAATATAATGTAGTTACAATTATTTTTATTTTTAGTAGGTGTCAGCCTAGGAAACATCCGATCCGAGTTCGGTCTCAATATTCTACAATTCTAGGTATATCGTACCATTTCCTTGGCTCACAACGACTCCAAAAATAACTATAATTGTAACTACGTTATATTATCGGAATAACGTGATGGACTTTTAAGTAGTTTAATATTTTTCATTTCATTTTACTTAGAAGTACTATAAAATATTTTGATCATTGTTTGTTATTCATAGGTATGAGTTGAGTGGTAATCACATAGATCGTACTTACATATTGATGAATAGAAAAAGTAAGTTGATTATTAAGTAGTATAAGAATACGCATTTATTTTTTTTTACATTTTAGCGCATATCAATTTCCTTTGGAATAGTTATTTTAAGTCGTTTTTGTTAAAATTTTTGTTTATTATTTAATCTATCAAGTACCTCAGAGAGAATAGAAAATATAGCGTTTTACGTTGTTACACCACTTCTGAAATCAAACTGATTATTTGACAGCAAGTTATGGGAACTGAAATGGTCAATTAAGTTTGAATAAACAGCCTTTTCAATAACCACACCTGTACTGATTGCCATACCACATCTGCTGTCTGACACACATTCTCAACTTATCCATACACTACATTATGCCCTTGCCTATTACTACTTTAGTAGTATGGTGATGCGTTGAGAATTTACGTGAGATGTCAGGTTGCTATGGTAGGCAGTGCGTGTAGAGTGTAGACGGGGTGACCACGGTATCTTACGTCACAGTGGTCAGCGGGTCTGCCTAGTGCGCAGGGGACACCCGATCCGGCACAAGTTTTCAACTTTCTGCACTGATGTAAAGCCCTACGGCAACTCATGTCTCTTAATTCCTATGTGTATTGGAATATTATGTCATGGTGTCCGAAGCAGATTCTGAGAAAATCTTGTAGTGGTCCCCAAAGTGCTGGGCGTAGGACGGCTTTAGAGTATCTAAATGAAATATATACTGACTGAAAAAAAGAGCAAAGTTTTATAATCTCCAAAAGCTATGTACAAAACTAGTTCTATATAGAAAACCATTGTGACTAGTAACGTACTCGGGACGGTAGAGAAGATCGCAGTGTTATAATACAAGCGCGTCCTCTTCTATTTGCGGCATGTCTCATATCAGTAACTATCCATCGATTTATCCTTTCTCTGACTGCCAGAGAAAACCGTGTTTATTGTGGCGCTTTGTTTTATTTTATACTCTATTTCCATTTTCTATTTATTTCAAAATGGACGAGAGGAATATTACTAGCCCATCCAATCAGTGGGAAAGAGGAGAATCGAGTATTTACAAATATAGCTGTGAAGGATTGAATGGGATCAAAAAATGTTCAAATGTCTGTAAATCTATGGACTTAACTGCTCTGGTTAGAGGTCCCTAGGCCTACAAACTATTTAAACTAAACTAACATAAGGACAAACACACACACACACACACACACACACACACACACAGACGGACACATGCCCGAGAAAGGACTCTAACCGCCGACAGAGAGCAACCGTGCGCTCGCAGCAAGGTGCCTTAGAACTCTCGAACACTCCACCGCGGCTTTTAATGGGGTCCGCAATTACTTAGTTGTACTAGCCTCAATTTGCTAGTTCGATTCTTGAGTAAACTCTGATAATCGATTTAAATCAGATACCATGGATAACAACACTAAACGGAACAAGAAATCTCACTGATTTTTACCGTTTAACTGGTATAGTAACCATTTCTACTGTGGAAAATACTGTTCCTTTTTCCAGGAAAGTTCACTTTACTAGTTTAGAAGTCTTATTCAGCAAATGTAATATGGGTTGAAACTATTATTCCAGGAACATTGTAGGTCCCAATACAAAAAAATATTGGGAAACACTGCTACAACGTCTTGTTTTGATAGAGCTCCTGAGTTACGCGTACTGGTTTCAAATGTTCAAAATGTTAAAATGTTTGTAAAAGGGACTTACCTTCTTTGATCATCAGTTACTTGGCTTACAAGCTACTTAAACTAACCTAAGGACAACACACACACACACACACACACACACACACACACACACACTCCTGCCGGAGGGAGGATTCGAACCTCCGACGACGAGCAACCGCGCGCTCCACAGCAAGGTGCCTTAGAACGCCCGATCACTCCAACGCGGACGTACCGATTTCATATTTTACTAGAGTATCAAATTAAAAATATCCGTAGAACTGCACTGATCTCAGTGTGAGTCCTCCTGTCAGTGGTGCTTTAAAGATTTACGCTACGTGTTACTCGGTGCGACTATCACTAGTGTTTGACGATTGGACACTTAATCCTTGGGCGGTTAGTCGCTGGACGCTAATTTGGACGTCTGTGTTTGATTTTATAGTATCGTTGTGTTTCCAAGCGCAGTCACATCTTTAAAGTGAAAGCTGATAAAAATGAGTTTTAAGTTCTGTAAGCGTAAAAGAGTGTTACTGAAATGACTTTCTAGGGATGAATTAGAAGACGACGAAATACTTTTCTAGATGTATTGGAAGAAAAGAGCCAAAATACAACGTATGAGTGAGCTTAAAATAGAAGAGAGATTGAATCGAACACTGGTCATCACAGAAAGTTCTCGAATTGTTTCCGTATTTCTGCTGGACAACTTTACTTCGTTCTACGATTAATCAAAGACGGTCCCTTCATAAATTCTCCGACAGGAGCAAACTGCAGAGGTCATCGGACCCTAGACTAGTTAAATTAATTCAAACATATCCTAAGGGCAACACACACACACACACACACACACACACACATGTTTTTAAATCTATCGGAGCAAACTGCGTGGTCAGCAGTCCATAGCTTACTAACTACTTAAACTAACCTAAGGACAAACACACACACCCATGCCCCAGGAAGGACTCGAACCTCCGACGGCGAGCAACCGCTCGCTCGGCAGCGAGGCGCCTTAGACCACTCGGCTACTCCACTGCGGCTTCAGCTAGTAAATAAATAAACCCACTCCATTGGTGTGAATGTAGTCGAATATGGAAATCGAGTTTTAACCCCTAAATGCATGATTTTTTTTAATTAAAAAATATTATTTTCGCGTTTTTTTAAGTTGTACAAAGAAAGGGAAAATATTAAAAGAATCCTATGTTGCTAGTTTTCCAAGAAAGCAAATATGCAACATACAGACATTTGTTATATAATTTTCAAAGTTGGATAGCATAAACAAATATTTGTGCTTATTATGGTTCTCCATACCTGTCTCAATTGGTGTGACTTCTTCCTCCTTCCAAAACTGGTTCTTTATATGGAAAACAAACCGTCAAAATCTGCAATATCTGTCGTTTTCTCCAAACACAAGTAAAGATGTTAACAGAAGTTCGCACTGCAGCCAACTTTGTCACACACAAAAAACACAACAGACACTTTCTACCAACGCTGCTGAACCTGTTAACCACGTGTTAGTTCACAAAATTCCCAAAAAATGGTAAATTATTAAATGTTTGTATAGCTTATTGGACTTAACTACGAGGTCATCAGTCCCTAAACTTACAAACTACTTATCAACTAGCTTATCCTAAGGACGGCACAAAAATCCATGCCCGAGGGGGGATTCGAAACCCCGACCGTAGTGGCCGTGCAGACCGTGAGTGGAGCGCCTCAGTCCCCTCGGCCACCGCGGCCGACACAAAATTCCCACTCGGCGCGGATGAAACAATATTACCATCTATGTTGCAGTTATTCAACACCATTTAAGGTTTAAGTTGCTTTCAAATGTTCAGATGTTTGTAGAGTCTATGGGACTTAACTATGGGGTCATCAGTCCCTAAACTTAAAAACTACTTATGAACTAGCTAATACTAAGGACGGCACAAATATCCATGCCCGAGTGGGGATTCGAACCCCCGACCGTAGTGGCCGTGCAGACCGTGACTGGAGCGCCTCAGTCCCCTCGGCCACCGCAGCCGACACAAAATTCCCACTCAGCGCGGATAAAACAATATTACGATATATGTTGCAGTTATGCAACACCATGCATTTAAGGTTTAAGTTGCTTTCACCATTACTGTTCTGCATCATTTGGATATAGCTCGTACAGATCTCTGGGTCCCGCTGTGTGTGTGTGTGTGTTCGTGTGCGTGTGCGTGCGTGCGTGTGCGTGCGTGCGTGTGCGTGCGTGTGCGTGCGTGTGTGTGTGTGTGTGTGTGTGTGTGTGTGTGTGTGTGTGTGTGTGCGCGTGCGTGCGTGTGTGTGTGTGTGTGCGTGCGTGTGTGTGTGTGTGTGTGTGTGTGTGTGTGTGCGTGTGTGTGCGTGCGTGTGTGTGTGTGCGTGCGTGTGTGTGTGTTGTTGCGCGAGCGCGCCCGCGCGTGCTTGCGTGCGTGTGTGCTGGTAAGGTGTGGTGTAAAGTAAGTGGGTGGCTCAGCTCTTACGCGTGCTCGGCAGTCGCGGGCAGCTGAGCGGTGTTTAAGGAGAGCTGGCGTTCTCTGGGTCCCTGGTGGGGTGCGGCTAGCACGGCCCCGGCATTGCGGCAAACGAGCCACTCTCCTCTCCGCCGCCGCCCTCTGGGGCGTCACTCCAGCAGATGGGTATGCGGTCGCAGGCGGCTCCATCCGAGACGCCGTCCGCAGACCGCGCGCACTCCATTCCGCCAGCATGATTGGTGTCTACCGCGGGGACGCGGCGAAGGTGGCCCAGAGTCGCGGAACTCACAGTGATCTTCTGCAACTGCAGCGAGGCCAAGCGGCTAGGTTTGTAAAGATGCAGCGAAACGTATAAGTAGACCACTGTACGTAATAAAAGCTTAATTCTGGTAGTAGGTACCCAGATAAGAGTTTACTGTTGTAAAAAAAAAAAAAAAAAAAAAAAATAAAAAAAAAAAAAAATAAATAAAAAAATAAAAAAAAAAGGCTCTGACATGTTTTACGGCATGTTTTGTAGTTTAAGTTTTTGCAAACATTTTCGACCAAAATAATAAAAAATTAATTAATAAGTATGTCTGACGGCTTTTTTGGTATTACTACCGTATTATTTGTCCTATAAAGGGAGGTTCTAGTCTCTGGCGGCCTACAATCATGTCTGTAAAATTTGGTGCTGATCGGTTGAACGGTTCGTCTTGAAAACAGGGAACACGTTACGGACAGACAGACAGACGGACAGATATTTGAAAAAATCACGGCGATTTTGGGATGTATGTCTGTCTGTCTGTCCGTAACGTGGTCCCTGTTTTTAAGACGAACCGTTTAACCGATCAGCACCAAATTTTACAGACATGATTGTAGGCCGCTAGAGACCAGAACCTCCCTTTTTCAATTTTTTCGGTCGAAACATACGGTAGTAATACCTAAAAATGCCGTTTGTAATATAATTGTAATTGCAAACGAACCGTTTATCTGGTACGAAAATTGAATAACCTAATTGGTAGAGGAGAAAATCTCTACAACTTAGCCCCCTTATGTTTTTTTCATATCTCGTATCGTTTCCGACATATTTGCAAATATAACGGAGATTTGACACCCTCCATTGAATTCTCGAAAACCAGCTGTTAGGAGATGTCACGTGACATTCCTCGAGCAAGTTGTTGTTGTTTGTTGAGCTTATGGGACTTAACTACGGGGTCATCAGTCCCTAAACTTACAAACTACTTATGAACTACTTACGAACTAGGACGGCACAAATATCCATGCCCGAGGGGGGGATTCGAACCCCCGACCGTAGTGGCCGTGGTGACCGTGACTGGAGCGCCTCAGTCACCTCGGCCACTGCGGCCGGCATTCCTCGAGCAGAACTCTGTGTGGCATACGCCATCTTGCGCGTATTTGATGATTTTCTTATTGTAACTTACACGTTGTCATTTCAAAGCAATGGCGCACTGAAGAATTGACAAAAACAGTTTTCGTACGATAAATGATAATCTAGTGTCTATAGATGCTATATTAGCATCAGTTAACAATGGCCATGAATAGTACGAGATTATAGGACGTATCTTTTGATTCATAGCTGTAGCGTAGTGGGCAAGGCGATAGACTGTGGTGCCAAAGGTCGGTGGTTCGGAGACTGTTACTACCTATATTTTTTCCCAAAAATGTTTCAGACACTTATTAATTAACTTTTTATTATTTACATTATTATTTTGGTCCAAATTGTTTGCAGCAACTTATAAAACTACAAATCTAAAGGGGGCCGTAAAACAAGTCAGTGCGATTTTTTTTTTATTCTCCAGTTAGGCGTTTCGTGCTGTTAGCGCATCGTCAGACTGTAAAAAGACAAATGTTTTGTTATAGTCCGTGTACCTGGCGGGCAGCGAATCTAATGTGGCTAAGGTGAGTAAATTTTTAAAGTCAGACTTACTTGGGCGGAGACTGAGCCACAGAACTATCTATAGCTGTGGTGGAGGTAGCTTAACAATTTGTGTTGTTATTGGGTCCCTGCAAAGAGGTAAACGTACAAAGTACGTAAGGGTTATTTGAACTAGAATAACTAGGGACTAAAGGGGTATGGTATGGAAACTAATGGAATTCTTTTTGTATGATAAAACTCACCATAGCAGCAGAGGAGTCGCTGTCGTAGAAGGTCCACGTTTACAACTGGTAGTATTGTTAATAACTGCAGAACATAAATGCGACCGTTAAACAGAGCGGTATGGGCAGAGTTACGCCTGCGAGAATGAGCGGTAGCTTGGTATTATCAGAGATGTTTGTGACGTGGGGGAATGAATCTTGTGAAATGATACATGTTGGTATGAAATAATAATAAATGAATGAAAACGAAATTATTAGAGGCCTGGGGGTGGGGCGGAAGAATGATGTTGTGAATTGTCAGAAGGGGGATCATTTTAGAGAAAGATGGATAACATGATGTAGTAAAATGTTTGATTTTTTGTAATGAGCTGTTCGTTGAGACTGTTTTCTGGGGACCGTTTCACAAACTTAGTGGTTTCTAATTCTTCAAGAAGTGAGAGTTTTTTACCTTTGGGGGCGATGTGAAGAACTTGCAATTTGTCTAGGGGAGCTGAATATGTTTGCTTCTTTTGAGGTGCTCGGAAAAGGTCGAATTATTTTTGGCAGCGCCTTTCTTGGTTAAAAGATGTTCTTGGAACCTAGTTTTGAAGGCAGTAAAATTATCAAAAGATCAGTGTGAACTACTGGCTACTCCCTGCTAAAAAAAAAAAACCTTGTTCCCTGGCCCAAATTGAGAACTGACTTGGTTCAAATTACTCTAATAACATGACGTTAACGACACATTGGCCAATATGCGTAGCAGCTCACACGAAATTACACACAGGCATTAATAAACAAACCACCACAATTAAAGTTATTTCATAAAGGTGGCTAAGAAAACATTTATGGCGCAACGGAACTTAAAGATAAAAAATTGCATCTAAGCTTGTTCTCAGCACTGGTGAAAAGCAATATTAAATAAAAAGGGGCAAGGTGCTCGAAAACTACTATTTATATTTTTTTTTTAAATTCGATTCCATTATCTGGAGTGGTGTGCTCAAAGGCCACAAAATCACTTTTTATCAATAATGAAAGGAACAGCATTAGCCGTAAAATCTTTTGCTTTATTCAGGCAAGTAGATTTCGGATTTCCAAGAAACCATCTTCAGTGCTGTCAGCAAGTTAAAAACAGCATTTTTGTGAAATTTACGATGACATTTACGTCTTACATATCCGTTGACAACATAGCTACAGCTAAATAGCTATTTATAGGCAAGTCAAAATTATACTGAACTTAACTTGTTTATTCAAGTCGAACGCAAGCAAAATGGGGAACCAATTTTGTTAATGCAATAAAAATGCATCCTACTGAAATAATGTACTAAGTTAAACTATCTTGCACAGACGATGCCCAGCACTGAATTTAACATACACAGAACTTAACGCTCTTGGTGGAGGATTTACAAACGACACTCACTTGCTAACACACACGCATTGCAACAGCGAAACTCACCAAAATCAGTGTGCTGAAGCGAAGTAGAATCAGGCGCCGCTATCGTAAGCGAAATTCAGCAAACCCGGTGGTACCACACAACACAATAAACAATAAAACTGCGAAGATGGCTCTGGTCTGTCGTGCCTGATTTGAGATGGTGCGTGAGTATAGCAAAGTTAAGTTGCATCTCGATTATACCGCGAGCAAACACGCTAACGGCGACACACGGCTACGTTACATGATCGCCCTCCACTGAAGGTGAAGTGGTTAAAAATTGGATTCATTACACAAAATCACGGCGGAGTCTTAAGTTGCAACCTTAAAGTAAACTAACTAGGCACTGGTTTTATAAGAAGTGGCGTGAATTCAGGTGACTAGCTGCAAACCCCTGAAGTCAGAGTTCGGACCCACGTGGATCCGAAAATCGATAAATCTAAATTCAATTTTCGAAAAATAAAGAAAATTAAGTACGGCATGCAACCCATAGAAATGTTTAGAATTTCATAAGGAAGCGAATGAAATGCAGCTACACGTGATAGGGAGACGGATGAAGTCCGGTCTCAAAAAAACCAGAAAAGTGAAATAATTACAACGACAGAAAAGTGAGAATAAAAACCACAGCATGGAACCTTTACAAATACATAGAATTTTGTAAGCAAGCTACTGAAGGAGGTTGTACAAGGCTCGGAGAGAATTACTGATAAAGACTAAGTGCATACTACAAGTTCCGAGAAGAAACAGCAAAATTAAAATAGGCGGGGAGGAAGATCGCGAAATGTTAGTGGAAATCAGAAGGATACACGCATAGTTACTTGCCTGATGGGCATGGAACAAACAATAGTGGAAGCTGAACACTCACGGAAGGAAACAATAAGAAAAATTTTACATGCACTCTACAAAAATGAACATATCGTCTGTTATAAATCGGGCCCCTCAAAGCTACAGAGAATTTACACTGAGTTCTTACACCGCCACATAATCACAAAAGATTGAAATACACCAGGCTGCTATCAAACTGCAACTAGTAACACATACACCAGTTTTATCTGTTGGAAATCACTGGGCTGAAAAACTAGAACACATTTCCGCGCACGATCGGAAGGAATATTCGAAAAAATGAATCTAAGTCCAAGAGTCTAAATTAAACATGCTAGACAACGAATCGCTACCATCTCCGCTGGCACCTTACCTCACCATGTTCCGACACAAAGTGACCGCCAAGAGGCCAGGAGATGGGGAAGCTACTGGAAACTGGGCAAAACTCATGATAACAGCGGTGGTGGGGAGAGAAGATCGTGAGACTCGCCCTGGTGAAGGCTCATCGACTAGCTTGTAACCAAAGGGTGTAGAAACCTCTTTGGTTGCATCAGTCACAGGTGTTGATAATGACTAACTATCGACTCTGAGCCAGAGAGAACCATGCAAAGCGAGCTATTACCACCCACATTCAGACAGCCATTAGATGCTTGCACATTCACTTAAAAGTAAAACAAGTACACATTCTCACAGGGACAGTGGTGTAGCGGAGAAGCAGTACTTATTGCCACATTCACAACCACAATAATAATTATTAAAGCAATATTAACTAACATTTCAGAAACTAATATTTTAAAACATAAAAAATGCTATTCCTCATGCCTTGGGTGGGGTTATTGTTTTAACAAAATACTAATCTAGTGTCATCAAATAAATTACAGTTTTATAAAAAATATATGGAAGACTACAGACGGTCGTCTTTCAAACGATAGTGGAAGCTCTAGATAAGCTAATCAGACACAACCCTTAAGCTTAAAAAATGCATATTGCCAACCATGAGCTGTTTATTACAGGGGTCTCCAATTTAATAATCCATGAGTGCTACATTTCAGGTTATGAATCGCAGTTTGGGCCGGATAGCATATTTTGCGATTGCTGAAGAATGCGAGACTAACGATTACTTTGACCTATGACATCACTGATAAGGTGGAAACCCCAATTTAAAATGTATACAGTATTATCACCATCATATCACTATTTACAGTTGAAGACAAAGATCAATAACTTGTGAACTAGGTTAAAATGCAGTTTAGGTGACGGCTGCCTCTGCATAGCATGTATATATATTTAGTGGTAAAAGTTCAGATTAGCTGTAATCAGCATGCAGTTCTTTATGTAATAACAATCCGTGAATGACTTTCCTCGTTTAGTGATTCCGTGGACAATTCTTAATTTTAATTTTGTAGCTGCTTCACTTTCATAAATTTTGTGTCTCAGCCTCGTCGCCGCTTTTGTGTCTCGTTTCCGTCGTAAGTGTCGGTGGCCGAGTGGAATGAGACCGACACAGGAACAAAGATAGCACGCTGGTGCAGGTACAGAGGGGAGCAGCCAGAAACCAGAAACACTAGAGTAAATTAGAACGAGATATATATTGAACAGAATTTATACAATACTTAACTTTTACATAGTTGTGTACTGCAGAAGGCTGATACATAGTTGAGCTAGAGGCCTGCCTAGTGCCTATACTATAGCCAAGTCTTCACTGGTGCCTATCTGATTACGAAGGTCCTAACTGGTTGCTATCTCAGTCCCAAGTGAACGATGTCGTTCACTGGTGGCCACGAGCGGAGTTGCCGCAGAGGGCGCTCTTGGCTGTCGTCGTAAGAACGCCGCGCCGTGCGTGCATGGCGGCGCGCGGCGAAAGTAGGTGGCGCGCACTTTGGACTTGTGCGACACCACACCCCTCCCCCCCCCCCCCCCAAACCGCCGCGCCGTCGTGGCGTAGGGCTGAGGGCCACGGCGACGGCACTGGGAGGAGGGCCTGGGCGGGGGCGTTACTGGTGGGACGGGCGTCGTAGCTGAGGCTGGGATCGAGACGCCGTCCGCGCCCCGGCATCCGCCTTGCGATCCTCCAGGAAACCTGGCGAAACCTGAGGAAGGGCGCACACCCCCGCCCAGAGGGAGCAGGTTATCTTCTGAGGTGCGTGGCCCAAGCTGGGGGGGGGGGGGGGGGGGCCGCACGGTCCCGGAGTCCCTCTCGGTGACGCTGTCATCTGCGGCGGCGACGGAGGCGGAGGGGCCGACTGCGTAGGAGGCGCGTTGACATCCATCGGGAGCTCGTAGCCCGGGGAAGCTGGGCCCGGCGGCGAGCGATGTGGCTGTGCTCCCTGGCGGTGAACTGGGTCTGGAATCAAGAAACCGGAGACAGGATCGCGCGGCCTGTGCAAACGCAATTGGTTTGCGTGGCGCCGCAGCTCCGACCCTGTGGAATAACGTAAAACATACATATTGCGACCGAGCACGCGCTGAATGGTGCCTGGCAACCATGTCTTCTTCATAACAGCAAACACCCTGTACAGCACCGGCGTAGAAACCTGAAAACGCGTAGCGCCATACGAACCGACTCGGTGCATGGGAGGCTGCAGCAGGTGAAGGAGAGTGCGGTGACGGCGGCCGTGTAGCAGCTCGGCAGGAGACGGGCCGTCACGTGGCATGCACCGATACGTAGAAAGGAAAATTTGAAGAGCTTGCTGCCTGGGGTGCTGAGCTTTCATCTTTTCCATGTGAGACTTGAATGTTCGAACGAAACGTTCTGCTTCACCATTGGACTGAGGGTGAAAAGGTGCAGCGGTAATATCCTGAATGCCATTCACACGACAAAACTGTTGAAATTCCGCACTAACAAACTGAGGTCCATTGTCACTGACGATAGTTTCAGGCAAGCCTTCGATGCAAAACACTGATGTTAAGGCACTGATTGTACTAGAAGCTGTCGTTGAGTTCATGGCAATCACAAAAGGAAACTTACTGAAAGCGTCTACAACAATTAACCAGCGCGTATTCCAGAAAGGTCCGGCAAAGTCAATATGTAAACGTTGCCATGGTCCCTTGGGGCGTGGCCAGTCTGAGAAACGCTGCGGAGGAGCCGCCTGATGCTCCGCACAAACTGTACACTGTGATGTCATGCTCTCTATCTGAGCGTCCATACCAACCCAGGTACAATGACGTCTGGCCAGTTGCTTTGTCCTAACAATGCCCCAATGTCCTTGATGCAGGAGGCGTAACACTTCTCGTTGCAGGGAACGAGGAACAATCACTCTTGCTTGGTCGTTGTCGGTATGCAACAACAGTACACCCTGACTTAAAGATAATGCATGACGTTGTGCAAAATAACGTCGAACCAGAGGCCGATCAATGTCTTTGGCTCTGGCAGGCCACCCAGAGCGAACAAAACGTGCTACCACACTTAGGTCTGCATCTGCAGCTGTTTCCTGTGCAACCCGACGAGAGTTTAAAGGAAAATCTGCGACAGCGGAAGCATCTCTGGAGTCTATCTGACAACATGCTATTTCTGAAGAATCAAACGACACATCCTGGCCAACCGGAAGTCGGGAAAGTGTGTCCGCGTTGGCGTGTTTAGTGGTAGGTCGGTACAAAATCTCATACCGATAATTTGACAGTATCAAGGACCATCTCTGAAGTTTTTGTGCCGTTCGTGGCGGAATTGGCTTTGTGGGTGAGAACAAGGACGTGAGAGGCTTGTGGTCTGTCAACAAATAGAATTTTCTGCCATAGAGATAATGATGAAACTTTGTGACGCCGTAAATGATTGCTAAGGCCTCTTTTTCTATCTGACTGTAATTCTGTTGCGTCGGCGTCAGTAGCTTGGACGCAAAGGCAATAGGACGATCGTGAGAACCAATACGATGTGACAAAATTGCACCCAGACCGTACGATGAGGCATCAACTGCTAACACTACAGGCTTCTGTGGGCCAAAGGGAATCAAACATGCATCACTGAGTAATGCAGACTTTAATTTGTCAAAGGCAACCTGACAATCTGTAGACCATACAAAAGGAACATTCTTCCTACGTAAGTGATGCAGTGGAGCTGCAATCTGAGAGCCATTGGGAATAAATCTGAAATAATAGTTAAGCTTTCCCATTACTGCTTGCAATTCCTGCACATTCTTAGGAGGAGGCAAGTCTTTGATTGCTCGAAGATGTGACTGTAAGGGATGAATTCCTTGGGCATTAATCACATGGCCTAAGTACTCTATTTCAGTTTGAAAAAACGAACACTTTGCTTTATTGCAACGTAGACCTGCTGCAGTCAAAACTTTGAAAAGGCACTCCAGGTTTGCTAAATGTTCTTCAATTGTACGTCCGGATACCACAATATCATCTAAATAGTTGGAGCAACACGGTACAGAAACTGTCAGCTGTTCCAAGAAACGCTGAAAAGTAGCGGGTGCGGAAGAACTGCCAAAGGGTAGGCGTTGAAATTGAAAAAGGCCCATGTGAGTATTAATGACGAAAAATTTTTTTGACTCGTCATCAAGTGGAATCTGTAAGTATGCCTCTGCCAAATCAATCTTAGAAAAGAAGCGAGACTGTCCTAATTTGTCCATCAGTTCCTCAGGTCTGGGCAGGGGGTAAGTGTCTACAATTGTTTGACTGTTCACTGTAGATTTGAAGTCCGCACAGAGACGAAGTTTTCCTGACGGCTTGAGTATAATTACTAAAGGCGAGGCCCACTGACTCGCAGAAACAGGAGGAATCACCCCACTATCTTGCCAACGTGTAAGTTCTTCGGCAACTGTATCACGCATTGCGATAGGCACTGGTCTAGCTTTACGAAATTTTGGAACTGCAGATTCTTTTAAAGTTACATGTGCCACGAAGTCTTTTGCACAATCTAGTTCCGGCGAAAACAAATCATTGTATTTTTCACATAAAGCATTGATTTTGTCCTGAGGCACTACTGACGAAATCTGAAGCACATCTCTTTGAATTTATAAACCAAACAAGTCAAAAGCATCTAGTCCAAAAATGTTCTGTGTAGATTTGGCCTGAAGAACAACAAAAGCAACTGTTTTTGTTACACCTTGAAAAGAGGCGGGCAGGCTACACGTTCCTAGCACGGGAATATTTTGACCTGTGTACGCTGTTAGCACTTGTTGACACGGCGACAATTTTGGCGAACCCAGAAGTTCATACGTCTCTTTATTAATTAATGTAACAGCGGAACCCGTGTCGAGCTGAAATTGCACAGTCTTATTTTCAATGGAAAGATTCACAAAAAGCTTTTGCTTGTGGCGCTCGACAGGTGCACGAATGTGGGCAACGTCTGCTACGGTTTGTTTACTGTGCTTGCGCGGGCCGCGTAGTGAAGTAAG
The DNA here is from genome assembly GCA_026315105.1 of Locusta migratoria. Lineage (NCBI taxonomy): Eukaryota > Metazoa > Arthropoda > Insecta > Orthoptera > Acrididae > Locusta > Locusta migratoria. The sequence goes on from CM048745.1 coordinate 187,394,958, forward strand.
CGGCGCAGACTCGGCACGCAGCGGATTAACAACACTGTCACTAGATGGCACTACCGCCGGATCGGCGTCTGCGCAAGCATGCGAAGCTACTCCAGATGTACTAACTACTGCACTACACTTTTGAGTAGCTACTTGATGTCTACTGTCACTAGCTACACAGTACTGGGCACTTTTACAAGGAGAAGTTGTAGAAGGCACTAGGTTCACTACAGTATTGCACTGTACATAGTCATTTTGCTTGTCCCGAACCCTTTTCCGTTGCACTGTTTTACGCGCTCGTCGGCGCTTGCGACGTGGCTCACTACATAGTTTTGCAGTAGGCGCAGAAGAACTTTCTTGCAATTGAGAACTAAGTAAAGCACTGTTCAATTCCACAGCGTCTATTACATTGACAGCATGAACTGCTCTCGCACTCTGCGAAGCACTGTTTCTAACGGTACCGTTCTTTGAGTTTTTAATTTGCATACACACAGACTGTACATGTCCTGATTTGCCACATTGATAACAGGTTGCGTTGCGACTAGGGCAATGAGCACGCTTGTGGCGAGACACACACTGGGGGCAAGATTTACGTACATTTTTCTGAAATGAGCGTTGGCGCCCGTTATTCAAATTACTGTTTCTAACACGACGGGGTGACCTTTGTGTCGCACTTTTACACTGGCTACTGTTCACTGTCTGTGCAGCACGGTCTGTACTATTGTAAGAATCACTAGTGCTACACTGAGAACTACGGCTAGGAAAGCGTCCGTTACGGCACACTGAATTTACACTGTGGCTTTGCATTTCTACATCTGCTAAGTCAAAAGTATCATGCGCTTCTATAAGCTGCAGTACACTGTCTAATGAAGGGTCTGACTGTTTTAGAATTGCAGCCCTAATTCTGGGGTCCTGAATGTTCTGCGTAATCGCATCCCTCAACATCACGTCACTATACGAAAGTCCATAAGAGCAAGTAAATTTACATTTGCGGGTTAAGCCCTTCAATTCAGTGATCCATTCCTGGTGTGACTGCTCAGGTAACTTTTTCAGTCTGAAAAATCGGTACCGTGCAGCGGCTACAAGAACTTTTCTCTCATAATGAGCATTTAGTACCTCTACTATTTGTTCAAAGTCTACATCACGAGGAGATGCTTGCGGGAATAGTTTCTGCAGTAATACGAAGGTTTTGGGGCCCACCACGGACAATAAAAGATGCTTAACAGTCTGACCTGTAAGTTGATGAGCCGCGACGAGTTCTTGAAACTGTGCGAAAAAGTCGCTCCATTCTTCCTCACTTTCGTTGTACTGGCGAAATGTAGGAAGCGGTGCAGCGGCCGGTGTGGGCTGCTGATGTGACGGCTGTTGTTGTTGGTGAGCAGCCTGTGCCTTCAACTGCGACACGGCCTGCAGTAGTTGAGTGATTTGCGCCGTCTGTAACTGAATAATTTCCATTAAGTTTGGGTTAGGGGAAGTGGCCATGCTGACCGATTAGGCGCCGCGCATACAAGAAAATTAGTACAAAACACAAATGCAAGATAAATGAGGACGCACTGCAACAAAAAAGTCCACAAAACACGTAACAAAATATCTTCCCCCAAAATTCTTATAATAAGGGTGGGTAGGCGGGAGCAATTTCTGCGTGCTCCGACTGCTGCTGTCTGGCTGCTACAAGCGGGCTGGTCCAAGGTTCGTCTATCACTCCTCGTCGTCACTTTTGCATCCCATCCTCGTCGCCACTTTTGTGTCTCAGCCTCGTCGCCGCTTTTGTGTCTCGTTTCCGTCGTAAGTGTCGGTGGCCGAGTGGAATGAGACCGACACAGGAACAAAGATAGCACGCTGGTGCAGGTACGGAGGGGAGCAGCCAGAAACCAGAAACACTAGAGTAAGTTAGAACGAGATATATATTGAACAGAATTTATACAATACTTAACTTTTACATAGTTGTGTACTGCAGAAGGCTGATACATAGTTGAGCTAGAGGCTTGCCTAGTGCCTATACTATAGCCAAGTCTTCACTGGTGCCTATCTGATTCCGAAGGTCCTAACTGGTTGCTATCTCAGTCCCAAGTGAACGATGTCGTTCACTGGTGGCCACGAGCGGAGTTGCCGCAGAGGGCGCTCTTGGCTGTCGTCGTAAGAACGCCGCGCCGTGCGTGCATGGCGGCGCGCGGCGAAAGTAGGTGGCGCGCACTTTGGACTTTTGCGACACCACAATAAACACATCCTAAAAATGTTTTGTTCCAAATACAGTCTACGTTTTAACATTTCGAATTTTTGCTCACTACATGGTCTTTGAAAGCATCAAACTGTGCATCATGTACTTTCTTTTTTCATAATGACGATGGATATTAAAGTCCTTGAGCACAGGTATAAGTTCATTGCAGATCATACACATGGCTTTGTTGCTTTTCTCCCTGACGCCCCATATTTTATTGAATAGTCGACGTTAGGCATCGACTTTTCTCTTTCTCGTTTCAACCGATATATTGCACAAGCGTACACTTATTCAGCACAAAAATCTTATAGATTTTACAAACAAAGAAAACCGTATGTAACAAGGGACACGCTACAACGAAGGAACGAAACAAACAAGACGAAATGAGATAAGCAAAATACAGCCAGAAAGCTACATGAAACTGGTGCGCTGGCCGGATCTGGCCCGCGGACCGTATTTTGAAGACCCTTGGTTTATTAAATTATATAACTTTACCGGTTTCGGTTATGAACCATCGTTAGAAAAGTAAATTAAACAGACTCATTATGTTGGTACATTGTCTGCCACCTTATCCACGTTAATCAATAAAAGATTCGTAAAAGTCACTTGACATTAGGTCTTGATGATAAATGAAACAATGCCAGGCTGCATTTTAGTGAAAAATGTACCAACATAATCAGTCTGTCTAATTTACTTTCCTGATAATGGTTCATAAGCGAAACCGATAAAGTTATATAATATAATAAACAGCTGATGGTTGGCAATATGAATTTTTCAAAAGTGTATTACTGTTGTTACCACAAAGCTCAGTAAAAATTTGACAACCCTCAAGTCTGGAGTGGAAGAGCTGGGAAGAAACAACAAACATCTTTGTCATTTTGATGATCATACATTTACATTTTATTTATAAAACACAAATTTCACCTCATTACTTGGACCAAATTTGTTAAATTCATTGGATTACATTAACCTTGGTAACAAAGTACATATCGAAATTGAAACCAGTAAACTAGTTACTTTATTCAAACAATAGTAACAATAATGAAGAACTCAGGACGGGTACAACATGCCGAAATACAGATACATTGAATAACTGGGGCGTCCAAGTAATTAACAGGAAACGTACACTAGCATTGGCAAGTAATGTGGTACTGCTTGCTACACACGAGATAGCGAGGCCGCAATTAAATCACGGCAGGGAAATCCAATGCACAAAATAAAATTTGACTTAACAGAACGGTTAATATCTCCAGCAAGTTTCAATGCATATTCAATAAGTCTGCCCTAATCAACATTCGGCGTAAATATTAATTCGTGAGCTCCAATTCATAAACCAGGTTTTCAACAAGATTAATAAATACTTCCAGCAAGTACAACATATTCAACCAGAATTGCAACTTAGTTTGTCTCCCCAATCTGCTCTCGGGATAAAACATTAACTATTCAATTCCAATTCACCAAAACATTTTCAAATGACAGATTAATAAATACCTACAGCTTGTTACAATACATTCACATTGTTACAGTCAGCCTACCGCATAACGACATTGGGCATAAGCAATAAGTAATAAGGACACCCACTCAGAATAGTGAAAGATTAGATTAGATTAATACTTGTATATATATATATACGATATTTCGTAATGATGTGGAAAGTGTCAGGTTAGTAAATGTTGTCTACACATGACAATCAATATTTTATATATATATATATATATATATATATATATATATATATATATATATATATATATATATATATATATATATAAAGTTTTATCTAAAAATTCATCTAAATTGTAGAAGGAGTTGCCATTCAGAAATTCCTTTAATTTCTTTTTAAATACTAGTTGGCTATCTGTCAGACTTTTAATGCTACTTGGTAAGTGACCGAAGACTTTTGTGGCAGCATAATTCACACCTTTCTGTGCCTTAATTTGATTTAACCTTAAATAGTGGATATCACCCTACAGTGAAGATCCCTAAATAAATGTCTGCAGGGTGCTCTTGGGTGGTTTCCAGCAATTATTCTAATTACACGCTTTTGTGCAAACAATACTTTTTTACTCAATGTTGAATTGCCCCAGAATATGATCCCATATGAAAGCATTGAATGAAAAGAGGCATTGTAAGCTAATTTAATGAGATGTACATCACCAAATTTTGCCAAGACCCTGGTAGCATAAGTAGCTAAACGCAGGAGATCTTCAATATGTTTCTTCCAATTCAATCCCTCGTCAATGTAAACACCTAAAAATTTTGAATATTGTACCTTAGCTACAAATTTATGTTCAAAGTCTACATTTATTAATGGTGTCATGCCATTTGCTGTATGAAACTGTATATACTGGGTTTTATCAAAGTTTAATGAGAGTTCATATATAGCGAACCACTTTAATAACTTTCTGAAAGATGCCAATGCTGAGGCACTTAAAGCCTCTAAAAAACACACACGGAAAAATGGATCCTCTTCAGTTAACACCAGTGACTTAAAATAATCAGTGACGATAAAATAAAGCGCATCACAGAGCCTTAGAAACAAGGAAGGGAGAGGGGTATTTCGACTGGAAACTTCTTCCTTCTTAAGTAGCGTGTGTACTTGGAGCCCCAGCAGTTCATGACGTCATGCCACTAAAAACAACCAGCGAAAAAATGGGATAACACGGAAGTTACTAACTAGCCACTCAGTGAAATACTTACCACCATTATAGCAGATATATAACCAACTGCCCCTCAAAGATGTTCCAACGCAATCCGTCTGTGAGAGAAAAAGGAGCAGACAGGAAAACAATGCTTCCCTAGAATACGACCACGCTCCGGAGTAGCTAGGGTAGCGTGAACGGCCACCAGGCAGAAGAAACCGCTGGATCACGTACGTGCCCAAAGGGTCAAACAATAAAACAGAGCGCTAAACAGTGACCATGTCCGCTAAAATTCACAAATAAATTTTCTGTTGTGGTTTTGGTTACAAAATAACTTGTCCAGTCAAAGAGACTTAGTACCTTTCTTTGCCCTATTAGAGTAAATTGTACATGGAATGCAATGATCTTACGTTTAAATTGTACACAATTCGACTTAGAAATCCAACAAAAAGAGCGTGCTAATACTGTGATAATTTTTGTCACTTGAATAAACAGGATATATAAAAAAAAAAAATAATAATAATAATTTGAGATTAATTGGATACCAAAATCACTGCACTTGATAATGTACCTATCTGTACAATAATTACCATACTAATTCAGGTCCTGGAAATTACATTTTGGGACTCTGCAATAGCTGCACCCTTCCTGTGGCTCTCATAGCTTCGGATAAATCACATTGTTGCATTGCACTAAGTGCTGACTACGCCTTCTGAACCCAACTGCTTGTGTAATTCTTTTGGTAGAGTAAATACAACACAAACCACCTCTGTAGCAACGTTCTATTATCACCACTATCTCGGTTGCCGTAATGTTGTTGCCTCCACTCCGTGTAACCGACAGAAAGACGTTCATTCTGCCAATGACAATACTTCTGACCCTAGATTTCCCAACTGATCCCATAATTGTTTTGACAAGACTAAAAAGAACTCATCAGAAGAGAAACATTGATTACCGAAACAAGTAATAAAGAATATAATCAAAATATACAGTCTCTACATTTTAATATAACAGTTTTGACCCACCAAGTGAACATCAAGGTCAGAGAATGTTCGATCATCTGGCTTCGCAAAGTACGAGGCGTGTTGTTTTTAAGTAATTACCGTTTTGAAATAAAAAAAGACCTGCTAAGATATATCAATAATTTTATGTTCACTGGCTACCTACATGTGGTATCTACGCACTGACGTCATTACAGTCTGATTCTTCCTTGTTTACGTTGTGTACTGTATGTTTAAGATGTCTCCGATAGCCGTGACTACCGCCGACTGTGAAGTTCGGGCTGTATAAGATTTCTTAGTTCTAAATGCCTAAAGCGATCGATATTCATCGTGAGATCTGTGCAGTTTTGGAAAAAAAAAACATTATAAGTGATACAATGGTAAGAAAGTGGGTGAGAGCATTTAAATATGGCCGCACAAATGTGCATGTTGAACAACGGAGTGGGTGTCCTCCGATCGTTAATGAAAGTTTGTTGCAGGAAGTGGGCAATAACGTGAGAGAAAACAGACGCTTTACGATTTCCTCCTTGCGGGATGACTTTCCTAATGTTTCTCGTAGTGTTTTGTATGGCAATGTGACCGAGCAAGACGATGACGCAGTCAAAACAGTTGTGATGCAGTGGTTAACAAGTCAGGCGGCAGACCTCTATGAGGAGTGTATTCAAACACTGGTACAACGACATGACAAGTGCCTCAATATTGACGGAAATTATATAGAAAAGTAGATTAAGGTACAGGCTTTCATGTAAAAATAAAATTATTTAGATAACACTAAAAGTGGGCCTTTGCGATCGTCTTTTGACAGCTCGAAATTTAAATAAAAATGACGGCTTAACCATTCACCTGACACGAAAATTGAATAACCGAATTTATGGAGGAGAACATTTTCTACAACTTTGCTCTCTTTTTTTTTCATATCTCGTATCGTTTCAGAGATATGTGCAAAAATATCGGCGATTTTGGGATGTATGTCTGTCTGTCCGTCTGTCTGCCTGTCCGTAACGTGTTCCCCGTTTTTAAGACGAACCGTTCAACCGATCAACACCAAATTTTACAGACATAATTGTAGGCCGACAGACACCAGAACCTCCCTTTTTCAAATTTTTCGGACAAACAATACGGTAGTAATACCAAAAAAAGCCGTTTGCAATATGATTGTAATTGCAAACGAACCGTTCATCTGACACGAAAATTGAATAATCTAATTGGTAGAGGGGAAAATTATCTAACAACTCCGCTCTATCGTGTTTTTTTTTTCATATCTTGCATCGTTGCAGAGATTTTTGCTAAAATAACGGCGATTTGACGGTGTCTGTCTGGCTGTAACGTGTTCCCACTTTTTAGGTCGAACCGTTCAAGCGATCGGCACCAAATTTTACAGACATAATTGTTGGCTACCAGAGACCAGAACCTCGCTTTTTAAAATATTTCGGACAAGGAATACGTTAGTAATGCCAAAAAAGTCGTTGTAATGTAATTTTAATTGCATATAAACCGTTCATCTGACGCTAAAATTGAATAACCGAATTTGTAGAGGAGAAGATTCTCTACAGCTTTGTTCCCTTTTTTTTCATATCTCGTATCGTTTGACAGATATTTGTAAAAATAACAGTGTTTTTACACCCTCCACTGAATTAACGAAAGCCAGCCGTTCGCAGAAGTCACGTGACATTCCTTGCCCAGAACTATCTCTGGCATAAGCCATCTTGCGTTGCATATTTGATGATTTCCTTATTTTAACTTACACGTTGTCATTTCAAAGCAATAGCGCACTGAAGAATTAACAAAAACACGTCGTTCTTCGTACGACAAATGAAAATCTAGTGTCTACAAATGCCATATTAGCATCAGTTAACAACGGCCATGAATAGTATGAGAATAAGGAACACAACGTGTAAGTGTTGGTCGTAGCGTACTGTGTAATGCGTTGGACTGTGACGCTGAGGGTAAATGGTTCAAAACCGTTCACCACCTAAAAGGGTTTCAGACACTCTTATTAATTAATTTCTTATTGTTTACATTCTTATTTTGGTCCAAAATGTTTGCAAAAACTTATAAAACTACAAATCTAAAGTGGGCCGTAAAGCACGTCAGTGCGATTTTTTAATTTCAAAACGGTGCTTACTTAAGAAAACACGCTTCGTAACTCCACTGGAAAGGCTGTAATGACTGTGCCGCAGAAGTTCCTAGAAAGAGCGGTAGCTAATTACCCCACCTCACGGATGCGTTGGAAGTTGCATTAAGATGAGTACAGGGAGTGCTGACCTTTGCTACTGACTTTCAAAGAAAGCGCAATGTAAAGCGCCTGAGACAAGTTCGCAGAATTCTGTACAAGCAGGTACAGAGGATGCTTCCGACACAGAAACGATCGTAAATCCTTTATACTCATTGTACGCTACCGTCTCCCGCACAATAGTGGTTACTGCGGCGTGAGCTCTCAAGAAATGAACAAAGTACGCCGTTAAGTTGAATGCACTGCGAAGACGTGTGGAGGGGATTTAATAGTGATTCGCCTACAATAGGGTATTTGACTGTTTTCTGGAAATCGTTTTAAATTGTTAATTATGTCATATTATGGTCCGAACATGCTTTTTTACCTCGTGGATTTCAGTACTTAAAAAAAAATAAAAAATAAAAAAAAAAAAGAAAGAAAGAAAGAAATGAAATTCAAATAATTTGAAAGCCCGCTAATACGCTACATTTGAGTCACGTGATGCCTGTGACGTCATACAACACACTGATGCTGCTGCTCTCGTAAGATAAACAAATACCTGTATATCGTTTGGGCCGAGGCCTCGTGTTTGGGCGTTAACGTTTGCATAATGACCTACAAATATTGCTTAGTTCCGCACTGTACCAATACATCTGTCAAGATTCCAGAAAAATTGTTCTTGCAAGTACCAAAAAATGAGAAGATACGCAAAAAGTGGTTGACACTGGCGCGAAGAGATCCATATGAAATAGCGGCTACTTTATGTGTGTATTTCTGTGAGAATCATTTTGATGTAAGTAAACAATATTATTCCATTGGTAAACTAAACTGTTTAGTATCATTCTCTTCTACTGCAAAGGTATTATGTGTAGGTTAATGACCTGATGTTTACATTTGCGAAGTAAAACTTCATACGATATATGTGTAATTAAAGCCGTTTCCTAATATATTTGGTGAAAGAACAACATGAATATTGTTGCAGCCCACTATAAAAGTATAGCACTGATTATCTCCAGTAAGTGCAATTTTATCACCAATAGATCTTAGTCAAACAACCGTTTTATACATCGACAACGCCCTTCTGGTTGCTTTACAACACCTTACCCTATCGTAATATACGTATATGGGAAATGTCTTTAATGCGCCGATTTATTTAGCTTTCAAACTTCCGTAATATGCAAGTGTAAATACGATTAAAAGTGTTAGTTACCCAAACATGTGTTTATTGTAGCTTTACTGGGTTAAATTTTACTAACTATCCCGGCGGCTTCCTGTGACTATGTTGGCAACAGATGATGAATAGCGAGAATCATGAGACGTCGCCATTAGCCAATCGCGTGACAGCGCAAATATTTTGTCGTGAAACCTTTGATTTAAAAGGGCATTTACTTTTACTGACCGGACAAGGGTACATACAAGAATCATAGAGCAGGAACAGCATTATTTATTTACTTCATGGTCTGTACGATACACTAATCTAGTCATTCTATGTGGTCTGAACATCTGGACAAAGATTTTCTATCGTGTTGTTGATGTTGCCAACATAATTGTTAATGTTGCCAATAAAATATCTCTCGAAATAATTAGCTTTAAAATGTAGGTATGCGTTACTTACAATGCAGTTTTCACGTTTCTTATTTCTGACACGTAAAAATTTGGATTGTTTTTAAAGAATGAAGACACCATAATTGCATCAACTTTAGGGAGGTTTCCGCTGTCAGCCTTCACATAACCATCTTCCATTGTGGCATAAAAACTGTAAACGCGTTTAGGTCACGAAAAAACTGAACTTTAAGCTGCGAAATGGAGGAAACGCATACAATAATACAGCTCCGAGTTCTAGTTGCCGCGCTGTAGGATTTCTATGACGTCAGCAGTACTTCAGCCAATACCGGGGCGTTTTCGATCACGTGATCTAGTCGTGAAATTTGATGATTTTTAAGCTTTAATTACGTAAAAATAACAGATGTATTGTAAGAATTATGACCGAAAATGCTGTCTGAATGTTATAATCACTCAGAATAACAATAATTCGAACCATATTTTTGACACAGGTAAAGGACGCCGCCAAGGGCAGTAATGTTTCCTACAAGCATTCTACCTTATGGATGTAAATAAGCTTCCAGATTCGAATGATATAGACGTAAGTCAGTTGATGATTGATGGAAATAAGAAAGAGATTCTTATACTTTATGTTAGCGTAAGAATGGAGAGTTTCGCGGCGATAGCTTTAAACGAAAAAGTTATCGGGTCTCTGACGGCGTCAAGTGCTTAATACTCCTCGAGCTTTCGGCCAAGCAGTCCTTGGTCGTTGTCTACTTGTATGACCGCTTGCCTACACAAAGTCTTCATGAATAATGGATACAATAGCCACGAAATGAGTGACGGGATCTCGCATAAAATCAGAATAAGAACGCCGATGAGGATCAGGAAAAGCAGTTTGCTTTTTTACGCTTCTGTGGTTTTGTGTCGTGTACGATAACGCGACTGCTTAAAATACACAAGCTCAATTGCAACCACATCCATGATGTTGAATGAAGAGCCTACAGCTGTATAATGTAAAATTAAAAATACTCCCGACAGATGAAGGATAATCTGTTTATTTATTTATTTACTGTAACCATTTTCGGCAAACCAAGCTTCATCTTCAGGCCCTACACATCAATAAGTACAACAAAGATCACTAAGTCATCTACGTATAAAATGAAATATATAAAATGAATCATGTTACAGTGTAATAGTGATTTCATGTCACGTTCGGAAATGTTCAATGTTCAAATGTTTGTAAATCTATCGGACCAAACTGCGTGGTCATCAGTCCGTAGCTTACAAACTACTTAAACCTAGGTAAACTAACCTAATGACAACTCACCCACCCATGCCCCAGGGAGGACTCGAACCTCCACGACGAGCAACCGCGCGCTCCGTAGCGAAACGCTTTATACCGCCTTTTTTTTTTTTTTTTTTTTTCCTGACTCATTTGATAGATCTATGGTTCGCGGTCGTTCGTTTTTTTAGTTCGTTCGTGGTTGTTCGTTTAATGGTTGGCTCAGCTTTTTTATTACAGCGGGCGTTTAGCCCCCTGACCGGGCACGCAACCGCTCGGCTACTCCACCGCGGCCCGGAAATGTTGTGTGTGCACTTAACTGTATGAAATATGTAAACCAATGTCATCTATGACTAAAAATACAGTTAACTTACTTCAGTGTAAATTAATATATCCGGTGGAAATGACGTGAAAGAGCAAGCATTGTACTCTGCCACTACATGTCAAAACATGTGATAAACGTTCGTAGACTTGCTTCCTCTTGCATCTAACTGCATATGTAATTATCTAATAAACATAATGTCCCCTGTACGTCCGCCCAATTGAACGTCATATTTAGCTACATAGCTTCGTCTGAAGCAAAACACTCTGTTGAACGCTGTTAATTACGTATCCAAATAAATAAATAAATAAATAACTGTACAAAAATGCAAGTCTTGCGACGAATTCCTTCCGCTGTAAAAAATTGTGAAATCTCATGAGAAACCATATCGATTATTTCAGTTAGTGTTTATGGAACCACCCATTCAACACCTTGTCATAATTTGTTATCTAATCATTTATGAAGCAACTTTATGGTGACTTTATCAATATTATACATCTTTATTTCTATAATAATTGTAATGACTTGGCAGTTGCACCATAATATAATGACATTAGAATAAGTATAATGATCTGACAAGTGTACATCGACGTAATGACATAACAATAATTAACATTTCATTACGTAAGCGAACGTAATAACATAAGAATAAACTATACTCCGGGTGCCGCACTTCGAAGTCTTTGCGGTGAGTTGTAAACTTCCTTACTATATTATTAATTCCAATCTGGACTTTCCATTATTAGCCGGCCGCGGTGGCCGAGAGGACTGAGGCGCTTCAGTCACGATCTGCACGGCCACTACGGTCGGGGGTTCGAATCCCCCCTGGGGCATGGATATTTGTGCCGTCCTTAGTTGTAACTAGTTCATAAGTAGTTTGTAAGTTTAGGGACTGATGACCCCGTAGTTAAGTACCATAAGCTCTACAAACATTTGAACATTGATTTTCCATTATTATATTTTACTTATATTGTAGTAATATAATGTGAAGACTCCACGCTGAGAGAAAGGGGGAGATGGGGTTAGCTCCCAAAGAAAGGAAAAAAATTGTATTTAGGCGATTTTTCTTATAAGAAAATAAATTAGGTAATTTAGTAACAAGACTAAGTTTTTAACAGGGTCGTAAGAGGACGTACTTTATAGCTAATTAGAAGTCAGAGTTCTTTTTTCTAAACGTAAAAAATACTCCACACTACAAGCCACTGTGTGCCCCCTCCCCCCCCCCCCCCCAAAAAAAAAGAAAAAAAGTCGCCTGGTGGTTCGATATTATGTTTTGTTCACATTTTCTTTTTGCGCTGAAAATGGCGGCGTATAGCATACAGGTAATCAGTCAACTTGAAGGGGAACATTAAACAGCCCGCATGGAAATATGAGCTGACCTCTTGGGTCCCATGGAAAATAAAACCCTGTTAGATAACATCTGCTCAGGTGAGGCTACAGTTCACACATGTGGTTTAGTAAACCCGCGCAGCTGCCGCAAATGGGCTGACAAGAATCCACATAAGCTGCGAGGGTATAAACGTATAACTAGGGATGACAAAGACTAACATTTGTGGACTATTATATTACACACACCAAGGTGTCACCTTGATACGTTTGAGCGTTTCCTGGAATCTGATACGATAATAGATTCTTCCTCATTTTGTTGTAACCGTTCTAGATGATCTACATCGAATGTTCCCGCAGCCATTATAGTATGCAGACCAAAGTATAACAGGTACCACTTGATTGCTTAACCTTCTCTTGATAAAATTGTGGATCACTTATCATTTTGATGCAATTTGTTAGAGATCATCTCAATCGAGGATTCATTAGGCGGTGAATCGGTAGAGGTTCACGGGACGTGTAGACTGAGACGTCAGCTGACCGTATACCAGTAAAATTCTTTGCGTGGGTTACAGTAGCTCCAAGAGATAAAAGAAAGGAAAAACTGCACTTGTGCTCCACGACCTTAAGTATTTGCTGTGTGTGTTCAAATCTCTGTGTTCCCCTACAGTTTTTATCCTCTACACCTCCTTACCGTACCACCTAGGTCATCTCTCATGTCTTCACATTCCTTCACTTCTCACTTCTTCCTGTCAGTATTTTCTGTATGTTCCTTGGTTCGCCGATTCTGTGGAGAACTTGCTCGTTCGCTATCTTACCAGTCAACTTAATTTTCAACGTTCTTCTGTTGCACCACATCTGAAAAACTTGGATTCTTTTCTGTTTCGGTTTTCCTGCTGTTCACGTTTCACTTTCGAACAAAGCTATGCTCGAAACATACAGTCTCTGACATTTCTTCCACACAAAAGGCCAGTGTTTGATGACAGTCGACTCCTCGGCCCATGAATCCTCACCGACTGGTGTAAGGTCGAGGGTGTCTTAGTGTGAACACACAAAGGCACACAACCATAACACCATCATTACATGTTGCAATTAACTGGCGACTAATTTTAGTTAGTGGCACGCCACGCCACGCTGTTCATCTAATGAGAACGTGGCCATTTTAAGTCCAAACTCCCTGCGATGCCGCTAGAGTTCTTTGTGTCGAGCAGTATCACACATTCACTATGAGCGCCCGTATTTTAAAACAAACCACATGTTTCTATCATTATCCAGTCTTGAGAAAAAAAAAAAAGAAAAAAAAGTGACGGAATGTTAACTTGAATGCAACTCGTATATTTGTAAAACAGAAGCGTGCTCGAAAGTCGCTCGCTGTCTTCTACATGGCATACCGAAGATATGTTTGGTGAATGGTCCTGTACCGCCGCGGTGGAGTAGTCGAGCGGTTTAACGCACCTCGCGGCGGAGCGCGCGGTTGTTCGCCGACGGAGGTTCGAGTCCTCCCTGGGTATGGGTGTGTGTGTTGTCCTTAGGTTAGTTTACCTTAGTTTAAGTAGTTTGTAAGCTACGGACTGATGACCACGCAGTTTGGTCCGATAGATTTACAAACAACATTTTTTGGTCCTGTAACGCTAACCTACATCAACTATGATCTGTCACGCAGGACTGGCTGCGTGGTCCAAGGCATCATGCTACGATCTGGGCGGAAGCTACCTTCCGAGGTTCGAGCTTTCTCTCGGGCGTGGGTGTGTGTGTGTGTTGTCCTCAGTGTAAGTTACTTTAAGTACACTGGTTAAAACAATTAGGCAGAATGTTGCTGCAGAGAGGTTTGTTGTTGACTTGTGTTTGCTCCAGCAAACGAATTACACAAGCGGTTGGTGCAGATAGTGTACTCAATAGGTAGTGCAATATAACAAGAACATAACTTATCTGAAGCTATGGCACAGCCAGCCATAGGAATGTTGTAAGCGGGACACAGAACGAGGTAGGTGGCTGCAGCTATTGGAATGTCCCAAAGTGTAATTTTCAGGATCTGGACGGCGTTTCAGGCAAAAGGAACCGTTAGAAGAATGCAAGGATATGGTCGTCCACGGGTTACATCAGCAATAGATTACCGTTATCTCTGTTGAACAACCCCTCGAGACAGGTGGCTGAACGCAACTCAGCTGAAATACACCCTCCAGGCAGAAAAAGGACGCACAACGTTATCATGAGCAGTCCAAAATCGCCTTCGGGAATGTGGCCTTTACGCACGGAGGCCTATGGTGTGTGTCCCAAAACCATGACACCGTTCAGCCCATAGAAACTGGACGGACAGGAGTCCTAACAAATGGCGCCAGGTTCTGTGCACATATGAGTCAAGATTTTGAGTTCAACCGGACAATCGTCGTTCACCCATCTGGAGAGAATTTGGAACTCTAAACAACCCTATTATGTGCACATCATAGTGGTGGACGAATGGTGTGAACAGGAGTCAGTATTGGCGGACGTACCGACCTGTACGTCGTTCTTAATGGCGCTATGACTGCGTAGAAGTATAGAGACGACCTACTGTTATGCCCTGCGCTGGTGCCAAAGGAGATGGGTTCATTCTGGTGGACGAAAACGCTCATCCACACAGAGCTTCACTGGTGGACAGTATGCTTGAAGCTGAGAGAATGGTACTAATGGAGTGGCCAGCTTGTCCACCGGACTGAAACACGATTGTGCACGTCTGGAAAGCACTTGACAGACGCACTGCAGCCTGACCAGTACCACCCACAACGGTTGCAGAGCTGGATATTGAACTCAGAAGAACGGCCAAATATCCCTCAAGAGCTGACTGATAACCTCATACTGCCCATGCCACGGAGGTGTGCATCTGTACTGGCCGTCCGAAGTGACCACACGCCATGGCGGAGAACAACGAGTATGAGTTTTTCACTATTATGGTTGTCGCATTATGCCTCGCTCTAAGTAAACGCCGTGTAAACCTCAAGTAAAGAGTTGAGACAGCAAAGTATTGTACTGTATCACACACAAATTAAAATATTTTAATCATTAATTGAGGAAAATACGTTACCATAAGTACGAGGGTGGTTTGATAAATCTGGTAAATTTGTATAAAAGAGCGGAAAATTTTTGGAATCTGCACTGTTGTTGGCAAGCCTGATATTTCCACGGATATTACAGCAAGTTTCGAAAGGCAGCTGTTATTAGTTGATAATTGGCTGCCAGCTGAAGTAGAAACTTCGTAGTTATTTCGTTAGGATGGAGAAAAACGATTTCGTGCTGTCATTAAGCATTTTCATTTGAAAAGTTGGACAGCTGCACAGATCAGAACTGAATTGGATGAGGTCCATATGGCTTCTGCATCAACACTGAAGACCATCTGCTTTTGGATCAATGAGTTTAAATGACGCTCCAGTCGACCCGTTGAAGTCAGAATTTAACTACCACTTTTAGCATCAAAAACTAATGTGTATCTTACACCTTAATGTATAAAGGAAAAGTGAATTAAGTTAATGGGTGCATACCCCATTTAGGAATGTATTAATCCTTCCCTTTTTAATGTACAACAACTCTATAAAACTTCTTTTCCTATCATTATTGTTGATAGGGACGACAGCGCACAGGAAAGCATCAATAACGTGCATGATATGGTAATGGAAGATCGGATATTAAAAGTTCGCGAGATAGATAACATTGTAGTACATTACATCCTCCATGAAAAACTGACCATGGAGAAGCTCTGTGTGAAATGCGGGCTGCGCCTGCTCACGTTGGGCCAAAAAAGGAAACGAAAGAACACTTCTGCTCAGAATCTCACACCGTTCAGTCGCAATCCACAGGCCTTATTGGGCAGCTTCATAACTATGGATGAAATTTGGATCCACCGTTACACTCCAGAGACCAAGTAACAGTCCAAACAATGGACGAAGAATGGGGAGAGTGCACCAAGGGAGGCCACACTCTTTTGGGATTCCCAGGGTGTAACCCTGATATATTATTTGGAAAAAGGCAGATCCATAACTGGATCCTACTATGCTGCTCTGCTGGATAGTTTTAAACAGGAACTAATTGAAAAACTTCACGGAAGGAAGTGCTGTTTCATCTGGACAGTGCTCCAGCCCACACAGCAGCTATCGCAATGGCAAAAGTACACGATCTAGGATTCGAATTGGTTCCTCACCCACCCTATTCAGGAGACTTGGCTCCGAGTGACTTATTCCCAAACTTGAAAACTTGGGTTGGTGGAAAGAAATTTTCATCGAATGAGTGTAATATTTCTGGCTTAAAGCCATCATATTAAGATTAAAGTATTGCTCCAGTGCAGCCGGTTAGGACCAGTAGGCGACAGATGGTAAAAGCTGGTGAGAACCACGACAGGTGGTACAATAGGTCGGGTTCTCATAGGAAAGTGCACTGGCAAATTTTCCCGAATTCTAGGGAAGTCCCCGAGCGGCAGGCACTGGACGCCGATTGGCTGTAGCACTGGCGTTCACGCGCCAAAACGCATTCCTATATTTGTTAATATTTAGTAAATTAATTATTTATTCGATGTCATACTCAATTTAGAAAACCCCTTCAAAGCTAAGCTATGCCCTGAGTAGTTTAAACATATCAACAATTGCTAATTCAATAAACAGAATAATTAATTTAAGACGGACGATGCAAGGCAGCCATGTTTGCGCGCCTAATCACGGAACGAAGGCAGTCTTGCAGCGAGCCGCCACTCTTCAGTTCACAACAGGCACTCGGAAGAGTAACATGTGACTTCATTACGCGTACTCGGTGGAGTAACATGCATACGTAGGCAGTCATAAAATTGTTTAAACATCTTACATCAAGGGACATAATTTTATATTTACTTTCAGTTAAGACAATGTGTGACAAGTAGCTGTTATTACGCAAATTGCTGGTTTTCTGCTTACTTTAAATAAATCAGCTGGCATTCCGAACTACCACAGTTGTATTCCGTAATTAGATCAGTTCCTGCCAATAGTTTAGCAATTTCAGCCTCATTCAAGAACTCTGACCTGCGTCATCTGCGTGGGGACATCAATAGAAGACATCATGTTGGTGAACTTTCAAAGTTTCTACTCTTCACACAGTGCAGTGAGGAGTTACTACAACCCTCGCGTACACTGTCATCGCCGGCCGCGGTGGTCGAGGGGACTGAGGCGCTCCAGTCACGGTCTGCACGGCCACTACGGTCGGGGGTTCGAATGCCCCCCTCGGGCATGGATATTTGTGCCGACCTCAGTATTAGCTAGTTCATAAGTAGTTTGTAAGCTTAGGGACTGATGTCCCCGTAGTTAAGTCCCATAAGTTCTACAAATATTTATTTGAACACTGTCATTGCGGTACATACGCAAACTGTTGTGCGTCATTCATGATAACATGGAGGAGGAAAGGAAATGATATAGGACAGGTTTAAGCAGAACCACCTGTAGTCGTTAATCCTGTTGTAAGAGGAAGTGTCCGTCGCTGTGACAGAACTATTTTGCAGAGTTGGCAAAGCCTACTTTTCCGATGGGTTCAAAAAATTGGACCAAGTGCATAGTCTTGCAAGAAGACTCTGTCGAGAAATAAAGTGAGTTTTCGCCTTTGAAATAGTTTTTTATTCTATTTTACCAGAATTATCCAACCGCCTGCGTATATTGAGTGTGATATTTCACATGATCTGGCAGTATTGCTCATGTGAAAAATACCGAGTAGCACCGTGGTTCTGTACCCACGTTAAACTCTAGGTCCCCCTATAACTGGTTGGGTAAGTCAGTTTGAAGGTCGGAGGAAGGCAACGTCATACCACCTCCATACAGGACCATGCCTAGTAAAGCACAGTGATGTTCAAATCAATCTTCGGATTGTAGACTGCCTTACTTTTTACCCTCATTGTTTTGAGCAGTGTACCGAGCGAGGTGGCGCAGTGGTAACGCACTGGACTCGCATTCGGTAGGATGATGGTTCAAATCCACCTCTGGCCATCCAGATTTAGTTTTTCCGTGATTTCCCTAAATCACTCTAGGCAAATGCTGGGATGGTTCCTTTCAAAGGGCACGGCCGATTTCCTTCCTCATCCTTACCCAAAACTCCGAGCGTAAGCTCCGTCTCTAATGACCACGCTGTCGATGGGACGTTAAATCCGAAACTTCCTTTTTTGAGCAGTGTAGACACGATTTTCAGTGTGTCACGTCAAAAATTTGTGGAGCGTTCGTAAGACAATGGGTCTGTGGGGCAATCGGCGTTCTCCCCGCCCCTGGCGGTGCGTCCATCGGATCCACTGCGCGGACTGCCTCCATCCAAGTTGAACAAAAGCCGTCGGCGGGTGCAGGCGGCAGGCCGGTAAAGCTCTCGACGGCCAGGCTGCGGCCGGCGCGGCGGTGGCCCACGTCAAAACCAGAGGCCAGCGCTGCCCGACAAGGAGGCGGAGGGGCGGGGGGGGGGGGGGGGGGGGGAGGCCCGGCACTTCAATTAGCGGCCTGCCGGCCCTACTAATTGATATGGCCGCGCCCGCACCCGCGGCAAAGTGGTCGCCGCCCTTGTAATCAGTGTAAACGCCGTATTACTCACTTGTCATCGCACAGGCACAGCCACAGCCCGGGATTCATGTCACTGATACGCCGGAACCGAATATGGCAACAGTCTGCTATGACGACTGCCTCCCGCACTCTTTTATCTTGGTGACCTCAATCGCCATAACGAAGGACCCCTTTAGCGTATGAAACACGCCACTACTCGGGGTGGCAACCGAGAGCGTTCACTTCGGATAAAGAGTAGCTAATTACTTAAAAGTTCCATAGATATCCTGAACAATTTTTTTCTCCGAATAGTTTTGAAACAGCCATTTTACAGTATCTGCACGCGTGGTTGGTTTTGACAGCAATTAGTCTATTACTTGGAGTCGTACTGCACATAAAAACTAGTTTTCTAATTTTTTTTCAGATCTCGATTCTTAAATATATATAGTTGCAGATCTCAATATGACAATACAATTTTGTGGAAATCGGTAATCTATATCTATAAATGTGAATGTCTGTTCGATGTAGGTTTATCACGTCTGAACCACAAGACATAAAGAGCTAAAAATGTGTACAGTTACTAATGTGTACCCGGGGAAGGCTTTAGGCACGGTTTTATGGCGATCGGATAGCTATTTATCTATATATATTAATGTGAATGTCTTTTCGGTGTACGCTTATCACGTCCGAACGACAAGATGCAGAGACTTAAATATTTGTACAGTTACTAATTTATACCTGAGGAAAGTTTTAGGCACGGTTTTATAGCGATCTGATACATATTTAGTAATATGAAGAATATAATGCGAAATGTGGAACAATAATTACTCTTTGAAAATTTTATTTAATCTTTGAAAATGGTATTATTGGTTGCATTGTTGCTTAAGGGTTGATAATGATAAAATGGTGGAGTATATTGGGATGGAAAGTTTTCAGTGTATATATGTGTACAGTTACTAATGTGTACCCGGGGAAGGCTTTAGGCACGGTTTTATGGCGATCGGATAGCTATTTATCTATATATATTAATGTGAATGTCTTTTCGGTGTACGCTTATCACGTCCGAACGACAAGATGCAGAGACTTAAATATTTGTACAGTTACTAATTTATACCTGAGGAAAGTTTTAGGCACGGTTTTATAGCGATCTGATACATATTTAGTAATATGAAGAATATAATGCGAAATGTGGAACAATAATTACTCTTTGAAAATTTTATTTAATCTTTGAAAATGGTATTATTGGTTGCATTGTTGCTTAAGGGTTGATAATGATAAAATGGTGGAGTATATTGGGATGGAAAGTTTTCAGTGTATATAAAATTCTACTTGTTTGTGTGTGTGTGTGAGTGTGTGTTAATATTTCGCTCTGCAGCGAAAACTACAGAACGCAAACGAATGGTCTGTGTGTAATTGTTGTCCGAAGTCTCCCGTTGTACACCATAGCAGTTCCATGCCGATAGCTATAAGGGGGTAGAAGATATGGTGGTTGAAAGTCGCCAAATTATAAAAAGTTCGGACTGAAGGCCAGCGATGACGTTTGCGACTCTATAGCACGGAGGTTACATACAGAGAAACGTGATGCCACAGACCATATCTTTGGTCTACGCATGCTACAATGCCTTCAGCTCTTTCTCTGTAAGGATAAGCATACGAATAAGGATATATAATCAACCAACACGCGAGTGGAGCCGCGGGTTTAAGCTAGTCTGGAATAAAATATTGAACAACGGTCTTGGAATTTTTATTTAAGAATCTTGGTCTGAAATAAAATAGAAAACTAGTTTTTATGGGCAGTTTAAAGAGTACGACTCCAAATAATAGATTATCGGCATATATATATATATATATATATATATATATATATATATATATATATATATATATATATATAGTTGCAGATCTGAAGATGACAATACAATTTTGTGGAAATATAAAAGGCATCTTTCCATACATGATTTACAGCTGCACTGCTCAATCGTGTTGTGTCTTGACTAACAAGAATTTTACTGTGCTCGTCATTTATAATGTCGATAACGCCATCAGTTGCTCTACATACAAGTGTAAACAAGTAGAAACAAATGTGTTGTGTGATCAATTTTAAAAGTGAAGATCTGTGGCACATTGTTTTTAATTGTGATTCCCCTAGTTTATAGGACGTAAAATATCTTATAAATGACGGACAGATTCAAATTCTTGTAAATGAAGACACAGCACGATGGAACAGTGAAGTTGTAAATTATATGTCGAGAGATGCTATTTTTCAAAATGAAGAGTTGCTGATCTGAACATGAAAACAAACATTTGTGGAAACTACATCTACATGCATACTCAGCAAATCACACTGAAGGGCATAGCAGAGGGTTCATCAAACCATTTTTATGACATTTCTCTGTAGTCCCACTCCCTAATAGCTCGCAAGAAAAAGGAACTCCTAAACCTTTCTATTTTCGATCTGATTTCTCTTATTTTATTATGATGGCCACGTCTCTCTATGTAGGTGGGTACTAACAATATATTTTCGCATTCTGAAGAGAAATTTAATGAAAGAAATTTCACAAATAGATCTCGCCACAACCAATAACGCCTTTCTTTTAATGATTTCCACCCCAACTTGCGCATCATTTCCGTGACACTCTATCCCCTGTATCGCGATAATACAAAACGAGCTGCCCGTCTCTGTACTTTCTCTAAATAGCTGTCAATCCCACTTGGTGGTGATCCCACAATACGTAACAATACTCCAAAATAGTATGCATAAGTGTGGTGTAGGATGTTTCTGTAGTAGAGCTGTTCTGCCAATGGAACGTAGTC
The DNA here is from genome assembly GCA_026315105.1 of Locusta migratoria. Lineage (NCBI taxonomy): Eukaryota > Metazoa > Arthropoda > Insecta > Orthoptera > Acrididae > Locusta > Locusta migratoria. Next base: position 187,416,802 of record CM048745.1, read on the forward strand.
TTTGGTTCGCTTTTCCTACAATATTTTCTATGCTTTCTTTCCAATTTAAGTTATTTGTAATTGTTACTCCTTGGTATTTAGTTGAATTTACGGCCTGTAGTTTGTTCAAAATGTTCAAATGTTTGTAGAGCTTATGGGACTTAACTATGGGGTCATCAGTCCCTAAACTTACAAACTACTTATGAACTACCTTATACTAAAGACGACATAAACATCAATGCCCGAGGGGGGAATTCGAACCCCCGACCTCAGCAGTCGTGTAGACCGTGATTGGCACGCTGCAGACCACTCGACCACCATGCCGCCGTGTAGTTTTGACTGATTTATCGTGTAAATGAAGTTGAATGGGTTTCTTTCAGTTGTCATGTGGATGACCTCACACTTCCCATTATTAAGAGTCAAATGCCATTTTTGCACCACACTCATTGAAAGTGCCAAATGTGTAGCACCTGGCCAGCGAGCAGTAAGGTAAGACAAACAAACTTTAGAGCAGGAATTGTGGAAGGGCTACCCAATGATTGTTTTGAACATCTTTCACTGAAATGCATAGTTTATTTCACAATATATTTTACATTTTTAGAAAAAATCCCAAAATATTCTTTTAAATAGATTAACCCAAAAGCATACAGCAAATGAAATACAAAACCCCTTCAAACTTTCGAACGGCTTTTACAAACATTGCAGCTAAGATTAACAAAATCTACACTCATTTCACAAGTTTAAGAAAAAGAAAGATAAATTTGAAACAACTAATCTCTAACTTGATTATACAGTGAATTACATCAATCCGTTACAGAATCACGTGACAAGCCACTTAAAGTCTGAAAACGCACAGAGCCTTCGTTATCATGAAAACTCGCCACAAGAACTATGCTACAAGGATCACTTGAGAAACGGAAGCTGAAATCTGGCACCCGTTTAAGACATCAAAAGTTTACAATGTGGATTGACTTTAGTGAATACATAAGACATATACAACACGTAACATAAGGTGGGAGCCCAAGCAGAAGTCCAGCTGGCGTACTCTCAACCACAGGAGCACATGGACGGCAGCCAATCCAGTGACTTAAACTGCCCCCGCACACAGCACGGCCGCTCGTACGAAACAGCCGACAGTCCCTCTAAGCACGCCAGCCACAACCAATAGAAACTGGCTGTATAACACAAGGCATTAAAACACAAACATAAAACACTTGAATTTCGACGCCAAGCAGTACACGAACCCTCCTAAAAAGCTTAAGAGCGTTAGCTAAAAGTGTGTGAAACAATTCCCCACAAGGGTTGTTTGAACAAAAGTAACTTCAAACAAAATTAAAGTCAGAGCAATTGGCTTACAGAGAGATAAAACTTCCCAAGTTAGGTAGTTCAACAACACTCAATTAGGAACAGAGTAACACTTATGGAGGGTCAGCCAGAGAACTTTCTCTAACATATTGTGAGTTCGTGTAAAAAGCGGCAAAACTTTAGCAAGGTACGTTCGCCAGCCCGCAATACCACACCAGCCGGCCGTTGTCCCAGGAAACGTACCATCATGCGCACGTACAACTTTGAAAAATCGTTTCCGAGTCCGAAAATCACACTTGCCAGTAAGGCGGACACAATCCCTCCCCACAGAACTCAACCGTTCACTTGTCGACAACTCGAGAAGTGGCGGTAATCTTCACCACATCAGCAATCGTCGTGTCGTGTTGCCGAGTACGGACCTCCAAACATACATCACCACTTCATGCATGCCTCCCGCCGAACTTGCTTGCGTCGCGCTCCACACTGTCAACATACCACATGGTTCCCACGCTTCGTTCCCACGCCTCTCCAGAGCACAGGCCAGGGCAAAGATCACACGCACCAAAGATAAACCGACTTTCAAAACCCGATAGGTCGATACACCAGCGAGGGATCATACTCGCACCGGCTCAACCTCCTCCTCTTAAGGTGGACCTCGGGACGTGGAACAGCAGTTGCTAGAATCTTAAGGGGACACGCCCCTGAACGGGCTGCATTTTTTGCTTTATATTCTCCCTCACGTATATTCTGATCTATAAATGACAGATAGCTCAAACTTTTTACAAACAGTTAGGGTCATTAGGCAAAGCAGTTTCCAAAAAATTAATGGAATATTTATTATAGTTTGGTACTGACAAAAATATTTACAATAGTATAAAAAACGGAACACTGTTTCACTGTGGTTCCATTTTCTCTGGAACTACTGACCTCACAGCTTGGAAAACAGAGTCACCGTACACACAACATTCAAATAAATGTTTTATGCTCCAATTTCCTTCCCTGAAGCTGATCTGTGAAAAAGACAAGTAATTTATTTTACAATGACAAAAATATTTAAAAAAGTAGCTCAAATATCACCGATATCATCATCATGATGAATCTGGTCGTCATTTATAAGATCTATAACGTCATCAGATGCTCCACATACAACTGTGAACAAGTAGAAAAAATGTGCTGTGTAATGGATTTTAAAAGTGATGAGCTGTGGCACATTGTTTTCAGTTATGCCTCCCCTAGTTTATATGACATCATATATCTTATAAATAACGAGCAGATTCAAATTCCTGTATCAAGACACAACAAAATTGGACAGTGCACTTGTAAATGATGGATGGAGAGGTGCTATTTTTAAAAATTTGGCGTTGCAGATCTGAAGATGACAACAAACTATTTTCGAAACCAGTAATCTCAAATAAAATATTGAACAGCGATATTGGTATGTATACTACACAACAAATAAGTAGTTAGATTGCCCCCTTGCCTTGAATAATCTCAAGCATATACGCAGTTGTCCATTGATAGTGACAGTGCCAAATATCTCATGAAATAAGCATCAAACGAAAAAACTACAAAGAACAAAACTTTTCTAGCTCGAAGGGGGAAAACAGATGGCGCTATGGTTGGCCTGATAGATGGCACTGCCATAGGTCAAACGGTTATCAGCTGGCTTTTTTTTAAATAGGTACCCACATTTTTATTACATATTCGTCTAGTATGTAAATAAATATGGACGTTTTATTTGGAACTCGTTTGTCGTTTTGTGATAGATGGCGCTGTAATATTCACAAACATATTGCTCATAATTTTAGATGAACAGTGGATAGCAGGTAGGTTTTTTAAATTAAAACACAGAACATAAGTACATTTGAACTTTCTTTCGGATGTTCCAATGTGATACATGTGTTTTTGTGAAATTATCATACATTATGAGAACGCTTGCTGTTACTGCCTGATTATCTGTAATTACATGACTTCAATAAATGCTCAAAATGATGTCTTTCAATGCATTTGGCAATACACGTAACGAAATTACTCTAAACAGCGAGTAGTTCGCCTTCATTAATGTTCTTACATGCATTAACAATGTGCTGATGCATATTTTCAGGCATTGTTGGTGAATCACGATAACAAATAAGCTTCAATTTTTCCCACAAAAAGAAATCCGGATATGTGAGATCTGGAGAAAGTGCGGGCCATGGTCTGGTCATTAAATATTTCATTTAAGACCGTTTCAGCTGCACGTGAGCCATGTGCCGGACATTCATCATTTTGAAAGTACATCGCCATTCAGTCATGCAGTGAAACATCTTGTAATAAATTCGGTAGGACATTACATAAGAAATCAGCATACATTGCACCATTTAGATTGCCATAGCGGCCAATTATCCTTCCTCCCATAATGCCGGCAGCATACATTAAAACGCCACGGTTGCTGATGTTCCACTTGTCGCAGCCATCGTGGATTTTCCGTTGCCCAATTGTGCATATTATGCCGGTTTACATTACCTCTGTTTATGAATGACGCTTCGTTTTGAAGGTTAAGTGTGCAAACTTTCATCAAGATCAGAATAAAACCATAGATTTTTCAAAGTTAGTAGATAACGCACTCTTTGCCATGTGTCATTGCCTATTCATCACAATAGAATGCAGGATATCGCAGCGCATATTATGAGTAATCACGATGCAGCATTTTCCCAAGCGTCTCAGTGTTTATGGCGTCATATCACCTAAATCAGATGTATTACAACGAAATAATTTTGTAGGTTCATTCATTAGGATAGATGGATACTATTTCCAAAATATATTGCGAATATATTTAGCAGCAAATAAGTAACAAATTTAAATATCATTCAAATTCAGCAGTTTTTCGTGAATCTCAGACTTCATGACGTTAAATCTCCTGGACTAGTTTCATCACAATCGTTTTAATGGTATGGCAGTGCATAAAATACGAACAAACATACAAACATCAATTTTGATATATTACATAGGAAGCTCGCTGTGCTACTCTCCCTATTACACATTGTATAAACATGGCAAATTTTCCTTCAAACTCATGATACCAAGTTGGGTGTGGATGGGGGTTACTTCTTCCCACCTTGTCGTCTAGTCAGGTACATTATACTCTGAAATAATATATACTGTTTTTCATTAAATCTTCTACCAGATCACATAAATATTTAAATGCAAGACGCATCAAATCAGAAAGTTTCACTGTGTATTTAATACAAATGCCATATAGTTACAAGCTTGTTCCATTCACAGGCAAAGACTTCAAAGACACAGGATATTCCAAGTGTCTCAGTTTTTTTGGTTACTTCGTCAAGAAACAGCACAAACTTTGCTTTAGCTGTAACTAATATAGTTTTTCATGCAATTAAGTATTTTTTAAGTGTTTTAGACACACCTCGAATTCCCAAAATTAATTATTTTTTCATTTTCATGACCATATTTACAAATCATTATCTCCCTAAATAATACATTGGGAGTAAAAGTTAACAACATAAAAATATATTTTGAAATTTTTGTGGTGACTTTAAGGTGCTCCATCTCTTGATACGAATTTTTTAAGTGTGTTAGTATTGCTAAGAGTATGCTAAAGGATGTTTTCTGGTTCTAGACCTTACTTACATATCTTTCTTTTTCTTGAAGAAAATCATTTACAACTAACGAAATAAATATATGGAGAGGCATTGAATTAAAAATTAATGAATTATTATTATTATTAAAGTGATTAATAATACTAATACTTCTTTTCTTTGACTGTTGCAGATATGGACCTCATTATTCTTATCTAATTACATTCGATTATTTATCTCAATATGTTTATATGTTGTGAACAGAAAACAATGTTCGAATTACTGATAACAGGTCATACAGGCAAATTCATAAGAAAACTTTCATCCCCCCCTGCCCCCACTAACCTCATTGCCAAGGTTGGGTGGCTCTATGTGGCTTAACGAAAGTAAAAGGTATGTGTGGAGATGCCAGTCAATGATGTTGTTCCTCGATGGGGACAGCAGCCTTTTCAGTAGTTACAAGGTCAACAGTTTGGATAATTAACTAAGCTGACCTTGAAATTTCAGCTAACATGTTTTGCCAAGCGTTTCTAGTGTTGTAAAAAATCAAACTAAGGAGAATCATTATTTTATTGTCATGGATATGGAAAAGGTTAACATCATTACGTATAAACTCTCAGCACATGTAAGTAAACATAATAAGGAGAGAGGAGGAGCTGACATCTATGCCAAAAGTTATCACTATGTCAAAAACATTTAGAAAGAAAATGTTTTGTGATGAGCAAAATATAGAACTGTGTGTCAATGAGCTTAAACTAAACTATGGACCTTTTGTAATTGTAACAGTGTGTAGGAAACATCAGGTAATTTTCAGCTATTTCTGAAAATCTTGGATGCCTTCTTGTGCTATCTGTATGGCAGGAGGAAGCAAATTATTACTTGTAAGGCTTTCAATGTTGATTCTCTAAAAGATTGTAATAAGAAGACCGACTCTGAAGTATTACCTGTTCTTTAAATTGAAGATCCATTATTGATTTTTCTACACTGATAGATAATTTCTTTTTAGGCCAATCTAAGTTCAAAACATAAATGCTTATCCTGTTGAGACTAGTATTTCTGATCAAGGTGCACAGCTAGTTAAAGTACATGATGTAGTCCCATACGTCAAGTTAAAACAGACATTCAAAGTAGTGCAGTAAGTTAATTATTTAACAGTTGCCACTTTTAGGGAAAACTTACAGTAGTTATACTGGGATGAGGTATACATGGAACTCAATGCTAATTTGAAATTTAACATATTTCATGATACATTTGCAAGGGCATTTGAAGACTGTTTCTCCAAGAAAATAGTTAAATATAACTGTAGATGATTAGATGTACTTTTCATTCTGGTAGATCCTAATTGAGGAAATCCTCTTGGATGTAGAACATGTTAGAAAAAGAACTCCCTGTAAAAAAACTTTGCCCAATTAAAGGAAAAAAGTGTCTTGTTACAGAAAAGGGAAGTATATCTAACAGCAAGTAAGAGTAGTGACCCAGAAATTGTCAAATATTATAAAAATGACTGTGTCCTGTTGTGGAAAGTTATTAAAAAGTCCAGAAGTATGTGTATTATGTCTGACATTAGGAACTCTGATAACAAAATTAAAACAATATGAAATATAATTGAAAGAGGAACAGGGCAACCAAGAGGACGGGAAGATTGTATTGGCATTAAAATTAATGAAAAGTTTACTAACAAAAAGTCAGAAGTTGAAAATATTTTTAATAATCACTTTTTAAGTGTCATGGAGAAAATAGGTTCTACATTTCCATTAGAAGAGCAAAGCTACTAATGGAAGGAACCAATACCTATGCAATCTAATACATTTGAAATTCAACCCACCTATCCCTTTGGTTTTAAGAACATAATAAACTCACTCAAAAGTAAAGGCTTGTATAGAGTTGAAGGTATTTCCAGCAGTGTACTATAAGCTTCTTTGCAATAGATTAATAGGATTCTCAGTTACGTATGTACTACCTTTCTGAAGCAGGCTATTTTCACAGAGAGACTAAAATAGGCAGTTGTTAAACCATTGTGTAAAAAAGGAGATACTTCCAATACCACCATCTAGTGCCCAGTCTCACTTCTGAAGCTCTACCCAAAGATACTGAGAAAGTAATGCATTCAAGAGTAGATTTCCATATTTGTACAAATAAGGTATTAACAAAATATTAGTTTTGTTTCCAGCTTGTCGATTCAACATAAAATGCTATAATCAAAATATCCACGGGTGTACTGCCGGTCTATAGTGTCCAACGGGCACAATATTTCGGCGATCATACATGTCGCCATCATCAGGTGAACTGACGGACTGAGCTCCAGGAAACGCGCCGGCACGGAGATCCGCACGCTACGGCTGATCGAAGGGAACTGGGTTCTAGCCCGGTAGCGGGCCATTTAAATACCCTCGGCCCGCGGAGCGACCCCTCCGCGGTCCGCGCCCCGCGCCGCGGCCGCACAGTGGAACCGATTGCGCCGGCGTCTGAGATGACGTCGGTTTGAGGGCTCTGTCCGCCGTGGTCGTCACTTCGTTACGTTTGCTAGATTTACTCTTAATTAACCCAATCGCTGGTTCCCAAGCTTTGCTAAGATTATAGCCACAGTCACGGTTTATGAGGTCGTCACTTGTGCGAATTTCAATGGCCTCTCTAACGACGCAGTCCCAGTATCTCGACGTCTGTATCAGAATCCTAGTGCCTTCATAGTCCATCGCATGATTCTCCGACAAACAATGTTCAGCGACCGCCGACTTGCTCGGATACATCAATCGTGTGTGCCTCTGGTGTTCAACGCAACGATCCTCGACGGTACGCATCATCTGTCCAATATATGACTTTCCACACTGACACGGAATCTGGTACACGCCGGACTTTCTCAAACCGAGATCATCTTTGGCGCTCCCCACCAGTGCACGAATTTTATTCGGCGGACAAAAAACAGTTCCAACCTGGTGTTTTTCCGCCCATAAGAAGGCAACAGGACGTCAAACAGCTAAGTTCTCACGTCTCCTTGACAAACCATCTCTGCAGGTTCCGTGCAAGACTGTCATCAATCTGAGTGGCATGGAGTTGAGTGATGATGCGGTCTCAGTTTTGGAGAAAGGACTCAACTTTGCTCCTACCCCCAAGTTCACACCGGTCGCAGAAATTATTAGTGCTGTTGAACAGGTTGCAGCTCGACTTCCGCCTGAATCAGCTGAGGAAATACGTCGTGAAACTTGTCGTGCATTGACGAAATCCAAGCCCATGAAGTCGAACATCACTAGTGAAGAGAGGGCGGCCATTCGTGACCTGAGGGAGCGCCCTGAAATTGTTGTCTTACCGGCTGACAAAGGCAATGCTACGGTTGTTGTCTCCCATAAGGACTACACTGAAAAGATGCAGAGCCTGCTAAATCACGTTTCCTACCGGAAGATCAGCGTTGATTCCACAAAGAAGGTGGAAAACAAGACTAGGGCACTTCTCAAGGATGCGGATTTACCGGAGGGTGTCGCCAAGAAACTGCTACCTCAAGGTTCGGTACCGCCAAGACTCTATGGACTCCCTAAGGTTCACAAAGATGGGGTGCCGCTACGTCCCATTGTCAGTAACATCAGAGCACCTACATATTTGTTGGCCAAATACTTGACGGGAATATTAAGTCCTTATGTGGGTAAATGCCCTCACCACATCCGTAATTCCGTGGATTTTGTTAAACGCCTTAATAGCTTCAGGCTGGATGAGTCAGATATCATGGTGAGTTTTGACGTCCTTTCGTTGTTTACGAGGGCGCCCCTTTGAGAGTCACTAGATTTGATTGGTCAGAAGTTTGACGAGAAGACCACCGAACTTTTTAGGCATGTCTTGACCTCCACGTATTTTCTTTTCAATGGCGAATACTGCGAACAAACGGAGGGAGTCGCCATGGGTAGCCCACTCTCCCCTGTGGTCGCAAATTTGTACATGGAGAATTTCGAGGAGGAAGCCCTGGCATCATCTGAATGGAAACCTACTTGCTTTTTCCGTTATGTGGACTTCCTCACACATCTGAACTCCATACACCCCAACATCAAATTCACTATGAAGACGGAAACGGAGGATAAATTGCCGTTCCTTGACGTCTTGGTCAAAAGAAGAGCTGATGGCACCCTGGGTCATAGTGTATATCGGAAGACAACGCACACTGATCTGTATTTACACGCAGACAGCTGTCACCACACTTCACAGACGAATGGGGTACTTAAAACTCTAGTACATAGGGCGCGCACTATATCCGTCGCAGAGAGTCTGCCCCAGGAATTGAAACACCTGAAAACTGTATTTCGAAAAAATGGGTACTCAGAGTGGCAGATTCAGCGGGCTCTCCGCCCAACCACTACATCACAACCTGTGGAAACGGTTGAAAACACGAGGGAGGATGTAGGCACTGCGTTCGTTTCATATACCGGCGCACTCTCGGGGAAGATCGCCCGCATTTTGAAAAAACACCAGGTTGGAACTGTTTTTTGTCCGCCGAATAAAATTCGTGCACTGGCGGGGAGCGCCAAAGATGATCTCGGTTTGAGAACGGCCGGCTTGTACCAGATTCCGTGTCAGTGTGGAAAGTCATATATCGGACAGACGATGCGTACCGTCGAGGATCGTTGCGTTGAACACCAGAGGCATACACGATTGATGTATCCGAGCAAGTCGGCGGTCGCTGAACATTGTTTGTCGGAGAATCATGCGATGGACTATGAAGGCACTAGGATACTGGTACAGACGTCGAGATACTGGGACTGCGTCATTAGAGAGGCCATTGAAATTCGCACAAGTGACGACCTCATAAACCGTGACTGTTAATTAAGAGTAAATCTAGCAAACGTAACGAAGTGACGACCACGGCGGACAGAGCCCTCACACCGACGTCATCTCAGACGCCGGCGCAATCGGTTCCACTGTGCGACCGCGGCACGGGGCGCGGGCCGTGGAGGGGTCGCTACGTGGGCCGAGGGTATTTGAATGGCCCCCTACCGGGCTAGAACACAGTTCCCTTCGAGCAGCCGTAGCGTGCAGATCTCCGTGCCGGCGCGTTTCCAGGAGCTCAGTCCGTCAGTTCACCTGATGATGGCGACATGTATGATCGCCGAAATATTATGAAATGCTCCGGGAGAAACTGAAGAATCACATAAAATGCTATGTATGCTTTCACTGACCACATATTAAATCCTCTGAGTACCTGAATATCTCCAATTGGTATTATTTTATGACATTTCAAAGGCTTTTGATTGCATAAACCATGAAATTCTTCTACATAAGCTTAAACATTGTAGTATTCGTGGGACAGTGCACAAATGGTTTAACTCAGACTTAACTAGAAGTGTGCAGAAAGTTGAAATAAGTGGTTCAGATAAACTGAAAAAATCAGATGATTCCTCAAACCAGAGAGCTATAAATAATGGGGTCCCATGATAATACATTTGCTGATGCCACAAGTGTAGTGATCAACCTGACCAATAAGAATTAACTGATGAAATTGTGAATGATGACTTTCAGAAAAATAATTAAGTGGTTCTCTGCAAAAGGACTTATTAAATTTGGACAAAACACAGTATATACAGTGCCATATAGTAAATGGCATGACACCATTAATAAATATAGCCTGTGATCAGAAGTGTGTATATAAGGTCGATTATTCAAAGCTTTGAAGTGTGTGTATTGATGAAAAATTGAATTGGAAGCAACACTTTGATGATCTACTAAAACGTTTGAGTTCAGTCACTTATGGTGTTAGGGTTATTGCAATTTTTGGTGACAAACAATGCAGAAAAATAAGCTTACTGTGCCTCTTTTCATTCATTTAGTTCATATGGCATCCTATTTTGGCATAAATCACTGAGCAAAAGGTATTCAATGCACAAAATCGTGTATCTACTATAACATCTGGAGCCCTCCCAATAACATCTTCCAGACCCTTATTTAAGTATCTAGGGATCTTCACAATATACAAGGTGCTTCTGAAAAGTTTGGTGAATGATCCCATATTTTACAAACCACACTGGTAAGGATGAGGTGCCCATGCATACACATTGAGGGATATGTCAAAAAGCTCCCCCTATAGTGCAAAGCACTACCGTAAAGCAGTGGTACACTCTGGGACCCAGCTAACAAGGTCAGTATGAGAAGTCATGTCATTGCAACATGGAGCATGAAAGAAAGTAATGTGTTAACATCAAGTTTTGTTTCAGATTATCCAAAACAGCAACAGTGCAAGAGTATGGTGTTGAAGCATTCAGCGGGTTTGGCCAGAAATGTAAGGGAGTGGACAGTGGAATTTCCTGCATGACAACACCTGTCCACACATTGTGATCTACATCTTCAACTTTCTCGCCAGACACAAGGTCACAGTGATTCCACACCATCATTAGTCTCCAGATATGGCATTGGATGACTTCTGCACTGTAAATTAGCACATAAAGGCTTACGCTTTGCAATGGTTGCAGAGATCCAACAATGTGTGATCTCAGTCTTTTGAGCGATTCCACAAGAAGCATTTACTGACAGTTTCCAACAGCTGTTTAACTGGTGTACGAAGGGTATTGTAGGCCAGTAAAGTGTACTGAAGGCCAGTAGAAGTATTTTGTTTGTAACTCTTGTTTCATAATTCCTACATTTCCTGATACCAACCACTGAACATTTCAGACACACCTTGTATATATTCTCAGTGTCACATATACAGTACACAGGAATGCCAAAAAATCAATGCTATTTGGCAAATGAGCTACAACAAGAATCACTGTTAATTTCTGACCTAACTTACAATCAACTGCTTTCACAAAATTTAATTTTCATTGTTCTGCCATTTACAGTTAGTGCTATGTCATCAGAACATTTAATTTAAATTTGGTTTCACTCAACAGTACATTGTTACTTCAGTAAAGTTTTCAGTCAGATAAGCGAAGTTTTCATTTAAAGTCCAGATTTAGTGAGAATGACACACACAACACAATAAGACGTTAATCTTAAAACATCACTCAGTTTATTTGAAACATTTTTATATCTTAATTTTAGAAAGACAGCTTTCAATAGGATATGGGAACTTAAGTGATGAAAGAAGAAAACAAAGTGAAGTAGGCAAAAGGCAGTGAAGATGTGTAGAACATGAGGTTGATAGTAAGTGCAGATTGATTAAGCAGGAGTGGCTAGAGTACAGATGCAAGTGCATAGAATAATATACGATTAGGGGAAAATAAAAGAGACATTTGGAGACAAGAAAAGTAATGCATGAATACCAAGAGCTCAGATAGAAAACCAGTGCTAATAAAACAATAGAAAACTGAAATGTGGAAAGAATATCTAAAGGGCCTATACTGTACAAGAGAAATGAACCCACAGGCAGCATTTTGGAAATGGGAGATGAAGTACATCAAGGTGAGATAGGATATACTGTACTGAAATAAGAATATGACAGAGCACTGAAACGTTTAGTGGAAATAACGCCTCTAGAGTAGATGATATTCCCTATGAAATGCTGATATACTGGGGAGAGCAAGTCATGAAGAAACAGTTTCACCTTATGTGCAAAATCTAAGAGACAGGGGAAATACCATAGACATCAAGAAAAATATAATAATTCCAATCCTAAAGAAAGCAAGTGCAGGCAATTGTGGCATTTACAGAACTATGAGTTTAATGAGTCAACGGTGCCAAATATCAAGACGAATTACTTACAGACGCATTAGAAAACTGCTTGAATCTGACATCAGGGAGGATGTTTCGATTTAAGAGAAATGTACAACCATGTCGTGCAATCATGCAATACTCGCATTACCGTTTATCTTAGGAGATAATTTAAGGAAAGGGGGGAAAAAAAAGGAAAAAGCATTTGAAAATCTAGACTGGATTACCTCTTTCAAATTCTGAAGGTAGCAAGGTACAAGGAATGAAAAGTTATATTCACTAGTAAAAAAACCAGACGGAGTTCTAAGAGTTGAAGGGCATGAAAGGGATGCAGTGGTTTGGAAGGGAATATGACGGGGGTTTAGAGTTTCTCCAATGTTATTGTCTGTTCATTGAGCATGCTGTGAAGGAAAAAGGAGAAATTTGGATAATGGATTAAAGTTCAAGGTGAAGAAATAAAAACATTTCAGTTTGCTGTGTAATTATATGAAATACAGCTGGAAGAGCAATTGAACGGAAAGGTAATTGACTTGAAAGGAAAATATAAGACGAAAATTAAAAAAAGAAGCATTAAGGAAATGGGATGTAATTTAAGAAAATTGGGTGACACTGCAAAGATTATATTAGGTAAAGAGACAATGAAATTAGTAGATGTTTTTGTCATTTGGGTAGAAAAAAAAACTTCTGTTGGCTGAAGTGTAGAAGATATAAAATGTAGAATGGGGTAGAAAAGAATTTCTGAAGAAGAAAATTTTTTTGACATCCAATGTTAATTTAAATCACAATTTTATTCCTTTGGGAAATCCATAGCCGTCCATCTTCATCTTAAACAATGACAGATCCAATTTTTAAGATTAATTTAGATGTTGGCAAGCCCTTTCTGAAAGCGTTTGTCTGGAGCATGTAGGAGAGAGACATGGACTATAAGAGAAAAAGGTGATAGAAGCTTTGAAAGTGTGGAACTACAGAGGAATTCTGTATATGGATAGGTCATGTAAGTGAGGAGGAGGTACTGAACAGAATTGACTCCAGTGTGGATTGTTTGGTGGATAAAGGACGAGAGTTACACACTGCAATTGAATCAGTCCTGTGTTCAAACCTCCATTGTGGCATTTAACTGTATGTACTTTCATTTTAGTTCCACATTTTCTGTCATCTGGAAATTATTGTAAACAAATATGAATCACCATTTTCTGATGAAAATGACATTTAAGTTTTAATATGGATTGTGTGAAACTATTTAATTTTTGATACATATATGTCAGTTGACATACCAGTAGCTAATACCTACTCCAGAATTAATTCCCACTTTTCAGTGGTGTGTGTGCTGAAATGAAATATCTGTGCAGGTTAAAATGAGATTGATTTTATTTATTTATTTACCCATGCAACAGCTTTCAGGCTGCATAAGGCATGTTCCACATTTACATCTGTAATAGGTCTATATAAAACATTATTATACTGCTATTTACATTGATATATTACATATTAATATAAGTAATATATAGAGCATTATAATACTACTATTTACATTGATCACATTTGCTTTAAGATTACATGCAGATTTATTAGTTTTACAGCACGTAAAAATAATATCCTAAATTATCACATTTTTTAGACATTCTATGGTAAATAAAATAGTTGTTTAGTACATCGAATCATCCTTTGAACTGTTTTGATATTCAGAAATGTTTTACAATACCTTTTCTTTTAGTCATTTTTCAGTCTTCATTTTAAAGATATTAAGTGAGACATGATGTGCCTGTAGATTTAAAGTATAAAATAATTTTATGCCCAGGTATCCATAGGTACCAGTAGTCTGTTTTTTCTTTACTCTAGCTGTGGGCATATCTATCTGTTTCATCTGCCTAGTTTTATATTGGTGGACAGCTTTCTTTAAGGTGCAGTTATTTAAATTTTCTTTAAACTTTAGAAGTCAATGATATATAAAGAGTGATGGAATTGTTAATATTTTTAATTCTTTAAAGAGTGGTCTGCAGGAAGTTTTAGAGTTTGTTAGTCCAGAAATAGATCTGATAACTTTTTTTGCCAGATGAAAATTATTTTGCCACCTACAGAATTACCCCACAGAAGGATGCCATATTGCAGATGGCAGTGAAAGAAGGCATAGTAACAGTTTAGGAATAAAGGTGTTGTTATACATGTCTGTAGCTTAGTCAATAAAAATGTAGCACGTGAGAGCTTTCTACATACATGGTCTGTATGTCTTTCCCAAGTTAATCTGGAGTCAAGGTATATGCCAAGCACCCAACTTCTCTGCTGGATAAACTAAAAGTAATATTCACTGTCTTTTCATGGTTGATGCATAGCTCATTGGATTTGAAAAAAATGCATCAGACAGGTTAAGATAATTTTTGCTTTCCAGTTCCAATTTGTTTATATCTTTCCCAGAGCTAATGAATGTAGTGTCATCTGCATAAATTACTGATTTACAGGGCATGCAACTGGGACGATCATTTATGAATATTATAAACAACAAGGGGATGAGTACAGAACCATGGGGAACGCCGTAAGTCACTTCTAAGTACTGAGATTTTTGATTATTGTAAGCTACAGTTTGTTTTCTGTCAATGAGATAACAGCTTATGAGGGAGAGTTCCAAGCCTCTGATTCCATAACACCAGAGTTTTTCAAGTAGTATTACATGTTTTACTGAATCAAATGACTTGCTTAAGTCAACTAGAATGTCATGATCAGATAACTTTGATTCGAAAGAGGTTTGTATAAAGGAGACAATGTCTTTGACTGCTTTCACTGTTGATAAATTGGAGCTAAAGCCATATTGTGATTGAGTCAATATATTACTTTCAGATAAGTGTCTGCAGATATCCTATTGTATGAAGCATTCTATTATTTTGGAGACAGTAACTATCAGTGAAATCGGACGATAGTTATTAGTGCATAATTTATTATCCTTTTATGAATAGGGACAACTGTTCTTTTTAGACACTCTGGAAAGTGACTACTAGCATACATCCAATTTATTAGTACGCAGAGAGGGTTAGATCTGCTATTTCTTTTATCACAAAATTAGGCAGGCCATAGATGTCCTCAAAGTTTGTACTTACTAGTTTTGTTATTGATTTAACCATGTGATATACTTGTATTTGTGTAAACGTGAAAGTTGGCACAGTGCTGGCATTTTTTTGAGGAAACTGATTCCCAGAAATAAGGTCTAGATTAGGAGTGAACACTGAGGTGGAAATACGTTCATCAGAAACTGGGATGGTAGTGGGATTTCCCACCTTGACAAAAAATTGATTAAATTCATCTGTTGTGACAGTGACAGCATTAGTGGTTTCTGTACAATTTATATCTATACCCAACTCTGTTTTTATAATTTTCCAAGCTGCCTTACATCTATTATTAGAATTATGTAATAGTCATTTGCACTGCATATGGCTATTTTTATTTGTAATCTATAATTTTTTAAAGGTGGTTGTAAGTGGCTTTTTCTGCAATACCGCTTTTTACTTTTTCATAGCAGTCAAGTACTGAAAGTCTTAGTTTCATTAAGTCGAAGGTAAACTATTTAAGTCATGTTTGGTGTCTGGGTCTTCTGACTTTATTTTGTTTTCTGATCTTGAGGCAACAAATATTTAATTTCTTAGAGATAATGTTCAAGAAGCTGCTGAAGGCATCATCAACATTGTTGGAAGATAGTATTCCAGTCTACTAGTTTTAGTTCCTCTCTATATGTGTTAATATGGTTATCAGTTAATAACCTAACATACTGGCATGGAATTTGTTCTTTGCCTACATTTAATTTCTCAGTAATTAATGTTACCTATTTACCTTTATGGTCCGATAGGTGATCAACATTAAATAATCCTAGTTCACTTTTATGTATATTTGTAATGAGGTTATCAAGGCAGGATTGAAGCCTTGAAGGACTGTCATTTGTAAAGAAAAGATTATATGACGAACATGTTTGCTAAGTTATTAATTTTAGCAGTATTTTTTCTAACATCAAAGTTAGTCACCAAAAATTAGTATGTTACATTTGGAATATTTCTGTATCCGGACAATAAGCTTTTCTAAACATTCAGTAACTTTCTCTGTATCACTGCAGGGGTATGATATACAGTAGCAATTACAAGCCTTGCTATGGGTAGAAGCATAACAGCTGCTACAAAAACACTTTTAATACATAAGTTATTAATGTCCAGAATTATATATGAGAGAGAGAGAGAGAGAGAGAGAGAGAGAGTGAGAGAGAGAGAGAGAGAGAGAGAGAGAGAGAGAGTGAGACAGAGAGGAACCTTTGTAACCATTTGGTCTACAGTAACTTGTAACTACATGAAAACCTCATGGAACATACAATTTTATGTCTTCTTCTTTACCCAATGTTCATTTAAACACAATATCATTCTTCTACTATTTTTCAATAGGATGCCAAGTTTACCAGCCTTATATTTTACTTTAGTTTAGTATTATCCTTTGCATCATTAAATTCTATGCCTATAGAAATCATCATCTATTTGTGCAGCTTCAGCCGCTTTTGTGTCTCGTTTCCGTCGTAGGTGTCGGTGGCCGAGTGGAATGAGACCGACACAGGAATAAAGATAGCACGCTGGTGCAGGTACGGAGGGGAGCAGCCAGAAACTAGAAACACTAGAGTAAATTAGAACGAGATATATATTGCACAGAATTTATACAATACTTAACTTTTACACAATTCAGTACTGCAGAGTGCTGATACATAGTTGAGTTAGAGGCCTGCCTAGTGCCTGTCCGAAAGCCAAGTCTTCACTGCTGCCTATCTGATTCCGAAGTGTTAACTGGTTCCTATCTCAGTCCCAAGTGAACGATGTCGTTCAGTGGTGGCCACGAGCGGAGTTGCAGCAGAGGACGCTCGTGGCTGTCGTCGTAAGAACGCCGCGCCGTGCGTGCATGGCGGCGCGCGTGGAAAGTAGGTGGCGCGCACTTTCTACTTGTGCGACACCACATTTACAATGTACTAAAATGAGGCAATGAACTACTGCACATGTCAGATACAAGTAAGTTATCACTTAATGTATATAATGTTCACGTTGAGAAAGATACTTCTCATTACATTTAAAGTTGAAATAATACACAAATAAGGTATAAATTTTACATTTGTGTAAGTCGACTATCGTAATATCGATTACTCGCAGAGTTGGCCTCAGTCGCGACGGTAGCCGAACTTCGACATGAGTGGTCGTCATGGAAATGATTGTAAACATTTAAGTTTGGAGATTATACTGTTGTGTGATAATGAGGAATATTGTATTTCAGAGGCATTGTAGGATCTAAAATCATAAACATTTCGAATTATATATTTCCAGTACTGTGACTGTAAATTAGATGTGAGCTGTAGTTGCGAAACGTGCAAATACCTAACTAAGCGAGCAGATACCGTAACACAGGGTAGAAGATACCGAGCTCTCAAAACTGTAATTGCTGAGTTTCCTGCTAAGAAATGGTGAAGCTACATGTCAAACGTCGAGACGACAGTCAATTTCTTTATGAGACCACTGTCACTGCATCAGTGAAAGATGTCACTCAAGACATCGCAGCAATTTTCAATGGAAGGCTGAAGATAAGTCGAATTTGTGATGGTAAGCCAGTAGTTTGTTTCTATATTGATATTTGTTGTGTAGTTCATATTATATATGGTAACGATACATTTTGTAGAGATTTATTTAGTAGTAATTAGTCCTACTAATTTTCTCGATTTTGATTGTTTTATCGAAAAAGGTGCGTATGCAAAATTTTACCCCTAAAACTGTGTACGACTACTTATGAGATAATTTTGTTAAGAATAAAATATGACTTCCACACACGGTGTACTTAATTGCTGCATAAGTAAAAGGGACTGATAACCCTGTAGCTAAGTCCCATAAGCTATACAAACATTTTTGAAACATCTGAATAAGTAAATGCCGTCATTTTCTTTAGCCCATGCTGGTATATTGCCTGAGTCTGAAAAGGAAACTAACTATAGTCAATTTACTGTTGTTTACATTTTAAATGTAAACATTAGGATCCTGTTGCTTTATTGCGTTGGAAACTGTAGGTTATAAAGCTGTTGTAATCGTCATGCCGTACCTTAGTGTATTATGTTCAATGCTTTCTGCTACTGTATTAGTAGGCCTATAAGCTCTCTGGTGATCAACAAGTGTGCCTCAGTGATGTTCAACAAATGAAACTGTTGCGAATACTTCAACTGAATTAGGCCTTATGTAGGTCATTGTAGGCCTAGTGTTAGAAGCATAGGAATAATAAAGCTCATAATCAAATAATCTCAAGTTCTTTTGTAAATCACGACTTTCACTTCCTTATACCTTTTTTTTACAGAACACAAATTAGTAAAAATTTAGTATATTTCTTTTTGCTGTGTTATCTTGTATAAATACAGTTATTTTCTTTTTATGTTTATAAATGAAGACAGGTTGTTGATATGTGTACTTTTCCATGAAAATAATGTTCCCTTAGGACTGTATGCTTTTGTCAGAAGGAACTTTACTTTCTTGAAGTAGCATCTAGAAAGTTTGATGTCATAGTTTTGCCCAAATAATATCAGTTCCTTAGCATGAAATTCAATTAATTTTTTTTTGTTTTGTTTTTAAATATGCTTAGGTTTCTATTATGCTGGAGTCAGATCTTTCTACAAAGTTTTATGTTATATTCACTGCAGTTGGTGTTGGATCTTTCAGAAATGGAAGAGTTGGCTAAACATGGAACACTGCTGCCTCCAGAAATTTTGGGATTAACGGATGAGCAGGTTGAAGAACTTAAGCTTGTTGATGAATGGGGCGAAAAATGCACTCCTAGTGGAGGTTGGACATTTAATAAAGATCCAATAGGACGTAGGAATGGGAGACAACCGAGTGAAAAGATGCAGGAGGTCATAACTAAAACAGTTCAGGAAGCTAAAGCTATGGTATCAAAGGTATGGCACTGTTTCGTACACACTTGAATTCCTTTATACCTTGTTTTCTTTCGAGATTTTTTCATCTTATTTAATCCACTAATTGTGAACTTTTATTTTCAAGAGTTAGTGTGTTCTTCCACTATTGAACCATAGATTTTCCAATAACAGTAATATTCACAAAGTTTTAAACAAAAGTGTGAATGTACCCATAAATAATATAGTAATAAGGATACTTTACAACTCACCACAAAGACGTGGCAACGTGTTGCGACAGGGGCACATACAAAAGACACATACATACAACACTTTCAACTATCGGCCATGGCCTTCTTCAGAAAATTGAACATTCACACAGTCATACAACTGTCACCTCCGGCTGCTGCACTTCGAAGTGTAGCAGCTGGACGTGACGGTTGTGTGCCTGTGTGATTAATTCCAACCTGGACTTTCCATTATTAGATTGTACCCATAAATATATTAATAGAAATGGTAGGTATGGATTATTGAAGTTCTTCTTCCTTTTTTCCTTTTCTTGGCTCTATGATATGTTTTCCAAGACTATTAGAATTCTAGACCTATTACATTCTTATTTTTTGGGTGTTGTCGAAATTATTGTTTGTCTCACTAGAATGTTAATTACTAACTGGCACATTCTGAGGTGTATGGTGATTTGGCATAAATATAAGCAGTTTTCCTTACCATGTCTGCTCCGGTTATATGATTCTTTTTGGAAAATGTAGCCTATAAGGATGATGATTGTGGCCGATGTTTGCAAAACACAGCTAGTATGTATTTAGTGTAACCGAATATTTGTTGTATTTTGTGGCATTTCATTATTGTTGGTTAGTAATGTATAGTTACAGGAGGGGTAATTTGGTAGAACCCGTGTACATCAAAGAAACGGCATTGCCATCGATATATATAACATGTTCGATATAGTGTTTCTGAACCGGAGATTCAGGCGCTATGCGCCCTCACGTACTAAAAAAAAAAAAGCTTCTTGTTTAGCCTATAATTGACCTTAAGGCTACGCTACAGATCACTTTTTTAAAGTCAAAGTTAGGTTAGGTATAGTTTAAACAAGAAGTTTTTTTTAGTTCGTGAGGGAGCGTAGCGCCCAAATCTGTGGTTCAGAAACACTGTATTGAACATTCGATATATATCGATGGCAATGCCGTTTCCTTCGATGTACACAGATTCTACCAAATTACCACAGGAGGTTATGATTAGGCAAGTAGGCCTACTTAAGAATGCTATTTTTCCCCCACCATACATCTTTCCCCCTCCTTTTCTGCTTCCCTCTCCTTGCTGCCTCCACACCCCCACCTCTTGTTGCTCGCTTCAGCCGTTCTGCTCCTGCAGTCTGAATACTATGGCCTGAGATGGCGCTCGTTTGTGTGTGAGATAGTGATTGTTTCTTTATCTGGCCGAACGTTATCGATAAGTTTCATTCTGTTATGTGTGCCTGTCGGCAGCTCATCAATACATCTCTGTGGTTAGTAGCAATATGACGTTTTCAAAAATATTGTTGAACCCTTCCATTGTTTTATGGGTGATTTTCTTAAAACGAGTCAAAACGAGATTCCTGATTAATATTATTTTAGTTATTTTCCTTTCAACTTCTGGTGAAAATTATTGATTAGAATATTCTCTTGTATTAAGAAAAACATGCACGCCAGAAAGTAACTAGTTTGCTTAAAAATTAAGGTTTCCTCAACAAAAACATAAAAAATTCTCATTTTAATAATGGAAAAAAATAGATGTAGCACTTGTGATTTTCATACTAAACATATAAATGACGGTCATTATTTTCAACAAATGCTACATTTTTACCAAAAAAAAAAAAAAAATAATGTGAAAATTTGAGGACAGATTATGGTTGTTGGATGTTAAATAATATTTTATTTAAAACACACACAACATTAACACAAGTCATTACAGCACTCAAAACACAGAATATGTGTCTTGGAGAACCTTTATACAAAGAGCGTGCACAGTCAAAGAGTTTACACAACAACTGCTCAAACACAAAATCACTTGCCACGACTCCCCCTTCCCCGCCCCCCCCCCAATCCCAAGTGTCAACGATATATAGGATTGAAATGGATGCATCATTCACACTGTGTTATAATAATTTCATTTTCCTTCGGAGGTGCAGGCACTGGTAGTTGATTGATGGTTTTGTCAGGTACAGTAGACGGTTTTGTAGTATTGGCTTTGTTCGGTAGTACCACTCATGGCATTTAGATGTTAACTGAGGTGAAGGCAGGTTTGAGTCTGTCAATAGAGACCCTGACAGCAGAACCGTTGATGTTGATAACAAATGCTTTATCTCAACATTTCAGCACAATGGAAGAAATGGTTGAAGTGGCTTGTGAATAGCGTCACGTTTGACAAAAAACTTGATCACATGACTTTAAGTCACTGAATATGGATGGTCACCAGTTTGTGTGTTATTTTTTCATGACACGACGGAACTTGCGGATCTGCAAGCGAGGACTTTGTACAAAGTCTGAGGCTTCAATAACATTGTTCTGTGTGTCTGCAAACAATTCACCTGGCAGTCAAAGTGTCTGCCCATACACAATTTCAGATTCTTTTGCATTAATATCTTCCTTGAAGGATGTCCTGAGACCCAGCAAAACTATGGGTAGGCTCTCAGTCCAACATTCTGTGACATGGCAACTGAGCAAAGTCTTCAACTGTCGATGTAGTCATTCTACAAGTCCATTAGCTGTGGGGTGGTATCCACGGGTCCGAATGCGTTTCATACCAAGCAGTGCTGAAAGTGCTTTAGAAAAATATGATTCAAATTAGTTGCCTTGATCCATAGTAACACAGAGTGGTACGCCAAAGCATGCAATCCACTCACGAAAGTAGGTCGCGGCTACATTTGTCACCGTCATATCCTTGATGGGATACGGTTCAGGCCAGCGATAAAAGCGATCAGTAGCTGTGAAGCAATATTGGTAACCTTCTAATGAACAAACGTGTCTTATCTATTTGATCATGATCAAAGCATTGATTCGGTGGAATAAAAGTACCGATTTGTGCTGTTACATGTTGAGTTATCTTGTTGCACTGGGATCATTCCATTTCGATTCAACAAATGGGGGTTGCATCAAGGTCACGGATTTTAAAGAAACTTGGTATAGTTAATACCTGTACTAATGGAACTTGAAAGCCCTGGGGGGCTACACTAGGCTACACTAATTGGAACTTGAAAGCCCTGGGGGGCTACACTAGGCCCCCTCAAAGTTTCAATTTTGGCCATTTTTTCCAAAAAATATGCCACCATGTTTGAGCTTATAGCACCTGTACTAAAACAGATAGTGCCAAAATAGGTCTTATGTAAAAGCTTACACCTCTCCCTTTTAGGAGAAACCAATAATTAAATGAAGTGATTCATAGGTCAGATGTAATACACATACAAACTTCTACAACTTCATCACTTTTGAGGGCCAAGCATACCACCAAATAAAGGGAACAGCCATGGGAAACAGGATGGCCCCCTCATACGCAAAATTATTTATGCGATGCTTAGAGGAAGCCTTCCTGGATACCCAAGCCTGTCAACCAAAAGTTTAGTATAGATTCATTGAAGACATCTTTATGATCTGGACTCACAGTGAAGAAGAATTCCAGAATTTCCTATTCAACCTCAACTCCTTTGGTCCCATCAAATTCACCTGGGCCGGCAGCGGTGGCCGAGGGGACTGAGGCACTCCAGTCACGGTCTGCACGGCCACTACGTTCGAGGGTTCAAATCCCCCCTCGGGCATCGATATTTGTGCCGTCCTTAGTATTGTTAGTTTATAAGTAGTTTGTAAGTTTAGGGACTGATGACCCCGTAGTTAAGTCCCTTAAGCTATACAAACATTTTTTGTTTTGTTTTGAAATTCGCCTGGTCCTATTCCAAATCCCATGCCACTTTCCTTGATGTCGACCTCCATCTGTCCAATGGCCAACTTCACACATCCGTCCACATCAAACCATCTAATAAACAACAGAACCTCCATTATGACAGCTGCCATCCATTCCACATTAAAAGTTCCCTTTCCTACAGCTTAGGTCTTCGTGGTAAACGAGTCTGCTCCAGTCCCGAATCCCTGAACCAGTCCACTAATAACCTAATAACAGCTTTCACATCCTGCAGCTATCCTCCTGATCTGGTACAGAAGCAAATTGCCAGAGCCACTTCCTCATTCCCCCAAATTCAGAACCCCAGAAGTGCCCCTTTTGTCACCAGATACTTTCTGGGACTGGAGCGGACTCTGAATGTGGCTCTCCAGCAAGGATACGACTTCCTTAAATCCTGCCCCGAAATGAGATCTATCCTTCATGACATCCTTCCCGCTCCACCGAGAGTGTCTTTCCGCCGCCCAACTAACCTCTGTAACCATTCCTATGAAATCCCCAAACCACCTTCCCTACTCTCTGGCTCCTACCCTTGTAACTGCCCCTGTTGTAAAACCTGCCCTATGCACCCTTCCACCACCACTTACTCCAGTCCTATAACCTGGAAGGTGTATATGATCAAGGGCAGAGCCACTTGCGATAGCACCCACGTGATTTACCAACTGACATGCCTGCACTGTGAAGCGTTCTATGTGGGAATGACTAGCAACAAACTGTCCATTTGCATGTTTGTTGGTAATGAGGATCACCCTGTGGCTAAATATGCCTTGGTGCACGGTCATCACATCTTGGCGCAGTGTTACACTGTCCGGGTTATCTGGATACTTCCCACCAACACCAATCTTTCAGAACTCCAGAGATGGGAACTTGCCCTTCAACATATTCTCTCTTCCCATTGCCCACCTGGTCTCAACCTCTGCTTAATTCAAATTCCCGCCCACCAACTTTAACATCTTTGCCTCGGTTCTGTGGACAGAGCCTCTGCTCTAAGTGGTATCTCGTCCAACTTCTTTGATTTCTACAAATGTCTGCCTAGGTGTGTTTGCGAGTGGATATGTTTGAGTGCTTGCGTATTTGTTTACCTTCCTTTTTTCCCCCTAAGGTAAGTCCTTCCACTTCTGGGATTGGAATGACTCCTTTTCCACTTCCTTAAAATCCCTTTCTCTTCTCCTTCCTTCTTCTTTTTCTTGACTAAGCTGCCTGCAGTGGCCAAAGCTCGAATGTTTGTGTGTTTTGTTTCTGTCGGCGAGCTTGTACTTTGGGTAAGTCAAACAATCTTTATTTTTATACATATTATCACATTTTTGCGAGTTTGCAATACTTTTTGTGTCATGTGTGAATGACAGTACTGAAATGATATTTGGTGTGTATAGAGAGGTCATGAGGCTCAGTTCCCTGAAAAAATTTCTTTGTGTTACTTGCATGCACACACTGACTTTTTGTACTTTTTCTAAATATTGTGGTATATATTTTTTATTTTTGATGACGTTACAGCGTTCATTTAATGAAATAAATCACAATTTGTGATCAGTTGTGGCTTCACTGTACTAGGATTAGATGGAATTTCCTGTCGCAGGAATACAGTATTGTGGCTCAAGCATTACAGAACAAATAGACTGTGGTAATAGGAAAGAGACAGCGTGGCGAATGGAGATTTGCATGTGGTGGGAGACGTGCAGGGAAAAGTCCTCTGCAGTCGGGCTGTTCACTGTGTCGTCGGTAGCGGAGTGGTCAACACGTCTGCCTAGTAAGCAGAAGATCCCAGGTTCGAATCCTGGCCGGGCACAAATTTTCATTCGCTGCACTTTGGTATACCATCTAAACCTAGTACAGTGAAGCATAACTGATCGCAAATTGCGATTTATTTCATTAATTCTAAAATTGTCGAGCCTCATTATTTTTGACCCCTCAAAAAGCAATGTGTGCTGCAAACAGCCTCATTGTGTAACTTGTATCTAAATCTAATTACCCCCCAAAATATCTTTCTGTTACTCCCAATTGTTGGAAGTCATGTGACAATGCTGTACTAGTGATACACTACACATTATTTCTGGCACTCCATGAGTGAAGAAGCATGTGAGTCAAATTTAAAAATCGGAATGTCATGTTCTAAATAGTTTCTGCGATATTCCAATCTGCATAAATTACACACAAACAGTAGAAACATTCTGCAACATACCAACTTACAAAGTTGGTATTTCAAAATTTGCACAGCTACGTCCCAAATGGTGTGTACTCGTGGGTGCTCATGGAATGCATACTGTAAGTGTCTGTATTCATCACCAGAACATGAAGCTAATGTTGGATGTTTCCAAGCTTTGTAAGACAACCACAGACTTACTTGAGAAGATTGCCTGTTCTACAGAAAGTGAGGATTGCATGTTATCCACGTGTGATAAGTGCCCTGGAGTGGGACATATTTCAGCTCTTCTTGTAGAATCAGAAACCCTGTGTTTGGCTGAAGATGCACAGTATATGCGGTGGATCACGACTGATCCATGTACATTAGTATCAGTTGTGGAAACACTTGACAATTTCACACATATTTTTGCCAAAAAACTGGAATTTCTGAAAAATCATTTTATAGCAAAGCAGCAATCACGTTATCTAGCTTCACTGAAAGAAACACTTGGACCAAGAGAGTATATTGTGGTAAGAGATATTTCTGAAAATTATCCTTTTCTTGTACAAGATGAAGCACAAGGAATTCATTTGCAGCAATCCCAGGCCATGATGCATCCTCTTTTAGTGTATCTACCAAAAACAGAGTCAGCATCACCAAAAGACAATGTGTATAATAAGTGACTATCTCGTTAACTCAACTGCTGCAGTACATTATCAGAAAACCATTTTTCCCCATATAAAAAAATGCAGTGCCAAACATAGGAAAACTTTACTATTTTTCAGATGGAGCAGCATCGCAATATAAAACAAAAACAACAATTTTAAAATGTGACACTGCATTCTAAGGACTTTGGAATTGATGCTGAGTGGCATTTCTATGCTACTACCCGTAGAAAGAGTGCCTGTGATATGGAGGTGGGGGCGGGGGGGGGGTCAGTCAAAAGATTAGCTGCCAGGAAGAGGCCAGGAACTTTACCAACCAATACTGACTGTACTAGCACTATTTGAATTTGCCTCACAAGAGATCAAGGGTATTCAGTTCACTATGTGTCATCAGAAGACATTGAAAATAACAATGCATTGTTGTTAAATGAAAGATTTGATCGGTGCAAGACAATTCCTAACACCAGACAGTACTACAACTTTGTACCTGCTGGAAAGGATGTAGTTACGATGTATCGAACATCAACATCTGTGAAATATGATGGGGTATCTCGCACACAATGCAGGGACATAACAGTCTCACCACAGTACCAAGCAGTATCACTGTATGACATCAGGCCATGTTCTTACATTTTTTGCGCCTTTGTTATGGACTGTTCTGAAGATACTGAAGATTTTTTCGTAAAGTATCTGCACCCACCTGGACCAGCCAAAGCTTACTTTTATCCAATGAAGTCAGCTGGGTGAAAGTCAGGGACGTTCTAAAAACAAATTTTGTGCTAAACACTCTAACAGGACTGGATAGGACAATTGAAATTGAATTACAACATTTGTTTAACAACACTCAGCAATCCAAACGAGAAACGAACATTCAGGGCATGTGCTGCCTATGTGACTTAATATGTAGATAAAAGGTGATATGTTTAAGTGTAAAACATATTGTTTTTACTAATTCAGGTTAAGTAAATTATAGAATATTGTGTCTCTTGTGTAAATTTATCGCCACTTACAATACTGTCCTTTTTGACTCATACAAATTTTGAGATTATAATAACAAAGTTATCCAATGGAGTAATAGGGACATATTTTGGGGGTAATTTGACTTAGATACAAGCTACAAAATGAAGCTATTTGCAGCACACTGAGACTTTGCACACATTGTGTTTGAGGGCTCGAAGATAGTGATTTTTGACAATTTTGGAATTTTCCAAATCCAAAAAGTCGGTGTGTGTGTGCAAGTAACACAAAGAAATTTTTTCAGTGAACTGAGCCTCATGACCTCTCTATACAAACAAAATATCATTTCAGTACTGTCATTCACACATGAGATAAAAAATATTGCAAACTCACAAAAATATGATAATATATGCAGCAGTTTGTATGTTTATTACTTCTGACCTATGAATCACTCCATTTCATTGTTGGTTTCTCTTACAAGGAAAAGGTATCAGCATTCAAATGAAACCAGTATTTTGGCTCTATCTGTTCTAGTACAGGCACTATAACAAAGGTCTAACATAAAAAAAGGCTAAAATTGTAACTTTGAGGGGCCCTATCTCAGCCCCCCTGGGGGTTTCAAGTTTCAATACCTGAGATATGAACTTACTTTAGTACAGGTATTAACTATACCAAATTTCTTTAAAATCTGTGACCATGATGCAACCCACTTTGGCTAAAATCTGTTCGTATCCAGTGAAATGACCCACTGACAAGTATTGCATTGGCGAACAAAGGTTTTAAATCTTTCTCCAAGTTTAGCCAAATAAATGCCTTCTTCACCAGTTGTATCATAGCTCTCACTTCCGGGTGGTAGAGGCTGTGAAGAGATGAAATGGCTTCATTGTGAAAATCTGCTGTAACAAATAGTCATGCTTGTGGCATTGATAGGTCACAGTAAAGTGCGATGTTAGAGTTTGGTATTCGAATTCGTCGGAGCTGCAATCCTGCCGATGATTCAAGATAAGTCTTCAGCTCGGCTGTCTCCATCTTGGGCGTTCCCAAGCGCTTCATCGTGGACTTCTTTCACGGTAACATCAATGTGTGATAATGCATTTGCTGTTTTTTTTTTTTTTTTGTACACCTTCAACATTTCGAATGTCCATGGCAAGTCCAAATGTCTCAACTGGCATGATGATGCCTTGTCTGGTTTCTGACAGAATGCAAACACTAGTGGTGTATGATCTGTGAAAAGTGTAAAATGCCTCCCTTCAAGCAGATGCCTAAATTTTTTGATAGAGGCATAAGCTGCACACACCTCATGATCATATGTTGACCAATTTGCTTGTGAAGGTGATAGCTTCTTACTAAAGAAAGCGAGAAGCTGCCAGTTGTGTTGCCATGTTGTTGTAACACTGCTCCAATTGCATTGCTAATGCATCAGCCATAACTGTGAGAGGTGTGTCAGGAAGAGGATGAGACAACAATGTGGCATCTGCGATAGCCACTTTTACTTTGGCTAAGGATGTTTCTTTCTCTTCAGTCCACTGTAGTGTGGGTGAACCTTTGAGCATCTCGGTAAGAGGAGCTGCTAATAATGAGTGATTGTGCACAAAATGTCGGTAGAAATTAATGAACCCTAAGAGACAACAGAAATTAATGAACTACCTAATATACTATACTTAAACAGTTAATGTACATAATTTGGTGAAGTGTTGATGAAAATAATAGTTAAGAATATTCTAGCCATTAATTATCTGTGGAAGTTATATTACATTTTTCAGGATGATAATTGTCAAAAAACATAATATTCACAGCCTGTATATTTTATGAAATCGTTTTTGAGCAAGATAATTTTCCTGGATTATGGATCAGTGCTTAACAAATTAAAAAAAAAATCTTTTCCCTGTCGGTTTTGAAGCTTGCCAACCACACCGGAATAGTAGAGAGCAAACAAGAGCACTTAATTGAAGCTGTATGATTGAATGTGTTTGACCACAAATCTTCCTGTTGTTGTAGCAATTCAGGAGCACGGAAATGTTTCAGTGTACTTAAATTTTGTAATTAAAAGTTTAGCATTGAAGGAATAATGTAGTATGGAAAAAATGAGAAATCACGGTAATTGAACACCGACTGTAGAATTAGCAATATATATGCTTACCCACTGTGTTACATAAACATTTAACATAATGTAGTTTAAACCTACTTAACGTCAGCCACGAGTGCCCTCTGCTGCAACCCCACTCGTGGCCACCTCTGTACTGTATTGGCCACTTGGCAATAGGACAGACACTAGATAAAACTTTGATCAGTAGGCAGGCTTCTACTTAGTTTCAGATCAACTATGTATCAGCATTCCACTAATCTGCAGTTATGAAACTTAAGAAAGATAAGTATTGAAATATAATAATGGAAAGTCCAGGTTGGAATTAATAATATAGTGATGACAGTTTACAACTCACCGCAGAGATGTGGCGACGAGCTGCGACAGGCACATACAAAAGACTCACACATACAACACAATCAGCTATCGGCCAAGGCCTTCTTCAGAAAATAGAAACTCACACAATCACACATGCACACAGCACAGTCATACAACCATCACCTCCGACCTATAGTCTGCTGGGCTTAAATGAAATCTTGCAATCTGGACTAGTGGCAATTTTTCCAACCCTCTATTGTCTTATCTAGGTTTTCAAATATCCCGTGAAGGTATTACCCCTTTATGCCAACAAGTTGCAGTCATTTCAGCTCTGCCTCCCCTATGTTGGTGAAAGAGTTGCAGGTCTTTCTAGACAAGATTGCCTATTATAATAAATTCCTTCCCAATATGGTATCCATTGTGCAAACGTTGCATACCATTTTGCACAAAGGCATACATTTTCAGTGGTTCCTGGCATGCGAAAAAATATTTTCTCTTTTGGAACAACAGCTGCATTTATGCCCTTGCTTTGCAACACGGAGTGGGAGCCATTTTGGACAATAGGTATGCAGGCAGTACTGGGCGGTCCATTGCTTATTCGTCAAAAATGTTGAAATTGGCCCAACTCCAAGTGCTCGCAGATCGAAAATGAGACACTCGCCATTGTCTATGCATTACACAAATTCCATGTTTTCTTGTATGGCACAAAATTCCATTTTGTCACAGAACACAACCCTTGATCTCATTGCTTAGCTCTTCAGATAAAGCTGCACATCACATCCAATACTATACAGTCTCTTTTTGTTGAGGTTCAATCATGAAATTCATTTTTGCTCTACAGCCCAACATGCATTTTTACACACACTCTTTTGTCTCCCAGTGGGTTCTGATCCTTTTTTTTTTTTTTGACAGTAACAAATTTCTTTGTTTTAATTGGGATGTGGAACTCAACAGGTGGTGGATCGTTTTCCTATTACTGCCTCATGGATAATGACAGCCATCTCTGCTGACCCAGTGCTACAACAGGTGGTCTCGTTTTTATGAAATGGTTGGCCTGAGAGGCCCCTGGGCAATTTTTCGGACCTGCTTCACAATTTTTTTCTCTTTCCAATATCAGTTTTTTTCCAGGATGGCATCCTCTTGTTATCTACATCTGACATGTCACCAAGGGTGGTCATTTCCTCCTCTCTCCATTGTGAGGTTTTCTGTCTTCTTCATGCAGACCATGGGGGGGGGGGGGGGGGCTGTACAAAAGCATTGGCCCGTCACCGTGTGTTCTGGTGGAGGCTAGATGGAAGTATTGTCTGACATGTTTCTGCCTGTTAAATGTGCTGCCCAGCTGGCAGTTCCCTGCACATAATTTTCTCATTGGATTGAACCGGAATAGGCATGGGAACAACTTCATTTGGAATTTGTGAGTCCCTTTTTACATTCTTTTGGCTGTTGGTTGACGCGTTCTCATGGTTTCCGTGGATCATTCATTGTTGTTCTACATCAACAGCAGAAATGGTCACGGTGTTTTCGAAAATCATTTCCCGGGGTGGAATGGCTTGGCAGAATTTTAAGACCCTAATCGAATGAATAAATATGTTCCCCAGTTGTTCCCCTACATTGCCTTACAGAAATTCCTGGCATCCTACTGATTTACACCGATTGGTAACAAAGAGTCCAGCCGAGCTGCTACATGGCTGCCAGTCATGGACACTACTCCACCTTTGGTAGCCATGTTGGTCCACGTCCGCAAGCCACCATCAACCCTTTTGTGGCCGGGGGTGAATGTATGGGCATGCAGTTTCAGTTGTTGTCCTGAATGGATTCCGCCAGTTGTCACGTGCTGATATGGCTGCTGTCTCTGTGAGGCTCGCACAAAGGATTGTCTCACATCTCAGCAGTATATCAACTGTGACCTTACTGGGAGGCTGAGAGCAGGAGGACACATCACAAGTGTCCTCCCTGGTGCTTCTGCCAACATCTGAGAACTACCACCGAGCTCAGCCTCATTGAGACCAACCCGCCATGGCAACCAGGGATCTGTGGACTGCGACTCCAACACCTTGCCCAGCAACAGCCCCACCATCTATAACCTCTCCACCACCACCACCACCTGCACCTCTGTTCGAGTCTACACCCCTGATGGTACTGACCCTGGAAGAGGACAGCACCTCTCTGGTCATATCACAATGGTCACAGTCAGAGAGAGCTTGCCGAGCTGCACCATGCTTGCAATTCCCACGGCCATATTTGCTGGTGCCAGCTCAACACTTTGGTGGCGAGGGCCCAATGGATCTGTCATGTTTTGTTTTCCTTTTTCTCTGCGAGGAAGGGAGATGTACTGTGGTGTGGTGAGTACGGGCATGTATTCAAATCATGTGCATTGTCTGCATACTTACAATTTCTGCATGGCAGACATGGGCAGGACAAATGCAGGTGGTAAAGCTCGTACTAGTATTGTGGAGATCATACTGATCACTGGAGGGAAGGCAGCAATGTTTTTCAGGAACACTATTGAGGGAATTTAGAGTGTCAGCATTTTGATGCTGACTGCAGAACAATTCTGCTGCTGCCAACATTTGGTTTGTGTAAAACCACAAAAGTAAGGAAAGTTACATATGGAGGCATACAGACAGTTGGTTTTCCTCACTCTGGTCCTGGAATATATGAAAGGAAATGGCTAATGGTGGTATGAGGTACCCTTTGTCTCTCACATACTGTTGTGTGTTTAGTATGTACAATGTGACAATTATTGATCTATATTAAAGTCGTCATAACTTCAGAACATTTTGTGTTAGGATGTTCAAATTATATAGTTTTCTGTGAGGCATGCTGGGAAAGAGTATGAGCATGTGCTCCACCTATTTTTTGTCGGCCATTTGCACATGAAAATGTCTTTACAGCATGCCTGAGTGTATAGCACATGTGAAGGCTCACTGTGTGAGCAACAACAACCCAACTGCCGCTCGAAGGAAGTTTGTGACTGATTTCATTTCAGTGTGCTAACAATCAAGAATTTTGTTCACAAGTTTGAGAGAACGGGTCGTGTGATGGCAATGTTTGTAATGTTGGTCGCCCAACAGGTGAAAATGCCTGAAAGTGTTGAAGACATGCAATGGTTTTCAAAACCACCCTAAGAAATCGATCAGATGAGTTGCACAACAGCAAATAATCTGAGAGACACAGCAACACATTATTCTTGAAGACCTGCATGTCTTCTTATACAAAATTCAAACCAGTCACCCATTAAACTGTAGCACTATTAAAAAGTGGATGTGTTTCGCCAACACTATAGTCCACAGATTGACAAAAAGGACTTTGATGTGAATGTGGTTTGATTTAGCAATGGAACCCACTTCAATTTATTTGGGTTTGTCAATAAGTAAAATTGGCACATTTGGAGGTTGCAGAATCCAAAATTTGTGATCGGGAAGTCTCTACACCCTCAACCAGTCACTCTGTGGTGTGCAATATTCAGTAACGGAATAATCAGTGTAGTGTTCTAGCACATTGACTACCAGATGGTAAATGAAGGTGTTGAAAGATGATTTCAATCCCATTGTACAAAGTGACTGATTTTTACAAGATGAGGTTCCTGCAAGCCAGAGCTTGACTCTGTCAAAGCAGAAGAGTGTTTGATGTTCTGGAGGAGCACTTTGGAGACCATTTCTAGCTCTGGAGTACCCAGAGGCCACTTGACATGGGCTTGAGTAATGGTAGGCAGGGAATAGAATGTCTGTTGAGACTGTGAAATAGAATCCAGTTTTGCAGTGGGCCTTCAAAAACATATGGAGGAGAAGTAGTTCATAGTCACATAAAATAATTATTTTATTGCTATAGTAGTTAGCATAATATCATCTTCTGTGTATCCCTCTTAAATTTGTAATAGTATTGTATTACAATTTGGCGTGAAGATGGTCTCACAAGCAGAATGAAACTGGTTGTCAAATAAAAAATCTCTTGTGATCGAGACTGTGTTTTAAAAATATTATTTGCACATGATTATTTGCCAGTTGACATAGTGGAGTGGAGAAAATTTAATGTTTATCTTGAATTTGTTGGGGCAGTGAAAGTGGCAAAAGCGAAACAGTACACTATATTACAATGCAAGTAGTGAGTCTGTGACTATACAATTATTGTGTTTCCTTGTTTTCCTCTGTAATTGTGTCAATGTATCTCATTGTACACACAAAAATAGTTGTGCAAATAGTGAAATTAATAGACATACTAAATTTTTAAATTGTTTAGGCATGTTTAAACATCTTATATTTTTCAGGAATATTACTTTACAGTTGTATGATGATCTTAAATTTCAGAAACTAGTCCAACAGGACATCTGTTTAACACTGAAGATTGTTCAACGGGCAATAGATATTTTGAGAGGAGCAATGATGATTGTGTATCCTATGAACCTTCCTCCGCATGACACAATTCGCCTTGAACTGGAAAACAATGAAGATCTCTCAGGAACACAAGCATCACGGGAGGTGAATTTCTTATCACATTTTATATTATAATCTCAGCTGTTACTTATAAATTTATTTATATACAGGGTGTATAAAATGATGAAAATGGAAAGACTTTTGAGTACTTCATATCTTTTTTTGGGTGCGTTATTTGTCTTTTTTTTATGAGAGAGAACCCCTGTTTGAAAATTAATTGTTTTGTTGCAGATGTTTAATTTGTACATTGTTGCAAATATATATATAATCGGGCATTAGTCAAACTTTCAGATGGACTGATGTTTATGTGTGCTAGTGTTGTTTTCTGATAAGTGTTGTTAGAAATATCATTAGCCTGCATCACTATCTACAGTGCACTGATGATAGCTGCACTCTCAATAGAAATTCAGGTCTGCAATAAAAGTCAGATTATGTTACGACTGAAGATGACCTTTCTGTGTTTGATTACATCACAGTAGTGGAACACAATGGAAACAAAGCTGATGGCATTTAGTGATGCAACATGTTAGTTGTCTCTTTCAAGGAATGTGACAAATGACTGTGTCAAAATATAGATTTTTTCAGCCCACTGCTTGGGAAGCTGTTGGTGGTTGTTTGTGTGCTAATGTTTTGAGAATCTGTAAAAAGTAGTTAAAGAACTGTGAAATCACAAGTTGGTGTTAGATGTACACACATAGTCACAGAATTTCTAGGGCGGAGGCTTATGAGATAGTTGTCTATGAGTAACAAATCTAATGAAAGACTATAATTTGTGACACTGGCACAAAGGTTTCAGAGCTCACTTTTCTGTGCACATTCCACTGCAGACAACATATACATCTTCTCTTGTTGATGCAATGATATACTTAATTACAATTGTGATGGACATATGTCATTGTGATTGGAGGCTTTGTCAATGTAAATATGTTGCTTGATCAGGTGAATGCCATTTCTTGTTACACATGTTTATGGTCTTGTCTGGATGAGCAGTCAAAACTGTGCTGTGATCATGTGTCAGTGAGGAAAGTTCTATATTATGGTGGGCATTAACCTGGGCCTCCATGGAGCTAGAGATAG
This sequence comes from Locusta migratoria, assembly GCA_026315105.1. Taxonomy (NCBI): domain Eukaryota; kingdom Metazoa; phylum Arthropoda; class Insecta; order Orthoptera; family Acrididae; genus Locusta; species Locusta migratoria. Next base: position 187,451,776 of record CM048745.1, read on the forward strand.
CTGACAGCTGTGGCTATGTGAATATTATTGCAAACTGCATGCATCACTTCATACTTTGATAATGGGGACAGCAACTTCTTGTAGGATATTTGCCTCTGTCTCATAATCAGATTTATAATACAGTCATTTGGAAAGCATGATATTAAAACCAGAATATCTTGTCCTGCAACCAATGGAACACATCTGGGACATTATCAAGTCCAATAAACAGCTACCCCATAATTTATGGGAATTGTGTGAATTATGTATAGACATATGGTAGGAAATTGCTACTACACTTGCTGCAAAGGTGGACTGAAACATTTATTAAGCAAGTGCTTACAAAATTTAGTTGCAAAGTATGAACTGATTTACTTAAATGCAATTGTATGTGTAGTGTCAGTCAGAGCGTTCTGATGTTACAGGAGTAAGAGAGAGTGTAGTCCTCTTAGCAACATATTATCTGCTGACTATCCAAGTGGTATCACACATGTGCATTAAATGATCTGATCTTTTGTTTTGTGGCGCCATTACCTGACAAGCCACTAGTGGCACTTTATCCAATTAGCATACATGATAAAATTAAGATACAGTGTAGCTGGCATTAGATACAGCTACATGACTTGACCACCATTTATTACTCCAGCCATTCACATTTCTAATTTCAGGAACTGGTAATTTCATCTGCCCAAATATAATTTTTTTGCTAGTTCAGAGTACCATAGCTTGTGAGTGCATCGCCATCAATAAATAGCACAAAACTCATTATTAAGGTTGGAGTGATAAGTGCTGTAAATACCTTTGCATGAATTGTAGTCATAGTCATAATGAATATTCCTCCACAACTATGTTATAGGTAGCTCTTCTACACAGATAACACACCACAAATTAGCATGATTTATGTCCCATAACTGTGTCACATGACAAGTGCTAGGGACAGTTCTTTATTTTAACTGTTACAAAATATCCTATCTAAGGGGGGGGGGGGAGTGAACTGAACTCAACATCTTCTGTGTTGTAGACTTTTTATACACCCTGTATAGTATGAATGTTAATTGCCTGCTATGCATTAATGGTACTTACATGCACTCTTTTCATACACAGGTAATAGATGTAGCATTGGCTCAGCTTTGGTGCTGTGGCCGTGCTATGCAGTTTGAACATAACCTGTCTGAATATGTTGGTAAAAATGAAAAGTGTAAAGTTATTGTTAAACTGCAGAAGAAGACAGAAGGTGCACCAGCTAGAGAACCTGTATTTTCCGAGGAAGAAAGAAAGCAAATGATGCTTCATGCATACCGGAGACAGGAAGAACTAAAAAAGCTTGAGTATGTTAATACATGTTACTAAATTACCTACTTTACATTATGCAAGAACGCAAATGAAAAGCTCATGCTGTGATTCATTAATTTCAGTAGATGTGTATTGTAGGCTTAATGGAAGCAAGTCTTAAATGTTAGAAAAGCTTTATTTATAGATATGACATATATTCTTTATTAACTATTCCACAACTTAACCACAAAGACTTAGAAATTAGGTGTATTAATTTCTATGAATTAGACATATGATGGTGGGCTATTGGTAGGGATCTGAAGTTGTAGCATCTATCCTCTTTATTTTTTGCAAAATTCACATCTATTTTATTTATTTATTTTTAGTGATTTTGCAAGGATGTTTTATACTACTAGCACAAAGACAAAACCTTAGTGCCCTGATTTTCTTTCTTTTTTTCCTTGTGGCCATTTTTAATCTATCAACAAATGATCATTCCATTGATAAGTACCAGAATTTTCTGCAGATGAACACAATATGTATCTAATGAATTCCTCAACTTTATTTTTCTTTTTCCATCCAATTCAGTAACTACAAAAGCTGAAGAATATTAATTTCATCATATCAAGGGCATTCATAGCTGCACTGCTACTAGGTGACAATACTAGAGAGCAAACACTTAGCATGAAAGTAGAACCAAAAATTACTTTATTTGCCCTTTTAGGGGTGAATTCTGCTTCATTTGAAATATTCTTATAATTTACTTTTTCAGTCACTATGGTACAGACTGTATACATTTGCACACAGCCATGAGTGTAAACAAACTAGAATTCTTACCCCAGAAGTGAGAATTGCTGTAGAAAACATATCCAGTCCTCCTTGTATAGGGTTAAAGCCTACATCCACATTCATCGATAGCAGAATTGTTATGTTCAGCACGGTGGCTGATGGGAGCAACCGTAAATACATGTCGCATTTATGATTGTTCACCGGGTATCAACTTAGATTGTACAACAGTACAATTTTTTTCCCAAAATAAAGTTTTTTCAGAAAACAGTAACTTTAAACTATCTGTGTATTTTTCGTCATTAGTGGAGAATGAAACCTGGAAAATTATACATCAATCAATTATTTCGGATAAGTAATATGGGAGATATGGCATACCCACAAAAAAAAAAAAAAAAAAAAAAAAAAAAAAAAAAGAACACCAATGAGAAATAATATATATGATGATATCTAAAGAACAAAGAAAGACAAGAAATTAGACATGTATATGTATATGTTTGTAGACTTAAGGTATCAAACTGCTTAGCACATTGACCCTTGGCTTACAAACTACTTACTTATGTATATGTATAGGTCATCAGTCCCTTGACTTGCAAACTATATTCTCCCAGGCGGCTATCAATTAATGCTTTGAAGTTAACTTATCTGTAAAAACAAGAAAATACAAATGTAGTTCCGAATTAAATTAATATTGTACCTTCGGATTTATTTGTCTTCCAAATCATGATGACTATTCCTTCATTTAAATATCATTTAAAGAAAAGAATTGGACAGAGCTGGACAAAGCAAGTATTTCAGTAATTAGTTGATTCGCTGTACACCACGGCAAATAATTTAATTAGTTCAATAGCAATGTCACAACTACGGAATCTAGTGCATATAGGTAGACCAAATTTTTTTTAAAAATGTATCTCGCTGTCAGAATAAATTTGTTACTGTCCGTAAAATTCAACCCGTTCATATCAGTGGTGTAAAATTTTGTTTCACGATCAGGTTAATATCTTTTCACATTAAAATAAGTCAGATGTACCCATTTATTTGTTGTTTTTTTAGAGCATGTGCTGAAAACAAAAACATAACACAATGAAGCATTATTAATAGTGGTTTAATTTATTTTTTAAGATATTTTTCAAAATGGGTGTCCCCCATGACTAGATGAGGCAGATTAGTGTCCAGAGAAGGGATGTGTCATCCATCAGAACCATATCCGGTAAAACACAACAAAGCAGCGAGTGGTTTGACTACAATTTTACTCACATACTCAAATGTGGAACAAATTGATCGATGAAAACTGTGTGCTGGTCTGGGATGTGAACCTGGATCTTTGCATTTCATATACAATGCTCTTTGCAGGCACGACTCAGGAAACTCTTGTCAGTACCCACAACGCTGTTCTATAAATTTTCTGTACTTCCACTCCTGGAAGTAATAGTTTTGCAGAGATTAGAACACGTGTAGCATTAGGATTAGGAAGATTCTTTCTGGTTACTAAAAATAGGAGACATATTATCTCGTATCAGGAGACTAGTTATTCCTGGCTGACAATGTTAGGTTGGGCGTTTACTCTCTCAACTTTGCATAAGCAATGTGTTATCTTTTTCCTCCGCAGGATGTTTTGTCGATAGTCGCGATGATGTGAATGTTGTGGAATGGTGGATGTTATGCAGCAGAAAGTATTTTGGTCACAATATAGCTAGATTCATGAAACGTAGCCTTTAAAAGTGTTGAAGACATCTACGTTTTTAGGGGAAGCAAATTTTGGTAGGAGAGAATTTTAGGTTGATACGTGAAGCACAAAACAACTATCGCTGTAATACCATAATTAGGTTTTTCCATGATTTTCCTAAATCACTCCAGGCAGTTTCTGGGATGGTTCCTTTCAAAGGGCATGGCCAATTTACTTCCACATCCTTACCCAAAATACCAATCGTGAGCTCCGTCTCTAATGACTGTGCTGTCAATGGGACATTAAACTCTAAGCTTTCTTCCTTCCTATACATAACATAACCTCTCACTACCATTGTTATTCACATACATGCAACAGAGCAGTCTTTCTTTGTTCTGCATTTTCCACTATTAACAGAATAGGTTTCACAGAAAGTAAATTGTAAAATATGCCGTTTACACCTTTCTTAAAAATGTCTGGCCTCATAACCTTGTATTAGTCATAATATTTTCTCCAGTGGTTCATGGTTTCAGTATCAACAGCTCCACTCTCTGCATTTGAACTCTGAAGTGAGAGATTATGAAATTTCTTAAGCAGTTTGAAAGCACTGAATTTTCCACACCAATCTCCAGTGCGATATTCGAGCCTTCTGTTGTAAAAGTTTTTCGCCTACAGAAATGCCCCTATGCGCTTCACACTAACTGAAAACATCTGATATGAACAGTTTCCGCATCACTGAATGTTTCACCTGAATATTCATGTATTTTCGACCAACGTAACTGCTTCCCTCTTACTAAAAATGCCGCACTATGAAGATGGTGCAAAAACGTACTTTTTGCAATATGGCACACCTTAATGTTAACGACTGTCTTCAATAGCTTGGATCTTGATCAGCTTCTCTTTAATCATAATTTTTCTATGTTTATAGGTTATAATTCCGGGGGGAGCGGGAGTAGATAATAACACAAGACAACACTTTATAGCTTGCACTTCGAAATTTTTGACTTACATCAGACCACATGACCGTAACTCATGGAAGACGAGACAGAAACCACTTGCTGATTCGTCAAACGCTTTTTCTGCTATCGCTGCTCTGTTATTCAATATAATAACGCATAAACTGAAAAGACTAGATCACAGGCACTTCTACCCGTATCACTGCACAGATATTCAATATGATACGTATTGACTGAAAGAATCGATTACAGATGGCGTGTAAACACAAATAACTACTTGTATGTAAGAAGCAAAAGAAAAATTAAATTGCACACAGTTAGGAATTGCATAAAAACAAAATTTAAATTTGCAGAATGTTTCATGTTTGTTCCTTAAAAGGAGACTTTTCATAAATTGGAGTTTGTTAAAAGTGGGGAAAAGTAACATTATTCTAATGAGACTGTCACTGGGACCAAGGGAAATATTCATTAAAAGCAGGATTTCCTTAAAAGGGGGTTCGTTAAATCACAGTTCTACTGTACAGCTGTGAAGACTGTGTTGTCACTCTGTGCTTTGTTTCCTGCTCTTGTACATGGCATACAGTTACAAACAGTTAAAACTGTGTTCATTTTTATATCTACAAAGGCACCAGAAAGGGACACCTAAGTTTTAGGAAACTGTAGTTGTTTTACAGTGCATGAGTGTGTTTTGTCCTTGCCTCTCCTTCATGAGGAATTACAGTAACTAGTAGATATGAAAGTAGGATAGTGTCATGTAACAGTATACTGTATATAGGTTGCAGCTCACGACAGACACTCAATAAGCAGCAGACAGGTACATAAAAAAGACAATATCTCTTTCTCCCTCCCTCTCTCTCTTTCTCTTTCACACACACACACACACACACACACACACACACACACACACCTCAACTCTGGCTGCTGCATAATAGGGTTACTTATATTAACACACACACAAATTGGAAGAGTTGTAGGATAGAGGGGGTAGGAACTGAGGGTGTGGAAGAAGGGAGTTATCATAAGTAGAAGCCTGGATAATTTCATGATCAAAGAATGTACTGTTAGTATAGCTCCCATATGTGTAGTGGGTGGAAGGATCCAGATGGCCCAGTTTGTGAAGCAGCCATTGAAATCGAGAATATACTCCGCTGCATGTTGCGCCACAGGATGATAAGGGGAGCACTCTTTTGTGGATGGTTACTGGTAGTAGAGGGAGGATTTGGGGCGTGTGGGGATATGACAGGGGAGATCTGTTTGCAGAGTAGGTCTGTGGGGTAGTTTCTATTCATGAAGTCCTATTTGAGACCTTCACTATATTGGAGGGAAAAAAAGAGTTCTTGTCACTGCAGATAAACAGTTAAGGGTTGGCTAACCTGTAAGGGACGGATTTTTTGATGTGGAGTGGATAACAACTATCAAAGTGTAGGTACGGTTGGTGGTTGGTAGGTTTAAAATGGATGGACATGTAGAGATTAACATCAAGGAATGTGGCATGGTGGATTGAGGAAGACCAGGTAAGGTGGATATGGTAGAGAAGGAATTGAGATTTTTCTTTAAGGAGGATAATGTGTCCTGGTTCTAAGTTTACTTTTCTTTTGAAGGGTAAGGTTACCATCAAATCCGTGGCACCACCATGGGCACCTGCTTACACTCTCCTATGACAACCTCATTATAGGCTGTCTGGAGAAATCCTTCCTAGAATCCCAAAACTCCAAACCTCTGGTCTGGTTCAGGTTAATTGATGATATTTTCATGATCTGGACTCAGGGCCAGGAAAACCTTCTCCCCCATATGCATCACCTTGTATTCCTCAACCCACCATGCCACATTCCTGGATGTTAACCTCCACCTCACTGATGGCTTCATCCCTGCTACCGTCCATATTGAACCTATGCCAGTGTCAGCTGCCACCACTGTCACATTGTTAACAGCGATGAGTATCATAATTTAATTTGTTTGAAATTTAATTTGCCAGTCAAGTTCTTCATTTTCATTAGTACTTCTGTTTCAAGAGGTTTATTCTCTCATACTTGGCAGATTTCATTTGTGCTACTGTTTTAACAATTTATTCTCGTGTATTTGATAAGTACTGTTGGGTGCCAGCCACAGAGTCAGCACCAGCAGAGTACAGTTAAATAGAAGTGAACTATTGTGATTTATTTGTGTGCTGAGCTGTGTTATTTTTTTTTATAAACTCACGCTAGTAACTAGTTGATACTTAACTCTCTAAAGGCAGTTGTTGATTTGTTAGGGTGGATAGTATTTGTGACTGCTGCATATGGATGCAGAAGGAGCTGGCTGCTGATGGTCAGCCATCTTCAGGCTGCTGCCTCGGATTGTTGCGGGAGTGAGGGATTGGTGCATCGCATGGGACACCCTAGTGTTACAAGCTTCACTGATGGTCCCTGCTGTCAGGATATCTTCGTGTCTACTGGACGCAGTTGAGCTACCCTCTCCTCAAGGGGTGTGGCGGGTTCAATAGCATTTGCGTCACTCAGGGCAGGAAGGTTATTGTGGAGGCTGGCCATGCAGCATCGCCCGTTCTGCCAGTGAGTGGACATGTGGCCGCTCCTTCAGCAAGATTCAAACAGGCACAAGGGGGAAGGGGTATATTTGTGTTTGGGAGCTCTAATGTTAGGCGGGTGATGGATGCTCTTAGGGAAATATCGGAAAGGTCGGGGAAGAAGGCCAGTATGCACTGTTTGCTTGCTGGGGGGTCTCATTCGAGATGTGGAGGAAGCCCTTCTGGCGGCGATAGAGAGCACTGGGTGCACCCAACTGCAAATTGTTGCTCATGTCAGCACCAGTGACTCCTGCCGGCTGGGTTTAGAGGTCATCCTCAGTTCATGCAGGCGGTTGACGGAGTTGGTGAAGGCTGAGAGCCTCGCTCACTGGGTGGAATCTGAGCTAATTATTTATTGTGTCGTTCCCAGAACTGATTACGGTCTTCTGGTTTGCAACTGAGTGGAAGGCTTAAACCAGAGTGTCAAACAATTCTGCGGAGATCAGGGATGCAAATTTCTCTACCTCTGCTATCAGGTGGAGAAATGTAGGGTTCCTCTGAATAGGTCAGGTGTGCACTACATGCAAGAAGTGTCTACAAGGGTAACGGATTACAAGTGGAGTGTACATGGAGGTTATGTTTTTTGGGCCTGACAAAACGCCTCTTGAGCTGTGACAAGGTAGCGGTAGGCAGGAACACAACAGGGAATGAAAAGATCAATGTAATACTAGTTAACTGCAGGAGTGTCTATAGAAAGGTCCCAGAACTGCTCTCATTAATAAGTGGTCACAATAGCCATGTAGTACTAGGTACGGAAAGTTGCCTGAAAACAGATGTATATCGCAGAGATAGGCTGGACAGTGAAGGGGGAGGCATGTTTATAGTGATAAAAAGTGCACTAGTATCGAAGGAAATTGACGGAGGTCCGAAATGTGAAATAATTTGCGCAAAGGTCAAGGTTAAAGCTGGCTTGAACATGGTAATTTGGTGTTTCTATAGGCCTCCTGGCTCAGCAGCTGTTGTGGCAGAACACCTGAAGGAAAACTTGGAAAATATTTTGAGTAGATTTCCCGATCATGTTATAATTTTGAGAGGAGATTTTAATTTACCAGATATAGACTGGGAGACTCAAACATTTATGACGGGTGGCAGGGACAAAGAATCCAGTGAAATTGTTTTGAGTGCATTATCTGAAAACTACCTTGAGCAGTTAAATAGAGAACTGACTCATGGCGACAAAATATTAGACCTTCTGGTGACATACAGACCTGAATTATTCGAAACAGTTAACGCAGAACAGGGAATCAGCGATCATAAAGCAGTTACAGTATCAGTAATTTCAGCCATAAACAGAAATATTAAAAAATGTTGGAAGATTTTTCTGGTTGGAAAAAGTGACAAAAATAAGATTTCAGAGTTCTTGATGGCTCAACACAGAAGTTTTATCTCAAGTACAGAAAGTGTTGACGAACAGTGGACAAAGTTCCAAAGCCATCTAACAACATGCATTAGATGAGTATGTACCAAGTAAGATTGTAAGAGATGGAAAGGAACCTGTTATGACTACTAACACAATTATACACAATATCCCGGCTAACACTGTTGCTAGGGCCTTGAGCCGTCCCATCAAAGTCACAATAGGTATGTCCGTGAGCACCCACTCCTCTTATCCTGGTCAGTATAGCAATGTCCGGAGACACGTTTGTTAGCACACACAGTACGTAACTGAGGCGAGGTTATCGGCTGTCCCCGTGCCTCTCTCAAACACCGCGCGGCCGGCAGGGTGCAGCACGGTAGTGCCGCCAGCGCCGCACAGTGGCGAGTTCTGGTAACAGGCGGCGCGCCGTCTAAACACACGTGCTGCGCGTTACCACAGAACCACAGTGGTACAACAGCTGAATTAGAAAATTGAAGTAGTAGAAGTAAAGGGAAGTGCACTGCAAACATGAACATAGCCACAGCCTTGATACAAACAAAAATTACATGGATCGAAATGTAAAGTGAGGAGGGCTATGTGAAAGGCCACCAACGAATTCGAAAGTAAAGTTCTATGTACTGACTTGGCTGAAAATCCTAAGAAATTTTGGTTTTATGTCAGAGCCGTAGGTGGATCAAAACAAAATGTCCAGACACTCTGTGACAAAAATGGTATTGAAACAGAGGGTGACACTCTAAAGGTTGAAATACTAAATATCTTTTTCCAAAGCTGTTTTACAGAGGAAAATCACACTGTAGTTCCTTCTCTAGATTGAGGCACAGATGACAAAATGGCAGTTGTAAAATGTCCTTATTTTATTTTTGAATTCGATCCTGGAGTTTCCATTAACTATTAGGTAAGGAGCATGAATAAAACCAGAATTAGTATCATAGAAATTACATAATTGGCACACAATTAGCTTGTTAGACTACTTCATCATATTCTGCTCTAAATGAGGTACGAATTAATTTGTTACTAGTAGTGCTTTACAAGATACAATCTGAGAAGTGCTTATGTGTGCTTATTTCTAAGTCAACAAAGAACACTATTTTTATACGTTTTTAAAATCTGTTCAATTCTACATACAGGAAAAGAATGCAGTTCCCTTCTGCTTCAGAAAGATTTTTAATATGATAAATTGGCGTATTGGTATTTGTAATTGCAATATAGTGCTCAGAAATGTACTCTTTGATGTCTAGTAAAATAATTTTTCCAACCTTGCTTTCTCAGCACAGTTTACAATATTCATTCTACTTTCAAAGTGTGCAAAAGGATTTGGCTTCCAGTGTGAAACATGAGTGAAATACCTTTGTGCTGTGATTGTTATGTCACTGATGAAAGATGACAGTTTTCTTTTCCCAACACTCACACAGGAAAACTATGGCAGCATTTTGGAAAATTACTGGCCATGATTGCCTTGCAGAACACCTGCACAGAATTTGAATCTTTCCCTCAGCAATGTGTGTTGTATGTAAAGGAGGAAATACCATTGTGAACTGGGTGCATCTGAGAACCTGCGAAAGACTTCAGTATTGTGATGGGATGTGTGAGAGTCAGTTGTATTGGGAAGTGAGGAGACTAATGACTTTTATCAAATGTCTGAGCATTGAATAAATAAATAAGTTAACATTTACTAATGTGTGTTTGTCATGCCCATCAAAAATATTGATTTTACTGACACTTCATTTTAACTTATGTTGAACCCTGATCTTCCATCTTTCTTACATTTTAATTTATGTGTTCTTCAGCCCTGTTTATTTTTATTTTTATTGTACATGTTTCATTTACATTCTAAGAGTTGTTTTATTGTTGTTAGGTTGTTGTACACTTTGGGAGAAATAATATTATAGTTTTTGTACTTTTTAATATTATTTTGCATTCTATTTTCTATATGGATTTATTTTTTACATTCTATTTTCTTTATTTTTATTTTTGTTGTACGCGTTTCATTTAATTCTATGAGTTTTTTCTTCCACTATTTATCATTCTGTAATTTAGAACAATTCTTGGACTTACGTAATTGATAAACTATGTATAAATTTCTTCTTTTTTGATTCATTGTATTGGTACTACGGAATTTGAGCTCCCTGTTCCAGGGCTTAGTGTGATTTTTCATTCGTCTTGAACTTTTTTTTATCTCACTCTTCATTTTATTAACCAGTACCTTATGCAATTTACAATTTCCCTTGCTAGATCAATATCAAAGGATGTTATAGGTAGAGATCTGAGCTTTTTTGTGTTGGAGAATCATACTACAGTTTATTTTGTTCTGGTAGGTGTTGTAATTTATGGCACAAGAATAATGATAAAGGTACAAGTTACGTGGAAAATTGGGAATAAGATCATGTTATTTTTACATATTTCTCCCTTTTAATATTCTGATTATGAAATAAATTCATAATACACAACTTATTAAATCCTTTAAAGTATTTCCATTGTATAATTAGTTGATAATTTATGTACCTTTAGTCATAATAGTTAAATTGTGTTGATAACAAAAATTTATACCTTGTGATAAGGTTTGTTAATTTTGATCCAAAAATAACTGAAATATTCAAATACATACTTTTTCTCTAGGGATGTTGAGACAGAATACACAAGAGACAAAAGTATTATATTTCCTGGCATGAAGCAACGTGGGATTCAGCTGTAACCATGTCATCCATACAGGGTCCGTTTGCTGATTTACATAAAAACTGCTGTGTACAATATGTTACTGATGGTTTGTATTTATATTATCATAAAGTGTTATCCAGAATGCACATAGTTATTTATGTTATTGTAATATACACTGCAACCATATTTTAAGTCAAAGACTGTAATTTTTATTTGAAACTTGTACAGAAACCAGAAAGTTGTTGTAAGTGTCAAAAGACATTAAAGGAAAGCCATATTTGCAAAGGGAGTGAAACAAGGCCTTAGCCTATCATCAATGTTACATAGTCTGTGCATTAAGGAAGCTGTGAGATCAACTAAGAGTTTAACAAGGAATGAAATTTCCATTTACTGTTAGCCACTGACATTGTAATTCTGTCTAAGACAGTAAAGCTGTCTAAGACGGAAATGCTGTTAAATAGATCATGTCTTGAAAAGAAATAAGATGAAAATCAGCAAAAGTAAAACAAGGGTAAAGCACTGTATCTGAAGTAAATCAGACAATTCTGAGGAAAATTAAGAAATGGTACACTGAAAGAAATTGCCAACTTTGGACATTTGGTTAGCAAAACAATTATAAAAAACAAGACTCTGTTAACATCTAAAAATTGTAAGAGTTCATACCATGAAGATATCCTCAGCAAACATGAACCAGACCTTCAGTTCTGGAAGGCTAGTAAGGCTACCTTCAGATGGCCCATTAACCGGTTGGCATACCCTGATCTGATTCAGATTCATTGATAGTGTCTTCGTGGTTGGACTAAGGCCCATGACACACCATCCTCATTCTTTGACAACTTGGACACCATCTGCTTTTCTTGGCCCTCCTCCATCCAGTGTGCCACCTTCTTGGATGTTAACCCCCTGGTGGCTCCATTCAGACATCTGTCAACATTAAATCCACCTGCCACCAAAGTTATTTCAACATCTGCCATCCCTTCCACATAAAAAAGTCCAGCCTCCAAAGCCTGGCCACACATGGAAAGAGTATCTACAATGATGAAAACTCTGTTGGCTGATAAACTGAAGGAAAGTCATACAGAGATTTTCACAGACAGGCACTATCTCCAAAACACAACTGACAAATAGCTTTCAGATATTCCATAGTACATTATTTGCCCCACCCTCTCCCCCTCTCCCAAGAATCAGCTACACAGGCCACCTGTTAAAGCATACCAACTCTACTGCAATGGCGGCCAAATTTTATGTTGGTATGACAACCAATTAGATTTTCGTTAGGATGAATAGCCACCACCAAACTGTAACCCAGAACAAAGCTGGGCACTCTGTAGCACAACATGCTTAATTTTGCAACCCAGTTTGTTTGGATCCTATTATTAGGGCTAGGAAAAAATCGGTGGCATTTTTTGGCCAAAATTGGTGTTTTTTGGTGTTATTTATCGGTAGAGGAACCTGTTTGTGGTGAAAATTTTTGCTTTATTTTGTCATTTTTAAAAAGCTGTTTTGGTATATTTTTCGCTACTTTTATTTTATTTCATCATTATTTTCACTTTCTAATTAATAAAAACTAAAGCAAAAATCAATTATAGCCTCATTACAGTGTAACATCTTATATTTTATTCCAAAAACATAAAAATTTTACATCTGATGAAGACACATAATAAAAAGAATGTTTCACAAACAAGTTTTAAGTAACTTAAATAGATAATTACAAAAACAAACAATGGTTACTCCAGGAAGAATTCAATAATATTGAGGGAGGTATAGTTGCTACTCTCATACAGCATCCCATGAGTTGCAAAACTCACACATAAATAGACCACTCTTATTCTAAGCTTTTGGCCATGTATGCCCTACTTCAGATTCAGAAAAATAAACACATGCATACTCTCACAGAGCCCTGACTGCCATCTCCAGACATTGTGGTGACAATGACTGGAAACAGTGGTTTTTTGTGTGTGTGGGGAGAGAGAGAGGGGTGGGGGGAGGACTGGTAAGGAACAAATATATTTGACTCAATATTAATTAAAAAAAAAAACAAAACAAAAAAAACAGTACAGTCAGTCAGTCTGAGACAGAGAGAGAGATAACATGATTTCCATATTACTTGGCATAAGAGTTGTTCTGTCAGACATTATATTAGAGTATGCTGAAAACGATCTTTCGCTGTCTACATTACTGACAGGAATCCACAATGCCTTTACGGCAGCTTTGACAAAATGCCAATACTCTGATTTTAGAGAAAGAAGAATAGCAAGGCTATCAACTTCTTTACCTTCTCTGCAAGAACTCTTTACCAAAACCCTAAACACTGTACTCTGTTGCAGGTTTTCGGATATTGGAAGCCCTTGCAGAATAGGAATGTTCTTCATTAAGTGAGATATTTCAGCAGCATCTAAATTATCTTTCATTGTGTTTCTAGGGTCAAATAGTTTCCCAGTAGAAAAAATAACTTCCTTTCCTGTGTCACCTTCTATCAACAAGTTAATTTTTTTTTAGACTTGCTCTACCAAGAGCCTGAACAGAACTTGAATTTGCTCTGGCAGTTCATTAAGTTTAGCCAAAGTTGCCTAAAAAAAAAAAAAAAAAGAAAAAAAAAAAAGTCCCAACAACATAGTAATGCAGCCTGTAGTGATTTGAAACTTTTACAAAGGCCACTAAGCTTAGACCCCAATAAATGAATTAATGGAATTTTGGAGCTTTCTAGAGTCAGCAACAAATGGCAACATGACACACCATCCTCATTCTTTGACAACTTGGACACCATCTGCTTTTCTTGGCCCTCCTCCATCCAGTGTGCCACCTTCTTGGAGCAATGCTCAACAAAAAAGACAGCAAGGCAATGGATTTTTTTCACATCATTAGATGCCAAAGCTTTAAAATACCTAACAGCAACACTATCTTCCTCCAGAGTTGCAACAAATTCTACAATGTCAGTGATGTATTCACTAATGTACTCAACATTCTTAAACCAAGAGTTCCACCTGGTGATCACTGGTATTGGAAAAAGTTTTGCTTTCGTTTCACCTTCATATTTATGCAATAAAAACTGCATATACGCATGTTTCCTCTTTCGCTTATTAAGAAATATGTGCTTTGTCTGCACAATACAATGGTTTAATTCACTTAGCTATATGGCCCACATGCTGCCTATCAAGTTTAGTTTGTGTGCCCAGCACTGTGTGTGAGCTAATCCTTCTGAAACAAGAACCCGAACCGTATTGATACACTTTCCCATGTAACGGGCTGAATCTGATGTTATTGAAATAATATTTTCATAGTGAATATCAAGTTTGTGAATAACATTCAAAATTGCTCAAGAACACTCTGCAGAATTAGCATTTTCAATAACTTTGACTCTTCCCAAAAATAACTTTTGCACGGTATCGTCACCACAAGCAAGTACTCTTTAACAGAACTATGAAAACACATTGGCCCCTTCTGTCAGTTGTTTCATCACAGAGGAAGGAAATTTTCTCGTTTTTCACGGCTTCTTTCAGTCTTTCCTCCTCTTCTTTTATGATTTGAGGCACAGAACTTTCCCGGAGTCTTCCAGCTTAGGGCAAGTCTCCAGCACCTTAAAAATGTCAAGAGACCTGGCATTAGACAACCTTTTACGGAAATAAATTATTAATTTCTTTGTCTTTCAAATGTATAGGTCATGCATTACCTAGGTCTAAACATCATTAAACAAGAAAAATGGAATAACTATGCAGTTAATCATTTACCTGGGGTACTGAAATAGAATAGAAAATGCTTAGGACTGTGGATATTCGTTCAACTCGCATCTATTTTGACCGAGATTAAATTTGTGTTTTATGGTTTCAGGTCACATGTATTTGTATTTTACCGCATCTAATGGTTTGAGTCCGTCAGCAGACGTGTCGACATCTGCTTATTGACATCCAGATGTTAGTAGCGGTGTAATGAATGACGGGAGGTGAAGTAGCCAATCATGAATGGCAGACACCCAATGAGAATGTATGTTTACGTTTTGCTCTTTTTAAATAATTTGCTGTTGCGGATAAACTAGTAAATATCTTCTACGAGAAATACCTTGCAGAAACGTGAAATTCATAAAAAAATAAGTTACCATTTATTGCTGAATGAATATCGTAAAAAGTAATTATGCTCACAACACCGAATCGTATATAAAGCGAAAAACAAAGATGCATTCTTATTGGCATTTTAACTGAGTTCGGAAAGCGTAATCAATTCGATTGCACTTCAATGTAAGTAGATAATATTACGAAAAAATATGGGTACAGTTTCAAATAGCAAATAAAGTGAGCACATTTTAGATGCAAAGTTGCAAACTTCAATAAAACATCCCAAAACGTCATGCTGTACAATAAACACTTTATAATCTTTATGCACGACAGCTTTTACAAGTTGAGTAAGCCACTTTTGGTATAAATTTGCTTATGGCAGTGGCGTAGTCTGCTGATGTTGGCAACGAGTGTATTTTTTATGAAAACTCAGGGAAGTTGCTTCTCAGAAGCCCCGTAATATAACTGGCTCTTTGTTCAACTCATTTATTCCCTTCAAAAAAAATTTTAAAAATAATAAAAAAAGGGTGCTATTACACAAACCTGGTACGTATTTGTTCATCCACTCTCGGAGTTTCGGATGATCAACTTTCTCCAGGGGAATATTTGCCTTAATGAAAGCTCGTGTTGTTGATAGCACGAATTCTTCTTTGTCAACTTTTGCTCGTTTTGCCGCTGCCGCTGCACTGATGTCTGTCAGTGTGACTTGTCTCTTCACACCTGTCAACAGCACTCTGTCCTCGTTCTTCCTATAGGAAGAACTGCTGTTTATACGTTTTAGGCACGTGTCTTTCCTTTGCCACTCAATGCGCACATTACAGTATTTGCACATCAGAATTTTTCTTGTTTTATCAAAAACATTGAATCCTTCTGAAGAGAATTCCTTTTGTGATCGAAAACTGTTACGACCATGTTAATGCTGTAATAAAAGAAATCACAAAACACTGAAAGAACCAGCGATCTGAAACAGTTACGAACATGCAGTACAGTACCAGTCATCAGATTAAATAAAGCACTGGAAACGGACTTTATTTACGGCATAGGAAATAAGGTTAGCAGTCTAAACCATAGATATTGAAGTGGTGTACAATCAATTGTCATTTATATCTCAAATTTCCGCCAGTACATTTAAAATATAAATGATTGAGGAGATTTCACTAAATTTTGTGCATTATTTTGTGTTTTTGTAAATTTCAATGATTTCGCAATTTTCTGCAAAAATTGTAAAATTTAGCAATTTCGCGTGTCGCGAAAAACAGGTGCCTCTATTTATCGGTGTTATTTTCTGGTAACAGTTTTCTATTTTCGATTATCTATTTTTGTCACATTTTACAATTTTTCAATGCTATATTGAAAATGAAACCATTCCTAAGATAGGGTGGCCCAAAAATGAGATATACATGCAGAAAAATTATCTTAACAATTTTGTGGTCAATTTTTTAAAAATCCTATTTTATAAATCAGTTATTTTAAATATCAGTACCGTGAAAAAAGTTGTTTATCTATCGCAGTATGCAGCAGATTAAATATATATATTACAGAACTCAATTTTTTCAGGTCTGAAAACTGCTTTTCACACTCTACAACTTTTCCAACTTAAATTTTTTCATTAAATGATTAAAATCTTACTGAATAGCATTAATGAAACATAGCTGAACATTAATAATGTACAAAGAAAGATCTTTGCCTTTGCAAAGGAATGTTAATAAATAAAAATATCTTGGATGCAAACATAAGAATTTTTTTTAATAATGCTTCCAAGAAGGCTTCTAAGTTCATATATTTTTTTAAAGTATTTCTCAGCAACAAAGCAACAAAGTATTTTGTAAACATACTAGAAAGGTATTTAACTTGGGATAAAAAATAAGACAAAACTGCATTTTCTTAATATTTTTAATGCTCACTTGCATTTTGCCTTGAAACAAGTTCCAGTTCTAAAATCAGTAATAATATGCATAGTTTAAAACAAGAAAGCAAGTTAACCAAGATATGCACTAAGGTAGCACATTTTTAGTCCGTTGACTGTTTTTCGAATGAAAGTATTGTCATTATTTCAAGTCTGTTTTCAGAAAGACTGTGCCGCCTATCCATCAACACATCACTGTAGTTCGAAAACAGCCTCTCGCTGTCAACATTTGAACATGGCAACTAAATTGCTTTAAGTGCTGCAGCTGCAAATTGTGGATCATTAACTGCAGTATCCTGCAGGCATTTCACTAAGTCAACATGTCCTAACTGCATTGATATTTGCTTTTGGACGAAATTTTGTAGAGATTGATACCCCTTCAGAGTATCTGCAGCACTAAGAAAAGCCATTCCAGGAACAGACTGCAAAGTCTTGGCCATATCTGAATTAACAGGATTCAGAGTTATGGTCCTTGGATTAAAACAAGAATCCAAGGCTTTGAATACTGATTTACTCGGGTCTGTGGCCATTAGTCGACAGTCTTGTTTGGAGATGCAGTCCAGTTCGCTTCAGTCCTTCCTTAATTTCTGCCTGAAGCATTTCCCTCCTTATAGCTTTTAAAAACTGACTTGTTTTATTTTGAAAGATTCCTTTCCCAACAATGCTGAATCCTACATCAAGATTTTTCAACTTCGAATAAAGTTGGATACTTTGATGTTTGTAAGAAGACAGACATGTCCAGCAAGTCCGTGGCATGTTCTTTGACAAATATAGCCTCTGCCAGAACCCTACTGACAATGCCAGTCGAAAGGTCTCTCATATCTTCACCACGGAAGAATTTGATGAGGTCATTAAAATAGTGTGCCACATAAATGGCTGTCGAGACCCAAGAATTCCAGCGTGTTAAAACTAGCATAGGAAAAACTTTTGGCGCTCTATTATTTTCCCTCAGAAATTGAAAATACAGATGCTTCCTCTTTCTTGTATTCAAAAAAGCACTCTTTTAAAAAACTTATTGCACTATTAAGATTACAAAGTTCCTTTGCAAAACTGTTGGTGATCAGATTAAGTTTGTGGGCCCAACATTGAACATGGCTCAAACTATCTCCTATTATTGTCTTCTGGGAGTCCACACATTTGTTCATGTATTGAGCACTGTCACTCACTATTGCTTTGACATTGTCATATTGTATTTAATATGCCTGAAGAGCCCCCAAAATAGCAAGAGATCACTGTGTGGAGTTCGCTGCTTCAAGCTCTGTCACACTTGTCACAAAAAGGTTTTGTTCGTTCAGAGTTTCCAAAGTTCTCACCAAAACCGCAAAAACACAACGACCACTTTTGTCAGTGATCTCATCTGCTAAAATAACATCTTTCCCCGACAATTGTTGCATAACTTCAATTTTTCTTTGCTCTTTTATCAAAGATAAAATAGTTTCCCTCATTGTTCTCACACAGGGAATATTACCAGCACCTAAAAAGAACAGCCTTTTAGTTATTTGAACTGTAATAGAACTAAATTTTATGTACTTTATTTGCAATGAAGATTTACCAAAATAATTTTGAAACAAATTGTAGCCACAACATAAATAAAAAATAAGTTCAGCTCACCTTCAATGAATTCGTTCATCCATTGCCTGAAGTATTTGTTTTCGAGTTTGTAGAGTGGAATATTTGCCTTAAGAAATATTTCCACAGTCCTTTGGGCAAGATATTCACAGTCGCTTTTCTTCTTTTTTTGCAGCCTGAAAGCTGCTGCCGATCGTAGACTGCCGCTTAACTGGCATACTGGACTGCTTCAACTTGTTGCCTTTGTGTTTTTTGGTTTGCACGTGTTTCACGATTGAATCTTTACGTTCCCATGTATCTCTGATATTGCAGAATTTGCAAAATACCGTTGACTTATCAGGAGAATATAAGCCATCGTCTTCAAATTGTCGTACCCTTTCGCAAGCAGTTACTGTAGGTTTCGGCATTTTCACAGAGCACACATGCTTAATTCAAATTGCGGCGAAACAGTAAAGATAGCAGAAACAGCGAACACAAACAACTGAATAATGACAAATGACGGCAGCCATAGCTGCGCAGTACCAAAGACGTAAATCGAATCTGCTAATGGTCGATAGGCATTCGACCAGCGAAAATTCTCCAAAACGGTTTCAAAATTCTTGAAACATTTAGGTGAAGAAACCCTTTAAACATAATTTGTAAAGAATCATATCAATTTTAATTAATATCTTTGTAAGGTAATGCACACAGCTTAATACAACAGACACCAATTGCAAATTGCAGCACTGCCAACATACGCACACTAATAATATGTGGCGCTGTATTATTAGTGCCGTACATATTTGAATTTAAAATAGGTGCCACATTTGAACATGGAACATATTTACATTAAATATGTCACGGCCATCTTCAGTTTTACAGCGTTTCTTCCCAAGACACAGAAATTTCCTTAAAAACTGCCAATTCACATCAGTAGTGCCGAATTCATGTTATTTCCTTAAAATTCACGTTATTTCCTTAAAAATCACCAATTTCACATTTTTTGTTGCGTTCTCGTTAAAACGATTTTTTCCTAGCCCTACCTATTATCTACTTCCAGCTTCTCTGAACGATGCATATGGAAGTTTCCTAGCAACACAAACTTTTTGCTGGTAATTGGCCTGGCTTCAGCTCTTGGTACCCACTATCACTACACACTACATCTAACAGTTCCACCTTTCTAGCGTGTTGCTGCTTACTGATTTAGACATCTGTGTATTATATGACTAGCTCACGCACTTGACACCCTTTCCTCCCACATTTTTAGCCTCCCTGTGAGTCTGACAGTCATTCACTTTCAACTTCCCTTCATACCTGCAATTCTTCCTCTACACACTCCATCTGACACAATCCTAATCTGATAATACTCCACCTGACAAACTGGCAATTGTAACTAACAAATCTGAAGTCCGACAGCCTATCATTTTCCGCAAGCCTTTGTTCTAACAAAAGCTACACAGTCACTCATAAGGTACAATAGTAGATCAGCAAAACAAGAGAGAATATACAGGTCCAGATAACATGGGTAAATAGTACAGACTGAGGCCTACCCCATGGTTGGCCAACATACTCGTATATAGTGTGGTATCTCAAAGTAAAGAAATATATATGTTTGTTAGCCTTTGCTTATCTAAATGAAAGGAACAGAATAGTGTTCTGTGCAGTCAAGCAAAGTAGTGCATACCCTTGATGAATTCCCTGATGTAATAATTATGGAGTGTGTACAAGAGATAGTATAGACAGATAGTAATTACTACTGATTCAGTAGCTTCAGAGTAGGACTTGATTGGATTGGTATTGTTGAAGTCAGTGATTTTATAATTTTGGTATAGTTAAATATAACTCCTGATCATAATAAAACATGTTGTATGAAAAGCTGAAAATAATTAGTCCACTCATATTGGAAAAGTAAGTGCCTTACATTTTATTCTATAGTGGTGTACTTATTTTTTCCAAGCATTGAAAAAATTTGTCATAATATGAAGGGTTTCTATCTAACTGGAACAATATTAACCTGCAAGGAACAACATTAACCTTCAAGCACTGTCATATTTATCAATAAAATTAAACTCAATCTTGCAAGTGATATTCATAGTTCAGACTACTGCTTCCCGCTTTGATAGTGTTCACCAGCAATTCACGGAACATGGGGCACATCCCAAATTTTCCCAATGTATATATTAGAAAATTAGTTACAGATACAACAGTCAACTGCTTCGTCTTTCCACGGCGCTTGCTCCGGGCACGAGAACCAATGCATCAAATCAGCAAGTCGCCGAAAGAAGATCTCATTTACCATTCTCTTTTAGCACCTAATTTTAAGATTTTACCCAAATTTAAGATGAATTTCATAAAGAGTAGGCTCAGTAAAAGAATTTCACAGCCCAGGGGGTGATGTCTGCTCTGGGTGCATGTTCTCATGGTGCCACAGGTGTTGACCTCATAAGGTGTAGGCGTGTATTTGAACTGCATGCTTCCATCATGTAGTAACCACTGCACTCATCATGGACACTACACACACTTTTACACATGGCTACAGGCCACAATACTCCCCTCCCCCCAGAAACACTCACAAAACTGCTGCTATGGGTGGCTCCGGCTACTAGAGGTAACCACACCAGTGAGATATCCATATAATCAGGTGCTTCAATGTCTGGCGGAGAAGAGGGAGATGGCAGTACTGGTTGACATGCTAGAACATTGCTCTTTGGCTAGAACACTCACTCGCACAAGTGCACACAGGCATGCTTGCCTCCCTCTGTACAGTATGACCGCATATGGTAGGCAGTTGCTAACTGCATTGCTGAGTGATGAGGTGATTACATCATTGGCCAAGAGTGATGACTGAGGACTCTCTATCAGATCAGCTGTTGGTTTCCCTCATGTCGATGCCCCAATCCTTACACTCACACTGGAGCACCTGGTAAGAAGTGTAGACATTTCCCTTCTATGGCTCATGATTGGTAGCCTTGCAGGAGTTCTGGAAGAGTGCAATCCCCAAAGACATGGTCCGATAAGGTGACAAAAAACAGAGGGCAAACTATTTACCACAAATTTTTTTTATTTGTTTTTAAAAGTTTGAACTAGCATTTTTGGTTCAAACTTTTTTACTTATTCTTTATATTAACTTTATTTTGTTGTTTTTTACTACCATCTTGAAAATGAAAATATATTTCTCAATGATATGTTAGACATTTATTTAAATTTTTGCTCAGAAAAGAAAATTTATCCAGTATGCAATTTTATGTTCATTTTGTATTATTTCTTTGGTTTTCATGCTATCTTGTGAATGAGAATTACTTTTCAAATATGTAAATATGTTTTGTTTATTAGACAATAAACGTTATATATATTTAAATTTTTTGTATTTATTAGTCAATCATCAACTTCATTTACATTTTTGGATAAAGGTAAATCTTTAGATTAGATACATACATTTGCGAAAAAGGAGAGAGAGAGAGCAACTATCAATTTTATTTAGATGAAAGTGTTTCATATGGGACCATACTCATCAGTTCAAAGTTCTTTCCAGAGAAATTATGTGACCAATCTGTCAGTACATCATTGTCTTTGGTTGGAAAAGAGCCCCTCTGAATCTATGTTTGAACATGGAAGACTCCACCTTCGGCACAACAGAAGAAAATTTTGGGTTGTCAAGTTTAGTTGTCTGCAGATATTTGACAGTGTCCAGATTTGCTGAAAGCAGCTGTTTGACAAAATTTTTGAAGGGGTTTGCATCCTATCAGAATATCTAAATTTCAAAGAACTGCCTTGTCTGTTTTGACTAGTTTGTTATTATTCCAATTTGTTGTGATGTACTAGGGACCATGAGGCTCATGATAACTCTCAGCTATGGTCTTCTGCTTTTTCTTGGACCAGTATGCCTTCATCTTCTGCTTGTGGGCCTGCTTCCTCGCATCCATCCATTTAGAGCTGGTGGTGCCTGTATACTTCTTGCTTGTGAGAGACAATAGGAAGATCCCCTCTAGGATGGCCTTTCAGTATTGAGTTTGATTCTCAGTTGTCTGTAATGGGATCTGCAGTTCCTCTAAGTCTGATCTAACAGAGGTGAACCACTTGGCTTTGGATTCCTATCCCCTGCTTGTCACTGTCAGGATCCTATTGGTGAGCCTGGAATGATTCAGGCGGGTCATGTGGCCAGTTGCGTTTTCCTCATACATGTTCTGTAGGTACTGTCTTCCTCTCTTATGGATCCTAGTATTGGCCTCTGGAGCTACCTCCCTTTAAGTTTTAGTTTCCTGAGTGGGCCCTTCCGATTCATCACGAGGTACTCAGAGGCACAGAGAGTGGAGGGTCTTACTACCGAGTTGTAGTGCTTCAGCTTTTTGTTATTGAATAGGTAGTTGGAGGTCTAGATGTTCTTACGTGAATGATAGGCCCTCTCTAATTTGGTGCATGGGATGTTTATGACCAAGGTTTTGCTATCACTTGCTGAAATACATCCTTCCAGGAACTTGACTGCAGTAACTTTACAGATACTATTGTATTGTAGTGAGATTGTAGAAGAAGCCTGCTTGATATTGCTGATGAACTCAGTCATCTGTATGTTGATCTTCAAGCTGGTTTGTACTGAAACATTTTAGAGGCTCTGTAGTCGATGAGTAGCCTCCTCCATGCTGTTGGCCAATAGGGTGAGATCATCAGCAAAGGCTAGACAAAGTACATTGTGATTGCCTTTCTTGTACCTAAGCTTCAGTCTTGCTTCTGTCAACTGATGATTTTTTCCAGAACACAGTTGAAGAGGGAGCACGAGAGGCCATACCCCTGCCTGACTCCAGATGCCTGACTCCTATTTGGATGGGAAAGCTCATAGAGAGAGCACCCTGAACTTGACTTTGGAGCTGGTGCTATTCAGAGTAGCCTGGACCAGTCTGGTAGTCTTCTCATTTAGGCCTAGTTCCCACAAGATAGAGAAGAGGGTCTGTCGATCTATTGCGTCGTATGCCTTTTCGAAGTCTACTATAATGGCTACCCAGGGATGTACCCCTCGTTTCCTATATGAGAGGATTGTCTTGAGGTTTCGAATCTGTTCTGTGCAGGATCTACTCACCCAGAAACCAGCTTGGTATTCACCTAGTTGGGAGTTTAGCTGTTTGGTGACTAATTTTCAAGGCTTTAGAGAAGATCTTGTAGGTTACAAGCAACAAGGAGATGCCTCTGTAGTTGGTGAGGTCGGTCTTACTCCCTTTCTTGTGTAATGGATGGATTACAGCTGACGTCCATCCCTCTGGCAAGACCTCCATTCTTCAAATTTCCTCAATGACCTGGGTGATACTCTACTGGGACTGGCCATCTTCAGGGTGTCTCATGAAAGATGCCTGCCAGGCATATGCAGATCACGAGGTATGGCTCCTGGCTGCTGCCACCTCATCTGCTGGCCACGGCAGCGCCCGATTATCAGACTCTATTGTGCAGCGGGCACATACACTGAGTTAAAGTCCAAAAAACATTGCCATCTGAGTAACCTAAACTTACCTTTATTTACAGTAAATGTTCAAAATGATGTCCCTCTATGGAAAGAGCGGCCTGACATCTATTCAACACATTTACGAACACTCGACGAATTTCAGCTGCCGAAATCTGGGAAATGACTAGTCGAATCCTGTCTTTCAACTCTTCGAGTGTATGGGGATTGCTTGCATATGCCTTGTCTTTTGACATTCCCAAAGATAAAAGTCACAGGGATTTAGATCTGGAGAATGAGGAGGCCAGCCAAAAACCCAATCCTCAAAAACACTTCGTATTGCTGCCATAGAAGCATTGGAAATGTATGGTCTTGCATTGTCTTGCATGAAATAACCGTACAGATTTTTGTTGAGTGAAAGTTTTGAAAAAATGAATGCAGGACATTGTTCACATACCTGTCAGAATTTATTGTTTTGTGAAAAAAGATACAACTAGTCGTTTTTGTGTATTCGTGTATTGACGGTTTGGAAACATATGTTGTAGTTTGATCCAAGTTTTCAATTAAAACACAAATATCAGTAGATAAAAATTTATTTTTCGATCTCATTTCGCTGTCCTTGCTAGTGTCCATGATTGCTTTTCAGAAGAACTGAAGGAAAATGCAACTAAAACCAACCTTTGCTGATATTTTATTTAGGTTTCAATGAATGAAACAATTTTTAAAATGATAAGAGTTTTAAAAACAGGCATTTAAACAATTAATTGTACCTTTTTCTGCCACTGTAGAAACAGGTGCACGCCAGTTACAAAGGCTCGATGAAAATTGCAAAAGCAGGAAAACCCTTTGTGGCTGGGAGTCCCATGAAGGATTGCTTGATCAACTCGGCAGCTTGAATTTGTCCAGCAAACCTCACAGAAAAATTTGAAAAAATAGCTCTTTCCGCTTAATCCGTTGCTCTCCGAGTCGTAGTTATGGCCTCAGATATGGAGCAGCAATTAGTAAAGAGAGCGGCAAACTTCATTTTTTATCGCTCTTGACGAGTCCATGAACGTTTCGTATCTCAGCTTGTCATATTCATTCGGGGTGTCAACGACAATCTGAGTGTACCGAACAATTTCTCGATCTCGCACCATTAAAAGACAACCACAGGTTAGGATATTTTTGTAACCGTGGAAAACGTGTTCGAGTCAATGCGTTTAAAATCGGAGCGCTTGACCAGTGTAATAACTGATGGGGCCCCTGCACTACGAGGATTACGCATTGGATTCCTGAGTTGCGTCAGGGCAAAATGGCTGAAGTCGGCTGTTCCTTATTCATGGCAGTTCATTGTCTTATACAGCAGGAGGCGCTTTGTGTGAAGATTGTCAATGTAAAACAATTTATGGACACAGTTGTTCGAATAGTTAATTATCTTCCATCGCATGGACTCCAACAGCGCCAATTTAAAGAATTCCTGGCTGATATCGGAAGCGGAATACCTGTACATCCCGTACCCCACAGAAGTATGATGGCTGAGCAAAGGGAAATTGCTTAATTGGTTTTTCTGCTTGAGGGACGAATTTAATACATATTTGGAAATGAAACGACATTATCATCCTAAGTGTGTGGCGAAGTTGGCTTTTTTGAGTGACGTAACTGGTCATTTAAATGCTTTGAAACTACACTCCAAGGCGAAAATCACACTGTTGTTGATTTAGTGCAGACAATTCAAGCATTAAAAAGAAAAAAAAAAAAAAAAAAAAAAAAAAAAAAAAACATATTTTGTGGAAAAAAACTGTTGCACGAGTAGAATGGTGGACTCTTTGCTGCATTAAACAGCGTTAAAAATGTGGATTTTTGAGATTATGTACAAATCATTTGTGAATTACAAGAAGAGTTTGAAAACAGATTTTTGGAGATAAATGAGCTTCAACCGGCCATAGATGTATTTGTTCACCCGATTTCCCTTAGGGCAGAGGAAATCTTACAAATGTTTCAAATAGAGCTGATAGATCTGCAGTGCAATATATGCCTGAAGGATCGCTTTCTTATGTGTAAAACTATTTCCACGACAGAAATATCCTCTTTTGCACAAACACGTAGTCAAAGTTCTATCAATGTTTGGTTCCATCTATATTTGTGAGTGCTTTTTCTCTCATTTAAAGCTTGTTAAAACTAAGAATCGTTCACTACTTGGAGATAAAAATATTATTAGTTCTTTGAGGTTAGCAGTCTCCCGGAAAATTGTACCACAAATGGGCAAAATCATTTCCTCAAGAAAGAAAAACTTGTAAAATGATAATTGTATCCTTTAACAATATTTAATGTAAGAATTAAAAGTCTTTATAACCTTAATTCTATTTTTATTGTAATTTTGCAAACTTACACAAAGTATGTATATATAAACAAGTTTCTTCTCTTAGTACCGCACATACACACTCGTCATATGCACAGAAGGCGTCTCCTGAAGGATATATTAAAATTTTTAAATGAACTCATGTCATAAACATTCCATTTTAGCAACAGTTTTACATTAGGGATATAGTCTCATTCTTACTAATTATATATATATATATATATATATATATATATATATATATATATATAATTAGTAAGAATGAGACTATATCCCTAATGTAAAACTGTTGCTAAAATGGAATGTTTATGACATGAGTTCATTTAAAAATTTTAATATATCCTTCAGGAGACGCCTTCTGTGCATATGACGAGTGTGTATGTGCGGTACTAAGAGAAGAAACTTGTGGGTCAGAAAACAACCAAATTGTTCCTCAATTCTTTTTTTATATTTTTTTTCCCTGAAGATTTGCCTAGTAATTCTGCCATGCGAACACTAATTGTTTCCGATACAGTAAATGGTTTCTTGTTATACCACTCATCGACCACATTTACAGCGCTATGCTTCCTCTCTCTCTCTTTTATTTATTGATTTATTTTCTGTTGGATCTGACCGCAGGACAGTCCAGCCCAGAGCAGTGCTGTGCGGTCTCACTCTTTCCACACCTCTCTCTCTCGCTATGTTGCCGACACTAGCGACACGCGGTCGTGGCCAGGGCACTGAACTAAACTGCTCTGCACCCGCGGGGTGCAGCCGCGCCCGCCGGGTGAAATTCTTGGTTGAGCCTGGTATACACAAACATCCCGCACTCGCTGCGATGGAGTACTTCCTTTCATGCCGACCACCAGCAACCCTACCCAAAACCTCTTTCCTTATTACCCTAGCCAGCTTCATCCTAACCCACAAATTCTTCACCTTTGAGGGCCTGACATACCAACAACTAAGGGAACAGCCATGGGAACCACGATGGCCCCGTCATATGCAAACTTATTTATGGGATGCATAGAGGAAGCCTTCCTAGATACCCAAGCCTGTCAACCCAAAGTTTGGTACAGATTCATTGATGACATCTTTATGATCTGGACTCACAGTGAAGAACAACTCCAGAATTTCTTCTTCAACCTCAACTCCTTTGGTCCCATCAAATTCACCTGCTCCTATTCCAAACCCTGTGCCACTTTCCTCGATCTTGACATCCATCTGTCCAACGGCCAATTTCAAACATCTGTCCACATCAAACCAACCAATAAACAACAGTACCTCCATTATGACAGCTGCCATCCATTCCACATCAAACGTTTCCTTCCCTACAGCTTAGGTCTTCGTGCCAAATGAGTCTGCTCCAGTCCCAAACCCTTGAACCAGTACACTAATAACATAATAACAGCTTTCACATCCCATAGCTATCCTCCTGATCTGTTACAGAAGCAAATTGCCAGAGCCACATCCTCATCCCTCCAAATCCAGAACCTTCCGCTGAAGAACCCCAGAAGTGCCTCTCTTGTCACCAGATACTTTCCGGAACTGGTGCGGACTCTGAATGTGGCTCTCCAGCAAGGATACGACTTCCTTAAATCCTGCCCCGAAATGAGATCCATCCTTCCCACTCCACTGAGAGTGTCTTTCCGTCACCCACCTAACCTTCATAACCTCCTAGTCCATCCCTATGAAATCCCAAAACCACCTTTCCTACCCTCTGGCTCCTACCCATGTAACAGCCCCCATTATAAAACCTGCCCTATGCACCCTTCCACCACCACTTACTCCAGTCCCGTAACCCGGAAGGTGTACATGATCAAGGGCAGAGCCACTTGCGATAGCACCCACGTGATTTACCAACTGACATGCCTACACTGTGAAGCATTCTTTGTGTAAATGACCAGCAACAAACTGTCAATTCGCATGAACGGTCACAGGCAGACGGTGTTTGTGGCTAAACATGCCTTTGTGCGTGGCCAGCAGATCTTGGCACAGTGTTACACTGTCCGGGTTACCTGGATACTTCCCACCGACACCAATCTTTCAGAACTCCGGAGATGGGAACTTGCCCTTCAACATATTGTCTCTTCCCGTTGCCCACTTGGTTTCAACCTCCGCTAAATTCACATTCCCACCCACCATCTTAACATTATTGCCTTAGTTCTCTAGACAGAGCCTCTGCCTCAACTGTTACCTCTGTCGAACTTCTTTGCTTTCTACAAATGTCTACCTTGTTGTGTTTGCATGTGTATGTGTGTGCGCTTTTTTACCTTTCCTTTTCTACCCGTAAGGTAAGTCCTTCCGCCTGGGATTGGAATGACTCCTTTTCCACTTCCTTAAAACCCGTATCCTTCCTGTTCTCCCTTCCTTCCGTGCTTCCTCTTTTCCTGAAGAAGCTACCAACGGTTGCGAAAGCTTGTATGTGTGTTTGTGAGTGTTTTTATATGTATCTGTCGACGAGCCTGTTCTTTGGGTAAGTTATCCGATTTCTGTTGTTCATACATATTTATTCCACCAGGAAAGTTTCCTTCTATAATATAAAGACATTTTTTAATGTAAACTGTCTATGCAACTGAAATAATGGTTTACATGTGTTGTTTGTTGACTTAGGTTGTTGTGTTTCTTTCTTATTTTATTTCATTTGCATTTTGCACTAGCACTAGCACTAGCCAAGTGCCATGTATGCATCTACATCAACATCCATACTCCACAAGCCACCTGACAGTGTGTGGCGGAGGGTATTTTGAGTAGCACTATCAGTTCTCCCTCCTATTCCAGTCATGTATTGTTCGTGGAAAGTTTGTCGTATACTTCTGTGTGGGCTCTGACCTCTCTGATTTTATCATCATGATCTTTTCGCAAGATATACTTAGTAGGGAGCAATATACTGCTAGACTCCTTGGTATTGGTATGTTCTGGAAATTTTGACAAAAGCCTGTACCGAGCGACAGTGTGTCTCTCCTGCAGAGTCTTCCACTGAAGCTTATCAATTATCTCTGTAACGCTTTCACGATTACTAAATGATCCTGTAACGAAGTGTGCTGGTCTCTGTTGGATCTTCTCTACCTCCTCTATCAACCTCACCTGGTATGGATCCCACACCGGTGAGCAGTATTCAAGCTGTGGGTGAATAAGAGTACTGTAACCTACTTCCTTTGTTTTCAGACTGTATTTCCTTAGGATTACTCCAACGAAGTCTGGCATCTGCTTTACCAAAGATTAATTCTATATGGTCATTCCATTTTAAATCATTCCTAATGCCTACTGTCTGATAATTTATGGAAGTAACTGTTTCCAGTTGCTGACCTGCTATAGTGTAACTAAATGATAAAAGATCCTTCTTCCTGTTAATTCATAGCTCATTATGCTTGTCTACATTGAGATTCAATTGCCATTCACTGCACCATGAGTCAATTTGATTCAGATCCTCCTGTATTTCAGTACAATTTTCCATTGTTACAAACTCTCTATAGACTACAGCATCATCCGCAAAAAGCCTCAGTGAGCTTCCGATGTTGACCACAAGGTCATTTATATATTATATTGTGAATAGCAGTGGTCCCACGACTACTCCCCTGTGGCACACCTAACATCACTCTTACTTTGGAATACTTCTCCTTTGAGAATGACATGCTGCTTTATGTTATCTAGAAACTCCTCAATCCAATCACACAATTGGTCTGATAGACCACATACTCTTACTTTGTTCATTAAACGACTGTGAGGAACTGTATCAAATGCATTGCAGAAGTCAAGAAACACGACATCTACCTGAGAACCCGTGTCTATTACCCTCTGAGTCTCTTAGACGAGTAGTGTGAGCTGGGTTTCACACAATCGCCTTTTTCGAAACCCATTCTGATTCCTACAGAGCAGATTTCTAGTCTTCAGAAAACTCATTACACTCAAATATAATACATGTTCCAAAATTCTACAACTGATCGACATTAGAGACATAGGCCTATAGTTCTGCACATCTGTTCGACATCCCTTCTTGAAAACGGGGATGACCTGTGCCATTTTCCAATCTTTTGGCATGCTGCACTCTTCTAGAGACCTATGGTACACCACTGCAAGAAGTGGGGCAAGTTCCATTGTGTATTCTGTGGAAAATTGAACTGGTATCCCATCAGGTCCTGCGACCTTTCCTCTTTTGAGTGATTTTAATTGTTTTTCCATCCCTCTGTCAGTCTACGAAAATTGCCATTCAAGATGTCTTGCAAATAAAAGTGAAACACACATGGCAAAATAACTTTTCTTATTTCAGTTCCATAGACAGTTTATATAAATAAATAGCAACTATTAACAGAGGTAGGAAAGTTTAAAGGTTCTAAGTACACACTAACATTAAACAAATCATTTCCTTGTTCTTTAACAAAATTGCCCGTAATGAGGATTGAATTTACCCCATCTTGAGAAAGTGAAATAAGATAATGATTTCCTGAATTATCTAACTCCTGAATATCATCATTGCAGAACAGTTCCTCCACCTTATCTCCAGATATTCTACAAGAGTCCTAAATTTTCAACACTGGAAGAGGAAATATACAGTGGAACTTTGAGTTTACATTCCTCCCTTTTTACAGTTTTTACACCATAAATTTATAGTCCCTGTGAAAAACCCATAAGATCAATACTAAAAAAATCCTCGATTTTATGTTCCTTTATAGTAAGATTTACCTCAATTTTACATTCTTCCAGAATATCTTGCTTGATTTCAATCTTTTTCCAATTGATATTTGATGTGAAAGTGAATGAGTTATAACTGACACAAAAGACAAATGATTTGTAACATCTTTGGTGATGGAGTTAAAGGGGTACACAAAGATCCACTTGAATGGTATTGGTAGGCTCTCTAGAATTCATGTAATGGGACTGCCATCTAGCGACAGAATGAGAAATAAGCAGATGCAGTTCTGTGGTTAATCAGTCCATGAGCAGCAATAGACAGCACAAGAGGGTGCTGTAGTAAGCCTTTGCATCTTCTTCTTTATTTCAGTATGCAAGCAAGGAAGAATTGGCAATAATAACTAGGGTAAGTCAATAAATAGTCATAAACGTGTGTGTGCCATCTACCATTAGACATTTTGTGTGTAAGTTATGGCAGCAGATGTATGCATTTTATACGACATCTCACAGGCAGGCAGACAGTCTGAGGCTGTTAGTCCACGATGGCATATCTATTGCATGAGCGTAACAAGAAGAACAGCATGCAGTTGTGCATATTTTTCTGGCCATAGTACTGTCCACAGAAGAACTGCATTGTCAAATGCGTCCCGTCTATGGTGACAA
Source organism: Locusta migratoria (assembly GCA_026315105.1). Classification (NCBI taxonomy): domain Eukaryota; kingdom Metazoa; phylum Arthropoda; class Insecta; order Orthoptera; family Acrididae; genus Locusta; species Locusta migratoria. The sequence goes on from CM048745.1 coordinate 187,483,568, forward strand.
ATGTTTCTCACAGTAAACTGTGTTAAGTTGGATCCAGAAGTTTAACCAAGGAAAGAAAAGCATCAGAGATGCAGAGGTGTCAAATGCAACTATATTGCAGCGTGTGGATCAACTCCTCATTAATGACCAGCATGTGACGATTGATGACATAGCATGTGCTGTAGACTGTTCACATGGAACCAACTGTAACATTGTGCATGAACAGTTGAAGTTTCTTAAAGTTTGTGCACAATGGGTGCCCTGCGAGTTGACTGAGCAATAGAATGGGTCTGCCCGTGCAGCATCTCACTCGATACACAGAGGAAGGAGAGGCACAAATTATTAAAGGGGACGAGTTATGGGTTCACTATTTCAACCCAAATCCAAACGATCATATGTGGAATGGAAACATACCACCTTCCCAACAAGAAAAAAGTTCATGGTTTTACTCACCATGTTATCGGACATGCGGGGAATTATGCTGCAGAAATTCCAGCTTCATGGTGAAACTGTGAATTCCATGTTGTACTGTACCTCTCTGCTGGAACTCTGACTTGTCATTCATCGCAAGTGACCTTGACTCCTTTCAAAGGGTTTGATTCTTCTGGATGACAGTTCTGCCCTAACACAGCAAGACCAATGCAGGAGCTGTTACGGACATTTCATTGGGACGTTTGTAACATCCACTTTTCACCACTGACTTAGCCCCCCCCCCCCCCCAGTGATTTTCATCTGTTTGTGCCCATAAAAAAATTATTTGGGTGGCCGACATCTATGTTACACGTTGGCTCCAACAGAAACCAAAGGGCATCTTTGCTGCTGTGTGTGTGTGTGTGTGTGTGACACAACCTTCCTATCTCTCCCTCCACTATTTACAAACCACAGAGCACGATTTGAAGTGCGGCAGCTGGAGGTGATGAGTGTATGACTGTGTTGTGTGATTGCACGAAAGTTCTTTTTTTTTTTTTTTTTTAAGAAGGCCATGGCCGATAGCTGAAAGCGTTGTATGTGTGCGTCTTTTTTTATGTGCCTGTTGAAGCTTGCCACCACGTCTTGCCACGAAGTACTTGTTAAAAACCATTCTGACACAATTGTTACCAAAGTATCTACTACCTGCTCCTTCTCACTTGACTATAAATCTTGTACTTCATTATATTTTATACCTTTCCTATAGTGTCACCTGATGTGGCTATCTTTTTCTCATTCTATTTAATATCTGCATTATTTTATGCAAAATTAGGCGCTTTTTGGAATGAATAACAGTATCTGTAAAATAGCTACTTCTGTTTGACAGGTAGTATTTCCTTGTATAATAATAATACTTTCATGTAGCTCATTGGCCTGGTACAAGTATTTCAATTGGACGCCACTTCGGTGACTTGCATGTCCCTAGCCTACCCCATTTATCCAACCAGGGAAAGAGGACCTACAGCTTATCGTGGAATCCGAGCCCTTTGTTGTTTCTGGTGACTCCTCACATCATTGAGAAGTGAAGGATGGGTTAAAACACAGACCCAAAAAATCCGAGGTTCGACCGGGTTTCGACCCGGGACTCATCGGATTCAGTCGAGCGCTTTACCCCTAGACCACAGGCCCCACGTATTTCTTTGTAGTCATGTAAGACATCTTTTCCCTTGCTCAATTCTATTGTTTTTCCATAGCAAGTGTAACTTTTTAATAGCACTAAGTCACAATGAAGGTTACGTCATGGTGGTGGGGATGGTTTAGATGGGAATAACGAGATGCAGCTTAGGAATATAGTGGGGAGTTGGGTGAGGGGAGAAAAATAAAATAAAATAAACAAAATAAATATAAATAATTAAAAGAATGTTTTTAATGTGTATTTTTAAAACGTATATTTATTTTGTTTGGGAAAACTATGTATAAAAATAAAGATTCCACAGGCTCGCTGATAGAAGCAAAAAACACACACAAACATTCAAGCTTTCACCACCGCTGGTAGCTTCTTCAGGAAAAGAGGAAGGAAGGAGAGGACAAATGGAAGGATACGGGTATTAAGGAAGTGGAAAAGGTGTCATTCCAATCCCAGGAGTGGAAGGACTTACTTTAAGAACTAATGTCTGCCTAGGTGTGTTTGTGAGTGTGTGTGTATTTGTTTACCTTTCTTTTTTTCCCCCTAAGGTAAGTCCTTCCACTCCTGGGATTGGAATGACACCTTTTCCACTTCCTTAAAACCCGTATCCTTCCCTTTCTTCTCTCCTTCCTTCCTCTATTCCTGAAGAAGCTACCAGCGATGGCGAAAGCTTGAATGTTTGTCTGTGTTTTTGTGTTTTTTGTTTCTATTGGCAAGCCTGTGCTTCGGGTATGTCAAACAATCTTTATGTTTGTACATAGTTTTCCAACCAGGAAAGTCTCCTTCTATAATATTTATTTTGTTTATTTTATTTTATTTTTCTCCCCTCACCCGCCTCTCCACTCCATTCCTTATCTGCATCTAGTTATTCCCATCTAACCCATCCCCTTCCGTCACCGATTTACTCGTCGCAGAGCATGATTCGAAGTGCGGCAGCCAGAGGTGGTGGTTGATGACTGTCTTGTGTGCCTGTGTGTGTTCTATTTTCTGAAGAAGGCCATGGCCAACAGCTGAAAGTGTTGTATGTGTCTGTCTTTTGTATGTGCCTGTCGCAGCTCGTCGCCACATCTTTGCGGTGAGGTGTAAACTGTCCTTAATATATTATTAATTTCAACCTGGACTTCCCATTATTATAAAGATCAATAAAGCTATACAAGAAGCCATTTTTTTAAAAAATAAATTTAAATTATTACCAAACTTCCAGAATAAGAGTTTCATAAATGGTGTAAAAACCCTTAGTTCTGAGGTCAGAGTTATGTCAGTCTCACAGGAAAATGTAAGTAACATGAGACAAAGTACAAAATTTACCAACATAATGTCGCACCTGCATTACTATTGGAAGTTCTACCATAATTTTCTACAACAAAATGCTTAGGCCCAAAGTGCTTGCAAGTGGCAAAATAATTTATATTAATGGTAGACAATGGCATCATTAGGCCATGTAAATCTGCATGGACTAGTACTCTTCCTATAGTAGTCAAGAATGATGGCTCAATACATCCACATGGAGTTACAGATGGTTAAATGAAATAACAGTTCCCAATCATTATCATATACTAATAACAGAATATTTCTGCAATATTCTGCAAAGCAAGATCGTATTTTCTTAAATTGATCTTGATACCCATTGCAGAAGAAGATAGCCATAATCGTGTTGTATGAATTTGATACAATAAGATTTGGCCTGCAGAATGCACCTCCAAGAATCCCAATTTTTTTAATGAAGTTATGTTTTGACCAGATTTTGTGTTCCCTTACCTTGATGATATTTTAATCACCCCATCTAATATTGAAGAAAAGGTCACAAAAACTAGCCATAGAGTGATTGTCTAGCTAAAGACTAGGAATAAATATTACAAAATCTGTATTGGGCATAAACAAAATAGAAATCCTGGGGTACTGGATTACATCAGAGAGATTCTGACCACTGCTTACAAAAGTTCAAGCAATTTTAGAGTACAAGTTGCCTAAAAAACTCAGTGAGCTCTGTACATTTTTTGGTATTTTCAACCACTATCATCACTACCTTAAAGATATGGCTCAGACTCGGGATGAATTGCATGACTATCTTAAGTGAAGAAAATGTTTGAAAAAAGAAAGCATGCTACTTCAAATGTTGCATTACTGGCTTTTCCTAACTTAGAGCTACCCATAGCACTATGCACAGATGCAACAGCTGTTGCTGTTGGAAATTGGAGACCAGTTGCAGTCTTTTCACAGATACCGAGTCAATCACAGAAGGTTTACAATATCTATGACCAAGAATTGTTCGGAAGTTATGTTTCTGTATACTGTACTATGATGTAATCACCAAAACACATTGCCGTAACATCCTCATTACAGTGGCAAAGTTAAGCAGTTGCACAATCTGCACTTCTAAGTGGGTAGATACTCCACCTACTGCCATACTGGGACGGAAAACTGTAGTACAAGAGGCAACAAATCACACTATTGCACAGCATGTATATGGAAAAAATCAGGAAGGACTATAATATTTCCTCCTTGATTCTTAGAGCAAGTTTTCTTTATGGAAAATTATTGAACTCACATCAGACACTGTAAACAGATTGTGCTCCAACTTTAACACATTTGATTCATGTGAACTTCAATTCGGTATAATATCTTTTGTCTTTCTAAGATGCTTTTATATTGTGTGTTAATGTTCCATTATACTTCACCACCTCATATTAGTTAATCACTTCATTTTGGAGGGTCAATAGTGTAAATGACTTAGTGATAGAAATCTGTATATACACTATATGATCAAAAGTATTCAGACACCTGGTGAAAATGACTTACAAGTTCGTGGTGCTCTCCATCGGTAATCCTGAAATTCAATATTATGTTGGCCCACCTTTATCCTAGATGACAGCTTCCACTCTCTCAGGCATAGGTCCAATCAATTGCTGGAAGGCTTCTTGGGAAATGGTAGCCAATCCTTCATGGTGTGCTGCACTGAGGAGAGGTATTGATGTAGGTTGGTGAGGCCTGGCATGAAGTCAGCATTCCAAAATATCCCAGAGGTGTTCTATAGAATTCATGTCAGTAATCTGTGCAGACCAGTCCATTACAGGGATGTTATTGTCATGTAACCGCTCTGCCACAGGCCGTGCATTATGAACAGGAGCTAGATCATGTTGAAAGGTGCAATCACCATCCCCAAATTGCTCTTCAACAGTGGGCAGCAAGAAGGTGCTTAAGACATCAGTTTAGCCCTTTGCGTGAGTACACAAAACAACAATGGGTATAAGCCCTCCTCCCATGAAAAACACAACCACACCATAACACCACCACCTCTGAATTTTACTGTTGGCACCACACACGCTGGCAGATTATGTTCACCGGGCATTCGTGATACCCACACCATGTCATTAGATCGCGTGATGTGTGGCTTACAGACAGCCGCTTGACAATGAAATCCAAGTTTTCTCACCTCCTGCCTAACTTTCATAGTACTTCAAGTGGATCCTGATGCAGTTTGGAATTCCGGTGTGATGGGCTGGAGAGGTGCCTCCCTGTTAAACTGTACAACCCTCTTCAAATGTCAGCGATCTGTCAGTGAACAGATGAGGTCAGCCTGTATGATTTCATGTTGTATGTGTCCCTTCATGTTTCCACTTCACTATCACATCAGAAACAATGGACCTAGGGATGATTAGGAGTGTGGAAATCTCACATAGAGACTTCTGACACAGGTGACACCCAATCACCTGAACACGTTCAAAATCTGTGAGTTCTGAGATCACCCTATTCTGCTATCTCAGGATGACTAATGACTACTGAGGTTGCTGATTGGAGTACCTGGCAGTAGGTGGCAGCAAAATGCACCTAATATGAAAAGGATGTTTTTGATCACATAGTGTATCTTCTTTACTCTTGTCATCAGAAGTTACTTTGCTACCCAAATAAAAAAAACTCATCTCCTACTTTTATTATTTCATTACCTAATCTAATTAAGCATCACCTTATTTCATTACACTACACTCCATTACCCTTGTTTCACCGTTGTTAATGTTCATCTTATACCCTGCTTTCAAGATACTGTCCATTCTGTTCAAATGCTCATCCAGGTCTTTTGCTGTGTCTAATAGAAACACTGTGTTTTTCTTTCTTCACCCCGAACTTAATTCCTTCTCCAAATTTCCCCTTGTATTCCTTCACAGTTTAATTTACAGATATAATAACTTTGGGAAAAGGCTACAACCCTGTCTTACTCCCTTACCAACCTCTGTGACCCTTTCATGCCCTTCGACTCTAATAACTGCTGTATGGTTTTTGTACAAGTTGAATATAACTTTATGTTCCCTATATTTTACCCCTGCTAACTGCAGAATTTTAAAGAGTGTATTCCAGTCAAAACTGTTAAAAGCTTTCTCCAAATCTAAAAAAGCTAGAAATGTAGGTTTGCCTTTTCTTAACCTGTCTTCTAAGATAACTCGTAATGTGAGTATTGCCTCTTGTGTACCAACATTTCTCCTAAATCCAAACCTATCTTTCCTATGATTGGATTCCACCAGTTTTTTCCATTTTCCTGCAAATAATTTGTGCAGGTATTTTACAACTTACAACTATATTATTTTCACACTTGTCTGTACTTGCTTTCTTTGGAATTGGAAGTATTGTATTCTAGAAGAGTGAGGGTTTCCCCTGTCTCAGATATTTTGCACACAAGGTGGAACAGTTTCTTCATGGCCTTTCTCTCCCAAAGATATCAGCACTTCAGAGGGTGTATCATTTATTCCAGGAGTCTTGTTTTGATTCAGACCTTTCAGAGCTCTGTTGAATTCTTCACACAGTATCATGTCTCCTACTAGTATTTATCTACTTCCCCTTCCATTTCTACAATACTGCCTGTAGCTTCATTTCCCTTGTATAAGCCCTGTATATGTTACTTCCAGCTTTTCTCTCTTTGATTAGTGCTGGTTTTCCATCTAAATTCTTGATATTCATGCATCTACTTTTCTTGTCTCCAAATGTCTCTTCCTATTTGATCCTTTGTGGCCTTCACCACTGTGTTTCTCAAAGCTACCAATTCTTTTTGTATTGTATTACTTTTCCCTATTTCGGCCAGGCCTTGCCTCTTTGAAACTCTCGACAACCTGTTGTTCCTACAATTTATCTAGGTTCCATCTCCTAACTTTTCTAACTTTTTGCAATTTCTTCAGCTTTAGTCTACAGTTCATAACCAATAATTTATGGTCAGAATCTATATCTGCCCCTGGATATCTCTTACAGTTTGAAAGCTTGGCCGGCCGCAGTGGCCAAGGGGACTAAGGCGCTCCAGTCACGGTCTTCACGGCCACTACGGTCGGGGGTTCGAATCCCCCCTCGGGCATGGATATTTGTGCCATCCTAGTTCGTAAGTAGTTCATAAATAGTTTGTAAGTTTAGGGACTGATGACCCCGTAGTTAAGTCCCATGGACTATGCAAATTTGAATTTTTGAAAGCTTGTTTCTAAACCTATGTCTTACCATTATGAAATCAATCTGATATATTCTAATGTCTCCTGGTCACTTCCACATATACAACCTTTTTCATGATGATTAAACCAAGTGTTTGTGGTTATAAAATTGTGCTCTGCACAAGATTCTACCAAGTGACTTCCTCTTTCTCTCATTTCCCCAGTCCGTATTCACCTACTACTATTCCTTGTATTCCCTTTTCCAGTCCTCCATCAGTGTTAAGTTTTCCTCTCCCTTAACTGTCTGAATAATTTCTTTTATCTTCTCATACATTTCTTTGATCTCTTCTTAGGCAGATCTAGTTGACACACAAACTTGTACCACTGCTGTTGGTGTTGGCTTCATCTCTATCTTTGCTAAGATAAAGAATTCATTATGTTGTAAATAGTAACTTACCCACATTCCTATTTTCTTATTCATTATCAGACCTTCTCCTGCGTTGCCACCAACTGATTTTGTATTTATAACCCTGTACTCATGTGAACAGAAATCTTGTTCATCCTGCCACTGAACTTCACTAATCGCCATCATATGTAACTTCAACCTATCCATTTTTCTTTTCAAATTTTCTTACTTACCACGCGATTAAGGGTTAGAACATTCCACACTCCAATCCATAGCATTCCTTTTTTGTTTTTCTTGGTGATGACCTCCTCCTGAGTAGACCCCACCCAAAAATCCGAATGGGAAACTATTTTACCTCCAGAATATTTTATCCATGAACACACCACATATTCATACAGTAGAGTTGCATGTTCTCAGGAAAAGAAACTTTTATATCTCTGGGATGCAGCCATATAAAGAGGTGGGCTGTGGCTAGCAAAGAATGTGGACGAGGTCTGCAACTGAAAGAGGTGATTAGTTCACATATACTTTTATTATAATTGAAAGGCATACTCAGCTTTTAGGTGCTTGTGGTTGTACAGATTCTTCTATCTATTACTGCGACGTATGAGGACCACTGACATTGTTGCGAATAGCGATGCCATGAGACTCCTCCGTTCCCCTTTCCCCCCCCCCCCCCCTCCAATCTTCTCACCGTCATGTAGTGAGCATGACTGTGGGGGGAATGTGTGCCTGTGGGTGCAGTTGAGGGACCGGGGTTTTTGAATCTGTGCCCAGTTTTGAACCACCAACCGTGACCCACCATCTGGCCTGTGCTTGGCACGAAACATCAGGCAGAAAACGCACCAAAGGTTGTGCTCCCAAGGACACGGCTGCAGAAGGAACATATGCAGGTGCAGGTGTGACGATCTCTATGACTGGTGCAGAGGTGGCCCCTTGGTGGGCCGCTGCGTCGGAAGGACCCTCAATGTGCGACGATGAACCCATGATAGTGGATGTCAGTTGACCCACGACGTCCGACGGAGGATGGTGTCATCAGATGCCGTAATGCTGGAGGCGAAGCATCCAGCTCCATGGGCTCAGAGCCGAGAAGGAAAGTCAGCCGTACCCGCGACGTCAGATGAGGTGTGGGCACCACCATTCGAGGGGACACCAAATCTGTCGACAAAAACTCAGCAGCAGCAGCATCCTCTAGTGCACAATGGCGAATTTGAATTCTATGGCGATGCTGCATGCCATGTGCACCTACAATAAAAACATGTTAGCACCAAGCTGCCTGATTCTGTGCAGCTAGCGTCATCTGTGGTGGTTGCATGAGATGCAGCAGAGTGTGGTACCACATTACTGCAACAATTCTACAGGTGATGGTCTGTTGTGTGGCTGGAATTGGTAAGAGGTGAGGAAATGCAGAGTTTGTTCACACACGTGGTGGTACTTGAGCTTGGCCATCTGTGATCTGAATGTGCACACAAAACGTTCTGCTTCACCACTGGCTTGAAGGTGGAACAGAGCACTGGTCAGAAGTTGAATACCTTTAATTTCGTAAAACAGTTAAAATTCCCTCGACACAAACCATGGACCATTATCCATCAATATCAGTTCTGGTAGATCATCGATACAAAAAAACAGATTGTAGGGCTTAGAGTGTGCTGCACATAGTCGTAGAGTTCATGGGGACCACAAATGGAAATTAACTGTAAGAGTCCACAATGATGTACTATCTTGTATTCTAGAATGGACCCGCAAAGTCTAAATGCACTCGCTCCTCTGGCACTGTCTGGGTGGGCCATTGTGAGAACCGTTGAGGAGAGGTAGGTTGGTTTTCTACACAAGCTTGGCACTGAGCCATCATCCTCTCTATCTGTGTGTCTATACCTATCCATGTACAATGTCTGTGTGCCAATTGTTTGGTGCTGGCCACACCTCAATGATCTTGAATCGGTAACTGAAGCACATGCTGTTGCAATAACTGAGGGATCACCGTATGTGACTGGTCCTGTTCTGTACAAAGCAAAATTACACCCTGTAACAATGATAAGCTATGTCGGTGCGAGAAGTCGTGTAGAACCACCAGGATAAAATTTGCGCCACTGCGCAAGGCCACCCTGTGTGGACGTAGCGCAACGTGATTTGAAGATCTGGATCTGCTGTTGTTGCTTTGGCAACCTTCCAGTGATCGAGAGGAAACTGATCAAGGATCTCAGAATCGATAGTATCTATGGGCAACAGGAAGCTTTTGAGGCATCAAAATCAACATCCGGGCCAACAAGAAGACGTAACAATGTGTCGCCATTACCATGTTTTGACGTCGGCCAGTAGATAATTTTTTAGGAAGACAGTATGAGCGCCCAACATTGTAGCTTCTGAGTTGTGCGATTACGTATGGGCTTGGCAGGGTGGAACAAGGACTGAAACGGCTTGTACTCAGTTACCAGGTAAAATTTGCGACCATACATATATTGTGGAATTTGGTGACACCAAAGATAATTGCTAATGCCTCTTTCTCAATTTGAGAGTGATTGACCTGGGCTTTGTTTAACAACTTTGAAGCAAAAGCGGTAGGTCTGTCTGAAGAGCCATTGCGATGCGAGAGGACTGCTCCAATGCCGCAGGCTGACGAGCCCGTGGTTAACACAACAGGTTTGTCAGGATCAAAATGTACAAGACAATGATCACTGAGTAAAGCGTCCTTTAACTTTTGGAAAGCAATGTCACACTCCTTTGACCAAACAAACTTAACATTCTTCCGCAGTAGGCGATGCAGCGGTGCTAGTTGTGGTGCTTTAGGAAGAAATTTTATATAATGAGAGATTTTGCCCAGAAAAGATTGCAATTTAGTAATGTTTGTGGGAGCCTTGAGCTCGCGAATAGCTTGCAAATGAGAATGCAGTGGATGAACGCCCCGCAAATTGGTAACTTGTCCAAACTATTCAATTTCAGTCCGAAAGAAAATATTTGTCCTTGTTACATTTGAGACCAGCTTTTGAAAGGACTTTGAAAAGTGCACGTAAAACCTTGAAATGCTCTTCAGCTGTACGGCCAGAAACAGCAATATCGTGGAGATCATTTGAACGACAAGGCACTGCTTTTGTTTGGTGTTTCAGGTATCTATGAAAGATTGCTGCAGCAGAGGCACAAATAAACGATAACCTGACAAACTTGAAGATGCCCGTTTGTGTATTGGTAACAAGAAATTTCTATGATTGCTCGTCGAGCAGAATTTGCAGATATGCACCCCGAAGATCAATTTTGGAAAAATATTTGCCAGCTCCTAATCTGTACATAAGCTCGTGACAGGCGACTAGAGTCAACGTAGGAGGGCACCCAAGACTTCCCGACCGCCCGATAGATGTCTCTACGGTTACGCTACCAGAGTTCTGTGCGAAGTGAGAACAAGCAGTAGCATCACAAGTTAGCGAGAGCCAAAAGAACTGCATACTGGTGTAAACAGTAAACATTGACTCGATGCGGCAATGAAAAAAGTCGTTTAGGGTGTTGAATTATTTTCCGTCATTGTAATGCAGTGCAGGAGGAAATACACCTGCGGCCAAAAGTATCGAGCACCCGAGAAATTCTGCTTATATGCGATATACGGAACAGCAACTGAATCCTTGCGTTTACAAAGTATTTTGTCAGCGTCTATAAAGATCAAAATTAATTATCCACCTCAAAGCCACCAGTAAAACCACTGTAGTAGTAAGATTTGCCTTATTAATGTTATTACGTTTAATAATCAGTTCGCTAGATTTTCTCATTGTGGTCACATATCAGAAACCTTGTGCTCTTTACCGGTTTAGATCTGTGACATCAGTGTTGCTTAGATCTTGGTTTAGAACAAAAGAGAGCAAATAAAGTTTTTTCATGAGCTATGGAAATCTTAGGTAGAGATTTCGAAAATGATGACATGTGCTCACCGATCCGTGCAATATGCTATAGAGAGATTGGCCATGACCAGGTCGCATGTTAATAGGCTCAGAACCGGCCGTGAGGACCGAACAATAGCGAGAGAGTCGTTAATAAATAGGAAAAAATCTTCATTACACCTCGCTGCTGAGTTGTCCGAAAGTTTTAATATAAAGAAAGCTGGCGTAAGAGGCTGTAAAGAATAAGAAGCCACGGTATGAGGGGGCTCTCAAACAAAATTTAATAAGTTTGGAATACATAACAATTTGGTTAGAAAACAAAATAGACTAACTTACAAAATTAATGAAAGAAATAACTGCAATATTCGTTTACTTTTCAGATTTTTGGTACACCGATTATGTACGTCGGCAGATGGAGGAGTATAAACTAGTGTGTGTGAGATACATACTGTAAAATGCGGCAGAGGGAGAGTCATGATCTTGGGCTGCAAGATCGCTGCAGGACTGGGACAACTTGTCGCATGTGAAGTAGACTTGCGCATAATAATTCGCGATCGGGAGCGCTGCCGCGAACTAGTTCGCTCTTTTAGTTCGTCCGCTCCCAGTGACGGCTGAGCGGCGTGGTCTGCGCGTGCAGGTGGAGGGGGTCGTCTTCCACCTAGCTACTTCGTGCGCTTGCTGCTTGAGACGCTAACGATATCACGCAAACCAAAAGAAACAGTTTGTGGATAATTTCTCGCGTTTAAGTTTAGAGTTATCTCTATATCTTGGCATTATGGAATTTATTAGTCAGATATTGCAGAGTGCAGAACACATCAAAACAGAAACTTTGTAGCACTGAACTATGTAATCTAGCAGGCAGACGCTCACCTCGAAATGACTCATCAGCAAAAGGCAAACACGTGATTTTTAATTCTGTTACGCGCCCTCTCGCTATTGCCCGTCGGTCTTCGGAATAGAATCCAACGAACTATGAAGCGAGATACGTTTGGCATAATCGTCCGCTGCTCCTAGATCGTCCGCTGGTCCTAGTTCGTCCGCTCCTTCTACTTCGTCCGCTCTTTTTGGCTTTTGCTACCGCTACTAAAAGAGCTCTATTTTATAGCTGGTTTTTTATATAATGAATCAGTGTTGCCAAAGCGTGTGCTATTGCCCATATTTTTGGGCAATTTGACATCAAATACTTAGGCAAATAAACCAGTTATTTACACGAATGGGTAATACAATGGTATTCAACTACTTTGCATACAGAGTACTCGTAGTACTTTATTTTTAAAATAGATTTCTTTGGCAGTGAACTATGAAACTACAGCTGAGATGCATTTCAGCTCGAAATGAAGGTAACTAGCAGAAGGGAATCACGCGATTGCTCGCTCTCGCGTCTTTTCGCTGTTCCCCGTCAGTCTTCGGAAAAAATAGCGGACGAACTAAGAGGCAAGGGATCTGCGAAATAGTTCGCGTAGTTCGCCTGTGGGAGCGCTCTTCCGAACTATTTCGTTCGCGAACTACACAAGACTAATGTGAAGGCCGCATGGATTCCAGAAATACATAGACGTCCTAGAATCTGCTTTACTGCCCTCCTTTACAATCTATTTTGGCAATACAAGTATGGACTGCGTTAAATTTCAGAAAGATAACGCACCTGCCGTAAATCTGACGTAACAATACCTTGGATTCGTGAAAATAACTTCGGGCTTCTGAACTGGCCTGCCCAGTCACCGAACCTGAACCCCGTACAACACTTATCGGGTTTATTGAGGCGCAAACTCAGGCGGTACACAAATAATCCAAAACAACGAATTAAAAAACCGCCTCCGCCTTGAGTGGAAAGCTATAACTGCTGAAAATTGTAAGAAGCTACTACAGTTTCTCCTCCATTTCTTCAAATTTCTGATTAGGAAATTTGAATAGAACTAGAGATCAACTTACTTTCCATCATTCCAATATTAACAGATAATAAAAACTTAATAATTAATGAATCAACGATCAAATACTTTATAATTCAATCATTGGTATCAACAGTGTCATTGATTTCAATTTTACCTATTGAAATAAAACATACAATATGAACCAAAAAAATTTCTGCTGAAATAAGGTCAAAAGGTGGCCCTTTAAATACTGATTTTTACTAGGTACTAATAAACGTTATAAACCCAAACAAATTATTTCTGTTTACTTGAATTTATTACTTTTCGAAACGTTCAAAGTTACTTAGGGTGCTCAATACTCTTGGCCTTTGGTCTACATTCCAGTACAATGGTGTTTCGAATACTACAAAGAATTGAAAACAACTTTATTTTTCTAGGTCAATAAAAATTGTTCTGGAGCTGCTCCAAACATACAGGGTGTCCCAAAAAGAATGACCAGATTTTAACTTGTAATAATATTAAGAGCACAGCCCCCCCTACCACCCTTTGGCCAATGACTCATCCCCGCGCCCCCTCCCCAAACTGCGACCAACCCCACCCTCCCCACACCCGAGTTATTAGGTCCAGGATACGGAAGATAAGTGGTTTTATTGTTTTTTATTTCACGTTTTGTAAAGCCCCTCCCAGGTTGTCCAAAAGTCAATTTTCACTTCCCCCCCTCTCCCCCACAAATTTCAATGACGCAGTTTTCGTTATGACCCCCCCTCCCCCCCCCCCCCTTGTGGACAACTCTTATTGAGACAAATGTCACCATGTATCTGAAACAGCGATAGATGTAGTCGCCATCGTCCACAGTTTCAGAAAAAATCCGCGAAATGTCGCTGTACGATCGCTGACCTAGATCGTGCAGCCAGTCTCGCGCAATATCGATAGGGTTTACAGGACCGCGAGACCAGCATTTATACGCTTGGCCTCCGAGGTCCCCTGACTTAACACCATGTGATTTCTTTCCGCGGGGATATGTAAACCATTGTGTTTACTTTCCTCCCTTATCTCGTGACGTTCATGAACTAAAAACCAGAATAAATTATCAGCTGCTGTAGCTCCAGTGACCGAAGACATGCTCAGTTTGGGATGAATTCGGCTAGATGTTGTCCGTGCAGCCCCAATGGAGGACGTATTGAACATTCATGTTGGTTTTTTATAAACTTCTGTCTTTTGTGAGTAATTCAGTATACAATTTGTTGATGTTAAATGGACCACACTGTTGTTCAGGTCGAAAAAAAAAATCGATTTTAGGTTTTCACCATATTTCGACAGATAAAGGTTTCATTTAAGTACCGTATTCTGTAAAGAATTTTGCTGAAAATTTTTTTCCGAGCATTATTTTCGCACCTCGTCTATTTATGTGTCACCACTTTTGTGTCACCAACTTTTCCTCATATATTTTAGATCTTTATATCCCCTACATTACATGTTAAGGATTTTTTTTTCTTTTACTCCCGAGTGTGTTGGCTATCTTTGGAATGCAACGGTCGGTATTCTTTTGTTTCTGCTGTTTCAAACACGCGGTTAGTTTTATTCAAGTGTAATTGCGAGTAGTTGTTGTACTTACGTTTGCAGTGCTTGTTTACGTGTGTTTTGTTGTGTTTACTGAAGATGACGAAACGTAAAGGCTTTTCAAGAAACGACAGTTTAGAGGAAACAAGTCTTCTACTGATGATAAGCTATGTCATGCATTGTGTCCATCAGGAGAAAATTCGTGGTGCAAATACAAGAGGACACAGGCAACTGGAGAACCTTATTCTCACCAGCATTCTCATCCCGCTGCTGTTATTACAGCAATTAAACCTATTTTCAGAGACTTGGCTCATCCTGACCTAAGGATATGTCTGTGTGGGCAGACATAGAACCGCAATAAATGTTTCAACATCATAATTTGGAACCGCCTTCCTAAAACTGCATTTTTAGGCATGCATACATGAAAATAAGAGTTCATGATGCCGTTATTACATTCAATTGTGATAATAATCGAAAGTGTTGTATACTGAAAAAGCTGGAAATTAATCTTGGTGACAATATTATCACTGGGCTGCAACATTGCGATAAAATGAGGATAGCCGATGCAGACAGGTCTGCATCTAATATCGCCAAGAAAGCAAGCCAAACATCCAGGAAAGTGAAAAAGTAGCTGGAAGATCTGCTACATGCCAAAGAAGGGCCATCATATGCAGCAGGATAGTTTTAATTAACTGTAAGTAACAAATTTCAAAAGTTTTTCTTTGAAGTCAATTTCCCGCAAACTAAAATTTTCAGTAGGGGAAGGCCGGGTAATTTGACGAGTATTCTAGGATGACGGATTTTGAATTTCTCCGACAACTCTACAGATTATGCAACGTGCACTATAGTATTGCTTCCTTAGCGCGCTCTGCAAGCATGTGTGTTGAAATAGAACCCCTTCGTCATTATGTTTTGTTGACAACAGAAGCTCAGAAGTTGATACTGTTTTTGTAACAATTTTTCCTGCGGTTTAAATAAGCTTCATGCAAGTAATACTTCTGCGTTAATGAATATGAGTTGATTCTTCTGAAATCTTGTAGATTTACTGATGTTTTAATAACGTTTTAATGGATTTATTGTGTAAGACTGTATGCATGTATAAGTCTGAATCCAAAATGTCGACTGCGCTTAAGATGACGAATTATGCAGTTCATAAGACAGGGTGACAGAAATGGAGCAAGGAATCATTGAAAGAGTCAATGCAGCGTATAAGCCTGTTAAAAGCGTCGCTAGGAAGTTCAATTTCCCTGAAGTTACTTTAGATCATTATGTAAAAACATGTTGATGAAGTAGGATTTGCTCAGTGCACGGGCTTAAATTACAGGGCTTGAAAGGAGAAATGTTCCATTTGTGTCTCTTTTGATCAGTAGATAAGCATCAACAAAAGTCTTTGTTTTTTAAAATAAAATGTCCATTTCGTCATCTTACCCTACCTGAAGAGCAAGTTGACGAATAGAACTATCACTAACAAAAACAGGTCTAGCTAAAAAATCTTAAGTCTTAGGAAACGTTTAAGAGCTTTATTACAAAGGATATACATTAAGTAATCGTTTCTCCATAAATAAAATATTTGATTTCAACGTAACGGCCAGAAAAAATATAATATACCTTTATATATATATATATATATATATTATACAGGATATTAAAAAAAGGTACGCCCAAACTTTCAGGAAACATTTCACACACACAAAGAAAGAAAATATGTTAGGTGGACATGTGTCCGGAAACGTTTAATTTCCATGTTAGAGCTCATTTTAGTATTTACGGATGAGGCTTCATTCCAACGTGATCAAATTGTAAATTTTCACAATCAACATGTGTGGGCTGACGAGAATCCGCACGCAATTGTGCAATCACGTCTACAATACAGATTTTCTGTGACCGTGTGGGCAGGAATTGTTGGTGATGTCTTGATTGGGCCTCATGTTCTTCCACCTACGCTCACTGGAGCACGTTATCATGATTTCATACGGGATACTCTACCTGTGCTGCTAGAACATGTGCCTTTACAAGTACGACACAACATGTGGTTCATGCACGATGGAGCTCGTACACATTTCAGTCGACGTGTTCGTACGCTTCTCAACAACAGATTCGGTGACCGATGGATTGGTAGAGGCGGACCAATTCCATGGCCTCCACGCTCTCCTGACCTCAACCCTCTTGACTTTCATTTATGGGGGATTTGAAAGCTCTTGTCTACGCAACGCCGGCACTAAATGCAGAGACTCTTCGTGCTCGTATTGTGGACGGGTGTGATACAATACGCCATTCTCCAGGGCTGCATCAGCGCGTCAGGGATTCCATCCGATGGAGGGTGGATGCATGTATCCTCGCTAACGGAGGATATTTTGAACATTTCCAATTACAAAGTGTTTGAAGTCACGCTGGTACGTTCTGTTGCTGTGTGTTTCCATTCCATGGTTAATGTGATTTGAAGAGAAGTAAAAAATGAGCTCTAACTGGAAATTAAGCGTTTCTGGACACAAGTGCGTTGTTGTTGTGTGGTCTTCAGTCCGGAGACTGGTTTGATGCAGCTCTCCACAATACCCTATCCTGAGCTAGCCTCTTCATCTCCACATAAGAACGGCAACCTACATCTGTCTGAATCTGCTTACTGTATCCATCTCTTGGTCTTCCTCTGCGATTTTTACCCCATACACTTTCCTCCAACGCTAAATTCACAAGTCCTTGATGTCTAAGAATGTGTCCTACAAATCTATCCCTTCTTTTAGTCAAGGTATACCAGAAATTTCTTTTCTCCCCAATTCTGTTCAGTACCTCCTCATTAGTTACGCGATCCACCCACCTAATCTTCAGCATTCTTCTGTAGCACCATAGGACACATGTGCACATATTTTCTTTCTTTGTGTGTGAAGAATGTTTCCTGAAAATTTGGCCGTACCTTTCTGTAACACCCTTCAGAAAAAACCTAATTTTTTATTAATAAATTTAAAAAGGATTTTCTTAAAAACTATAAACTAGATAAAATAGATTTTAGTACAGTTGACTCTATTAGCATAATGTAACATACAGTAAAAATATGAAAGTCCTGCATCAAATAGTTTTCTTTTTCAGAAATGGGTCAAAAACTTGCCTAAATTAACATGGGTTAGATAGGCAGGGTGTGGCCCCCTTAAAGTCTTCTTCCTAATAAATGTGTGGTGGTGGTCTTCAGTCCGGAGACTGGTTTGATGCAGCTCTTCACAATACCCTATCCTGAGCAAGCCTTTTCATCTCCACATAAGAACGGCAACCTACACCTGTCTGAATCTGCTTACTGTATCCATCTCTTGGTCTTCCTCTGCCGTTTTTACCTCACACACTTCCATCCAACGCTAAATTCACAATTGCCTGATGTCTAAGAATGTGCCCCACTAATCTATCCCTTCTTTTAGTCAAGGTATGCAAAAATTTCTTTTTTCCCCAATTCTGTTCAGTACCTCCTCATCAGTTACGCGATCCACCCACCAAATCTTCAGCATTCGTCTGTAGCACCACATTTCAAAAGCCTCAATCCTCTTCCTGTCCGCACTGTTTATCGTCCATGTTTCACTCCCATACAAGGCAACACTCCATACAAATTCCTTCAGAAAGGACTTCCTCAGGCTTAAATCAATATTCGATGTTGACAAATTTCTCTTTTTTAAGAACGCTTTTCTACCCATTGCCATTCTGCATTTTATATCCTCTGTAGTGCGACCATCATTTGTTATTTTACTGCTCAAGTAAAGCCCCTAATAAATGATCTATTTAAAATCGGGTCATTCTTTTTGGGACATTCTGTGTTGAACTCAGTGGGGCCTGCCCCGTGAGATAAATTTTTGCATTTGCTCGAAATGACTAACTTTGATAAATGTCGGACTGTAGCCTATCGCGATTGTGGTTTATTGTATTGCGACACCGCTGCACGTGTTGGTCGCGATCCAATGATTCTTAGCAGAATATGGAATCAGTGGGTTCAGATTGGCAATACGGAACGCCGCGCTGGATCCCAACGGCCTTGTATTAGTAGCAGTCGAGATGACAGGCATCTTATCCGCATGGCTGTAACGGATCGTGCCGCCACGTCTTTATCACTGAGTCAACAGATGGGGACGTTTGCAAGACAACAACCATCTGCACGAACAGATCGACGACGTTTGCAGCAACATGGACTATCAGATCGGAGACCATGGCTGCGGTTACCATTGACGCTGCATCACAGACAGGAGCGCCTGTGATGGTGTACGCAACGACGAACCTGGGTGCACAAATGGCAAAACGTCAGTTTTTCAGATGAATCCAGGTACTGTTTACAGCACATGATGGTCGCATCCGTGTTTGGCGACATTGTGGTGACTGCACATTGGAAGCGTGTATCACCCGGCGTGATGCCATGAGGTGCCGTTGGTTACACGTCCCGGTCACCTCTTGTTCACATCGACGGCACTTTGAACAGTGGCCGTTACATTTCAGATGTGTTACGACCCGTGGTTCTACTCTTCATTGGATCCCTGCGAAACCCTACATTTCAGCAGGATAATGCACGACCGCATGTTGCAGGTCCTGTACAGGCCTTTCTGAATGCGGAAAATGTTCGACTGCTGCCCTGGCCAGCACATTATTCTGATCTCTCACCAACTGAAAAAGTCTGGTCAATGGTGGTAGAGCAACTGGCTCGTCACAGTAAGCCAGTCACTACTCTTGATGAACTGTGGTATCGTGTTGAAGCTGCATGGATCTGTAGCTACACACGCCATCAAAGCTCTGTTTGACTCAATGCCCAGGCGTATCAAGGCCGTTACTACGGGTCATTCTTTTTGGGACATTCTGTTTTGAACTCAGTGGTGGCTGCCTCTGGAGATAAATTTTTGCATTTGCTCTAAATAATGTAATTTATTTCGACAGTTTCCCGGCCTTGTCAGTGCAATGTGTAGTCTCCAGAAGAGCCCCTCGCCGGATCACCTGAGGCGTTCACAAGCCGGAGGCCCCCGGCAGAGGGCGGTGGTCGCGCGGTCGGCCGGACACGGAAGGGCACTCAGCCGGGCGGCGGCTTTGCAACCCGCGGGCCGCAATTAAAAGTTGCTGCCAGCGCTCGTCGCCCTTAATCGCGCGATCCCGCCCGGGCGCACTCTGCCGCGGTCGTTCGATTAGCCGGATTTAGCCCTCGACAAGCTCAGCTGATGACCCTCATTTGCGCTCATTCGCCTCTGTCTACATTTGCTGTTAAATCAGTTCGTTGTCCTTTTCAAGCCCTAGCTTGTAAACTGCAGGAACAAAGCCGGCTTATTCCACACCCGTGCAGTCAGTGCTTGCAGTATTAACTGAAATAATTACTGTACAATCAGACTTTTTCGATTATTTGTAATGTAGGAGTCGTACTCGGAAAGTAAGTACCGTTTTGGGAAAAATATAGGAATTTTTCTTTTATTGTAATCCTGTGATGCATGAGTTAATTAAAAAATGAGGGAGGAAATGAAATGGAATTTTTATTGTGAAGAACAATATTTGGTATCACAATACACAAAAAATTTATCAAATTTATTATTACAGAGAAAAATACAGTCCCAGGCAATCATTATAGGTCATACCATCCTCTCCTTCCGCCTCCCCGATTTCTACCTTACCTTCCATAATATTCCCATCCGCCACATCCCCACCCTCAAATACCTTGGCCTAACCCTTGATCGTTCCCACTCCTGGACCCCACACTTCCGCACCATATGCCAGAAAGCCCTCTCCCACCTCAATGGCCTCAAACTCCTTACCGGCCGAACGTGGGACCTCAACCCCTCCACCGTCCTGTACATCTACTGCTCCCTCATGCATCCCGTCCTCTTCAGTTTTCATTTCGCCTGGATCTCCTCTCCCCCTTCCTATTACAAAACTCTCCAAATCCTAGAACGCCAACCGAGCGAGGTGGCGCAGTGGTAACACACTGGACTCGCATTCGATAGGATGGTGGTTCAAATCCATCTCCAGCCATCTTGATTTAGGTTTTCCGTGATTTCCCGAGATCACTCCAGGCAAATGCCTTTCAAAGGGCACAGCTGATTTCCTCCTGTATCCTTCCCCAAACATCCGAACTTAAGCTCCATCTGTAATGACCACGCTGTCGACGGGACATTAAACCCTAAGCTTCCTTCCTTCCTAGAACACCACGCCCTCCGGCTCGCCTACCGCTTCTGGCTCCCCTCCCCCACACGGATCTTATATGACGTTATCCCATATCTCCATCTCCTACAATACCTCGGACACATCCGGATCCTATACACCAACCACAATATAGACTCCCACAACCCCCTGGTAAACCCCATCCTCACTGATCCCGGGCCCCTGCCACGCCTTTACCGTTCCATGCCTCCCTCCCTTCACCTCCACACTCTCCACATCCTTCCGCCTTCCCAATCCTACCAATCCTGATCCTCCTCCCGTGGATGAAGCGTCCCTTCTCCCATCCCCCTCCTCTCCCGTCCCCCCGCTTCGTTATTCCTCTTCCTGCTTTGGAGTCCCTCTCTCCTACCCCCTCCCCTGCGCTTCCCACCCTCCCACTGCAGGGTCCTGCGACATCACCTTTAACAGTGCTTCGTCCATTTTTGTGCTAATGTATTAAGTGCGTCAGTGTGTGCTTTTAATCTGCGTCTACCACTTCCAGACAAATGTCACACACATAACGTTTTAAACAGTCTTCAGTGTTCTTCGTCTCGTCAGTGTTTTGGTGTCATAATATATGTTTTTAACACCACCGTGGCACATTGTTTTTACTGACTATGTGTATTTTTATCATCTGTCCAATCTGTAATGTCGTCATAATTATCGCCTTGTCCATGATTTACATCTCCATTGTTTTAAACTCCTTGCATATGTCTTTCAGTCTTCTTGTTCATTGATATTGTCTCTCTGCTGAAAAGCAACCCCTAATGCTGCTGCCAGCCTACTGGCATGTACTATGTCGGCGTGAAATTACAATAAAGAAAAAGAAATACTGTCATCCCACTGGAGTGGACACTGTGAGACTTTGGACCTCCAGAATACCTCCTGTGAGGATTTTTCGTATGGATTCTTGCGTAGCAATTTGGACAGAAGGCCTCCTTGCATATAATGCTAATTTACTTTGTTCGTTTTGGAAAATTGCTACATTGCTGGTCGCTGCCACTTCACGCCCGTCATCTCGACACCCTAATGCGTTCGCGTGATAAATTGATGTTTGTTAGTTCAGTCGTTAACACTTATGGTGCAGCATCTATCGCAACGATTCCTAGAGTGGACTCTATGTGTTTACGAGCTAAAAAACTGAAGCAGATGCACAGAAATGTGACTAGAAATAGCCATCCTTTACAGTAGACGCCGTGCGCCACAGGGTTAAACTGCTTTTCCACATAGTTCTCAACATTGTTGAAGCACTTGTACCGGTCGATCAACTTGTGAAGACCTACCTCATGACAACGATGGCGCCAGTGATGAGAACCTACACACCTACACACCGAGTTCAAAACTGTTCTGGAAATTTGCGAGAATTTGGCTGAAAGCAATGTTATAGTGAAACGTCTGTTCTAACGGAGTTTTTCATCTATTTTCCCCACCGTCTCGTTCGCAACAAAAGACCGACCAGTCCTGGGCTCATCGTGGATATTAGTTCGGCCCTTATTGAATATCCGTAACCACTTTCTCACCATCCCACTCTCATTGCACTTTCACCATAAACATCTTTAATTTGACAATGAATTTCTGCCAGTTTAACATTCTTTGTGTTTAAAAATCGAACCTTACAGTCGGCGGGATCGTTAATTGTCTTAGATATTTTGAAGTTAGGCTGTAAACAGACGACACAACGCAGAGCAACAAAATAGGGACAGTTTAGAACAGGACACAATACTAGCGCGCGAAACGCCGGTCGAGGCGTAGCAGCGGCGAGAAAGCGAAACGTCACTTAACTTTCCGGAAACGCCTCGTACCTAACGAGAATCTAGAAGCCTGTATCATTTCTGGCTCTTGCAGCTGTGTTTCATTTACCGTCATCCAAAGAATTTTAATTGTAATATTGGTCAGTGGACTTATAAATGAAACGACTTTTCTATATGACTCCGCAATCTTTATTTGATGCCAGTAAGAATAAAATTGTCAAGATCACTAAAATTGTCATTATTTTTAACGTCGTTTCGCCATTTGCCAGCTAAAGATCTGTAATTAACATAACAGGAATATACACTCCTGGCCATTAATATTTGCTACACCACGAAGATGTGCTACAGACTCGAAATTTAACCGATAGAAATAAGATGCTGTAATATGCAAATGATTAGTTCTTCAGAGCATTGACACAAGGTTGGCGCCGGTGGCGACACCTACAACGTGCTGACATGAGGAAAGTTTCCAACCGATTTCTCATACACAAACAGCAGTTGACCGGCGTTGCCTGGTGAAACGTTGGCGTGATGCTTCGTGTAAGAAGGAGAAATGCGCATCATCACGTTTCCGACTTTGACAAAGGTCGGAATGTAGCCTATTACGATTGCGATTTACGTATAGCGACACTGCTGCTCGCGTTGGTCGCGATCCATTGACTGTTAGCAGAATATGGAATCGGTGGGTTCAGGAGGGCAGTACGGAACGCCGTGCTGGATCACAACGGCCTCGTATCATAGCAGTCGAGATGACAGGCATCTCATCCACATGGCTGTAACGGATAGTGCAGCCACGTCTCGATTCCTGAGTGAGGGACGTTTGCAAGACAACAAACATCTGCACGAACAGTTCGACGCGTTTGCAGCAACATCAGCTCGGAGACCATGGCTGCGGTTACCCTTGACGCTGCATCACAGACAGGAGCACCTGCGATGGTGTACGAAACGACGAAGCTGGGTGCATGAATGACAAAACGTCATGTTTTCGGATGGAGCCAGGTTCTGTTTACAGCATCTTGATGGTCGCATCCGTGTTTGGCGACATCGCAGTGAACGCACATTGGAAGCGTGTATTCCTCATCGCATACTGGCGTATCAACCATCGTGATGGTGTGGGGTGCCATTGGTTACATGTCTCGGTCACCTCTTGTTCGCATTGACGGCACTTTGAAAAGTGGCTGTTACATTTCAGACGTGTTACGACCCGTGGCTCTACCCTCCATTCATTTCAGCAGGATAATTCACGACGGCATGTTGCAGGGCCTGTACGGGTCTTTATGGATACGGAAAATGATCGACTGCTGCCCTGGGCAGCACATTCTCCAGATATACAGCCAGTCACTATTCCTGGTATCGTGATTATGATTATTTCACTTTAACGCACTCACTTTGACGTACTTATTTAGTAACCAAAGACTTGTTAAATAAGAAAATATTTCAAGCATTCTCGGAGCGTAACCAATACTTTTTTGGGAAGTGACGGGCACTGGCGGTTGGACTTGGGTGCGGGCGTAGCCTGCAGCGGCGTGGTTGCATGTCGGCGCGAATTTGTCAGCTTTGCAGATAAGTAACTTACTAGGAAACTTCTATATCGGACATTGTATTCGAAACGTAGTCTTGTAACATAGGTGGATAATCTATCGTTGTGGACGGACGATTAATTTGCGTATTTTAATCATTGTGACATCACACCTCGCTCGTTTCAAGAATATTAAATAATGCCATTTTATGAGAGAAACTGCGATATTAAAAGTGAAATATTTTAATAATTTTCTCTGAAACACTAAACGAGCAAGAGCACAAAGATAAAAGAGAACTAAATGTGCTACAGTATTGTGGAGCTAATGTTTCATGTCATTTAAAACAGGAATAAAACTTCCGACGGTTTTGTCGTGACGTACAAAGTGTTAATAGAGTGCAAATTTGTCGTTAAACATTAAGTTTTCAAATATATTATGATGAGTATTTCTTACTATTCATTCAAGAGAGTATATTGTTTGAAAGTACATAATTTGCAGTGACTGTCAGTTCAATGCATTAACAGTAAGACGGTCGACTTAAAGCATAGTTTTAACGAAGAATTAGCGTTACAAAACTGACCAAGATGGCGGAAAGGCTTCAACTGACATGTGCTCGGCATAGATAATGCCATCTCCTTTTATTCTAACCTCCTTGGGTTAATGCATATTCGTTGTTACTCATGGAAATTAAATTGATGACAGGATATTCTCGATTGTGGGATTTTGAAGGTAGAAATTTATTTAGTGCAGTGTTAGACAAGGTTCGAAGTGTTTTCTGAATTGATGAACAGTGATAATGTTAAATCGAAGGTAGCCACCATAGAAGTTGCTTATGCTATATCTCCTGTGCTAAGAATTATTTTATCCAACCACGAGACTTAATGTTAAACTCAGATTCGTGCAATTAAAAACACTGAGACAAGTTTTGCACAAATTCCACTCCGATGCCATTACTACAAATAATAAATTCCAGGATAGTTTCAGGTTATATTAAGCATATGCAGTACTGATAATAATTTTCTGAGACTCTTAGTGTGTAAGAATTTTATAACTATTCTTTTTTTAAATGCCGGGATGAGATGTGATGTGAATTAGGACATGCAAAACTGCGCAACCTTCAGTGCACTGTTTTTGTTATGAAAACTATGTAAATAGATTACTCGAGCTGCAGCCTGACATAATTATGAACATAACCCTCTTAAAAAATATTTCTCATGCTTTACGCTGAAACTGCCTAGTGAAAGAATATCTGGAGAAGTTATGAAGAACTAAAAAATAAATCCAAATCAAATCACTGTCCGAATTTAGGCTATATCACGTCATGTCAGTAACATCAAGAATAGTTATATCACCTTCAGCGACGTGAATAAAACACAGCTGGTATCCCCTGTGAAACGCCTTTGCGTCTATTATTAGTCTCTATCTACTTCAATCTAATAACAGTTGCAATCTATTTGCCGGTACACACTGCTTAAAGTGAAGTTAGTACAATGTCAAAAACAACGCATTGCGAGGGTGAAGGTCGGGGGGGAGAGTTTAAAATAGAGAAAGTTTAATTCTTAAAACTCACAACCACCAGCTGCGAACCAAATTCCTAAACATGCAAAAACACTGGAACTGCGATTGCGAATGTTTGACTCGATTTCTAGGGGATGATATCACACGTTCGCAGCTTTCCTTCCCTGCATATGATTAACAAAACAAATTCATAATAAAATCAAGTTCATGAGAGAAAAAGGGTGTACTAACTACTATTTTTGAAAAACACGTGAAAGTTCACTTTATGTTGTTTATTTCACAATCTCAGAACCCTGTGGCTGATACGTCTGTACGTCGACACATTTACCAAATAAAGTTATAGCTTGTAAGCCCCCAGACAAAATCAATATTTGTAGCGAATTGTTTTCACACCACGTGGCTGTCTCAAATACCGTTTATGTTTATGCCTATGCGACGACACGTGTTACATTAACAAATCACAGTCACTTTAATTCAATGCGATGCACACCTTGTTCCACCGGCTAAATATTCACAAACACACAGTAGCACTCGATTTAGCTTGGTACAGTCTACGACGAGCAACCACACGTGGCGATTGCCACAGACAAATCTCAAGTCACCACCTCGAGATCCACATGCCGACTGATGCAGAGCGACGCCGCCCGGCCAGCTACCCCACGTGCTCGCGTCTCGTCACTTCCTGCCCTCGCGCGCGCGCGCGCGCGCGCGCCAAGACTCAACTGCCGGGGTTTTTTCCCCTACGTCATCAACTTCCCCATGTGAGCTGTTGTAACCGATTTGCCAACGTACAGCGCTCAGCCAATACATTTCTAAAACTTTACTTAAAATCAAAGTAATTACAGTACACATTAAACAAATATTTTCTTACGTTTTTATATTAGTATAAACATCCTTTGTACTGTTTATAATAATCGTGCAATTTCTTATATCACAGATAAGTGATTTAACTGAATACTTCAAGATAAAATACAAAAGATTAATTGAAAATAAAATGAGAAATAGTTAATATATATTTTTTTAAACAAACATTGCCATGCTAGTTGTGTAACTGTCTTGTCTTCGTTGGTAATTTATTACTTTTCATTGTCAATTAAACATTTTACGTTAGATGTGACTATATCAGCTAATGTATTGTTTATTTATCAACAGGCTATTTTGTAATGAGGGCCTTAAAGGTTCCTAACTGCATCGTATTACTTCAAATGCCAGTAGTATTACAATATTTGTGCATTGCACTGTGCCTGGCATTCGCCATTGTCCCTCTCCCCCCTCACTGGAAACGAACTGGAAAATCCTAAGTTGGAACAAGCCACCAATGTCGGACTGCTCGCTGGCCTCCCGTCAGCTACAAGCACACAGGAAATCTCAACGTGGAGAATTTCTACCTATGGCCTAACTATAAATGTTGTCACCCAACTGTGTACATACATTGCTACCATAATTAAATAAGATTAAAATTGTGTAACATTTAGTGCATTGGCATGGTCAATGTTTGCAGTGAACTTCATACTGTTTAATTATCAAAAGCTATTAATAACCAGTATTTCTATTGGGCGGTAATCTCACAGCATTAACTACCGCAAAAACAAGCAGGCGACCATGGGTACTTAATATCTATCTTCTGAAAACATTGCAATTTAGGCAGATATACAGTGAGTCTACAAAAAAGAATCCTCAATATTTGGTTATAAAATGGAAACCTTGAGGAATATTGTGTTTTTTGAGTAAACGTGTAACAACTCAAAATTTCATTTTATATACGTTCATCACAGGCATTCAATGTGTACCCCATCTGCCACAAGACAAACATCTAGGAGACAATCGATCTCATACCATACTCCGGTAAGCATTTCTTGTCAGAAATGCATCCGTTGTCCTATGAGGCCAGTAAAGAAACACCTGGTCACTGAGTCCAGCATGAACAATTCGACTGTTTGTCAGGACTTCACTGCGATGCCCTGGCGGTGGTGCTCCACCTTGTTAAAGAAAGTAATAACTGTTCCTGGACACAGTGTCATACTGAAATAAGAAAAAGGACCATAAATTCTTTGTTTTGATGTGGCACAAAACGCATTACAGTTAGGAGAATCACGTTGTATCTCCAGCATGGCATGGGGATTCTCTTATCCCCATATCTGCACATTGTATTTTTACCTTATGATACAGGTGGAAGGGTTGTACATAACTAAAAATTCTTTTCGACAGAAGATTGTCACAATTTTCCAGTAACTGCTGAAGACCTTAACATAACGGTCGTCGTCCGCTTGTCAGAGATGCATCCTTCGACGAAATCCTTGTACCACTTCAAAATTGATTTTTTCCAATGTGGTACCACATCAGAACATTCTTTAAGCAGATACAGCACACTTCGGTGCGTGGAATTTTGGGACATGTCTGCTGCGTTGCCATTTTGGAGGTTGACAATTTACTACTCTCTAGAGGAAAATTGAGTAAATGTTACAACATGTAGGGAAGAAACCGAAAAAATTGGAAGTTACTTCACCATTTGACATGTTGCTTAAAACATATTGCTAAAATGAGAATTTCTGGCAGATTAAAACTGTGCGCCGAAACCAGAATTCGAACCTGGGACCTTTGCCTTTCGCGTGCATTAGCTCTACCGTCTGAAAGTTGTGAGGGCGGGACGTGATATGTGCCTGGATAGCTCAGACGGTAGAGAGCTTGCCCGCTAAAGGGAAAGGTTCCAGGTTCGAATCCCGGTTCCGGCACACAGTTTTAATTTGCTAGGAGGTTTCATATCAGTACACACTCCGTTGCAGAGTAAAAACATCATTCTGGAAACTTTGCTGAAAGTTTTCATGTGACAATCAGTTAAAATTAGGAAATGCTTCTGTGGACACACTGTATCTCAAACTTATGCAAAAAAAAATATTGTTTTGTGATGTTTTCAGTCATTTCAAAAAATATTTTTAAACCCACATTTTTGAAGCGTAGTAGTAAATGCGACGTTCAAAATGAATGCCATAGTCAATACTTCCATGTTCATGGCCATATTTACACATCAGTATCTCCTTTAAAAGTGGATTGAGAGTAAAAATCAACATAATTAACAAAAATTATATATTTAATTTTGTGGTGGACGTAAGGTTTTGATAATGCACTTAATTGAAAGAGTGTTACTATAGTACGTGTCTACTAAAAGACTTTTTCATGTTCATGACCCTTCTTAGAAATTTATTCCTGTTTAAAACGTATGTTGTTTAGATAAATCTACAGCAATTAACATATTTTGTACTTTATCTGTTTTTTAAGGATGGGCGTAAATTATCCAGCTTCTTGGCAATTAATCCTATGGAAAAAAAAGTTAGCTATTTCTGGGATTATTATCCAACTTCGACCATCATAAGTACTACTGTCACAGCTTCAACGTCAGTATCATGAACACAGTGGTAATATTTGTAGGCAGACATTTATCATTCTTTTCTAACTAAATCGAAACGGCATACTCTCTTCCCGGTCGAAAGTAATACGTGTTCACTTTTGATAGTATTGGTAGTGATTTTGTTTTACTGATAAATCAATTTCTGTGTTTCATAAGGATGGATTGATAACTTAAAAACAAGCGATTAAGCGAGATTTCAATCGTTTCATCCCATATAGGTTGTACAGTGATACCAAGAAGTCCCCATACGACCTCAAATGCGAAAGGAAACCTTTGTCGCCTTCACTAAGTCTATTGAACGGTCTCGGATAAAATACATTAGCGAAAGAGCAGCCGGGCTTGAATTATCACGATTAGCAGTTTATGACCACATTAAGAAAGATTTGTAAAAGAAAAAAGATTTATATTGATATTTCTGAATGAGTAGCGAGCTGCAAATTCTTGTGCTTCGTCAGCACGATTTGTAAATGTATTGTTTCGCTCAGAAGTGTTATTATCTGATGAATGTCCTTCCGTAATGAGGAAAGTCACCAGTTCTGAATGTGTAAGAGTAGGAAAGGAAAGTGCTTCAGGTCGTATTAAGAAATGTGATAACATCACCATATCCGCCTTGTTTTTATAATGCTAGAAAACTCATGGCGGAGAATAATCAAAAGTTATGTAGTTGTTCGTCGGTAAAAGGCTAATGAAGGAATGTGCAAAAGTGTTAAGAAAGCTTTTCGAATGACAGGTGTCAGTCCAACTAGGAAATGGAAAAACATAGATCTCGGTGTAAGCCACGATTGAGACTATACTCATCCATCAGATAACTAAGTTTGCTTGTAAATACTGGAACATACAATATTGGGTAGTATAAAATTACTGGATTATGGTTTAAAGAAAACCAGTAAACTGTAGCCGGTTAAATTGTTATTACCGAATGGTGATAATTACGTTTTTCATCTTGATTAAATGCAATGAAAAACAAGGAATACAGTAATACTAGTGAATTATTGCATCTATTAGACGTCACAATGTCAACGAAGGAAGAAAGGGTTTTCGCCTAAAAACATTTGATAAAAGTGCAGTTGTTAATGAATGGGGAAGACAGTTTAGATCAAAATCACCGTCTAGACAAACAGTATACGACATACGAGATATATTCGAAGAACATGGATCTGTTATGGATGGCCGAGGTGACTGAGGCGCTCCTAGTTCGTAAGTAGTTCATAAGTAGTTTGTACGTTTAGGGACTGATGACCCCGTAGTTAAGTCCCATAAGCTTAACAAACATTTGAACATTTTTGTTATGGATGCACCAAGACCTAGTCACCCAATAAAAGTCATAACTGAGGAAAATGATTTGCATGTATGTAAAGCTGTGACCACAAAGTACGTGACCAAATGATTAACGACTGTACTGAGCTTATCATGGATGTCAGTGCGATCAATGTTACACAGAAATAAGTTTAAAGTTCACATTACATGTTTACGACATGGGTTACTTCAAGATGATCCAAATCGACGTCTTCTGTTTTGTGAATTGACGTTTCAGCAACAAAAACATAATCCTAATCTTTTCAGTAAATTTGTGAGGTCTGATTAGGCCAATTTTAAGCTGGGCGGACAAGTTAGCAGAGATAGCTGCACTTACTGGTATAACATCGATGAAAATATTTTGTTAATATAACACTAAATAAAAGTGGCATGACTGTTTGGGGGAAATGTAATCGTTCGGGGTGCCTGGAACATATTTTTTGGGAAGGAACGAGGACAGGAGATAACTATTTGGATATGCTTCCGAATTTCGTGATACTAGGACTTAGGAAATTGACTTCCAACACGTAGGTGCTTCACCACATTATGGCACTGCCGTCCTCAATTATTTAAGCGACAGTTTCCAAAGAAAGATCGAAGGACAGATATTGGAAGTCGCCGACCATTCTTGAATTTAAAAAACTACATGCACGATGTATTCAAAATGTTTGTTAATATTATGGGACTTAACTGCGGGGTCACCAGTCCCTAAACATAGAAACTACTTATAAAATAACTTACGCTAAAGACAGCACGAACATCCATGCCCGAGGGGGGATTCAAACCCCCAATGGGGAACGGCCTCGCGCATCTGTACATAGCGCTTCAGTGGGCTCGGCCACTCCGCTGCGGCGCACGATGTATTTCATGATTTTGACAGTGATACACATCATGCCATAGAGGACGTAATAGTGTTCCAAAAAGACTTCATACATGTATTAACTAGACGGAAAACAGTTTGGACATTAAGTATAATATTAATTATTGTTTGTTATTATAATAACACACAAATTCAATCTTTTGTTTACATCAGTGCTCAGTTCCAGTGAGTTTAGCTACACCCTGTGTATTTCATTGGCTTTGAAGTACGAATATACCTGGAATATTTGATAAACTCTAAATATGACCTTGCTGTAGAAACAATCACTTCCTTATTTAATGTTACTTTTACACACGGAAAGAGGTTATCGAGTCATGTTGGTAGGCGAGTCCTGAACCCCTTTTTTTTTTTCCCAACATCTGGCAGTCCATAATAATTTGCCTTCCTTCCTGCAGATCCTGGGCACTCAATTTATGGCGGCCAGTACCAATGGATGGTGATAACTACTCTACACCAGACTACATCGAAGCCGTAGTTCAGTTTCGATGAATTCATTCATTGTTTACAGCCACAATTCACTGGCTGTGCAACATGCAAGATTTTTTTGGCCCACTTCAGGGTTACGGTAGCAACACTGAAAGTGGGCCTTTGCGATCGCCTTTTACCACTCGAAATTTAAATGAAAATAACGGCTTAATCGTACATCTGACACGAAAATTAAGTAAACGAATTTGTAGGGGAAGATTCTCTACATCTTTGCTCTCTTATGGTTCTTTCACATCACGCACCGTTTCAGAGATATTTGCAAAAATAGCGGCGTTTTGACGCTCTCTGTGTCTATCTGTATCATGTTCCCACTTTTTAAATTGCGCCGTTCAACTGATTGACACCAAATTTTACAGATGCAATTGTTAGCTACCAGCGACCAGAACTCCCTTTTCCAAATATTTGGGACAAAACTAGGTTAGTAACCTAAAAATAGGCCTTTTGACAGCAGAAAATTTAATTGCAAATAACGCCTTAACCGGTCATCTAAGACAAAAACTGAATAAAAGTATTTGTAGAGGAGAAAATTCTCAATAAATTTGCTCTTTTATGTGATTTCCACAACTCGCACCGTTTCAGAGATATTTGTAAACATAACGACGATTTGGCACTTTCAATTGATTTTAGTAAACCAATACAGGCAAAGAAAATATACTTGAAAAAGAGGCCAAACTATCACCGCAAGACACGTGCTAATATTTTAATGGAAAAAGATAATGAAAATATCGGAGAGATATTAAAATAATGGTTTAAAGAAGTAAAAGTTAAAAAAGTTTATGATTGTCACAGCTAAGCTCAAATGTCAAATAATTTTGACTGTAAATACTGTCAGAGAGAATATTACATGTTGAGTGCATAAGTATTATCACGTTATTAGAGTCATAATGGTATCGTCCATAATTTTTATTATTTATATTTATATAATTTTCGTCCGAAATGTTTGCAAAATATCAGAACTACAGGAAAATCTAAAGTGGGCCGTAAAACACATCATTACGTTTCTTTCCCTCCTGTACAAGCAGAAGCAAACCCACCTCCCCTTTACACTTTCCCATCACTTTCTTCCTCTTTCTCTGCACCTCGTTTTTTTTCTCTCTCTCTCTCTTTGCATCTCTCCTTCTTTTGAGACGAGCCCTATCCATCAGGGAAATAAGTTGCATGGAACCAATTCAGATCCTGGCTAGTGAAATAAAAATAAATGTTTTGTGGCTACCAGCAAGCTGAAAGCGTGTCATTAATACTGCTGCTGCTGGAGTGAGTGATGAAAGATGGCTTTATCGGCCGTTTTACAGCCATCAGCCAGAATATCTAATACCGACGGCTCGTCCTGTGTCTGGGTAATCTGTCTGCATCGACCCGGTACCTCAGAAAAACCTGACATTGAAAGTGTATGAAAAACTCGCTCTGCCCTTCAGCTTCGCAACATTAGAAGGGTGTTTGCATATCGTCGCTTTTCTGGATTTTGTACTACAGTTGGGAGAAACTGAATCCTTATATGAAATAGCAATATTTGTTAATAAGAAGCTTATTTATCAGATACAGCTAAAACTGTCTAATGAATGCTCAAACAATCAAGCGGAATAATTCGCCATTCTCAATGTTCATGAGTTAATAACCAATTTCTGTAATATTGATAGAACTGCAGTAATTCACACCGACAGCAGGATTACTTTGCACTCGTTACTAAATACGAAGAACCCCAACTTCTTGATTGACGAAATAAGATGTAAAATCAGAAGGTTGCAGTCACACAACTGGTTGGTGCATTTAGAATGGGTTAAAGCATATCGAGGGATATGGGGAAATGAACTAGCTGACAATCTTGCTTTGAGAGCAGCTCGATACGCTACAACAAAGTACCTAGAAATGCCGTAAAGAAGAAACTTCGAGAGGAGTTTAGGAACAAATGGGACATAGAGTGGCAAAGAACAAAAAACGGGAGAAACACTAAACCGTATTTTCCTGCGATCCGACAACGCTTAATGATCAAACTCCCAATATCTCAGAATTTTACAGCAATGTTAACAGGTCATGGGAAATTAAAAGCCTATTATTATCAGCGGTTTAAAATAATTAGAGACGGAACACATGTAACAGAGCTGTCCAAACTGTTGACCACGTGCTTTTCGACTGCTGCAACTTACTGAAAGAGAGGGAACATCTCAGGAAAAAAATAGCTAACAAAGCAGGAGGATGGCCCGTCAGAAAATTTGATTTGGTATATAAATTCACTACACACTTTTACAATTTCTTTAATTCAATAAGATTTTCTGACGTATAAAATCGTTTGGTTTCTTTTTGTAAAGCGACAAATAATGTGTAGCCATAACGCTTTCTTTTGTAAATCCTGTCAACTTATGTACTGTATTTGTGTTTGTAAAATACCTGATGTAACTGCCTGAATTTAACCATCAAACATGTAATATTACTATGTAATGGGGGATGTCAAATAATAAATAAAATACCCCTTATATGAAAATTATTGTAACATTTTTGGAGATTAGAATGTTTACACCGATACGACGCTTTTAATATTAGTATAGGCACTTCGAGTTTACTAAGATATTGTATAAAATATAGCCGGAGAATTGCACGTCGGTAGAAACGACCTTTAACAAATAAAACTACACTGACATAGCAAATGTTACGGGATAATGTGGCAGAGATCGTGCAGCTGTGTTGTTTGGGCACCACACTTTCCCTGTGCCAACTAAGTTTGTATAGAATACTGTCTGCGACATGGTTGTGCACGTGATGTGTGCAACGTCGTTATGAGACGACGCCTATCGAAGGGGGCGTAGTCGGTGCTCGACGGAAGGGGGATTGCGATTCCGGTAGTAATGCAGGAATGCGACTCACACGTTTAACCGCGTACGGTGTACATGGTGAACGGCTGAAGATGGCAAAATTTCACAACAAAACGAGATATTAGCCGCCAGACACCCTCGAAGATTGGGACCGACGACATCGGGATACGAACATCAATGACAGAAGACCAACAGCACAAGAAATAACTTTTTGTACATTTTTAAGGTAGATCTGCTCATTGCGGTTGTTTGTTCAGGTTCATTCTGGGTTTTTCGTTGAGTATTTGGACTCAGTTTTTTTATTACAGAGAGCATCTAACCCTTGGGTTGTCCGAACACGACTCCAGGACCAACCCAAACACCCATATGTCACACTACGTATATTAGAGTCAATTACATTCATTCCGTAGTACTCGCAGCTTATACTGTATTCCCGTACAAGGGAGAATGGAAACAACGAGTTATTATCATGCGTTTTTGTCGTCATATCCTCGCTGTAAGCCCTCTGTAATAAAACACCAAGTCAAAATACTCAACTAACAACCCAGAACGATCGAGAACAAACGACCGCGAAGCATCGTTTTCCCTGATAAGAAAAATAAATAGAACGAAAGAAAGGTAAGGTGACCGATAGCGAAACGCGGGAAACCCGGGTTCGAGTTCCGATCCAGCATAAATTTTTGTAAGCACCCATTTGGTAAAACATCTACACCTAATATATTGAACCTGTAAGAAGTCGCTATTGCGATTAATTTACGTTAAATTAGTCAGACCAACGTAATTCTTCAACATGACACGGAAACACAGGTAGGTCTCCCCGAGGACAATCGGTCAGAAAATGGGTTCCATGGAGTTGGGAGCCGACGCTGCGGCTGATCAGGAGTGGCGCTTTGCTGCGATGTGACCGGCCGCATCCCGTTGGAGGTTCGAGTCGTCCCTCGGGCATGTGTATGTGTGTGTGTGTGTGTGTGTGTGTGTGTGTGTGTGTGGTGTTCTTAGCGTAAGTTAGTTTCAGTAGCTTGTAATTCTAGGAACTGATGACTACGGCAGTTTGTTCCAATAGTTTTACAAACATTTGCCATTTTCTTTTGCCGACGCTGCACCCGGGTTCCAC
This sequence comes from Locusta migratoria, assembly GCA_026315105.1. NCBI lineage: Eukaryota > Metazoa > Arthropoda > Insecta > Orthoptera > Acrididae > Locusta > Locusta migratoria. The sequence continues at coordinate 187,519,156 of CM048745.1, forward strand.
CATTATCAATGAAATATTTTTATTTCATGGGCACATTCTGCACAGTTACTGTAATCTGTAAATCATATCACAATGTCCTTCTTCGCTCATGTAAATACTACTGGCAACATATGTATGATCTAGCTCTACTCGTCCACTATTTGCTGTAGCTCGTTACAGATTAAAGGAAAACAAAGAAAAGAGAAAGTACACATTTCCAATATGTGTAATTTCACAGTACTTTGTGAATGGGGATTGGAAACAAATCCTACACTCCCAGCTCCCCTTATCCCTGTCGCTGTTTCTATGCCCATCTCCTATTTCTCTTTATTCTTATCCTCCACCTCCCTCTCTCCGTGGCTCATCTCCCTCCCTCTCTCTGTCCTTCTCCTCTTCCGCACTCCTCGAATCCTTCCCACCCATTCTTTCCATCTTCTCCTTCTTTCTCCTCCTTATGTGCATGTCCCAACTCCCCTCCCCCACTCTATGTAAATTTTCTCCGTCTCCCCTATCTCCTCTTGTAACATAGCCTAGAGCCTCGATTACTGTTACGTTCAAAATCTTATATTTACGAAAGTTTTTGATTGAATGCTTCATAATTTTGACACAAAATTTATGTATTATACTCACGTGTTTATTTGTAACTAATTTAAAAAAAAATATCATATATGAATTTATATAAATTTTGCAATGGAGGAAACATCGTTTCAAAGAAGCATATAAACAGATATATATGAATGTTACGTATGACATATTAAATAAATGGTTATATGAAACCCTCCTCCATTAGAATGAAACACTGTGTCAAAAACTCAAGGAACCTGGTCAAAAGCTTTTTAAGATTAACGATTATGAACAAAAGAACAGTTACATTTATATCTATATGAATTTGAAATTACTATAATATTATGTACCATATGTACTACGCCAAAACTTATTAATTTTTTAAATTTCTTTAATCTCTGTTAACTATTTTCTTAATCTCTCTTCCACCGACAAATCCCTCTTATGCCCTTTCTCCACCCCTGCTTCTACGCTTACCCATGTCTACTTCTGTCTAATGCCGAGAGTAATGAAAATTCTTATGTATGTAATGTGTAATTACTGTGTGATAAATTTGAAAAGTACAGTGTGATTTTGTGTATTATGGACACCACCCAATATTGATGTTTGTATGCTGTATGGTGCTTTCTAGTTCCTCTCCCCTCACAACTCATTGAAAATTATTTTAAAATTGTATGAGTGTACAGGTATTAGAATATTACTGAATCACACTTAAAAGAGAGAGAGAGAGAGAGAGAGAGAGAGAGAGAGAGAGAGAGAGAGAGAGAGAGTGGCAGTGAGGGAAAAAATATCGACACTAACGCCGCGTGGTGGCGGGGTCCACATGGTGACTTATCTGTCAGGCAGGCGTTAGTATGGACTTACCTTTGTGGAAAATAAATGATCTGGGGATATATGTTTTAAAACTGTTTTCTGTAGTAATGATATATGTCAGAAACACGAAGTGTTTTAATTGGGGATTAATAAACGACCGAGTCCAATATTTCATGTGCTATCATTAACATGTTTAAAGACTTTTAGTTTAAGACTGCGATACTCAGCGCCTGTAATTTTAAAATCTTAAATGCGTTGTATTTATGTTACACAAAGTTTTTATTTATTAGTTCGTTATGGAGCAACTTGCGGCTTATAGGACATCGTCCGATAAATTAAACCTAACAGATAATTCAGAAAATAACATAGTAGTGAAAATATTGTTCTCCAAATAAATGTGGCCGGACGTGGTGGCCGAGGGGACTGAGGCGCTTCAGTCACGGTCTGCACGGCCACTACGGTCGGGGGTTCGAATCCCCCCTCGGGCATGGATATTTGTGCCGTCCTAGTTCGTAAGTAGTTCATAAGTAGTTTGTAAGTTTAGGGACTGATGACCCCGTTGTTAAGTCCCATAAGCTTTACAAACATTTGAACATTTGAAATAAATGTGAATTTTATGACTTTGGAACATCATATTTGCCTAACTGCGAATTTTTATTCTTAAAAAATATTCAACTAAATATAGTAAATATAGTATGCAGCATTGGTCGTTTTTTTATTAATGTTTTTGCAGATCGATTTCGATCATTTAATGATCATCTTCAATGCACCAGTCATCGTAATATGACTGGTGCATTGAAGATATTCATTATGTGATCGAAATCGATCTGCAAAACATAAATAAAAAAGACCAATCCTGCATACTATATTTACTATATTCATTATTTTGTGGTCGCTGAGCACTCCGTTCCAAAAAAAATGGAACCAAACCTCAAATATTCAACTGTTCGTAAACCCATTGCACCAAACTGCTATGGTCATCAGTTAGTAGATTTACAAACTACTTCAAGTAAATTACACTACGGACAACACACACACACACACACACACACACACACACACACACACATACACACACACACACACACACACTCAAGCACGAGGGAGGACTCGAACCTCTGGCGGAAACGGCCGCTCAGTCTGTAGTGTGACATCTTAGACCACGCGGCCATTCGACCGGCTTTAATTGTTATTCTATGGATTATCTGTAAGTATCATGTTGTCTGACTAATTAACTGAATCTATGATACCAGCAGTTTCATAAATGCACCTGATACACAAATGACATCGCGGAACAGGAAAATCGTAAGGAGCAATTGAATGTAATAACAGTGAGTCTCACGATATCACATCTGAAGCAAAGCTGTGTACAGCCCACACAGGTCGTGATAGAAATCACAACGTACATCAAGACCGGCAGCAGATATCACTGCACATCAGCTATGGCCATCCACTGCCCCCCCCCCCCCCCCCCCCACCGTTTGCTCAAATACAGCAGATACCACCCAAACAAGGAACAATAATATACGCGAAATTATAATTAAAATTACTTCATATAAACAAGTTTTTCTACGTAAACAGTGTCTGAAGGTGACCAGAACATGCTCGAAACGCGTAGCATTGTGTTAAATTAAATAAAGTTACTGCTAGCAGAAATAACTAATGTTAATGTAAAATGACATTTCATTACGAACTAATAAAAAAAACATCGTGGAACAACAATACAACGTATTCAATAAAATGATTGCCTGTAATTTTATTTGATGGATGTACACTGCACAGCAAAATTACCGATTTTTTGATCTGCAGTTATCGCCTGTAGTGACTCCGAAGTTTGAAATTTGATACACCTTTAAGAAACGAACATATGTTTATAAATGAAAGGAACTTAACTGCTGCGATTATCATTCCTTAAGTGTACTAACTACTTAAACTAACGACCACATGCACATACCCACGCCCGAGGGAGGTCTCGAATCTCCGACGGCGTGCAACCGCGGTCTCTGCAGCAAGGCGCCTTAGAGCGCTCGGCCACTCCACCGCGGCTACAACCTTTGTAAGTTGCACATAAAACGTGACGTTGTTCGACGTCACCATTGGAGTCGGTGGCACTTCAGACAGCAGGGCGTCGATGTTCTCGAAAGGTAGAAAGAGTCTAGAGCTCAGAATTTCATATGAGGTTTAAGATGCGTAGACGATGACGCATTTGCACCACTTTCACTAAAAGTTATAGCCAACATCACCGTGAATGTGAAATACGATGGGAACATCGCTAAACCCCTTTCACCACATTTAGCCACTTCATCTGATGAATATTCAATGGAGACCAGAATTGTGATTCTGTGATTCCTAGCGTTCGTATGACGGAGTTTTCTTATGGGTGGCCGACTGAAACATTTCACTGATGAGAGATTGAACTGGATGAAATACATTGATGAACCGCTAAAACATTTAAGTTCAGCTACTTATTACGAGGGGTGTTGATTTCCGACGGTGTGTTGATATTGCGCGTCCTAATGCTGACTGGTGGATGCTTCGCAGTTGCATTCAGCCTCCTTTCTCGACGGGCTGGTAACCGTGATACCGGCCATCTCTTGCTGATGTTACCCGTAGATGATCTTGGCCTTGCCTTCTCTTGACGGATCCTGTGGTTTTAAATCGCGTCCAGGTCCTGAAAATCACACTTTCGACACTCCAATAACTGCAGCAACCTCCCTTTATGTCTGCCCCACTTCCAACCTGCCTACGGCTCATGCCATAGTTTCTGGTATGTCAAGTTATTGCATTGCAACCCAACTGCTTGTGTAATTCGTTTGGTAGAGTAAACACAAGTCAACACCAATCCCCACCGCAGAAACTATCTGTTAATACCACTATCTCGGTTGCCGTAATGTTGTTGTCTCTAATCCGTCGAACCGAAAGAAAGACGTCGAACCATTTTAGTTCACTCTGTCGATGACAATACTTCAGAAACTAGCTATATCAATTGATCCTCTAACTGTTTTGACCAGTGCGTATTCTTGCGTGGCACACACCCGCTGTATAGCACCTGAATGCCAGCAACTCCTCTCACACGTCTTACACTTCGGTTGCTGACAAGCAGGCGCTAGACCTGGCATTCAGTCCCAGTCAGGTGAATGGGTGTTGGACTGAGCAGATACAAGTTGAAAATGCAACAAAAAAGGTGCATGGGAAACAATGGGTATAGTCGTTGCCCATGTTGCACCATCCATAACCACACTCCAAGAGGGCGCCAAAGAGGAAGTAAAGAAAAGTATAAACACCCTTTACTACTTCATTATTAGGAGAATGTTTTAAACTGCCTGTTACGAACGTGCTTCCATTGCAAGAATTGGGTTGTGCGAGAATCCAAAAGAATCGGTGGGATTGCAGCCCCATGGTGTACTCAGATAAGGATTTAATCGACTGCGAGGGGTTAGCGGTACCTAAGCTGGAAAAAAATTTCTGTCTTTCTTTATTTTTATGATTGAACTGCGGATTGTACTTTTCGATTGAAAAATGTGTGGGAACTCACACTCCCAGAGAGGGGGGTCGTTTCATTAATGCTCATTACGAAAAAAAAAAATTATGCGTGATTTCAACTTGTATCAAAGGAAGGGGGCGAAATGTAGAGAAGAGATGATGGTATTGGGAAGAGTGCTGGTGAAATTTGGAGCCAACGTGCCGCAGTGCCCCACCACAAGCTCAAATAAAATTAATTCAGTGATCTGTTATTTTCTCTCCTGCAGAGACACCATGCTTTGTGAACCGTGTCCGAGCCCAAGCGTGGAGTCGCAGGTTGCCACAGGAAGGTTTTTAGGAAACTCTGAACTATAAATGCTTATGCGTTCCAATTGGAGACAGTGGGGCAAGGGGGGTGTTCATTTATTTCCTTGGCATATTTCCGTGTCTAATCCAGTGATCAGTGATTTACACACATCGAAAAAAAGTGTTGCATCACCTTGGTGACGTTGATTATATATATTGAATCAAGGACTCAGTTCCTTATATTTTCCATTGGTAACACTCAAACCACACAGACATATAAACAACCGTGCATGATCAGTACCAATGCGACGGAGTGGGTAAAACGGCCGATCACTACCAGTACCAGTCTAACTCCAGGAGGGATGTACACTGCTTGTGTTGACTCTAGTTCTTCATTTCTAGGAGCTCAGTTTCGAAATTTGATCGTATCCGCATTGTTACTTTGTGTGAGGGTGGACTTATTACATAAATATACCAGACGTCTCCGACAGCGAAGGCGATGTTTTACGGACGTGGAGGAAGTACAGAGACACAGGAACTCTCGATGACTTGTCTCGCTCTGGTGACTCAAAGGTCACCACAGCAGGTGATGATTGCTACTTACGGATTTTAGCCGTAGGAACCCTGAGAGGAACGCCACCATACAGAATAATGATTTTCGTGCGTCCACAGGAAGTCGGGTTTCAACTGAAACTGTACGTAATACGCTGCATGGCGAAGGCCAGCTTTGACACATAGACACCATGCAGTGTAGAACACACGGGCCCAACGGAAAGTTTAGTGGACTCGTCAGGTGTGGCCTCATGTGGTATTCACAGATGTTACTCGCATCTGTCTTCAATTAGACAATCGTCGGGGACGTTTTTGGAGGCATCCTGAACGTCTTAGACACACCGTCCAGCGAGTGCAGATGTCTGTTCCCTGATGTTTTGGGGTAGCATTATGTGGGGTCATCGTACGCCACTGATGGTCATACTAGACAATCAAACAGCTACAGGGTAGGTATCGGCAGCATTTCGTTTAGGGATTCGTCTTAATGGACGTAAGTTCTTTCACTCATCGTGCACATCTTGTGTATGCGTTTCTTCATGCTAACGACATCGCAAGATTAGAATGGGCAGCATGTTATCTTTACATGAACGTTACCGAACATGCCTCGGATATATTGAGAAGGGCTGTTTTCGGTCGAGATGATCCACCATGCCCAGAAAAAACTATGCCGAATGGCCGTTGAAGTGTGGAACAATCTTGACCAACAGTACCTTGGGATGTAGTGGACACTTCTGGTGGACGAATAAAGGCACTCACCATTGCAAGAAGTCTTGTTACCGAATATTAGGGGTACTGGTGTATGCTGAAGCTAGGTTTGGTTTGAAATTGTTCCCGCTTATTTTCAGTTACAACTCGTAGCTAAGTCGAGAGTCTGTTCTTTAGACATGTTTTTCGTTCAGAAAATAAGTTCCGTTCCGATTTTTCTTCGCGGCACTGCTACGACCGTAGTACCGCTCTTGCACAATAGTATCTATGGATCAAGCAGAACGAAATGACGTCATTTAGAAATCGCTCTGTGTTGTGCGCCGTTCGTGATGATTGTTTGTAAAGATATCGATGATCGAAAAAGCCGACGGGGTTGAATTTACATTTGTGATTGCTTTACGGAATACTAAGAACGCTAAACCAAGTGACATTCATATACAAATGAGGCTTACGGGGTAAATGCAAAATTACTGCAATGCTAAGAAGTTGCAACCTACAACTTAAGAAAGCGCGAGATGAAGTGTGTTTGATGGAGAACGAAGTGGACGCCCACCTGTATTTTCTAATGAACTGGTTAATGCAGTAGAAAAAATGATTCAGAAATACAGTTACTTTACGATTAATGTTCTTGCTCTTAACATCCACAAATTTCACAAACAGTCATTTACGACAATGTCAATGAAAATTTGGGTTTTAATAAACTCTGCGCACGTTACGTGCCTAAACTTCTAAGTGAACCACAAAAATAACAACAGACGGACAGCGCTCCTCATTTTTTGACACGCCACAATTACGAAGGTGACAATCACGAGGGAAATTTGGGTTGCCTGTGACATCCCTGAAACGAAACGGCAGTCGATGGAATGGAGGTATACCTCGTTCCCAAGAAAGGTTAAACCGAAGCAATTTTCGATATCGTGAAAAGTAATGTGTTCAGTGTTTTGGGACAGACAAGCCATTTCGCTCAAATTCAAATATTTGCAAACCTGTTGGGCCAAAGGGATATGGTCATCAGTGTTTATACTTACAAACTACTTAATCTACCTTACGCTAAGGACAAAACACACACACACACACACACACACACACACACACACACACAACTCAAACCTCCGACGCGAGCAACTTCGCGCACCGCGGCTGGCATTTTGCTGATTGACTTTTTACCACAAGCTGAAACGGGAATAAGAATCTCCAATACGAGATACTTCAGAAACTGCGCCTCGCAATACAGAGAAAGCGCAGAGGAACGCCCAACCACACAGTGCGAATGTGACAAAACAACACTCCTTCAGAGTTTTGAATGGGATGTTTTTGACCATCCTCCGTCCAGTTCCGATCTCGATCCTTGATATTTTCATCTCTCTCAGAATCTGAAGTCGTTGCTTCGTCATAAACGCGTCGAAAACGATGAAGAGGTAAAAGAACATTTATTCCATATGGTTGACAGCAGCATTCTCTAGCGAAGGACTACAGAAACGTATACCATGCTATGGGAAATACCTAAAAATTTGATGGGGCTATGTTGAAAAGTAGTGTTAAGTGTTATTAATTTCTGTAGAATAAATTGATTTCTTTATCTGTACTCGATTCCGAAACACTGACGTGATTTGATAGCGGCGCGATGACAAGTAATCCAGATGACGTTCTTTGTTTCCTTACTTTGTTAGTTGATACTTTTGAAGATTTGGACTTCTTTGACACAAACGTTTCAGCTTTCTTTTTTCGGTCTTTCCTGCTTGTTTAGTTCTAGCAATTATTTTTCTTTTCTCTTTTTTTCACAGGGCTTCCAGAAATGTGCTAAGGAGGCAGTTTCTTAACTTTCGTGGAACATAGAAAAATGATGCCAAAGATCGCTTTTTTGCAATTTTTTTATTTTTGCACAACCAGTTTCAGCAGTCTAGCTGCCACCATTAGGTGCTCTACAAATATACAAGGAAGAACGTAACAACTGCAAATTTTTTTTACAAAAAATCTTATATATCAAATAACACAAACTTGTTGATGATTTTGGAGCGTGCTTAGTTTAAAAAACTTGCTTGTTACATCTTATATTTTTAAATACACGCCACTAATACGTCCATTATGCTAGAAGACATTTTCAAATTAACGAACATACTCCAAAGACACTGTTTAAGAGGCTCTGTGTGATAGTTACCAGATTAGTCACTAGATGGCAGTGCAGTAACGAACATACTCCAAAAACACTGTTTAAGAGGCTCTGTGTGATAGTTACCAGATTAGTCACTAGATGGCAGTGCAAAGTTAATATAGCAGCTTGTCATTAGATTGCGTTCAAAAGCTCTGTAGTTAGTGGTACAATAACGATCCATCCTCCAACTTAGACTGATCGTTTCCATTTTTGTTTAATTGTTGGCACGCATTACAGTTTACGACAGGATAGCGCTACAATAAAATTATCATAAACTAGATAAAAAAAAGTCACTTATTCTTTCATACTGTTCAAATTTGGCCGTAAATGTTTACACAAAATCTGTAGGGGATGTATTTAAAAAACTTATTTTACCTTGACATGGAGTGGTATGGCTATAGATTAATTTGACCAGTATCTTACTAAGTATTCCTATATGCATTTGTATCAGGGCAGTTTTCATGGTTATAACTATTTACAGAGCATCTATGAGGGACGTCTCTAAGTGTAACCTAATTTCTTTATCATACAGAATATTAAAACAAATATATCAACTACTTACATTTTTTACATAATGTATTATGGAGAATATTTTAAACTAAACCAGAATTGGGTTACCTAGAGGTAGTGGGTAGAGTTTTGGAAGGAGTGGGAGAATAGTTCATGCCTGTAGGGGGTATTACAGAGGGGATATTGGTGTGGGATTGTGGTAGGTCTTGTAGATGGGTATTGTATGGAATGGCAAGGCTCCACTCTGTTCAGGCATCTTTCTTTATTCTAGTGAGTTGCTAATCAGGGTAAAGACTGGGATGGGGTGGTGTACTGGGACTGTAATTAGCCTATTTTGATCAGTATTTCATCAAGTATTCTACTTGACAAATGAATCAAGTCAGTTTATTACTTTATAAATCTTTATACTAACTAATAAGGAATGTCTCGTGGAACAGTTGGCGAAATGATAAGCCATTGAGGTAGGCGTAGTGGCATGCTGGAGAAATGCTGAGGAAATGAGCTGCTGGTTGTTTCCAACGACATCATCAGAGAAAATCTTACGGTCTAGAGACTCAGTAGCAGTAGCTCGGCATTCTGGGTGGTAATCACAACTATTCTGGCAACCTCTCGGACTTTAATTATTTATACTGGGTTATAGACTAAATAATCTTCGCAGTCTTGACGATAGATAGTTTTCAGTGATCCACAGAAATCCACATCCGACGGAGTCTAACAAGAGCTGCAAATCTTATAATACATATCAAATCATCACTGTAAAAGTTATTGGACCCCAGGAAGATATGCGGTGATTGTCCTTTATCATTAGGATAAATAATTCATACACAAACATCCATAAATCAAGATTTGCATAAAAGAATAAAAAAATAATAAGAAAAAGCTCTAGCTTAAATTTCGGAGCCAATTTTTGTAAAACGATATTTAAAAAGGATACGTAATCCAAAGTGTGTGCGGGGATGATGAAACGTCATTATCTTAATATCTTTGCCTTTCGTCATCTTATCCTACGTCACAATCACAATTTTGAAATTGTTCATAATTACCCTAGCTAATCGTCAACTACTTACACTCCATATGGTCATGTACATTAGGAGTTGCGGTTTGGAGTATCTGATGAATAATTGCAAACTGCTTACATAGTCGTCCAATTCCTTATCATTTACAATCCAAGCATTGCAAACGTAACTCGACAAAACACTTCCTGTTTGTGTTGGTACTGCTCAAACGACAATGAGACCCGAGATCCCTCTGGGTGAACTTCGTAGACAATCATTTTACTCTCCGGAAGTGCTTGATTACGTGATGCCATCTATGAATATGGTGGGGAAATAACGAAAATGTCTTCGCCGTCTTACCCTACCTTGTCCAACTCAATGCAGGACTCCAATTGTCACATTTTTATTCTACTCAGGGAATTATTTATTTACCTCATTGTGGTGGTTGACTCGTGCAGAATGTGAAAGAATATTACATTGATAAAGGTCGGATTGTAGCCTATCGCGATTTTGGTTTATCGTATCGCGACATTGCTGCTCGCGTTGGTCGCGACCCAATGACTGTTAGCAGAATATGGATTAGGTGGGTTCAGGAGGGCAATACGGAACGCCGTGCTGGATCCCAACGGCCTCATATCACTAGCAGTCGAGATGACAGGCATCTTATCTGTATGGCTGTAACGGGTCATGCCGCCACGTCTCGATCCCTGAGTCAATAGATGGGGCCGTTTTCAAGACAACAACCATCTGCACGAACAGTTCGACGACGTTTGCAGCAGCATGGACTGTCAGCTCGGAGACCATGGCTGCGGTTACCCTTGACGCCGCATCACACACAGGAGCGCCTGCGATGGTGTACGGAACGACGAACCTGGGAGCACGAATGCCAAAACGTCATTTTTCGGATGAATCCAGGTTCTGTTTACAGAATCATGATGGCCACAACCGTGTTTGGCAACATCGCAGTGACCGGACGATGGAAGGGTGTATTCCTCATCACATACTGACGTATCACCCGGCGTGATGTTATGAGGTGCCATTGGTGACACGTCTCAGTCGCTTCTTGTTCGCATCGACGGCACTTTGAACAGTGGCCGTTACAATTCAGGTGTGTTACGACCCGTAGCTCTACCGTTCATTCGATCCCTGCCAAACCATACATTTCAGCAGGATAATGCACGACCGCGAGTTGTAGGTCCAGTACGTGCCTTTCTGTATACGGTAAATATTCGACTGCTGCCTTGGCCAGCACATTCTCCAGATCTCTCACCAATTGAAAAAGGCTGGTCAATGGTGGCCGAGCAACTAGCTCTTCACAATACGCCAGTCACTACTCATGATGAACTGTGGTATCGTGTTGAAGCTGCATGGGCATCTGTACCTGAACACGCCATCCAAGCTCTATTTGACTCAATGCCCAGTCGTATTAAGGCCGTTATTACGGATAGAGATGGTTGTTCTTGGTACTGATTTCTCAGTATCTGTTGTTGTTGTTGTGGTCTTCAGTCCAGAGACTGGTTTGATGCAGCTCTCCACCCTACTCTATCCTGAGCAAGCGTTTTCATCTCCTCATAAGAACGACAACCCACATCCACTTGAATCTGCTTACTATACGCGTCTCTTGGTCTCCCTCTGCGATTTTTACCCCACACACTTCCCTCCAACGCTAAATTCACAATTCCTTGATGTCTAAGAATGTGTCCTACCAATCTATCCCTTCTTTTAGTCAAGGTATGCCAGAAATTTCTTTTCTCCTCAATTCGGTTCAGTACCTCCTCATTAGTTACGCGATCCACCCACCTAATCTTCAGCATTCTTCTGTAGCACCACATTTCAAAAGCCTCTATCCTCTTTCTGTCCACACTGCTTATCGTCCATGTTTCACTCCCATACAAGGCAACACTCCATACAAATGCCTTCAGAAAGGACTTCCTTAGGCTTAAATCAATATTCGATGTTAACAAATTTCTCTTTTTCAAAAACGCCTTTCTACCCATTGCCATTCTGCATTTTATATCATCTGTACTGCGACCATCATTTGTTATTTTACTGCCCAAGTAACAAAACTCATCTACCTCCTTTATTGTTTCGTTACCTAATCTAATTCCTTTAGCATCACCTGATTTTCTTACACTGCACTCCATTACCCTAGTTTTACTCTTGTTAATGTTCATCTTATATGCACCTTTAAGCACACTATCCATTCCGTTCAATTGCTCTTCCAGGTCCTTTGCTGTATCTGACAGAATTACTATGTCGTCGGCAAAACGCAATGTTTTTAATTCTTCACCCTGAACTTTAATTCCTTCTCCAAATTTCTCCTTGCTTTCCTTTATAGCTTGCTCAATGTACAAATTGAACAACATTGGGGAAAGGCTACAACCCTGTCTTACTCCCTTTCCAACCACTGCATCCCTTTCATGCCCTTCAACTCTGACAACCGCTGTCTGGTTTTTGTACAAGTTGTAAATAACCTTACGCTCCCTACATTTTACTCCTGCTTGCTTCAGAACTTGAAAGAGTTTATTCCAATCAACATTGTCAAAAGCCTTCTCCAAATCTACAAAAGCTAGAAATGTTGGTTTGCCTTTTCTTAATCTATCTTCTAGGATAAGGCGTAAAGTGAGTATTGCCTCCCGTGTTCCTACATTTCTCCTGAACCCAAACTGATCTTCCCCGAGGTCGGCTTCTACCAGCTTTTCCATCCTTCTGTATATAATTCGTGTTAATATTTTGCAACCATGACTTATTAAACTGATAGTTCTGTAGTTTTCACACCTGTCTGCACCCGCTTTCTTTGGAATGGGGATTATAACATTTTTCTTAAAGTCTGAGGGTACTTCACCTGTCTCATACATCTTACACACAATGTGAAACAATTTTGTCATGGCTGGTTCTCCCAGAGACTTCAGTAGCTCTGACGGGATATCATCTATTCCAGGGGCCTTGTTTCGACTTAGATCTTTCAGTGCTCTGTCAAATTCATCTCTCAGTATAGTATCTCCTATTTCATCATCATCTACATCCTCTTCCCTTCCTACAATAGTGTCTCGAAGTTCGTTTCCTTTGTAGAGCCCCTCTATATACTCTTTCCACCTTTCAGCTTTCCCTTCTTTGCTGAGAACTGGTTTTCCATCAGTGTCCTTGATATTCATAGAGCTGTTTTTCTTATCGCCAAATGTTTCTTTTATTTTACGGTAGGCTGTATCTATTTTTCCCCTATTTATACATTCTTCCACATCCTTGCATTTGCCTTCTAGCCATTCCTGCTTAGCCATTTTGCACTTCCTGTCAATCTCATTTCTTAGTCGTCTGTACTCCATTTTGCCTGTTTCATTTACTGCATTTTTATATTTTCTCCTTTCATCGATTAAATTTAGTATCTCCTGTGATATCCAAGGATTCTTTGTAGGTCTTGCCTTCCTACCTATTTCGTCCTCTGCTGCCTTCACTATTTCATCTCTCAATTTTACCCATTCCTCCTCAACTGTTTTATTTTCTCCTGTTTCTGTCAATTGTTGCCTGAAGCTCCCTCTGAAATTCTTAAGAACTTCAAGTTCCTTCAATTTATCTAGGTCCCATCTCCTTATTTTCCTACCTTTCTGTAGTTTCTTCAGTTTCAGCCTACAGTTCATAACCAACAAGTTATGGTCAGGGTCTATGTCTGCCCCTGGGTATGTCCTACACTTCAAAACCTGGTTCCGAAATCTATGTCTTACCATTATAAAATCTATCTGGTATCTCCCGGTGTCTCCTGGTCTCTTCCACGTATACAACCTTCTTTTGTGATTCTTAAACCAGGTGTTTGTTATAACTAAATTATGTTCCGTGCAAAATTCTACCAGGCGGCTCCCTCTTTCATTCCTTTTGCCCAGACCATATTCTCCTACTATCTTCCCTTCCCTTCCTTGTCCTACTACCGAATTCCAGTCTCCCATAACAATTAAGTTTTCCTCTCCCTTAATTGTCTGAATAATTTCCTTTAGCTCCTCATATATTTCTTCGATCTCCTCATCATCGGCAGAGCTAGTTGGCATATAAACCTGTACTACTGTTGTCGGTGTTGGCTTCGTATCTATCTTGACAATGATAATGCGATCGCTGTGCTGGTCATAGTAGTTTACCCGCATTCCTATTTTCTTATTCATTATCAATCCTACTCCTGTGATACCCCCAACTGATTTTGTATTTATAATCCTGTACTCACCTGACCAGAAATCCTGTTCATCCTGCCACCGAACTTCACTAATCCCCACTATATCTAACTTCAACCTATCCATTTCCCTTTTTAAATTTTCTAATTTTCCTACTCGATTAAGGGATCTAACATTCCAAGCTCCGACCCGTAGAATGCCAGTATTGTCTTTCCTGATGATCACATCCTCCTGAGTAGTCCCCGCCCGGAGATCCGAATGGGGGACTATTTTACCTCCGGAATATTTTACCCGAGAGGATGCCATCATCATATGTTCATACAGTAGAGCTGCATGTCCTCGGGAAAAATAACGGCTGTAGTTTCCCCTTGCTTTCAGCCGTTCGCAGTAGCTGTGTGGCAAAGCCACATTAGCTGATGTTACAAGGCCAGCTCAGTCAATCATCCAGACTGTTGCCCCTGTAACTACTGAAAAGGCTGCTGCCCCTCTTCAGGAACCACACTTTTGTCTGGCCTCTCCACAGATACCCCTCCGCTGTGGTTGCACCTACGGTACGGCTATCTGTATCGTTGAGGCACGCAAGCCACCCCACCTCGGCAATGTCTGTGGTTCATGGGAGTGGATCTATGCACCCAAATTGCGTGAAAATTTTTCACGTGTCAGTTCTAGAATAACATATTTGTCCAATGAATACCCGTTTATCATTGCATTTCTTCTTGGTGTAGCATTTTTAATTGCCAATAGTGTGTGAGTGGCAGTACTGTCGATGGATGCGTTTTTTATAGGGGTGAATTGTCATCAAGGTCCTTCGCCTAATGACGGGCAGCGCCGGTCAAGTGCTTTCGCCTCGAGTGCTTATCCGGTGTTCGGCTTAAAAGACTGCCGGTGACGCGGGTGCTCCATCTGAAGTGCTACTACCGGCGCGAGTAACGCGCTCCGGCCAATCACGCTAACATTGCACTCAGACAAATTGCGCGCCCAACTACTTAAATTTTTTACTGGTGACCAACACACGCGTCTGAATGCACTTCGAGAATAATATCACGCCACACCTAGTTTGTAGCATATTAACAAGTCATCAGAAGATCAGAAGCAAATGCAAAACGATTTAGATATCTGCATGGTGCGAAATTTGGCAATTGCCCCTAAGTAATGAAATGTCATCCGTACGAGCATTAAAAGAAATGTCTCAATCTACGTTTACAAGATAAATCAATCAAATCTACAGCCCGTAATTTAACTAACTACCTAGTAATTATAATTACGATTAACTTAATTGGAGAGAACACACAGGAAATATTGTGGGGAAGGCAGAAACTTAAAGAAATTGCGTAAAATACAATTCGCAGTCCTATTTTGGAGTATTGCTATGCATTGTGGAATCGTCACCATATAACATGACCGTTATACTGTTCAGTTTACAAAGTACGAAGCTATAATAATTATTCGTTTCAATAAACACTATATCCGTAATGTTATCCTCTAAGAGGAATTTTAGAAAATTTGACCGTGTGTGAATAATCTAAAGGATTGAGGGCATCGTCTGTAACTTCCTCTCCTCGGATTTAGTTTTCCAAGCGGAGTAAGCGATAGTGGGCGTAGAGGAAGATGGATGACTCTAGGTAGAAAGTTGTTTCAAATGTTCAAATGTTTGTATAGCTTATGGAACTTAACTATGGGGTCATCAGTCCGTAAACTTACAAACTATTTATGAATTAACTAATACTAAGGACGGCACAAATATCCATGCCCGAGGGGGGATTCGAACCCCCAACCATAGTGTCCGTGCAGACCGTGATTGGAGCGCCTCAGTCCCCTCGGCAATCGCAGCCGGCGTAGAAAGTTGAATTGTTATCACTATCGTAAGAAAAGGTGGAGGGCCGATTACAACAAAAAAAGGAAAAAAAATTGCTCCAGTATTAAATCAATAATAAATAAAAATAAAAAAGATCATTCCACACAAACTCTGATTGAAGTAGACTGCTATTTGTGCTGTACTATTTGAAATTGAAACAAACTGTAAACAGTAATTGCATAGGAATACTAACTTTCAAAAGGTGGAGAAAATAAATAAACCAAAAGTATTCCCTCAAAGTAATTTGGAGTGCTCCTCATCGTTATCTCAAACAGAAATATATTACTCAACACAGGAGAATAAGAATAATCAATCAGTAAATCACTGAACCTAATTCTACCAGTAGCACACAATAATGTTTCAATAAAATAAAATAGATCACTGCAGACAATATGCCTAGCTTGAATATGTTTCCAACATGGTCTCTGCTTGTCACTACACAATTAAAACAAAGTTACATTTTTATGTTAAGCACTAATGCCGTTCCACGTCGGCATGGGTGTGTGTGTGTGTGTGCTCTTCTAAGGTTAAGTTAGTTTCAGTAGTTTATAAGTTTAGGGACCGCTGACCACTGCAGTAAGGTCCCATAACTTTACAAACATTAAAATTTTTTTTATAACGCTACATTTTACGTGTGAAGACTTCTTTCCATTGAGAGTGACATGCTGCTGCGTTCAATTAGCTGGAAGCTTTACAGTCCTGTCTGGTTGCTCGGGTTTTTTTCATCAGGGCACGGTGAAAAACCGTACAGCTATCTGGGAGCCTGTACTTAATGTTCTCTGGGACTTGTGGAAGAATAGAGCGCCGCGGTGGAGTGGCCGCGCGTTCTGAGGCGCCTTCCTGCGGAGTGCACAATTGCTTGCTGCCGGAGGTTGCAGTCCACCCTGGGGCATGGATGTGTGTGTTGTCCTTATTACTTCAAGTACTTTATAAGCCTATGGAATGATAATCAAAAAATTTAAGTCCCATAGATTTACAAACATTTGAATTTCTGATGAATAGCGCGAGCTAGGTTTCACATGATTGTGGTTTTCCGAAATGATGTTGATTACTACGAAGTAGATTTCCGTTCTCCAGAAATGTCATAATGCTCGAAGATAAAAGGTGTTACAAAATTCTACACTCCTGACCATTAAAATTGCTACACCACGAATATGACGTGCTAGAGACGCAAAATTTAACCGACAAGAAGAAGATGCTGTGATACACAAATAATTAGCTTTTCAGAGCATTCACACAAGGTTGGCGCCGGAGGCGACACCTACAACGTGCTGACATGAGGAAAGTTTCCAAGCGATTTCTCATGCAAAAACGGCAATTGACCGAAGTTGATTGGTAAAACGTTATTGTGCGTATCATCAGGTTCCCGACTTTGATAAAAGTCGGATTGTAGCCTATCGCAACTGCGGTTTATCGTATCGCGACATTGCTGCTCGTGTTGGTCGCGATCCAATAACAGCAGAATACGGAATCGGTGGGTTCAGGAGGGCCATACGAAACGCCGTGCTGGATCCCAACGGCCTCGTATCACGTAACAATCGAGATGACAGGCATCTTATTCGCATAGCTCTAACGGTTCGTGCAGCCACGTCTCGATCAACAGACGGGGACGTTTGCAAGACAACAAACATCTGCAAGAACAGTTCGACGACGTTTGCAGCAGCATGGACTATCAGCTCGGAGACCATGACTGCGGTTACTCTTGTCGCTGCATCACAGGAGCGCCTGCGATGGTGTACGCAACGACGAATCTGGGTGCATGAATGGCAAAACATCATTTCATCGGATGAATCCAGATTCTGTTTACAGCATCATGATAGTCGCATCCGTGTCTGGCAATATCGCGGTGAATGCACATTGGAAGCGTGTATTCGTCATCGCCATACTGGCGTATCACGCGGCGTGATGGTATGGGGTGCCATTGGTTACATGTCTCGGTTACCTCTTGTTCGCACCGACGGCACTTTGAATAGTGACCGTTACATTTCAGATGTGTTACGACCCGTGGCTCTACCCTGCATTCGTACCCCGCGAAACCCTACATTTCAGCAGGCTAATGCACGACCGCATGTTGCAGGTTCTGTACGGGCCTTTCTGGATACGGAAAATGTTCGACTACTGCCCTGGCCAGCACTTTCTCCAGATCTCTCAGAAATTGAAAATGTCTGGTCAATGGTGGCCGAACAACTGTCTCGTCACAATACGGCAATCACTACTCTTGATGAACTGTGTTGTCGTGTTGAAGCTGCATGGGCATCTGTACCTGTACACGCCATCCAAGCTCTGTTTGACTCAATTCCAAGGCTTATCAAGGCCTTTATTACGGCCAGAGGTGATTGTTCTGGGTTGTGATTTCTCAAGATCTATGCATCCAAATTTCGTGAAAATGTAATCACATGTCAGCTATAGTATATTTGTCCAATGAATATCCGTTTATCATCTGCATTTCTTCTTGGTGTAGCAATTTTAATGGCCAGTAGTGTATAACTGAGCAACGTAAGAAGTATAGTCCTATAATTTTGTTCGTCAATCAGTCTGGAGAAAGGGAATGACGTGCACATTTTTCCAATCGCTTCTCTAGAGACCAACGGTACACTGCAACTAGAAGGGGGCGAGTTCCTTCGCGTACTTAGTGTAAAATGGAACTGCAATCCCATCAGATCCAGTAGCCTTTCCTCTGTTGAGCGATTTCAATTGCTTTGGTGACATCTATTTAACTATTTGGCATTTTGTAGCCCGTCCGACGGTTAGGAGGAGGAACTAGAGCGCAATATTTCTCTGTGAAACAGCTTAGGAAAAAGACAATTAGTATTTTCAACTTTTGCGTTTCATCCTCTGTTTCAAAGCCAAGTCACGCACATCTAACGGGAATGCAGAGAATTGTGTTGCCAATGTAGTAATGGTCCCGTGGCCGTGACTGTCAGTATTGATAGTGTAGTTGTCTTTACCTGCGATACAATACAAATGACAGCCGCTCTTACCTTGTGTGCGGGATCCTACCAGTATCTGTATCTGGAATTAATATCCTATAATTATAATGCAGATATTTATTAATATAAACCGTCTATCTAACTGAAATAAGAAAAGTTATTTGGCCATACCAGTTTTACCTTCATTTGCAAGGCATCTTCAGTGGCAATTTTGGTAGTGCTGGTTTTACATGTGCTGTTTGTTGACTCAGGGTGTTGTGTTTCTGGCATGTGTCTAGTGCTGAAATGCTGAAATGAAAAATCCAAATGGAATAAAAGAAGACAGAAACACAACAACATGTGTCGACAAATAGCACATGTTAAACTAGCATCTACCAAAATTGCTACGGAAGATGTTTTGCAAATAAAGGTGAAACGCGAATGGCAAAATAACTTGCCTTATATCAGTTGCATAGACGGTTTATATTAAAAAATACCTGTATTGTAAAATAAAAAGCAACTGTTTTATTTCTTTGTTTTTATTGCAGATTGGGGCCTTAAGACCCTGTCTTACATCTGACCAGAAAAAAATCACAAATGATATTACAAAATTTTATAGTATTAATAAAAGTTGACAATGATGTTAATAATGACAGTAGTTAGAACAATATTACAGGGCATTGAAAATGATACAGATTTACAAATTTGAAGTAATATTAGTGTTGTGACGCGGGAGAAGGATACACTCAGAGAAAGAGAAAGAAATTAGAGTGACAGGGTCACTAAGGAAAGACCGGAATATAAACAGAGAGTCTTTGCCGACAAAGGGGGAGGGAAAGTTTGACGGATAGTGCAACTGACAAGAGTGAAATGCTAATGTCTGTGATAGGAGGTGGCCCATTAGTCGTCTTTTCAAGTTGGGAGGGATCTGATTTTTATGATATCTTGAGGAAGATTGTTCGAAAGTCGGCTGCTTGATACAGAAAAATATTTAGAGAACATAAAAGATGTGTGATGGTACAGAGAGGACGGGAGGTTCTCTTGTGCTGCTCAAATAGCAGATTTAGGGTTGGCGATAAATAAGAGGAAATGGATAGATTAAGAGAACGATAGACCAAGCATAACGTATGGTCATCTCTGCGCTTATCGGCTCGAAGCCACGACAACTGCTTGTAGGCTGGAGAGACAAATGAACCGTGTACAATCATTCATCGACAACTCTAGCCTGTTTAAGTTTTTGTGTGTAGCTCCTTGAATAACAGCTTCACCATAGTCGCAACTTTCCTCACCTTACTTTAGTGCTTGGATGACGACCCTTTGCACATATACGAGTCATTAAAAAAATGCATTTGATGTGCCGCTGCATGACTTCTCCAACCATGTTTATACAGTTATTAGTAATATTAAAGACATAAATAATATTCATTGCTGATTTAATTTGAGAAAATTAAATGCAGTGCCATGTATTGTTGACCTATATATGTAAGTGGGACTTATAGGGAAAGAGTGGGTAAATCACGCACACATGCCCAGGATCATGTTCATGTCACATTCGTGGTAGTTCAGGGAAGGTTTAAACGGTGATAAAGTATGGAAAAATTGCGAGGATAATTTAGATGTAAAACATGTAAAATAATGACTTGGTTGTTGTGTTGGGTGCGTTCAGAAATATACTTTGAAAGAGTAAAATTCGCTTTATACAGTTTGAACCCATATATGAACTGTCAAAGATAAAAATGAATTGCTGTTCGTTAGTCTAACTAAAACTCGAGAACGGCTGAACCGATTTGGCTGTATATCATTACATAAACCACTGAATCTATTGCGATGAAATCTGGTGTCGAGATAACTTGAGCGCCGAAGTACCGGATAAGATACTTTCAAGATATTTTTTATTTGAATTATATAAAGCGAAATATCGAACAATAATTACTCTTTGGAAAAGCTATTTATTCTTTGATTTTTATTAGTTGCCACGTGTAGGTAATTTGATATACAACTGAAAAAATTTCTTTCAGTTTCTCGCGAATTTTGAAATTTTCCAGGGAACTTTCCCAAAGTTTTAGTTCATAAGAACGTTCATCGTTCGTTGAACGTCAAATGATCAAAATTTTATCGCAATCGGATGAACGGTTCTAAACTTATAGTGGTGAGTACATTTAGAAACACATTGAAAAAAGAACTTGGTTCGAATTTCGCGACTTTCCTTTTTAACTGTCTATTTTTTACTGAAAACTTTTCCAAGACCATAATAAACAAAACAAAAGAAGAATTACCGCCCTCCGTCGTGCGAATAGTCAATTTTATCAAAAACACATTCAAAAACGCACTTTCAGTTTTCTCAAATTTTTCAATTTTCCTGTAGATTTCCAAAAAAATTATTTCATAGAAATCTTGTCGTGTCAAGCCGTACTCAAGTGATGCTCTTACAACTATGTGGCAATTGATTTTAATTCTTGGAAATAAATCGCTTTCGGTTTTTCCTAAATTTTCCTACTTTTCGGGCGACTTTTCCAAACTTTTATTTAATGCGAACCTTCCTTTGCTATCAACATGAAATGTACAACATTTTATCGCAATTGGACGAACGGTATTGATAGCTCACTGGAAAAAAGCTGTTTCAGTTTTTCCCGATTTTCTTCTTTTCCGGACAACTTTTCATATTTTATCACCATTTAAATCCTTCCTGGACTTACACGAATATTTCAAGACTAAAATTAGCCAAATCGTTTCAGCCGTTCTTGACTTTTAGCGAGACTAACGAACAGCAATAATTCATATATATATATATATATATATATATATATATATATATATATATATATATACACGTACTGGCATAATACCCAGCCACACATTCTCAGTAACAGTTGTCGCGCCTGAACTGTAGTTCGGTTTCGTGATCGCTCAGGTCCAGAGCCCCCACTGCCCCCACAAACCTGTCCATGAGATTAGATTAGATTAATACTTGTTCCATAGATAGCAAATACGTGATTCTGTGTTGTGTGGAACGTCCCAGTTTATTAAAAGATAATATTACATGACATACTTTTTTTTTAATTGTTTTGGTAAAATTACTAATTTCTATGTATAAATTCATATACTGAATAGAAGGGAGTGTAATTCAGAAAATCCTTAAGTTTGTTCTTAAATACTGGTTGGCTGTCTGTAAGACATTAGATGCTACTTGGTGAGTGACCGAAAACTTGTGGCAGCATAAGTTACTCTCTTCTGTGCCAAAGTTGGATTTATCCTTCAATAGTGAAGATCACCTTTTCTCCTAGTGTTGTAGCTATGCATACTGCTATTACTTTTGCATTGGGTTGGGTTATTAATAACAAATTTCATAAGAATCGATTCATTGTGAAGCTGCTGTGAAGATCCTTAGATCCTTAATTAAGTGTCTGCAAGATGATCTTGGGTGGACTCTAGAAATTACACTATTTTATGCAATGAATACTTTTTTTGCTCACTGATGAATTATCCCAAAATATGATGTCATATGAAAGCAGTGAATGAAGATAGGCGTAGTAAAAAAATTTACTGAGATGTTTCTCACCAAAATTTGCAATAACCATAACAGCATAAGTTGCTGAACTCAAACGTTCCAGTATATTGTCAATGTGTTGCTTCCAATTCAATTTTGTCATCAATGCAGACATCTAAAAACGTTGAATATTCTGCCTTAGCTACATACTTCTGTTCAGAGACTATTAATGGTGTCATGCCATTTATCGTACGGAACTGTATGTGTTGTGTTTTATGAAAGTTTAGAAGGTTCCTACATGTAATTTTATATTTCCGAGTCTCTGTAACTTTTATGTATCTTGGCAGTGTAAGTATATTTAATTTAATATTTTTGATTCCATGTAAATTACTCAGAATATCTTTATATATTTGGAGATACTACTATCGCTGGACGCAGAGATTGTAGCGAGTAGCAGAATTTCTCGGTAGCTGTTAGAATGAGGAGGCTGGAGCAGCCAGTATGTTGAGTGTCTGGAGCAGTTGGTATGTAGAGTTAGTCTGTGGAAGGTATTCTGTAAGCCAACTTTGTTATTAAGCTTTTGGCAAGGAAAAACATTGAGGTAAATGTGTGCCAGCAAAAGGAAACACAAGAAATTTTGTAATGGCACGTTAGATATCAAGTAAAACCGTGCTTTGGCCCCATTTTGTCATTGTTAGAGTAAAATTATGCGCAAATTCTGTATTGTTAATCTTAATTGTGAATTGCTGAAAAGAATTCTTAATGTCATTATTCGATTTCTTTTGTAAGTGTAAAATTTTGCTTCAAAGTCAATTTAGGACCCTTTGTTAAAACTAAAGATGTGTCAGTCTGTATCATTTAATTCACGTAGTTTGTTTCCCCTTTCCTATGTATATTTTTTAATCCAATTTTGATTCAGCATACTTTACTTTGGGCCACACTGCACTTTCCATACAGGAATTATCTATTTATTTATGATTTTACCTGCTGCCACTGCCTTTGCTGCTGTTGCTCCTGCACCCATCACTTCGTGTAAATAAAGAGCTAGTTGTGTTTCGCATGAACGATATTTTCTAAATCCGTGTTCACCTTGGGTCAATAGATCGTTCTGTTCGAGATAATTCATAATATTTGAACACAGGATGTGTTCCAAAACCCTGCTGCTAATTGACGTCAATGAAATAGGCCTGTAGTTTAATGGGTTACTCCTACTGCATTTCTTGAATATAGGTGTGACCTGGGTAACTTTCCAATCTTTTGGTACAGATCCTTCTTTGAAAGAGCTGTTGTATATGGCTGTTAAGTAAGGAGATATCGCTTCAGCATAATCAGGTAGAAATCTAATGGGTATACAGTCCGGACCAGAAGACTTGTTCTTGTTAAGTGATTTTAGTTGCTGCACTACTCCGATGATATCTACTTCTACGTTACTCATTACGGCCTCTGTTCGTAATTCTAAATCTGGAATATTGGTTTCGTCTTCTTTGGTGAATGAGTTTCTAAAAGCTATGTTTAGTAACTCTGCTTTATTAGCGCTGTCATCGGCAAGATCGCCATTACTATCACGTAGTGAGGGTATTGTTTGTGTTCTGCCCCTAGTTATTTACCATATGACCTAAATCTCTTTGGGTTTTCAGTCAAATTTCGAGAAAGAGTTTCGATGTCATATGTATTGTAGGCATCTCGCATTGAAATCCTCGCTAAATTTCGAGCTTTTGTGTAGGATCGCCAATCCTGGGGATTTTGTGTTTGTTTAAATTTAGTATACCTTTTCCTTTGCTTTTGCAGCAGTGTCAAATTGTTCAAATGTTTGTAATTCTATCGGACCAAACTGCGTGGTCATCACTCCGTAGCTTACAAACTACTTAAACCTAGGTAAACTAACCTAAGGACAAACACACACACCCATGCCCCAGGGAGGACTCGAACCTCCACAGCGAGCAACCGCGCGCTCCGCAGCGAGACGCTTTAGACCGCTCGGCTACTCCACCGCGGCGTCAGTGTCCTGACCTGTTTTGTGTACGAAGGGGGTCGCCTCCTTCTTTTATAAATTTATTTGGTATAAAACTGTCAATTTCTATCGATACCACTTCTTTGTATTTGAGCCACATCTGGTCTACACTTACGTTTAGTGTTAGAAACGAGTGGAAGCTGTTTTTCAAGAAGCAATGTATTTTATTCCCCCCCCCCCCCCAAAAAATTAATAATAATAAAAATCAAATGTTTGAAGAACTTATGGGACTTAACTACGGGGTCATCAGTCCCTAAGCTTACAAACTACTTATGAACTAGCTAAGACTAAGGACGGCACAAATATCCCCGAGGGGGGATTCGAACCTCCGACCGTAGTGCCCATGCAGACCGTGACTGGAGCGCCTCAGTCCCCTCGGCCTCCGCGGCCGGCTTATTTTATTTCCATCTGCTTTCCTGAACAGTACATGTAAATAACTTGTCTCTCCCTATATTTAACTGATACTATGGTCAGAATTTGAAAGATGGAGGAGGTGGGGGAATGGGGCGGAATTGTAGCCGCTGGCGACACGGCGGGCAATGCAGGCAGCTGCGCTGTGGTGACGCAGTCACATTTGGCGGCGGGTGACCCCTGCGACCGGGCGGCGATTCCCACGAGTGCGCCATCCATCAGCCGCCGACGGCCGCGCCAGCAGTCACGCTGTTTGCAGAAGGGGGGGGGGGGGAGGGGGTTGTGTGGGTGGACGCGGCGTGGCCCGCATGGAGGCGCCGGCAAACACGCCGACTCTGCCAGCTAGGCCCTCCCGGGGTTTACTCTCAATTTTCAGCCGACCAACGGCGCGACTGAGCGTCCACCTGCCGCAGTCTCTGCTGAGCTGGGGCACAGCATGCGGCCTCCAGCAGAATGTCACCCATGCAAATCAGCTGGGAGCCTAAGTGAAATAGGGGAGGAAGGCTACGCCTGCACTGAAGAGAAAGATACTGGTGTAGGCTTGTGTGTGCAAGAAACAGACATTTATAAACAGGGGACGGCGATGCGGCCGGAAACGCCTGTATAGGTGAATCACCTAACACTTGCAACGCAAATATTGCGGAAACAGAAAGTGCGATTGAAGTGCGGTTTTCACACAATGGATTGGTAGTCAGGGACTCGTATTTTTAGCCAATAAACAGATTGTAATATTACTTAGAAAGTGTATTTTTATTCATACAGTTTTTTGAATGGAACAATGCCTGTGGACATTAACATAGGCGAATCCAGCAGGGGGGGAGGGCAAGGGTCGTTCATCCTCCCGCCCCACATGTGGATTCCAACCAGTAACGCGAAATACAAGCTGTCAGTCAGATATGGAACGACCGCTGCACATGTGATAGCATTTCAGCCGATATGTCCGAGCAGTATTGCGTCGTTAGTAGTATAGCTGTGGGTGTTTCAGCACAGTGACCTTGAACTTTATAATCAAATTGATATCAATTTGATATCAAATTAATTAGAGTAATTGCGTAATTAGAGTAATTGCATAATTACAATTACATGTTTTTAGAGCAATTGCATAATTGCAATTACATGTACTTAGAGTAATTACATAATTGCAATTACATGTACTTAGAGTAATTACATGTACTTAGGGTAATTGTTTATTTATTTATTGTAATTGTTTATTGTTATTGCACGTGTTCACTCCTCCACGTCTGGCGTGGAACTGAGCTCACCCCAAGGCATCACGTGACTATCTACGTCACCCCCCACCCTACCAGTCACGTGACTACCACCGGCCAATGAGAGCACAGCACGTGACCACCCCCTCCACCACCCCCACCCTACCACGTGACCATCCCCAACAGATATTCTGCAGCCATTTAGACACAGAGTGTCAGAGGGACAGCAACAACATGGAAAGGATGCAATTACGGTAATTACATTTGACTCATGTAGTTGGGAGGTTCCTGGTACAACCACAAATTGGCGGGAAAACCGATTTCTGGTTGTCCTGGTAGGCTTTCGCCCCTCCGATCCGGTGGAGCACCCTCAGACTGCACCTGTTTCTATATATAACAACAAATCAGAGCATTCTGTTCGGTAACATGATAAAAAAGAGCCTTAATTAGAGCTCATATCGCATCCAAAATTAGATGTGCATATAGATGAATCATGTATATGATCATCTGTAATGCCATATGTATGTACTCCCATTACTCTAGTAATTATATGTTTTGTGTCCCAACTTCGTCGCCGCTTTTGTGTCCCAGCCTCGTCGTAGGTGTCGGTGGCCGAGTGGAATGTGACCGACACAGGAATAAAGACAGCACGCTGGTGCAGGTACGGAGGGGAGCAGCCAGAAACTATAAACACTAGAGTAAATTAGAAAGATATATATTGCACAGAATGTAACAATACTTAACTTTTACATAGTACTGCAGAATGTTGATACATAGTTGTTAGAGGCCTGCCTAGTGCCTGTACGATAGCAAAGTCTTCACAGGTGCCTATCTGATTACGAAGTCCTAACTCGTTGCTATCTCAGTCCGAAGTGACCGGTGTCTTTCCGTGGTGGCCACGAGCGGGGTTGCCGCAGAGGGCGCTCGTGGCTGTCGTCGTGAGAACGCCGCGCCGTGCGTGCATGGCGGCGCGCGGCGAAAGTAAGTGGCGCGCACTTTGTACTTGTGCGACACCACACCCCTCCCCCCTAAACCGCCGCGCCGTCGTGGCGTAGGGCTGAGGGCCACGGCGACGGCACTGGGAGGATGGCCTGGGCGGGGGCGTTACTGGTGGGACGGTCGTCGTAGCTGAGGCTGGGATCGAGACGCCGTCCGCGCCCCGGCATCCGCCTTGCGATCCTCCAGGGAACCCACCGAAACCTGGGGAAGGGCGCACCCCCCCGCCCAGAGGGAGCAGGTCATCTTCTTCTGAGGTGCGTGGCCCAGGCGGCGGCGGCACGCACGGTCCCGGAGTCCCTCTCGGTGACGCTTTCATCTGCGGCTGCGACAGCGGCGGCGTCGCGTCGATCTCCATCGGGACGATCTCGTAGTCCGGGGACGCTGGACCCGTTGACGAACGATGTGTTTGTGCTCCCTGGCGGTGAACTGGGTCTGGAATCAAGAAACCGGAGACAGGATCGCGCGGCCTGTGCAGGCGCAATTGGTTTGCGTGGCGCCGCAGCTCCGACCCTGTGGAAGAACGTACAACAAACATATTGCGCCCGAGCACGCGCTGAATGATGCCCGGCATCCATTTCTTCTTGTTTCCAGCAAACACCCTGTACAGCACCGGCGTAGAAACCTGAAAACGCGTAGCGCCATACGAACCGACTCGGTGCGTGGGAGGCTGCAGCAGGTGAAGGAGAGTGCGGTGACGGCGGCCGTGTAGCAGCTCGGCAGGAGACGGGCCGTCACGTGGCATGCACCGATACGTAGACAGGAAAATTTGAAGAGCTTGCTGCCTGGAGTGCTGACCTTTCATCTTCTCCATGTGAGACTTGAATGTTCGAACGAAACGTTCTGCTTCACCATTGGACTGAGGGTGAAAAGGTGCGGTGGTGATATGCTGAATGCTATTCACACGACAAAACTGTTGAAATTCCGCACTAACAAACTGAGGTCCATTGTCACTGACGATAGTTTCAGGCAAGCCTTCGATGCAAAACACTGATGTTAAGGCACTGATTGTACTAGACGCCGTCGTTGAGTTCATGGCAATCACAAAAGGAAACTTGCTGAAAGCGTCTACAACAATTAACCATCGCGTATTCCAGAAAGGTCCGGCAAAGTCAATGTGTAAACGTTGCCATGGTCCCTTGGGGCGTGGCCAGTCTGAAAAACGTTGCGGAGGAGCCGCCTGATGCTCCGCACAAACAGTACACTGTGACGTCATGTTCTCTATCTGAGCGTCCATACCAACCCAGGTACAATGACGTCTGGCCAGTTGCTTTGTCCTAACAATACCCCAATGTCCTTGATGCAGGAGGCGTAACACTTCTCGTTGCAGGGAACGAGGAACAATCACTCTTGCTTGGTCGTTGTCGGTATGCAACAACAGTACACCCTGACTTAAAGATAATGCCTGACGTTGTGCAAAATAACGTCGAACCAGAGGCCGATCAATGTCTTTGGCTCTGGCAGGCCAACCAAATCGAACAAAACGTGCTACCACACTTAAGTCTGCATCCGCAGCTGTTTCCTGTGCGACCCGACGAGAGTTCAAAGGAAAGTCTGCGACAGCGGAAGCATCTCTGGAGTCTATCTGACAACATGCCATTTCTGAAGAATCAAATGATACATCCTGGCCAACCGGAAGTCGGGAAAGTGTGTCCGCGTTAGCGTGTTTAGTGGTAGGTCGGTACAAAATCTCATACTGATAATTAGACAATATCAAGGACCATCTCTGAAGCTTTTGTGCCGTACGTGGCGGAATTGGCTTTGTGGGTGAGAACAACGACGTGAGAGGCTTGTGGTCTGTCAACAAATAGAATTTTCTGCCTTACAGATAATGATGAAACTTTGTGACGCCGTAAATGATTGCTAAGGCCTCCTTTTCTATCTGACTGTAATTCTGTTGCGTCGGCGTCAGTAGCTTGGATGCAAAGGCAATAGGACGATCGTGACATCCAATACGATGCGACAGAACGCCACCCAGACCGTAAGACGAGGCGTCAACTGCTAACACTACAGGCTTCTGGGGGTCAAAGGGAATCAGACATGCATCACTGAGTAGTGCAGACTTTAGTTTGTCAAAGGCAACCTGACAATCTTTAGACCATACAAAAGGAACATTCTTCCTACGTAAGTGATGCAGTGGAGCTGCAATCTGAGAGGCATTGGGAATAAATCTGAAATAATAGTTAAGTTTTCCCATTACTGCTTGCAATTCGTGCACATTCTTAGGAGGAGGCAAGTCTTTGATTGCTCTAAGATGTGACTGTAACGGATGGACTCCTTGGGCATTAATCACATGGCCTAGGTACTCTATTTCAGTTTGAAAAAACGAACACTTTGCTTTATTACAACGTAGACCTGCTGCAGTCAACACTTTGAAAAGGCACTCCAGGTTTGCTAAATGTTCTTCAACTGTACGTCCGGACACCACAATGTCATCTAAATAGTTCGAACAACACGGTACGGAAACTGTCAGCTGTTCCAAAAAACGCTGAAAAATAGCGGGAGCGGAAGAACTGCCAAAGGGTAGGCGTTGAAATTGAAAAAGGCCCATGTGAGTATTAATGACGAAAAACTTTTTTGACTCGTCATCAAGTGGAATCTGTAAGTATGCCTCTGCTAAATCAATCTTAGAAAAGAAACGAGACTGTCCTAATTTGTCCAACAGTTCCTCAGGTCTGGGCAGGGGATAAGTGTCGACAATTGTTTGACTGTTCACTGTTGATTTAAACTCCGCACAGAGACGAAGTTTTCCTGACGGCTTGGGTATAATTACTATAGGCGAGGCCCACTGACTCGCAGAAACAGGAGAAATCACCCCACTATCTTGCCAACGTTTAAGTTCTTCGGCAACTGTATCACGCAATGCGATAGGCACTGGTCTAGCTTTACGAAATTTTGGAACTGCAGATTCTTTTAAAGTCACATGTGCCACGAAGTCTTTTGCACAACCTAGTTCCGGCGAAAACAAGTCACTGTATTTGTCACACAATGCATTGATTTTATCCTGAGGCACTATTGACGAAATTTGAAGCACATCTCTTTGAATTGATAAACCAAACAAGTCAAAAGCATCTAGTCCAAAAATGTTCTGCGTAGATTTGGCCTGAAGAACAACAAAAGCAACTGTTTTCGTAACACCTTGAAAAGAGGCAGGCAGGCTACACGTTCCTAGCACGGGAATATATTCACCTGTATAAGCTGTTAACACTTGCTGTGACGGCGACAATTTTGGCGAACCCAGAAGTTCATAAGTATCTTTATTAATTAATGTAACAGCGGAACCAGTATCAAGCTGAAATTGCACAGTCTTATTTTCTATGGAGAGATTTACAAAAAGTTTGTGCTTCTGGCGCACGACAGGTGCGCGAATGTGGGCCACGTCTGCTACGGTTTGTTTACTGCCCTTGCGCGGGCCGCGTAGTGAAGTGAGCGGCGCAGACTCGGCACGCAGCGGATTAACAACACTGTCACTAGATGACACTACCGCCGGATCGGCGTCCGCGCAATGCGAAGCTACTCCAGATGTACTAACTACTGCACTACACTTTTGAGTAGCTACTTGGTGTCTACTGTCACTAGCTACACAGTACTGGGCACTATTACAAGGAGCAGTTGCAGAAGGCACTATTTTCACTACAGGAATGCACTGTTCATAGTCATTTTGCTTGTCCCGAACCTTTTTCCGTTGCACTGTTTTACGTGCTCGTCGGCGCTTGCTACGTGGTGCACTATATAGATTTGCCATAGGCGCAGAACTACTTTCTTGAAATTGAGATCCAAGGAAAGCACTGTTCAATTCCACAGCCCGTATAACATTCACAGAATGAACTGTTCTCGCACTCTGCGAAGCACTGTTTCTAACGTGTCTGTTCTTTGAGTTTTTAATTTGCATACACACAGACTGTACATGTCCTGATTTGCCACATTGATAACAGGTTGCGTTGCGACTAGGGCAATGAGTACGCTTGTGGCGAGACACACACTGGGGGCAAGATTTACGTACATTTTTCTGAAATGAGCGTTGGCGCCCGTTATTCAAATCACTGTTTCTAACACGACGGGGCGACCTTTGTGTCTCACTTTTACACTGGCTACTGTTCACTGTCTGTTCAGCACGGCCTGTACTATTTAAAGAATCACTAGTGCTATACTGAGGACTACGGCTAGGAAAGCGTTCGTTGCGGCGCACTGAATTTACACTGTGGCTTTGCATTTCTACATCTGCTAAGTCAAAAGTATCATGCGCTTCTATAAGCTGCAGTACACTGTCTAATGAGGGGTCAGACTGTTTCAGAATTGCTGCTCTAATTCTGGGGTCCTGAATGTTCTGCGTAATCGCATCCCTCAACATCACGTCACTATACGAAAGTCCACAAGAGCAAGTAAATTTACATTGGCGGGTTAAGCCCTTCAATTCCGTAATCCACTCTTGGTGTGACTGCTGCGGTAATTTTTTAACTCTGAAAAATCGGTATCGTGCAGCGGCTACAAGAACTTTTCTCTCATAATGAGCATTCAGTGCATCTACAATTTGTTCAAAGTCTACATCACGAGGAGATGCGTGCGGGAATAGTTTTTGCAGTAACACGAAAGTTTTGGGGCCCACCACAGACAATAAAAGATGCTTAACAGTCTGACCTGTAAGTTGATGAGCCGCGACGAGTTCTTGAAACTGCGCCAGATAATCACTCCATTCTTCCTCACGTTCGTTGTATTGGCGAAACGTAGGAAGTGTTGCGGCGGCAGGTGTGGGCTGCTGAAGCGGCGGCTGTTGTTGTTGGTTAGCTGCCTGCGCTGTGAGCTGGGACACCGCCTGGAGGAGTTGCGTTATTTGCGCCGTCTGTAACTGAATAATATCCATTAAGTTTGGGTTCGGGGTAGTGGCCATGCTGACCGATTAGGCGCCGCGCATACAAGTAAATTATAACAAAACACAAATGCAATATGAAAGGAGGGCTCGCTCTGCAACAAAAAAGTCCACAAAACACGTAAATGAATATATTCCCCCAAAAATCTTATAATAAGGGTGGGTGGGCGGGAGCAATTTCTACGTGCTCGACTGCTGCTGTCTGGCTGCTGCAAGCGGGCTGATCCAAGGTTCTTCTATCACTCCTCGTCGCCACTTTTGTGTCCCAACTTCGTCGCCGCTTTTGTATCCCATCCTCGTCGCCACTTTTGTGTCCCGACTTCGTCGCCGCTTTTGTGTCCCAGCCTCGTCGTAGGTGTCGGTGGCCGAGTGGAATGTGACCGACACAGGAATAAAGACAGCACGCTGGTGCAGGTACGGAGGGGAGCAGCCAGAAACTATAAACACTAGAGTAAATTAGAAAGATATATATTGCACAGAATGTAACAATACTTAACTTTTACATAGTACTGCAGAATGTTGATACATAGTTGTTAGAGGCCTGCCTAGTGCCTGTACGATAGCAAAGTCTTCACAGGTGCCTATCTGATTACGAAGTCCTAACTCGTTGCTATCTCAGTCCGAAGTGACCGGTGTCTTTCCGTGGTGGCCACGAGCGGGGTTGCCGCAGAGGGCGCTCGTGGCTGTCGTCGTGAGAACGCCGCGCCGTGCGTGCATGGCGGCGCGCGGCGAAAGTAAGTGGCGCGCACTTTGTACTTGTGCGACACCACAATATCGAATTTTCGATCCATTTCAAGCCATTGAAATCGACTGAAAGCAGTAGTTCCAACCGCTGACAACAGATGGCTCTGATCCCACTTCTCCCCCCACCCAGCGCCTACACAATGAAGCCATGTGTGCAGACGCTGGCCACCCTCCTCTGCAGCTGACCAGTCTCTATTGTGTGCCTCAGTCCGCCGGCCGTAGCCGCTGCGACCGCGGAGACGCGGCACACAGGCCGACTGTCCACCTTCAGCCTCCTGACGATCATGTACTTGCGTACATACGCTAAAAAAAAAAAAAAAAACTACCGTAGTGCATTTACGGAGCCCCGCCGCGGCATGCGCGCAATTTTTCCGGTCGACTCCAGCGCGCCGACCGGGCCGCGCCCCGCACCTCGCAAAAGAATTGCCGCGAAGCCCGCGCCGAAAATTATTATTCTTATTATTATTTAACAGCGCCACAGCCCGTCCCCCAGCCGCCGGCCGTAGAACGCGGAAGAGCGAGCTGCCGCACCTGCATGTGAAGTCTGCACCGAAAAAATTATTATCTAACCGCGCCACGCCCGTCCTCGGCGACGCGCACACAACGATCCGACCGCCCCGATTATTTTTTTTTTCCTACGAACGTTATAGCTCCTTGTACTGCCTCTACACCAACGTCCGCGAAGTTTTCTAATTCGCAGTGGAACAGTCCGCCCGCAAGAAAACAATTTGCTGTGTGTCTCCTGGCGAGAAAAGCAGAACTCAGACGGACAATAGCGGCCGGCCGCTCCATTCAAACAACCCCTTGCCGCTGATACCTGCTCAACCGCAGCCTTTCAAAACAGCGCGCGCGGCCGACGGGCGGCGGTGAATCACACACGTGCTCTGGCCGAGCGTTACCTGTAAAGGCTAAGCAAATAGTTCCACTCCACACGCGCGAAGAAGAAGAAGCGCTCTGCACTGCACTCTGCGGACAAACCTTAAAAGTTATCAAACGTATATCACTTCTCAAGCAACGACCGAATCATGCTGTTTTTTTCTTTTACGAACCTCTCTGTCTCTCTCTCTTTCCTATTCCCCACAAGTAAAACAATCAAGCAGAGAATGCGAGAAATGTGTTTTTAATGTAACTTATATCGCCCTTTCTCGAACCAGTATTATGTAGGGAAAAAAACAAAAAAACCAAAAAACGCGTCAGGCTTATTGCATACGTCATATTCCAATACACACACACGCGCGATCACATTTATTTATTACGCACTACATCCAGGTTGCAAAAACAATTCTAACCAGAGCCAACTAGCGAAAAGAAATGGTCCGTTTCGGAACTCGACCGCAACCTTAGATCTATAAATGTATCTCTTGTTTAGACGATGCAAGCAACAGCCATCGAACGGAATGTAACTTATATGCCAACCACTCTTTCGATAACAGCAGCAGCAGAAGACGGCATATTGTTTATACAAAAATTCCAAATAACGAAAATCGGCAATGACATCTAGCACAAAGTCTCTAAATATACATCTGCAAGCACGGTTAACAATCGTCCAGAACGCAGAGCGCTCTCTCCGCAGGCTACATAAAAGAAACATATGCTACGTGTTTAAACAAAAACACCTAAGTTACATCTCCAAATGATCAAAACCTTCTACGCAGACACACCACTCTGACAAGGATAGCTCGCATTGCATTTATTTAATGGAGCTAAGCCATGCCGAAAGTTCCGAAATTTAACACTCTAGCGATCTTGCCCTTAGATCGAGATATAGATGCGCCTTCCGAGAGTTCGGGTACTTTAATTTTACCTCTTGTTTCCTTGCTACAGCAGTACACATCCCATTTAAGGAATCTCTATGTCCTGTTACGATGCCAACTACATTTATCTGTCACCGATATTCTAGCGCCCCAGAAGACATTTAAATCCTGTTGTCCAACGGAGAGTCGAAATAAAGGAAAAATACGTAAAATAATTTACCGATTTCCGACCGTCTACACTAAAACTTTTCGAAATTATTGGCCTAACAACACCCTTATTCGACAATACAGCAACCAAAGAACCGAAGTTACCTGCCCAATGCAACACCGATTTCCAGCTCGACCCGCCCTTTACCCACAAAATTCCTACTCCAAGTTCCTTTCTTGTGCAATCCACTAATCCGAACTAAGATTTATTATTTTAATTACAAATAGATATCTACCACAAACGAAGACGATAACATACACGCCACAACACATGATTCTATATAGGACATGGAGTGCTACATTTTTTTTTATTACAACTGAGTACATGCAAAGTAATGTTCGCAAACACTTATATCGCAACCAACTCCCGCACACATCGATCATAACCTGCTCTCTAAGGAATGGATGGGAGTCACACACAGTACAAACACGTTTGTCGTGTGTTCCGCTAATTTCGGTCAATACAACGATGCGAGACCAATCCCCCCGCTTGTTTACTGTAAAAGCAAATATTTGTCCCCACACTATCTGTTTAAACCGGGCTTGCACATATGCAGTAGCCTCCTTTGAAAAGCCTTAGTCTTCGCCATATAACCCAGTTTTCGTTTCCCTTCTTCTTCTTGGGACTTGTGGAATTACGTAGACGATATCTACGTCTGTGGAAAATAAAGTCCTGGAATGCTGGAATGCTAAAGAAAATATAGCTCCTTGCTCGACTCTACAAGTAATTTACAGTTGAAACTAAAAAACATAATGTCCGAGAGAGTGGTCAATTTTCGGGTACTCTTAATACCCAAGTAATCAAATCTAAAAGCGTTTGCACAGTACAACGGCGCACTTTGTAAATACCGTATCTTCTCTTTTAGAACACTTAAACAATCTTCTTGCACAATCCTCCATCCTGGTAATACTATCTTCTCGACTCAGCGAAAAAATAAAAGTCCTAACAATCAACTGCCTGGACTCTTTATAAAATCGATATCTTTGCTTACACCAGGGCTCATGATTTTCGACAAATTTATTTTGGTTCTACAATTCGACGCCAACCACGTTAAGCAGTCGTTTCCTCGCCCGCAACCACTTTGATATTGCTCCTTCCATCCGAAAGTCATGCTCGGATACGAACGCCACTCGGTTAAAGTGTTGTCCAAAAATCCAGGAGATAGAAGCCATCTACACGAAGCTGCTGCTGTAGTATAGATGGGAGCGCCTCCATTAAAAAAAGCATCGATTAGCTGCAGTTTATAAGATATATACCCACAGGACATACATATTTCCCCCATGTATTCCAGAAATAGTAACTTCGTCTTGTCTCCAGCGTTTGCAGTATCGAACTTGCTGAATTTACTACACTCACACGCACTCAATTGGCTACAACTAGCGCACTTTAAGTTACCAAACTGTAGGAGTTTTATAAAACACGTTGATTTTCGACGAAAGAATTATGATTTACCGCAGCAGACACATCCGCTACGTAACGTAATGCACACCAGACAACACTAGCATACGATTAAACAGGCGATGCTTCGACGAAAGATCAATGCACCACCAAAGTCGGTTTTCTTTAGAGCTTTACCGTGTCGTATATATTTAGGGTAGATCAACACTTTTTACTTACATTCCGTCCCATATAGCCTACAACACTCTCTGTAAGCGCCAAACATTTCCAACACAGTAACAGAAGTACACCTACAGTCAACACGAACCTACAACAACAAACGAATCTAGTCATTCCAACTCGATTTTTGTCCCAACTAGCATGCTGCAAGCTATGTATACGTTCGTAACAACCCAGACAGAGATATCCTTACTTCCGTCACTAGCCCAGCAACAACTCTAAACAAGTTACCACAGATGGTGTTATGGCCGTGATCTGTAACAGACAAGATCTCCCAGACACACAGCGTTTTAATAATGTTTCGATCTCTATCTCTCTCTCTCTCTCTCTCTCTCTCTCTCTCTCTCTCTCACTCTCTCTCTCCACCCAATAACTACGTTGGTTGCTTGACCCGTCCCTAACATCCAACCACAATTTTGTTTCCAATGCATAGCCCGGCAGACAATATTTCTGGAACGCTTTCTATCAGCCAATACCCCGAGCATTCGCGCACAAACCACCATCGTATTCCACTGCTTCTAACAAATTATTACTCTCGTTAAACATCTGTAACACAGTGTAAAAAATGATCGACGTACACGCACAGAACAGCTAACAAGAAAAGATCTAGATCAAAGCCAAGTTCTTATAATCCTTACAAGCAGCAACGCAAAATAGTCTACACCATTTCGAACTAATGCAACACCAGATTTTTTTAACGATCTCCAAGAGCAATCCTTTAGAGACTAAACATACGATTAAATGCACCTCCAACGTAGGTAACTAATCCTCTAACTCGATGCTTATCGACCAAAGAACATTAATTTACCACTGCAATCATCTCCAATACGCTACCGAGAGACGTCAATTCGTAAACACAGCTAAAAGAAGATATAAATGCCCGCATCCATGCTACTAAGTATCTATAAGTATTTCCACAATTGCGGATCATATCTGCGTTGCATCGTTTCGCGCGACTAAACAGTTCGAAATAGGTACTTCGCGCAAGCTAGCATGCATACTCACATTCCATGTTATTTCTGGCTGTAGGAGAGTGCGGACCTGTTGACTCATCGTAGACTCCGGTTTGGAGCGTGTGTACGTCCTATACATGTAAACATACCTGTCCACGCTCGCACCTGACCTGGAGAAGTTTTCGGTTTAATTTTTCCCGGCCGCACCAGATTCCGAATACAAGAGAGCTATTTTCGCGAAGATACATTTCCTCGCAACTGACACAAGCAATGTTTTTACCGTGCGAGCTGTCGTTATAACTTTTATAAGCAGATACATATACAGCCAGTAGGATAAGCGCAAATTTGCGATGTAGCTCCTACAAAAACGAAACAAAGTTTTTTTAGAAATTCGATAAGAAGAAGAACGAAATTTATACAAGATGAACCAATGTGCAATAAGTCAAACCCCACTCCATGTAGCAATGTACCGAGCAACATCGATTTAAACGAACACTTTGCTTAGCTGTAGAATAGAACAACACAGAATTACACCTCCCAAACAGATAATTTACCGAGGGAGTTACTGCTCTCTGGTAACAAGCAACCTGTTTTCTGGTATCTTCTCCTAAACCCTATAAGACCGAAACTTTCTACTCGAGAAGCTAGACACAGAGTACAAATCGTTCTTTATTATTCTTGTTATGTGTAACTTTAATTTTCTCCGCTGTAATTTTTTTTAACTTGTAGTTTTAGATCCACATCGGCGTCTCCTATTACCGTTCCAGCCAGAAGTTTGAAAGGTAGAGGGAAGGTATGTTCTCGAACTCCATTACGTATCTTCGCTTCCTCCTGCATTCCAAATCCTTTATAGCTCTGCACCTTCGGGCAATGCTTCTAGACGAGAACAATCGGGCATTTTAACTTTTCCCATTATTTCCTGTATAGCAATATGCGTCCCTATGTCTGCACGTTACCAACTCCTGTGGTAATTTCCGTATGGAGCACTAGGTTTACGACTATTGCAAACGATTGCTTGTTATTCCATCCGTTTTTTAACTCTGCAAATGACTGTCCCCAGTCCTCCACTTTGGATGCAATGTAGTCCCTTCTCCAAACGATAATGCAATACGTTTTACGTGTGTTCCGCTATTTTCGGTCAGTACACCGACGCGCGACCAATCTCCCTGACTGTTTACTGTAAAAAGCAAATATTTTATAAGTCCCAGTCGTAACCAGATTTGTCCACACCCTCTGTTTAAGCCGGGCTTACACATATGCCATAGCTTCGTCTTTCTCCAGCATTAGGTTGTACTCGTCCTTTATGGCAGTTGCTTTAGCCATATATTCTAGCTTCCTTCTCTTGGTCTCGATATCCGCCATTTCCAGTTTTCTTTTCGCGCACAGAAGACATTAACTGCAGGTAGCGATGTAATTTCTTTAATGGGGACGGCTTAAGCCTGTGTGATACATTTACTCTTTTCGCTGGACTTGCAGAATGACATTGTTTGTAGGTACTAGACCTAATTCGGCGATATCTATGTCTGGAGGCAGTGTGGAGAACAATGTTCTGGATTGGAAGAAGTATGTTTCCCCTGCTTTAATGTAGTTTTTAAGTGTACTACTTATATCGTCTTTGCCGCTGTCAGTATTACGAATCTCCACCTAATTTACAGGTAGACAATGGAAACTAAAAGCTGATAGAACGTAACGTATAAGCTTTTATCGATCTGGAAGGTTTAACCTGTACACCGATTAATTTTTGGGTATTTTTATTACACCAGTACACAAATTGCAGGACACTATTAAACACTACAAAGCATCTGGTGTCCCAGATGTTTGTTATTCGCCCCCCACATGGTGGAGAAACACTTTGCAGATACCGTTTAAAAAACTTAAAGAGTCTTGCACAAGATCAAAAACACTCTCCATCCGGTAATCGTATATTGTAATTTTTGTGTCCCAACTTCGTCGCCGCTTTTGTGTCCCAGCCTCGTCGTAGGTGTCGGTGGCCGAGTGGAACGAGACCGACACGCTGGTGCAGGTACGGAGGGGAGCAGCCAGAAACTATAAACACTCGAGTAAATTAGAAAGAGATATATTGCACAGAATGTAACAATACTTAACTTTTACATAGTACTGCAGAATGTTGATACATAGTTGTTAGAGGCCTGCCTAGTGCCTGTACAATAGCAAAGTCTTCACTGGTGCCTATCTGATTACGAAGGTCCTAACTCGTTGCTATCTCAGTCCGAAGTGCCGACTCGTTCCTCTATCAGTCCGAAGTGCTATATATTTCCGTGGTGGCCACGAGCGGGGTTCCAGCAGAGGGCGCTCGTGGCTGTCGTCGGAAGAACGCCGCGCCGTGCATGCATGGCGGCGCGCGGCGAAAGTAGGTGGCGCGCACTTTGTACTTGTGCGACACCACACCCCTCCCCCCCAAACCGCCGCGCCGTCGTGGCGTAGGGCTGAGGGCCACGGCGACGGCACTGGGAGGAGGGCCTGGGCGGGGGCGTTACTGGTGGGACGGGCGTCGTAGCGGAGGCCGGGATCGAGACGCCGTCCGCGCCCCGGCATCCGCCTTGCGATCCTCCAGGGAACCCGCCGAAACCTGGGGAAGGGCGCCCGCCCCCGCCCAGAGGGAGCAGGTCATCTTCTTCTGAGGTGCGTGGCCCAAGCTGGGGGGGCCCGCACGGTCCCAGAGTCCCTCTCGGTGACGCTGTCATCTGCGGCGGCGACAGCGGCGGCGACGACTGCGTCGGATGTACGTCGACGTCCATAGGGATCTCGTAGTCCGGGGACGAACGATGTGGTTGTGCTCCCTGGCGCAGAACTGGGTCTGGAATCAAGAAACCGGAGACAGGATCGCGCGGTCTGTGCAGGCGCAATTGGTTTGCGTGGCGCCGCAGCTCCGACCCTGTGGAAGAACGTACAATAAACATATTGCGACCAAGCACGCGCTGAATGGTGCCC
Organism: Locusta migratoria; assembly: GCA_026315105.1. Classification (NCBI taxonomy): domain Eukaryota; kingdom Metazoa; phylum Arthropoda; class Insecta; order Orthoptera; family Acrididae; genus Locusta; species Locusta migratoria. Next base: position 187,559,320 of record CM048745.1, read on the forward strand.
GGCAACCATGTCTTCTTGTTTCCAGCAAACACCCTGTACAGCACCGGCGTGGAAACCTGAAAACGCGTAGCGCCATACGAACCGACTCGGTGCGTGGGAGGCTGCAGCAGGTGAAGGAGAGTGCGGTGACGGCGGCCGTGTAGCAGCTCGGCAGGAGACGGGCCGTCACGTGGCATGCACCGATACGTAGACAGGAAAATTTGAAGAGCTTGCTGCCTGGAGTGCTGACCTTTCATCTTCTCCATGTGAGACTTGAATGTTCGAACGAAACGTTCTGCTTCACCATTGGACTGAGGGTGAAAAGGTGCGGTGGTGATATGCTGAATGCCATTCACACGACAAAACTGTTGAAATTCCGCACTAACAAACTGAGGTCCATTGTCACTGACGATAGTTTCAGGCAAGCCTTCGATGCAAAACACTGATGTTAAGGCACTGATTGTACTAGACGCCGTCGTTGAGTTCATGGCAATCACAAAAGGAAACTTGCTGAAAGCGTCTACAACAATTAACCATCGCGTATTCCAGAAAGGTCCGGCAAAGTCAATATGTAAACGTTGCCATGGTCCCTTGGGGCGTGGCCAGTCTGAGAAACGTTGCGGTGGAGCCGTCTGATGCTCCGCACAAACAGTACACTGTGATGTCATGCTCTCTATCTGAGCGTCCATACCAACCCAGGTACAATGACGTCTGGCCAGTTGCTTTGTCCTAACAATACCCCAATGTCCTTGATGCAGGAGGCGTAACACTTCTCGTTGCAGGGAACGAGGAACAATCACTCTTACAGAAACTGTCAGCTGTTCCAAAAAACGCTGAAAAATAGCGGGAGCGGAAGAACTGCCAAACGGTAGGCGTTGAAATTGAAAAAGGCCCATGTGAGTATTAATGACGAAAAATTTTTTTGACTCGTCATCAAGTGGAATCTGTAAGTATGCCTCTGCTAAATCAATCTTGGAAAAGAAGCGAGACTGTCCTAATTTGTCCATCAGTTCCTCAGGTCTGGGCAGGGGATAAGTGTCGACAATTGTTTGAATGTTCACTGTTGATTTGAAGTCCGCACAGAGACGAAGTTTTCCTGACGGCTTGGGTATAATTACTATAGGCGAGGCCCACTGACTCGCAGAAACAGGAGAAATCACCCCACTATCTTGCCAACGTTTAAGTTCTTCGGCAACTGTATCACGCAAGGCGATAGGCACTGGTCTAGCTTTACGAAATTTTGGAACTGCAGATTTTTTTAAAGTTACATGTGCCACGAAGCCTTTTGCACAACCTAGTTCCGGCGAAAACAAGTCACTATATTTGTCACATAAAGCATTGATTTTGTCCTGAGGCACTACTGACGAAATTTGAAGCACATCTCTTTGAATTGATAAACCAAACAAGTCAAAAGCATCTAGTCCAAAAATGTTCTGTGTCGATTTGGCCTGAAGAACTACAAAAGCAACTGTTTTTGTTACACCTTGAAAAGAGGCGGGCAGGCTACATGTTCCTAGCACGGGAATATTTTCACCTGTATAAGCTGTTAACACTTGCTGTGACGGCGACAGTTTTGGCGAACCCAGAAGTTCATAAGTATCTTTATTAATTAATGTAACAGCGGAACCAGTATCAAGCTGAAATTGCACCGTCGTATTTTCTATGAAGAGAGTCACAAACAGTTTGTGCTTGCGGCGCTCGACAGGTGCGCGAATGTGGGCAACGTCTGCTACGGTTTGTTTGCTTCGTATGCGCGGGCCGCGTAGTGAAGGAAGCGGCGCAGACTCGGCACGCAGCGGATTAACAACACTGTCACTAGATGACACTACCGCCGGATCGGCGTCCGCGCAATGCGAGGCTACTACAGAGTCACTAACTACGGCACTACACTTTTGAGTAGCTACTTGATGTCTACTGTCACTAGCTACACAGTACTGGGCACTATTACAAGGAGCAGTTGCAGAAGGCACTATTTTCACTACAGGAATGCACTGTTCATAGTCATTTTGCTTGTCCCGAACCCTTTTCCGTTGCACTGTTTTACGCGCTCGTCGGCGCTTGCTACGTGGTGCACTATATAGATTTGCCATAGGCGCAGAACTACTTTCTTGCAATTGAGATCCAAGGAAAGCAGTGTTCAATTCCACAGCCCGTATAACATTTACAGAATGAACTGTTCTCGCACTCTGCGAAGCACTGTTTCTAACGTTACTGTTCTTTGAGTTTTGAATTTGCATACACACAGACTGCACATGTCCCAATTGGCCACATTGATAACAGGTTGCGTTGCGACTAGGGCAATGAGCACGCTTGTGGCGAGACACACACTGGGGGCAAGATTTACGTACATTTTTCTGAAATGAGCGTTGGCGCCCGTTATTCAAATTACTGTTTCTAACACGACGGGGCGACCTTTGCGTCGCACTTTTACACTGGCTACTGTTCACTGTCTGTTCAGCACGGCCTGTAGAAAAATAAGAATCACTAGTGCTATACTGAGAACTACGGCTAGGAAAGCGTCCGTTGCGGCGCACTGAATTTACACTATGGCTTTGCATTTCTACATCTGCTAAGTCAAAAGTATCATGCGCTTCTATAAGCTGCAGTACACTGTCTAATGAGGGGTCAGACTGTTTCAGAATTGCTGCTCTAATTCTGGGGTCCTGAATATTCTGCGTAATCGCATCCCTCAACATCACGTCACTATACGAAAGTCCACAAGAGCAAGTAAATTTACATTGGCGGGTTAAGCCCTTCAACTCGGTGATCCACTCTTGGTGTGTCTGCTGCGGTAATTTTTTAAGTCTGAAAAATCGATACCGTGCAGCGGCTACAAGAACTTTTCTCTCATAATGAGCATTTAGTGCCTCTACTATTTGTTCAAAGTCTACATCACGAGGAGATGCTTGCGGGAATAGTTTCTGCAGTAATACGAAGGTTTTGGGGCCCACCACGGACAACAAAAGATGCTTAACTTTCTGACCTGTAATTTGATGAGCCGCGACGAGTTCTTGAAACTGTGCGAAATAGTCGCTCCATTCTTCCTCACGTTCGTTGTACTGGCGGAACGTCGGAAGCGGTGCGGCGGCAGGTGTGGGCTGCTGATGTGACGACTGTTGTTGTTGGTGAGCAGCCTGTGTCGTCAACTGCGACACGGCCTGCAGTAGTTGAGTTATTTGCGCCGTCTGTAACTGAATAATTTCCATTAAGTTTGGGTTCGGGGTAGTGGCCATGCTGACCGATTAGGCGCCGCGCATACAACTAAATTATAACAAAACACAAATGTAATATGAAAGAGGACGCTCTGCAACAAAAAAGTCCACAAAACACGTAACAAAATATCTTTCCCCCAAAATTCTTATAATAAGGGTGGGTGGGCGGGAGCAATTTCTGTGTGCTCCGACTACTACTGTCTGGCTGCTGCAAACGGGCTGGTCCAAGGTTCTATCACTCCTCGTCGCCACTTTTGTGTCCCAACTTCGTCGCCGCTTTTGTGTCCCAGCCTCGTCGTAGGTGTCGGTGGCCGAGTGGAACGAGACCGACACGCTGGTGCAGGTACGGAGGGGAGCAGCCAGAAACTATAAACACTCGAGTAAATTAGAAAGAGATATATTGCACAGAATGTAACAATACTTAACTTTTACATAGTACTGCAGAATGTTGATACATAGTTGTTAGAGGCCTGCCTAGTGCCTGTACAATAGCAAAGTCTTCACTGGTGCCTATCTGATTACGAAGGTCCTAACTCGTTGCTATCTCAGTCCGAAGTGCCGACTCGTTCCTCTATCAGTCCGAAGTGCTATATATTTCCGTGGTGGCCACGAGCGGGGTTCCAGCAGAGGGCGCTCGTGGCTGTCGTCGGAAGAACGCCGCGCCGTGCATGCATGGCGGCGCGCGGCGAAAGTAGGTGGCGCGCACTTTGTACTTGTGCGACACCACAGTAATACCCCTGTTCTCGACCCAAAAACGAAGTAAGTGCTCAAATCGACCTCTATCTCTCTTTTTAGGGTAAATCGGGTCACTGATCACAAATTTCACACCACAACCAGCGGATTATACCCTAGTAAGACTCCAGGACGTTCTCCAAATTATGGTTTTGACTGGTATTTCCAGGCGAAGTACTAAATAACCTCCATATAGGCGAGATTCTAGATGCGTTCTTCGGGACTTGTGGTATAGAGACAGGTGCGTAGAATCGAATCCGAAGCGCAACAGTTGGGAGTGGGAGGACCTCCCGGCTATAGCGAAGACACACATCTGCCGCAAAATATATATATAAGGGATGGTCGCAGAAGCCTCCAGGTCACATCCTCGAAACGCAAAGCATGCTCCTGGATAGCTAAAATACCATCTGATTCGCGAATCCCTAACCTCTAAGCATTCGTATTGTATTAACACAGATACAAATATTACGTTGTACTTGTAGAGTACCGCTATCTTTCCGATACCTATCCTCTACCTTCCCGCTACCCTTCCCACTGCCCATTACCTTTCCGCCAACTTTCCGCCACCTTTCCGCTACCTTTCCTTTACCTTTCCGCTACCTTTAGCGTATCAGAGAGTATTTTACCTATCCAGGAGCATGCTTTGCGTTTCGAGGATGTGACCTGGAGGCTTCTGCGACCATCCCTTATATATATATTTTGCGGCAGATGTGTGTCTTCGCTATAGCCGGGAGGTCCTCCCACTCCCAACTGTTGCGCTTCGGATTCGATTCTACGCACCTGTCTCTATACCACAAGTCCCGAAGAACGCATCTAGAATCTCGCCTATATGGAGGTTATTTAGTACTTCGCCTGGAAATACCAGTCAAAACCATAATTTGGAGAACGTCCTGGAGTCTTACTAGGGTATAATCCGCTGGTTGTGGTGTGAAATTTGTGATCAGTGACCAGATTTACCCTAAAAAGAGAGATAGAGGTCGATTTGAGCACTTACTTCGTTTTTGGGTCGAGAACAGGGGTATTACAATATACGATTACCGGATGGAGAGTGTTTTTGATCTTGTGCAAGACTCTTTAAGTTTTTTAAACGGTATCTGCAAAGTGTTTCTCCACCATGTGGGGGGCGAATAACAAACATCTGGGACACCAGATGCTTTGTAGTGTTTAATAGTGTCCTGCAATTTGTGAACTGGTGTAATAAAAATACCCAAAAATTAATCGGTGTACAGGTTAAACCTTCCAGATCGATAAAAGCTTATACGTTACGTTCTATCAGCTTTTAGTTTCCATTGTCTACCTGTAAATTAGGTGGAGATTCGTAATACTGACAGCGGCAAAGACGATATAAGTAGTACACTTAAAAACTACATTAAAGCAGGGGAAACATACTTCTTCCAATCCAGAACATTGTTCTCCACACTGCCTCCAGATATAGATATCGCCGAATTAGGTCTAGTACCTACAAACAATGTCATTCTGCAAGTCCAGCGAAAAGAGTAAATGTATCACACAGGCTTAAGCCGTCCCCATTAAAGAAATTACATCGCTACCTGCAGTTAATGTCTTCTGTGCGCGAAAAGAAAACTGGAAATGGCGGATATCGAGACCAAGAGAAGGAAGCTAGAATATATGGCTAAAGCAACTGCCATAAAGGACGAGTACAACCTAATGCTGGAGAAAGACGAAGCTATGGCATATGTGTAAGCCCGGCTTAAACAGAGGGTGTGGACAAATCTGGTTACGACTGGGACTTATAAAATATTTGCTTTTTACAGTAAACAGTCAGGGAGATTGGTCGCGCGTCGGTGTACTGACCGAAAATAGCGGAACACACGTAAAACGTATTGCATTATCGTTTGGAGAAGGGACTACATTGCATCCAAAGTGGAGGACTGGGGACAGTCATTTGCAGAGTTAAAAAACGGATGGAATAACAAGCAATCGTTTGCAATAGTCGTAAACCTAGTGCTCCATACGGAAATTACCACAGGAGTTGGTAACGTGCAGACATAGGGACGCATATTGCTATACAGGAAATAATGGGAAAAGTTAAAATGCCCGATTGTTCTCGTCTAGAAGCATTGCCCGAAGGTGCAGAGCTATAAAGGATTTGGAATGCAGGAGGAAGCGAAGATACGTAATGGAGTTCGAGAACATACCTTCCCTCTACCTTTCAAACTTCTGGCTGGAACGGTAATAGGAGACGCCGATGTGGATCTAAAACTACGAGTTAAAAAAATTACAGCGGAGAAAATTAAAGTTACACATAACAAGAATAATAAAGAACGATTTGTACTCTGTGTCTAGCTTCTCGAGTAGAAAGTTTCGGTCTTATAGGGTTTAGGAGAAGATACCAGAAAACAGGTTGCTTGTTACCAGAGAGCAGTAACTCCCTCGGTAAATTATCTGTTTGGGAGGTGTAATTCTGTGTTGTTCTATTCTACAGCTAAGCAAAGTGTTCGTTTAAATCGATGTTGCTCGGTACATTGCTACATGGAGTGGGGTTTGACTTATTGCACATTGGTTCATCTTGTATAAATTTCGTTCTTCTTCTTATCGAATTTCTAAAAAAACTTTGTTTCGTTTTTGTAGGAGCTACATCGCAAATTTGCGCTTATCCTACTGGCTGTATATGTATCTGCTTATAAAAGTTATAACGACAGCTCGCACGGTAAAAACATTGCTTGTGTCAGTTGCGAGGAAATGTATCTTCGCGAAAATAGCTCTCTTGTATTCGGAATCTGGTGCGGTCGGGAAAAATTAAACCGAAAACTTCTCCAGGTCAGGTGCGAGCGTGGACAGGTATGTTTACATGTATAGGACGTACACACGCTCCAAACCGGAGTCTACGATGAGTCAACAGGTCCGCACTCTCCTACAGCCAGAAATAACATGGAATGTGAGTATGCATGCTAGCTTGCGCGAAGTACCTATTTCGAACTGTTTAGTCGCGCGAAACGATGCAACGCAGATATGATCCGCAATTGTGGAAATACTTATAGATACTTAGTAGCATGGATGCGGGCATTTATATCTTCTTTTAGCTGTGTTTACGAATTGACGTCTCTCGGTAGCGTATTGGAGATGATTGCAGTGGTAAATTAATGTTCTTTGGTCGATAAGCATCGAGTTAGAGGATTAGTTACCTACGTTGGAGGTGCATTTAATCGTATGTTTAGTCTCTAAAGGATTGCTCTTGGAGATCGTTAAAAAAATCTGGTGTTGCATTAGTTCGAAATGGTGTAGACTATTTTGCGTTGCTGCTTGTAAGGATTATAAGAACTTGGCTTTGATCTAGATCTTTTCTTGTTAGCTGTTCTGTGCGTGTACGTCGATCATTTTTTACACTGTGTTACAGATGTTTAACGAGAGTAATAATTTGTTAGAAGCAGTGGAATACGATGGTGGTTTGTGCGCGAATGCTCGGGGTATTGGCTGATAGAAAGCGTTCCAGAAATATTGTCTGCCGGGCTATGCATTGGAAACAAAATTGTGGTTGGATGTTAGGGACGGGTCAAGCAACCAACGTAGTTATTGGGTGGAGAGAGAGAGAGTGAGAGAGAGAGAGAGAGAGAGAGAGAGAGAGAGAGAGAGAGAGAGAGAGATAGAGATCGAAACATTATTAAAACGCTGTGTGTCTGGGAGATCTTGTCTGTTACAGATCACGGCCATAACACCATCTGTGGTAACTTGTTTAGAGTTGTTGCTGGGCTAGTGACGGAAGTAAGGATATCTCTGTCTGGGTTGTTACGAACGTATACATAGCTTGCAGCATGCTAGTTGGGACAAAAATCGAGTTGGAATGACTAGATTCGTTTGTTGTTGTAGGTTCGTGTTGACTGTAGGTGTACTTCTGTTACTGTGTTGGAAATGTTTGGCGCTTACAGAGAGTGTTGTAGGCTATATGGGACGGAATGTAAGTAAAAAGTGTTGATCTACCCTAAATATATACGACACGGTAAAGCTCTAAAGAAAACCGACTTTGGTGGTGCATTGATCTTTCGTCGAAGCATCGCCTGTTTAATCGTATGCTAGTGTTGTCTGGTGTGCATTACGTTACGTAGCGGATGTGTCTGCTGCGGTAAATCATAATTCTTTCGTCGAAAATCAACGTGTTTTATAAAACTCCTACAGTTTGGTAACTTAAAGTGCGCTAGTTGTAGCCAATTGAGTGCGTGTGAGTGTAGTAAATTCAGCAAGTTCGATACTGCAAACGCTGGAGACAAGACGAAGTTACTATTTCTGGAATACATGGGGGAAATATGTATGTCCTGTGGGTATATATCTTATAAACTGCAGCTAATCGATGCTTTTTTTAATGGAGGCGCTCCCATCTATACTACAGCAGCAGCTTCGTGTAGATGGCTTCTATCTCCTGGATTTTTGGACAACACTTTAACCGAGTGGCGTTCGTATCCGAGCATGACTTTCGGATGGAAGGAGCAATATCAAAGTGGTTGCGGGCGAGGAAACGACTGCTTAACGTGGTTGGCGTCGAATTGTAGAACCAAAATAAATTTGTCGAAAATCATGAGCCCTGGTGTAAGCAAAGATATCGATTTTATAAAGAGTCCAGGCAGTTGATTGTTAGGACTTTTATTTTTTCGCTGAGTCGAGAAGATAGTATTACCAGGATGGAGGATTGTGCAAGAAGATTGTTTAAGTGTTCTAAAAGAGAAGATACGGTATTTACAAAGTGCGCCGTTGTACTGTGCAAACGCTTTTAGATTTGATTACTTGGGTATTAAGAGTACCCGAAAATTGACCACTCTCTCGGACATTATGTTTTTTAGTTTCAACTGTAAATTACTTGTAGAGTCGAGCAAGGAGCTATATTTTCTTTAGCATTCCAGCATTCCAGGACTTTATTTTCCACAGACGTAGATATCGTCTACGTAATTCCACAAGTCCCAAGAAGAAGAAGGGAAACGAAAACTGGGTTATATGGCGAAGACTAAGGCTTTTCAAAGGAGGCTACTGCATATGTGCAAGCCCGGTTTAAACAGATAGTGTGGGGACAAATATTTGCTTTTACAGTAAACAAGCGGGGGGATTGGTCTCGCATCGTTGTATTGACCGAAATTAGCGGAACACACGACAAACGTGTTTGTACTGTGTGTGACTCCCATCCATTCCTTAGAGAGCAGGTTATGATCGATGTGTGCGGGAGTTGGTTGCGATATAAGTGTTTGCGAACATTACTTTGCATGTACTCAGTTGTAATAAAAAAAAATGTAGCACTCCATGTCCTATATAGAATCATGTGTTGTGGCGTGTATGTTATCGTCTTCGTTTGTGGTAGATATCTATTTGTAATTAAAATAATAAATCTTAGTTCGGATTAGTGGATTGCACAAGAAAGGAACTTGGAGTAGGAATTTTGTGGGTAAAGGGCGGGTCGAGCTGGAAATCGGTGTTGCATTGGGCAGGTAACTTCGGTTCTTTGGTTGCTGTATTGTCGAATAAGGGTGTTGTTAGGCCAATAATTTCGAAAAGTTTTAGTGTAGACGGTCGGAAATCGGTAAATTATTTTACGTATTTTTCCTTTATTTCGACTCTCCGTTGGACAACAGGATTTAAATGTCTTCTGGGGCGCTAGAATATCGGTGACAGATAAATGTAGTTGGCATCGTAACAGGACATAGAGATTCCTTAAATGGGATGTGTACTGCTGTAGCAAGGAAACAAGAGGTAAAATTAAAGTACCCGAACTCTCGGAAGGCGCATCTATATCTCGATCTAAGGGCAAGATCGCTAGAGTGTTAAATTTCGGAACTTTCGGCATGGCTTAGCTCCATTAAATAAATGCAATGCGAGCTATCCTTGTCAGAGTGGTGTGTCTGCGTAGAAGGTTTTGATCATTTGGAGATGTAACTTAGGTGTTTTTGTTTAAACACGTAGCATATGTTTCTTTTATGTAGCCTGCGGAGAGAGCGCTCTGCGTTCTGGACGATTGTTAACCGTGCTTGCAGATGTATATTTAGAGACTTTGTGCTAGATGTCATTGCCGATTTTCGTTATTTGGAATTTTTGTATAAACAATATGCCGTCTTCTGCTGCTGCTGTTATCGAAAGAGTGGTTGGCATATAAGTTACATTCCGTTCGATGGCTGTTGCTTGCATCGTCTAAACAAGAGATACATTTATAGATCTAAGGTTGCGGTCGAGTTCCGAAACGGACCATTTCTTTTCGTTAGTTGGCTCTGGTTAGAATTGTTTTTGCAACCTGGATGCAGTGCGTAATAAATAAATGTGATCGCGCGTGTGTGTGTATTGGAATATGACGTATGCAATAAGCCTGACGCGTTTTTTGTTTTTTTTTTTTTTTTTTTTGTTTTTTTCCCTACATAATACTGGTTCGAGAAAGGGCGATATAAGTTACATTAAAAACACATTTCTCGCATTCTCTGCTTGATTGTTTTACTTGTGGGGAATAGGAAAGAGAGTCAAATGTAATTACCGTAATTGCATGCTTTCCATGTTGCTGCTGTCCCTCTGACACTCTGTGTCTAAATGACTGCAGAATATCTGTTGGGGATGGTCACGTGGTAGGGTGGGGGTGGTGGAGGGGGTGGTCACGTGCTGTGCTCTCATTGGCCGGTGGTAGTCACGTGACTGGTAGGGTGGGGGGTGACGTAGATAGTCACGTGATGCCTTGGGGTGAGCTCAGTTCCACGCCAGACGTGGAGGAGTGAACACGTGCAATAACAATAAACAATTACAATAAATAAATAAACAATTACCCTAAGTACATGTAATTACTCTAAGTACATGTAATTGCAATTATGTAATTACTCTAAGTACATGTAATTGCAATTATGCAATTGCTCTAAAACATGTAATTGTAATTATGCAATTACTCTAATTACGCAATTACTCTAATTAATTTGATATCAAATTGATATCAATTTGATTATAAAGTTCAAGGTCACTGTGCTGAAACGCCCACAGCTATACTACTGTCGTTGCATATCATTGGGTGTGGTTGGTACGTCCTTGTAGACAGCATCTTTCAGGTTTTCTCACAGAAAAAAAGTCTTCAGGCATCAAATCCGGGGAACGGGTGGGCAAAGGTACAGGTCCTCTGCGTCCAATCCATCGATTTGGGAACAATTCATGAAGCCATTCTGTAGTAATTCGTGTACTATGGGCTGGAAAGCCATCATGTTGGCACCATAGATTCCTCCTAGTCTGCAGAGGAACGTCTTCTAGCATCAGTGGAAGATGGCCTGTTAGAAGGCTGCGATACGGTGATTTCGCGGAGGCACCGCTCGTCTCTCACACAGCAGGTGGTTCAGTCGAAGTGGCCTCGAGGCCCCTGTTCCCACCTGGCGTCCAGACCAAGGAAGCACTGCCATATGGCGCGCGGTTCCGCCGCGCGCACCGAACAGACCCATTAGCCGCCGAGTAAGCAGACATCGCTGCAACCCGCTCAGCCGCGGCGGTTTGGAAGTGTAACCGCTGGTATTTTGACTCTGCAGCGGAAGAGATGAGGAGCCGCTACAGCAGTGCGCCTATAAACAGGTCTCACATTGATTTATGAGAAACAGCGCACTGCCAAACCGCCGAGATTGCTCCGCCGCGGAGCAATCGCGGGCTATAAACACGGCTTTACTGGGCAACAGGACATCAAATGTAGTTGATTATAACATACTTCATTGAATTGGTTAGCCTTTATAAACGAAAAAAATGTATGTTGTTTTAAGAATTGGGAGTTGTGAAACACTGCAACAGTAGCATGCACCGCCACTGATCGCGATTTAGATGAGTTTGAACGTGGTTTTATGGTCGGCGCACGAGAAATGGGACCAGCATCTCCAAGGTAGCTACGAAGTGGGGTTTACCTATACGAACGTTCTACAGTGCACCGTGAATATTGGCAGTCTGGTGAATTATGAAATCTCCGTCATCGCACAAGAACGGGACCAATGACGATTGAAGAGAATAGTTTAAGGTGGCATAAGTGCAACCCTTCTGCAGATTACTTTGGATTTCAGTGCTAGGCCATCAACAAGTGTGTCAGTGTGCGAACCATTCAATGAAACATCATCGATATGAGTTTTTGGAACCGAAGGTCCACTCGTGGATCCTTGCTGACTGCATGACAAGTAGCTTTCCGCCGCGACGGAGCCCTTAAACACCGACAACGAACTTTTACTTTAATAACAGCTTTATTAAACATGTGTGCATTTGAGTTACTTTTAAAGTTACAGTAATTACGGTAACTACCTTTTTTCACCAGTCTTTCATGAGTGTGCTCAGTAGTATCTGGGAATTGCATCGTTGCACAGTTTGGAGATGCAGGTCGCCTTGGGGATCATAGTATGCTCCGTTCTGCCATATCTCCCGTGGAAACCATGGACGGGTGTAGAGGTGCCGGAGCTGGAAGTTCGACCTTTCCACACATCTGACTTCATCGCGTCTGTTTCCATTAGTTCCATCGATAACTCTTGAGCTGTGTGCTTCATGTTGTTATCTTTGCCGCGGTGGAGTAGCCGAGCGGTCTAAAGCGTCTCGCTGCGGAGCGCGCTGTTGCTCGCCGTGGAGGTTCGAGTCCTCCCTGGGGCATGGGTGTGTGTGTTTGTCCTTAGGTTAGTTTGCCTAGGTTTAAGTAGTTTGTAAGCTGCGGACTGATGACCACGCAGTTTGGTCCGATAGATTTACAAACGTTTGAACATTTGATTTTTGCTATATTTGCTTTCGCCGGCCGCGGTGGCCGAGGAGACTGAGGCGCTCCAGTCACGGTCTGCACGGCTACTACGGTCGGGGGTTCGAATCCCCCCTCGTGCATGGATATTTGTGCCGTCTTTAGTGTACGGTAGTTGATACGTAGTTTGTAAGTTTAGGGACTGATGGCCCCGTAGTTAAGTCCCATAACAAACATTTAACAAACTGAACTGAATATATATTTGCTTTCCTGAATGTTGTTCGAGGAGAACGAGTGTGGAGTTTGCCGCGGGAGGGACGACGTGGAGTGGAGTGGTGTGTACACGTTAGAGACGTCCCGTGGGGCGCTAGATTCTTCGGCAGACTTTGGCGCGTAGAGGCATGTCCGGTGGATTGGCGCAGGGTGACGACGTGGCCCTGAGGGGACAGCCACCGAAAAATATTAGTTCAATGGTTGTTGAAATTCTTATGTCGCGGGTGTCGCCCAGTGCACAATCGCTGCACGGATGTTTTGTGTCATTCACATAGGGGAAATGCTGTTTAACTTGAAATGCTTCTCATCCTTGTTATGGAAGAATGCTGTAGCGGTAATACGTGGTTAGAAGTTACCGACAAGTTTACTGTTAATTATCTTCCCACTTGCAGAGGACAAGTTCTGTGAGTTAATCTAATATTAAAGCCGTGGTAACTACGAGTAGGATCGATGTTCAATTTGAAACTAATACCAAAGCAAGGCCGTTGTTAAAATTGAATTTATGGTTAAGCAAAAGCTTGTTTTACTGGTGACGTGTAAAGTGGCTAGTAAGACTCTGTTGTAAATTTTTGGTGCTTCATAGTATAAGCCCTTCTTAGAATTATTGTGCAATTATGCACTAATGTAGAAGGAAAAACCTTTCCTGCGAACCTTGCAAGACTAGTACTCCTGGAAGAAAGGATCCCTTAGGGTGTGGTTAAGCCATGTCTCCACCATATCCTTTCTTCCAGGAGTTCTAGTCTAGCAAGGTTCGCAGGAGAACTTCTGTGAAGTTTGGAAAGTAGGAGGCGAGGTACGGGCGGAAGTAAAGTTGTGAGGCGGCATCGTGAGTGGTGTCGGGATAGATCAGTTGGTAGAGCGCTTTCCCATGAAAGGCAAAGGTCCCAGGTTCGAGTCCCGGTTCCGGGACACAATTTTAATCTGCCAGGAAGTTTCATATCACCGCAGACTCCGCTGCAGAGTGAAAGTTTCATTCAATGATGTTCTTTGTTCAAATTGTGATTCTTTAAACCAGAGGGAAGGTTCATTTTACCGGCGGTTAATGTCAAGTGCGCTAGTGCCCTGTCGTGTTAGATGCAATTGTTATTGAAATCATAAGCGAAAAGACCGCTTTTAAGTTTCGGAGCTCGAGACAGAATATGTGTAAAACCTGTTTCATATAAAAATGTGTGCATTTTAAATATGCATCAGTTGAAATTTGACGTATTTGAAACTTGTTACATTTGGAATTTGTGCCTTTTAAAATTTGTTGCACTAGAAAGCTATCGCTTTTAGTTTCAAAATTTGCTGCGTTTCAAATTTTTGGCCAAAATTTGTCGTATTCAATTTGTGGCATTTAATTTTTCTTCAGTTATTATTTGTTACATTTGTGAAGTACTGACCTATTGTGTGGAATTTCGGTACTTTTCCTGATGTAGTCGAGTAAAAATGTTCAAATGTTTGTATAGCTTATGGGGCTTAACTACGGGGTCATTAGTCCCTGAACTTACAAGCTACTTATGAACTAGCTAACACTAAGGACGGCACAAATATCCATGCCCCAGGGGGGGATTCGAACCTCCGACCGTAGTGGCCGTGCAGTCCGTGACTGACGCGCCACAGTCCCCTCGGTCACTGCGGCCGGTGTAGTCGAGTAAAAGAATTACAATATTGCCTACTAATTTTGATGACAAAGACTGAAATCAATGCCATTTATCGTTATTAAACAGTGCTATACAGGACGCTGTACAAATACAAAGGCCGTAGCGCGAGGGTAGCCGAGCGGTTTGGAGCGCCACGTTGCTGATCGCGTGGCCTCCCGCGTCGGGGTTTCGACTCCTATCTCGGGCATGGATGTTTGTGGTGTCTTAAGTGTAAGTTTGTTAATAAGTAGTTTGTAAGTTTACGACTGCTGACCCCGCAGTGAACATTTTGAAATAAAAAGGTCACAGGTGGTGATGCAACTGTTATTTATTTACGCGTTTCGAACTTGTCATCGTCAGGATCTAAAACATGGGGTAAAGTTTCATACAAGTGTATAATGTCATGACCCTACTAAACTATACTAAAGCAAAGTGGCAGACATCATCGTCCAAGTAAACTAAAAGTGTCACCAGGTGGCATTAGTGTACATAATAAGGAATGTGGAAGTAGGTATCATATAAAAAACCATAAAAGTAACAAAACTAAGTTGCCATAAGTACTTAAAAATGTCAAAGGTAAGATGGAGAAAATGTGGTGTCGAAATCTTAAGTGCAGCTTACACAATTAGAAGCACATACATATGACGGAGACCAATGGTGACAAGAATGGGAGGACGGAAGATCGGACGCATTCAAATAGGCACAAACAGGTGAAGTATGTCAGTTACTATAAAATGCAACGACGCTAAGGCAGTCAAGGTAAAATATGCCTACGTTACATTAGTAGGCTTGCAAAAAAGTGATGTTCCGATGAAATCATCTCCAGCTATCACGAAGTACATGTTTTTTAATACTTATGGCATCTTGGTTTTGTTACCTTTATGTTTTATTTAATGTTACCTTCTTTCAGATTCTTTATCGTGTTCACTAATGCCACCTGGCGACACTTTTCGTTTACGTGGACGGTATATCCGCTACTTTACTTCAACATGACGCTATAAAATTGGATGAAACTTTACCTCAGGTTTAGGTACGTTACTTGTCTCATAGAATTTACGGTGTATTATGTTAATCTGTTTTCATATTTCTCTTTTCGTAACACCATGCTAATTGATAATTATAAAATTGCAGATTCTGACGATAACTACTTCTAACGCGTAAATAAATGAACACTCACATCAGCACCTGTGGCCTTTGTACAGAGTCCCGTTTAGCACCGTTTAACAACGAAAACTGAAAATGCGCGCATATCTAATCGGTGGCCATTTCACATTTGGATTTCAATGCCATTTAACCGATTGAGTCTCTGTAGCTGAAATATGCAATGCGGGCTATGGTATTGGGTATTGCACAATAAATTGATTTCTGCGACCACTGACTTGCAAACGATCAACCTACATCTTCCTTCATCGGAACTTATTATTATTTTCTGAGGTGTTCACCTATTACCCAACTCCCCTGCTTTGTATCCTCGATGACGCATTTGTAAGCTTAGGTCTCTAGGGAGAAAGGTTCCTATGCTAGTTCAGTGCCAGCTGTAGTCGCAGCCTCATCGCCCAGAGCGCTAAGTATAAAAATTTAATTGCGTGAAATTTCGTTGGCAGTTAATTTCTTAATGTTCGTTAGTGTTTCAGTTGTTGAGAGGTTTCTTCTCACCTACTTGGCAGATTTCGTTCGTGCTACTGCTTTAAGAGTTTATTCCCGCGTATTTTGATAAATACCGTGTGTATAGTTTTCGTCTGCTGCAAGCTACGTGATTTGTCGTATTGTCACTTCCTTATTTCGTATTCTGCTTTGAGAAAGCTTATATTCCCGCGCGTTTGATAACAGTCTACTCCATAGATTTTCTTGTTTATTTTGAAAACTGCCAGACTCAGTTTCGTTGTTTTGACAGTGTAGTTACCACTAACCACAGTTCAGTCAGCTGCCAGCCGCCTTTATTAAAGTACTAAGCTAGTTAAAAGTAGATTATTTAGTTTTCTGCTTTCTACAGTTGATTGTATCAATAGGATGGATAGGATGTGTGCCTGCTGTGTGCGGACGCAGGAGGAGTTGGCGGTTGGCGAACAGCTGAGCGTGCTGTTGGCTACGGTCAGCCGTCTTCAGACTGCTGTCTCGGGGTGCAGCGGTGGTGGGGAGTCTGGTGGGATACCTCAGTGTCTCATGTTTTGCTCTGTCCCGAGGCACCTTCAGTTGTACCGTACGTGGTCGAGCCGCCATCTTTGCAAGGGGAGTGGCGGGTTGAACGGCGTTCTCGTCGCTCGAAACGGAGGGCCAATGTGGAGGCTGACCGTCCGTCCACGCCCGTTCGTCCTTTGAGTGGACGTGCGGCCACTCCTTCAGCAGGGTCCAAGCAGGTGCACAGGGGGAGGGGATTATTAGTTATTAGGAGCTCCAAAGTCAGGCGCGTGTGGAGCCCCTTAGGCATCCAGCGTCGAGATCCGGAAAGAAGTCCAACGTGCTCTCGGTGTGGCTGCCGAGGGGCCTCATCCGAGATGTGGAGGCGGCCTTGCCGGCGGCTATCGAGGGTGTAGGGTGGGGTCGACTGCAAGTCGTGGCTCACGTCGACACCAATGAAGCTTTTCGCTTGGTTTCTGAAGACATCCTCAGTTCCTACGGGCGGCTGGCGGAATTAGTGAAGGCTGCTGCCGTCGCACGCAGGGTGCAAACAGAGCTGTCGATTTGCAGCATTGTTCCCAGAGTTGATTGGGGTCCTTTGGTTTGGAGCCGAGTGGAGGGTCTGAACAAGAGGCTTTGCCGAATCTGTGACAGTCATGGCTGCAGATTTTTGAATCTGCGTTATCGGGTGGGGAATTGTAGGACGCCCCTAGATAGATCAGGGGTGCACTACACTAAGGAAGCGGCTACTCGGGTAGCAGAATATTTGTGGAGTGCACATGGTTTTTTTTAATGCTAGGCGCTAACTCTGATGAGTACTCACCTGTCAACATTAAGACAGCGAATTCAGGCCACGTTCGGCTAAAAAATTCGAATATGAAAATATTAGACGTGAACTTACAAAGTATTAGAAACAAAGTTCCCGAATTTGCCGCACTGCATGGAAATTATTATGTTCAGATAGTTTTAGGACCGAAAGCTGGCTAAATCATGATGTGACAAGTTCAGAAATATTTAGCGAGGCGTGGAATAAGTATCGGAAAGATAGATCGGATACAACTAGAGGAGGAGTGTTCAGCGCGGTAGACAAAGATATTGATTCTACTGAGACCGAAGTTGAAAGTAGCTGTGAAGTTATCTGGGCACGTATAACAGGTCTAAAAGAAGTAAAGTTAATAGTTGGGTATTTTTACCGGCCCCCCAGTGCTACTGTACCAGTTTTAGAGTCATTCATAGAAAGTCTACACCAGGTAGTGCGTGGCCATATAATATTAGTCGGGGAGACTTCAACATTAAGAGTATAGATTGGGACCTCTCTAGTTACATTTCAGGTGGTACAGACAAGCAGTCTTGCCAGCTACTCTTGGACACATTCTCCGAAAACTGTCTTGAGCAGTTAAACCGGCAACCCACGTCCAATGGAAATACTTTAGACCTTATAGCTACGAACAGGCCTGACCTTATTAACGGTGTCTATATGGAGACAGGAATTAGTGATCATGATATCGTCATAGCGTCGATGGTGACCAAAGTTCATAAACCAATAAAGAAGGCAAGGAGCGTGATTTTGTTGGGAAGAGCCAATAAGCAAATGTTAGGATCACACTTAGAAAATGAATGGGCATCGTTTAGTTCCGGGACTATGGACGTAGATGAATTGTGGACTAAATTTAAGTGCATTGTAAATAAAGGGTTAGAGAAATATGTGCCTTTAAAGACGATTAAGGATGGAAAAGATCCACCGTGGTATAATATTAACGTTAGAAAGCTGCTGAGAAAGCAAAACTGTTGCACTCTCGATTCAAAAAAGAACACGCAAATGATGACAGACAAAAGTTAGTACAGATTCGTGCGTCTATAAAAAGATCGATGCGCGAAGTATACAATAATTACCACAGCCATACCTTAGCAAAAGATCTTTCCGAGAACCTGAAAAAATTCTGGTCCTATGTAAAATCGATAATCGGGTCAAAGCCCACTATCCAGTTACTTGTTGATCATTCCGAGGCAGTAATAGAAGAAAGCAAACGGTTTACAAAGAGTATTCTGCGGAATTGGCCCCCTACTTAGCTTGAATTTATCGCGAATCTTTAATTCAGCACAAATTTCCTACTGATTGGAGAAAAGCGCAGGTGACTCCCGTTTATAAGAAAAGAGAACTGACCCACATAATTACAGTCTAATATCGTTGACATCAGTTTCCTGTAGAATTTTGGAGCATATTCCCAGTTCGAATATAGTAAAATTTCTTGAGACGGAAAGGCTTGTTTCTATGAATCAGAACGGGTTTAGGAAACCTCGTTCCTGTGAAACTCAGCTTGCCCTTTTCTCACATGACATGTTGCGAGCCATGGATGAAGGGCAACAGGCGGTTTGTGTTTCACTCGACTTCAAAAAGGCATTTGACGCGGTGCGACACTGCAGACTGCTAACGAAAATACGAGCTTATGGAATAGGTTCACAGATTTGTGACTGGCTGGAAGACTTCTTAAGTAATAGAACGCAGTACGTTGTTCTCGACGGCGAGTGTTCACCAGAGACGAGTGTATCGTCAGGCGTGCCCCAGGGGAGTGTGAAAGGACCGATATTATTTTCTATCTATGTAAATGATCTGATGGACAGAGTAACTTGTAATTTGCGGCTGTCTGCTGATGATGCTATGGTGTATGGGAGGGTGTCGTCTTTAACTGACTGTAATAGCATACAGGATGACTTAGACAAAATTTCTAGTTGGTGCGAAGAATGGCAGATAGCTCTCAAACTAGAAAAATGTAAGGTGATGCGCATGAGTAGGAAAAACAATCCCATAATGTTCGAATACAGCATTAGCAATGAGCTTCTTGATGCTGCCGCGTCGTTCAATTATCTAGGCATAACATTGCAGAGCAGTATGAAATGGAACGAACATGTAAGGGCAGTTGTGAGTAAGGCTGACAGCCGACTTCGGTTTATTGGGATAATTTTGGGAAGGTGTACTTCATCTGTAAAGGAGACCACGATTAAAACGCTTGTACGACCACGTCTTGAGTATTGCTCAAGTGTTTGCGACCCGCAGCAGATCAGTTTAAAAGAAGATATAGAAGCAGTTCAGAGGCGAGCAGCTAGGTTTTTTACTGGTAGGTTCGACCAATGCACGAGTGTCACGGAAATGCTCCGGCAATTCAATTTCGGATCGCTGGAGGAAAGACGACGTTCTTTTCGTGAATTTCTGTTGAGGAAATTTAGAGGGCCGGAATTTGAAGCTGAGAGTAGTACGATCTTACTGCCGCCTACTTACATTTCGCTTAGTGACCACAAAGACAAGAGAAATTAGGGTTCGTACTGAGGTATATAGGCATTCTTTTTTGCCTCGTTCTATTCGGGAGTGGAATAGGAAAGGAAATGCCTAGTAGTGGTACAGTGTACCCTCCGCCACGCACCTTACGGTGGATTGCGGAGTATGTATGTAAATGTAGATGTAACAACCAGATTAGCAGGGGCTAACTCAGCCACTGGCAAGCGGAGCATAAATTCACTATCGTCAAGGTCCAGTATATGCACTTCAAGCTGCTAAACCAGAAAAATCTGCACAAATTAACATAAAAGCACTTAACAACCCCAACAGGGAAAGACAATTAACCTTCAGATCTGCCGAATGAAGGAAACCGTCACGATCCAGGCTCCTAGTAATTGCTTTTCCAACCCTGGTGCTCACTGATGGCTATTTCATTGTCATAATGGTCACTCGGCCGGAAACCAGAATCATACGACCTCGACAGCGCAAACAACAAACTGTCAACTGCCGGTCGCTGCGCGCAGATCGTCCTATCCACCACGAGTAAGATAAGCAACCTAAGACGTCCACGTGGCACACCAACGATTTTTTTAAATTTTTTTAATAGAGGGGCGATACATCCGTCATGTTTGAGGCAAATTGAACTGGCGTCCGCCATGGTATTTGAGGTATCGGCTGACAACTACTCTGCCACACCCATTCGAGATTTTACCTATTTACTGATCCACGTCTTAAATAAAGATTGATTATTGAATACAGATGTACGTCAAGATCCGTTAAACGTTTTCGATGCTGTGAATTGACGAGTCTGGTAGTAAATTAAAAAAAAAAAAAAAAATAAAATAAAAAAAAAAAAATAAAAAAAAAAGCGGTAATGAAATATCACGAACCTGCCAGTATTAAAGTTCAATTTCGAAGTATAATAGTTAGCTGAGGTTTCCTATAACAACAAAAATGTTCAAATGTTTGTTAAGCTTATGGGACTTAACTACGGGTTCATCAGTCCCTAAACTTACAAACTACTTATGAACTACTTACGAACTAGGACGGTACAAATATCCATGCCCGAGGGGGGATTCGAACCCCCGACCGTAGTGGCCGTGCAGACCGTGACTGAAGTGCCTCAGTCCCCTCGGCCACCGCGACCGGCCCTATAATAACGAAAGTGCCGTTGCGAAAATATTTGCGTTAATTGTAATGCAAGTACATGGTCTAAACAAGCCTCGGAAAATATAGTGAACAGTAATTGTTAAGGTGAACAATCATGACCATGGATTTGCATCTGCAGTTAAGGTGTTTTCATAAAGTCTAGTATACACTTGAGTTTACTAGACCTATTAAGTCTATAGACCTGTAAAATTGCTGTTAAAGAGCTTGGTTGTAAACTTTGGTGGACGAAATGTTAGTATACAGACGAAAGTGACAACAAAATATTGCAGATAAAAGTGCGCCTAGGTCATCTGCCACAAAAGCTTTCCACGTCGAAATAAGATGTCGTTAATAATTTTCTTTGTTGCCATGCTGCAGCAAGTAACGTTTCGTTTGTGAAATTTGAGTACAAAGACGAATTTGACAACAGAATATTGCAATAAAAATGCCACAAAAACATTCCACATCGAAATAGAGTATCATTAATAACTTTCGTGGTTGCCACCCTGAAATAAGTACATATTTGTTGCAAAGAAGACAGATATATACAAGTGAAAAAATTTTGGTTGTCTACTGCTTCCATACTTTGCACCGGTTGCAAGTTAATCATGCTCAATCAAGTATTATCAACAACAAATGAAAATATTTTAAAGAAGGTGTAGACCCTCGAAAGTGTTGTTTTAACAACCACAGTAGCGACAGGAGAAGAAATATCTATATAACACACCAATACTAGGTAGAAAACTGAGCATTTTTTTAAAATGATGTGTACTTCAAAGGAATTTCAGGATAGGTCATCTGAAGCTTCACTCTTGTGGCAGCTAAGTGCCACTAGTTACGAATTTTGTTTGAGTTTAGACTGAGATCAAACAAGGCAAAACATTTGGTGTACTTGTACAAAGTATTTGTAGTTTTATCACTTCGATTTAGGCATTATAGGCTGAACACAATTTGGGCATATTTCAGCGGCAAAAATTGTACAGGCAATACACAAAATACAATATTTACTAAATACAACACTTCAAGCTCAACAACAACATACAATAGACACACTACTCTCAAGTGTACTGACCACCAAAAATATGGCTGCCGAGTTTACACAAGTTGCCGCTAAGAGCTCTGTAACTGATGTATTATCCACTCCATGGAATTTAAGCTCGCTGCTGTACACCGAGCCTACACACACACACACACACACACACACACACACACACACACACCAAAGATAACACAGAAACTGTGGTGTCGCACAAGTACAAAGTGCGCGCCACCTACTTTCGCCGCGCGCCGCCATGCACGCACGGCGCGGCGATCTCACGACGACAGCCACGAGCGCCCTCTGCTGGAACGCCGCTCGTGGCCACCACTGAAGAACACCGGCCACTTCGGACTGAGATAGCAACGAGTTAGGACCTTCGTAATCAGATAGGCACCAGTGAAGACTTTGCTATTGTACAGGCACTAGGCAGGCCTCTAACAACTATGTATCAACATTCTGCAGTACTATGTAAAAGTTAAGTATTGTTACATTCTGTGCAATATATATATCTTTCTAATTTACTCTAGTGTTTATAGTTTCTGGCTGCTCCCCTCCGTACCTGCACCAGCGTGTCGGTCTCATTCCACACGGCCACCGACACCTACGACGAGGCTGGGACACAAAAGCGGCGACGAAGTTGGGACACAAAAGTGGAGACGAGGAGTGATAGAACCTTGGACCAGCCCGCTTACAGCAGCCAGACAGCAGCAGTCGGAGCACGCAAAAATTGCTCCCGCCCACCCACCCTTATTATAAGATTTTTGGGGGAACATATTCTGTTACGTATTTTGTGAACTTTTTTGTTGCAGAGCGTCCTCTTTCATATTGCATTTGTGTTTTGTTATAAGTTATTTTGTATACGCGGCGCCTAATCGGTCAGCATGGCCACTACCCCGAACCCAAACTTAATGGAAATTATTCAGTTACAGACGGCGCAAATTACCCAGCTTCTCCAGGCCGTGTCGCAGTTGACGACACAGGCTGCTCACCAACAACAACAGTCGTCACATCAGCAGCCCACACCTGCCGCCGCACCGCTTCCGACGTTCCGCCAGTACAACGAACGTGAGGAAGAATGGAGCGACTACTTCGCACAGTTTCAAGAACTCGTCGCGGCTCATCAAATTACAGGTCAGAAAGTGAAGCATCTGCTATTATCTGTAGTGGGCCCCCAGACCTTCGTATTATTGCAAAAACTATTCCCTCACGCATCTCCTCGTGATGTAGACTTTGAACAAATTGTAGATGCACTGAATGCTCATTATGAGAGAAAAGTTCTTGTAGCCGCTGCACGATACCGATTTTTCAGACTTAAAAAATTACCGCAGCAGTCACACCAAGAGTGGATTACGGAATTGAAGGGCTTAACCCGCCAATGTAAATTTACTTGCTCTTGTGGACTTTCTTATAGTGACGTTATGTTAAGAGATGCGATTACGCAGAACATTCAGGACCCCAGAATTAGAGCAGCAATTCTGAAACAGTCTGACCCCTCATTAGACAGTGTACTGCAGCTTATAGAAGCGCATGATACTTTTGACTTAGCAGATGTAGAAATGCAAAGCCATAGTGTAAATTCAGTGCGCCGCAACGGACGCTTTCCTAGCCGTAGTTCTCAGTATAGCACTAGTGATTCTTATTTTTCTACCGGCCGTGCTGAACAGACAGTGAACAGTAGCCAGTGTAAAAGTGCGACGCAAAGGTCGCCCCGTCGTGTTAGAAACAGTGATTTGAATAACGGGCGCCAACGCTCATTTCAGAAAAATGTACGTAAATCTTGCCCCCAGTGTGTGTCTCGCCACAAGCGTGCTCATTGCCCTAGTCGCAACGCAACCTGTTATCAATGTGGCAAATCGGGACATGTGCAGTCTGTGTGTATGCAAATTAAAAACTCAAAGAACAGTAACGTTAGAAATGGTGCTTCGCAAAGTGCGAGAGCAGTGCATACAGTAAATGTTATAGACGCTGTGGAATTGAACAGTGCTTTAGTTGGTTCTCAATTGCAAGAAAATAGTTCTGCGCCTATGGCAAAACTATATAGTGCGCCACGTAGCAAGCGCCGACGAGCGCGTAAAACAGTGCAACAGAAAAGGGTTCGGGACAAGCAAAATGACTATGAACAGTGCATTCCTGTAGTGAAATTAGTGCCTTCTGCAACTGCTCCTTGTAATAGTGCCCCGTACTGTGTAGCTAGAGACAGTAGAATTGGTGTAGCTACTCAAAGTAATTTTAGTGCAGTAGCCTCGCATTGCGCGGACGCCGATCCGGCGGTAGTGTCATCTAGTGACAGTGTGGTTAATCCGCTGTGTGCCGAGTATGCGCCGCCTCCTACCGCACGCAACCCGCGCAAGCGCAGAAAACAATATGTATTAGACGTTGCCCACATTCGCGCACCGGTCGTGCGCCAGAAGCACAAGCTGTTTGTTACTCTGTCTATAGAAAATAAGACTGTGCAATTTCAGCTTGATACTGGTTCCGCTGTCACATTAATTAATAAAGATACTTATGAACTTCTGGGTTCGCCAAAATTGTCGCCGTCACAGCAAGTGTTAACAGCTTATACAGGTGAAAATATTCCCGTGCTAGGAACATGTAGCCTGCCCGCCTCTTTCCAAGGTATAACAAAAACAGTTGCTTTTGTAGTTCTTCAGGCCAAATCGACACAGAACATTTTTGGACTAGATGCTTTTGACTTGTTTGGTTTATCAATTCAAAGAGATGTGCTTCAAATTTCGTCAATAGTGCCTCAGGATAAAATCAATGCATTGTGTGACAAATATAGTGACTTGTTTTCGCCGGAACTGGGTTGTGCAAAAGACTTCGTGGCACATGTAACTTTAAAAGAACCTGAAGTTCCAAAATTTCGTAAAGCTAGACCAGTGCCTATCGCCTTGCGTGATACAGTTGCCGAAGAACTTAAACGTTGGCAAGATAGTGGGGTGATTTCTCCTGTTTCTGCGAGTCAGTGGGCTTCGCCTATAGTCATTATACCCAAGCCGTCAGGAAAACTTCGTCTCTGTGCGGACTTTAAATCAACAGTGAACAGTCAAACAATTGTGGACACTTATCCCCTGCCCAGACCTGAGGAACTGATGGACAAATTAGGACAGTCTCGCTTCTTTTCTAAGATTGATTTAGCAGAGGCATACTTACAGATTCCACTTGATGACGAGTCAAAAAAGTTTTTCGTCATTAATACTCACATGGGCCTTTTTCAATTTCAACGCCTACCCTTTGGCAGTTCTTCCGCCCCCGCTATTTTTCAGCGTTTTTTGGAACAGCTGACAGTTTCTGTACCGTGTTGTTCGAACTATTTAGATGATATTGTGGTATCCGGACGTACAGTTGAAGAACATTTAGCAAACCTGGAGTGCCTTTTCAAAGTTTTGACTGCAGCAGGTCTACGTTGCAATAAAGCAAAGTGTTCGTTTTTTCAAACTGAAATAGAGTACCTAGGCCATGTGATTAATGCCCAAGGAATTCATCCCTTACAGTCACATCTTCGAGCAATCAAAGACTTGCCTCCTCCTAAGAATGTGCATGAATTGCAAGCAGTAATGGGAAAGCTTAACTATTATTTCAGATTTATTCCCAATGCCTCTCAGATTGCAGCTCCACTTACGTAGGAAGAATGTTCCTTTTGTATGGTCCAAAGATTGCCAAGTTGCCTTTGACAAATTAAAGTCTGCACTACTCAGTGATGCATGTTTGATTCCCTTTGACCCACAGAAGCCTGTAGTGTTAGCAGTTGACGCCTCGTCTTACGGTGTGGGCGCGGTTCTGTCACATCGTATTGGATGTCATGATCGTCCTATTGCCTTTGCATCCAAGCTACTGACGCCGACGCAACAGAATTACAGTCAGATAGAAAAGGAGGCCTTAGCAATCATTTACGGCGTCACAAAGTTTCATCATTATCTCTATGGCAGAAAATTCTATTTGTTGACAGACCACAAGCCTCTCACGTCGTTGTTCTCACCCACAAAGCCGATTCCGCCCCGTACGGCACAAAAGCTTCAGAGATGGTCCTTGATATTGTCAAATTATCAGTATGAGATTTTGTACCGACCTACCACTAAACATGCCAATGCGGACACACTTTCCCGACTTCCGGTTGGCCAGGATGTGTCGTTTGATTCTTCAGAAATGGCATGTTGTCAGATAGACTCCAGAGATGCTTCCGCTGTCGCAGATTTCCCTTTGAACTCTCGTCGGGTTGCACAGGAAACGGCTGCGGATGCAGACTTAAGTGTGGTAGCACGTTTTGTTCGCTTTGGTTGGCCTGCCAGAGCCAAAGACATTGATCGGCCTCTGGTTCGACGTTATTTTGCACAACGTCATGCATTATCTTTAAGTCAGGGTGTACTGTTACATACGGACAACGACCAAACGAGAGTGATTGTTCCTCGTTCCCTGCAACGAGAAGTGTTACGCCTCCTGCATCAAGGACATTGGGGTATTGTTAGGACAAAGCAATTGGCCAGACGTCATTGTACCTGGGTTGGTATGGACGCTCAGATAGAGAACATGACGTCACAGTGTACTGTTTGTGCGGAGCATCAGGCGGCTCCACCGCAACGTTTCTCAGACTGGCCACGCCCCAAGGGACCATGGCAACGTTTACATATTGACTTTGCCGGACCTTTCTGGAATACGCGCTGGTTAATTGTTGTAGACGCTTTCAGCAAGTTTCCTTTTGTGATTGCCATGAACTCAACGACAGCTTCTAGTACAATCAGTGCCTTAACATCAGTGTTTTGCATCGAAGGCTTGCCTGAAACTATCGTCAGTGACAATGGACCTCAGTTTGTTAGTGCGGAATTTCAACAGTTTTGTCGTGTGAATGGCATTCAGCATATCACCACCGCACCTTTTCACCCTCAGTCCAATGGTGAAGCAGAACGTTTCGTTCGAACATTCAAGTCTCACATGGAGAAGATGAAAGGTCAGCACTCCAGGCAGCAAGCTCTTCAAATTTTCCTGTCTACGTATCGGTGCATGCCACGTGACGGCCCGTCTCCTGCCGAGCTGCTACACGGCCGCCGTCACTGCACTCTCCTTCACCTGCTGCAGCCTCCCACGCACCGAGTCGGTTCGTATGGCGCTACGCGTTTTCAGGTTTCCACGCCGCTGCTGTACAGGGTGTTTGCTGGAAACAAGAAGACATGGTTGCCGGGCACCATTCAGCGCGTGCTTGGTCGCAATATGTTTATTGTACGTTCTTCCACAGGGTCGGAGCTGCGGCGCCACGCAAACTAATTGCGCCTGCACAGGCCGCGCGATCCTGTCTCCGGTTTCTTGATTCCAGACCCAGTTCACCGCCAGGGAGCACAGCCACATCGTTCGTCCCCGGACTACGAGATCCCTATGGACGTCGACGTACATCCGACGCAGTCGTCGCCGCCGCTGTCGCCGCCGCAGATGACAGCGTCACCGAGAGGGATTCCGGGACCGTGCGGGCCCCCCCAGCTTGGGCCACGCACCTCAGAAGAAGATGACCTGCTCCCTCTGGGCGGGGGCGGGCGCCCTTCCCCAGGTTTCGGCGGGTTCCCTGGAGGATCGCAAGGCGGATGCCGGGGCGCGGACGGCGTCTCGATCCCGGTCTCAGCTACGACGCCCGTCCCACCAGTAACGCCCCCGCTCAGGCCCTCCTCCCAGTGCCGTCGCCGTGGCCCTCAGCCCTACGCCACGACGGCGCGGCGGTTTGGGGGGGAGGGGTGTGGTGTCGCACAAGTACAAAGTGCGCGCCACCTACTTTCGCCGCGCGCCGCCATGCACGCACGGCGCGGCGATCTCACGACGACAGCCACGAGCGCCCTCTGCTGGAACGCCGCTCGTGGCCACCACTGAAGAACACCGGCCACTTCGGACTGAGATAGCAACGAGTTAGGACCTTCGTAATCAGATAGGCACCAGTGAAGACTTTGCTATTGTACAGGCACTAGGCAGGCCTCTAACAACTATGTATCAACATTCTGCAGTACTATGTAAAAGTTAAGTATTGTTACATTCTGTGCAATATATATATCTTTCTAATTTACTCTAGTGTTTATAGTTTCTGGCTGCTCCCCTCCGTACCTGCACCAGCGTGTCGGTCTCATTCCACACGGCCACCGACACCTACGACGAGGCTGGGACACAAAAGCGGCGACGAAGTTGGGACACAAAAGAAACCACTATCGATAGCCAAGACAAAACTGGCGCCAGTGGCCCCGAACACGCCAACCAGAACCCGACGCTTCACAATTGTCTGCTAGTTTAGATAATTTCTGATCAGTCTTCGAATTTTATGAAGTATCTGCATATTGCCAGTGAAAAATCGGCATTTCATGTAATGAAAAATCAGCTTAGGAATGATGACCATCACAGCATTTAACGTGCTTTAAATCTATTTACACAGTCATAAAAATATGTCGCCCCATAATCTGTCGACACGGAGTTTTCCACTTGCTTAAATATTTTAAAGACGCTTTCCTGTAGAAGACCCGTAGTCTCTCATAGATGTAGCAGAGAAACAAACATAAACACCTTATCATGATTTACAAGTTTATCATTACAATCGTCTGGATTATATTGCTCTAAATTGAAGAAATCATGAACTTTCAATTCAGTGTTGTTGAAATGCAGTTCTTCATCGAGCTTAATTCACCAAAAATCAACAGACCAAAGCGTTTTTTTTCTCGTGTTGTTTATCTCAAAACTAATTGTAAGTAATTGCACAGCGTTTGAATTAATTCCACATGAGCATTAGATACCCCTTACTAAATTTCGGAACTGTGTTTCAGAAGGAAGGTTCAACAATCCATGCTCAAAAACAATGTCTGTATTCTTTGGGCGATTTAATCTTTAAGAATACGCTGTCCAGAAGAATCATTACCACACCACATTTTTTTTCAATTGCGATTTCTCTAATTTCTCTAATTTAGTGTCATCTACTATTGTCTGTATCTTACCGAGTTTATAATAATGTAGGAGATTTGACAGAGCTGTCTTATGCTAGTCATCCGGTATTGTGACGGTATTGATTAGAAGACACTTGTGGGGTACAGTGTCGAAAGCCTTCCGGAAATCTAGAAATACGGAATCTATTTGACATCTATTGCATTCATCACATCATGTGAGGAAAGAGTGTTTCAGAAGAATGATACTTTCTGACTCCGTGTTGACTATGGGTCAGTAGGCCGTTCTCTTCCAGGTAGTTGATAATATTTGAGAAAAGTTCTAAAATCCTGCTGCATACCCACGTCTGTGATATAGGCCTGTAGTTTTTGGATCACTCCTATTGCCCTTTTTGAATATTGGCGTAACCTCTGCAACTTTCCAGACGCCCGCTGAGCGAGTGGTTGTGTATGCTAACTGGTATGGGGCTATTGCATCAGCATACTCTGAAAGGAAACTAATTTGTATACAATCTGGACCGGGAGACTTAATTTTGTAAGTGATTTCAGTTGCTTTAATACACCATGCCTATCAACGTATAATTTGCGCATGCTGGCAGCTGTTCCTGATACGAATTATGGAGTTCTTGCTTCGACCTCTTTCGTGAAGGAATTTCGGAATGTTGTGCTAAGCAATTCTACTTCAGCGGAATTGTCATCAGCAGCATCACCGTTACTATTGCATAGTGAAGGTATTGATTGTCTTTTACTCCTGGTATACATACGACCAGAATTTCTTAGTAGCCCAGTCAAATGGAGGTTTTTCCGTAACAAAATTCCGAAAGTTTTTTTCTCAGCGGTTCTGTATGTTTCTGGGGGCACTGAATTCGAATTTCAAATTTGCTGCCTTGTAGGAGGACGGCTTCACAATGAAAAACTCAAAAAACCTCAAAATTTTCGCACTTTTTTTCAGTTTCAAGCTTATATCTCGAAAACTATGCGTTTCTCCAAGATGTTCATTCTGAGCTAAATTAAAGTAGACAAAATTTCCTACAAAATGCACTACTTATGTTTGATTTTCTGACGAGCAGTATAGGCGCTAGAACTCAATGAAAAAGTGTAAATTTTTGGCCCTTTTGCGAAAAAGTAAAAAATGCACACTCGCACGCCATACATCTCGAGAAATATACATGTTATCAACTAAATTCCTACACTACGTGAAAGTACATTAAATTTCCTACGAGGGACGTCTATAATATTCCATTTTTTCGTAATTGGGGGAAGCACCAAAAAGAAAATTACGAGCAATGTTTTCTGCGCCCTATAGTGTAACGCCCCCTCCCACCTGCCTACGTCTCGCCGGCGCTATATTTTCGATGTGGTGCACTGAAAAATGATGTTTTGAATGTATTAAAGAGAAAGTATGAAAAAACATTATAAAAAATTATATTTAGATCACATTATGTACATGCCATTGAACAGAAAGCTGAAGTTATAGTAACGTGAAGTAAATGTTTCATGAAATAAGTGAATGACGAGTTCAGGATTGGGTCATGTCATCCTATACGTTTTCCATCTGGAAAAAAAGAATGCCTTTAGTGATACAACATGGTTAGAAAAGATAAATAAGTTCTGTAGCGATGCATGTATGATGAAATACCTGTTCTGATGTCATATGCACAATTATTTTGAAATGTTTGTTAAGCTTAAGGGACTTAACTACGGGGTCATTAGTCCCTAAACTTACAAACTACTTATGAACTACCTACAACTAAGGACGGCACAAATATCCATGCCAGAGAGGGGATTCGAACCCCCGACCGTAGCGGCCGTGCAGACCGTGACCGAAGCGCCTCAGTCCCCTCGGCCACCGCGGCCGGCGCACAGTTATTTTATTCGTCTCCATTTGGGTGTTTTCAGCACAGGCAATGTTTCTTGGTCACGTGAAGGTCCCAGGTAAAGGATCTCGAGCAACGTAAGGTCCAGATAAACTATCAGGGCCTTTGCAAAGACAAGGCTGAACAGTCAGTTGTTGATCTTTAACTGAAAAAAAATGTAATTGGATGATTGATTTTATGTCAGAGAAAAATTGATTAATAAAGACGCATAATGCTGCAAAATATACATGATTTAATACCTTCTTTCACCTCAGATGCTTCAGACAGTGGTGCTGCAAGTGGCTCGTCCGAGACCTTATCGTCTTCTGTATTCAAAGCGTCGTCAATGTTCCAGCACAATCCTTCACATTGCTGGCACAGTTTCGTACAGAAAACTCCTGCTCGCCTGCACCCACACCGATCATGGCAATCCGTCGTACATTTGCAATATATAAGTTGCAGAAGCCTCTTTGGAGCCGGGGTTGTGTTGTTGAGCCGCAGCTTCTGTGGGATGTATGGAAGCCAAAGCCATGTTTGCTGTTGGCTGATAGGCCATTTTAAAAATTCAAGTGTTTCTCAACATTTTCACACATAAAAAAGTCAAATGATCCAAGTTCATACTGCAATTTTCGACTTCATTCCATGACTGCTTGCACAACACTACCCCTGCTCACATGTCAGTGGCCGGCAACCATACTCTAAGTTCAAATGCGCTGCATCACACACCAAAGATTGTCCTCACAGATCCAAAGATATGAGTTACAGACATTCAACATTATCAACATTACTTACCCGCGTTCCAAGCGGTCATGTCGCACACCTTAGTCTATGATGAACACTTGCCATCGAGAACAACGTACCGCTTTGTATTACTTCAGTAGTCTTCGAACCACTCACATATTGGGGTACCTATTCCAAACTATAAATTTATTACCTTGTGAGCTGTCTGGGTATCCTTCAGAAATGGTTATCATTTATTGTGCGTCAACAGTTGTTAAATAAGCTTAAGTATTGTAGTACGAATGGGACAGTGCACAAATGGTTTAAATCAAACTTTACTGGAAGAGTGCAGAAAGTTGAAATAAACAGTTCACATAATACATTCAGGAAGATGCTTAGCTAGTTCATTCTGCTGATGATGTAAATATAGCTATCGTGCCTAACATACAGGAATTAACTGATGAAATTGTAATTGATATCTTTCAGAAAATTAAGTGGTTCTATACAAATGGACTCTCATTAAACTTTGATAAAACCCAGTATATACAGTTTCATACAGTAAATGGCATGACACCATTAATAAATTTAGACTTTGAACATAAATCTGTAGCTAAGGTAGAATATTCAAAATTTTCAGGCGTTTGCAATGACGATGGATTGAATTGGAATAAATTTATTGAAGATATGCTGAAATGTTTGAGTTCAGCTACTTATGCTATCTGGGTCATTGCAAAATTTGGTGATATACATCTCTTAATATGCCCATCTCCAATCACTGCTCTGATATGCTATCGTATTCTGGGGCAAAAGCAAGTAATCAGAATAATTGCTGGAGCCGACCCAAGGTCATTCTGCAGACATTTATTTGTGGATCTAGGGATATTCACTGTAGCTTCACAATGTATATATTCGCTCATGAATTTGTTATTAACAATCCGATTCTATTCTTAAGTAATAGCAGTGTGCATAGCTACAACATCAGGAGAAAGAGTGATATTCACTATCCAAGGTTAAATCTAACTTTAGCACAGAAAGGGGTGAATTATGCTGCCACAAAAGTCTTCGGTCACTTACCAAGTAACATCAGAAGTCTGACAGATATACAACTAGTATTTAAAAAGAAATTAAAGGAATTTATGAATGGCAACTCCTTCTACACTGTTGATAAAACTTAAAAAGAAAAACAAACAAGTGAAATAAAAAAATAAAGAAAAATAAAAAATAAAATAAATTAAGAAAACATCAAAAAATTAAATAAAAATCCTTAAAATATTGTCATGTATAGACAACATTTACTAAACTGACGCGTTCCACATCACTACGAAATGTCGTATATATGATCTATAGAACAAGTATATATCTAATCTAGATGCGCCCGCAACGTGTCACGACTGATTATGATAAACAGTAGCAGTCGATACTGATTGCGGGAGGAATTAAAGATCTGATGCAGACCGAAACAGGTAATGAAACAAAAATAGTCGCTACTGTTATCGGACAATAAATGTTAGTAAACTATTTTTATTGTTACTACACCTGCTGATTTTCGTAAGTCGATTTGTCGAGTTCAGTAATACATCCACCCAGCATTTATGTGTGTCGTAAGTAGAGTGAAGACTCACTGACAAATAACAGAGACTCCTTTGCTTCAGCTTCATTCCTTCCGTCCAGGCAGACGCCAGCCAGTCGTGTGTCGTCTGTGAGGGCAGCAGAGGTCACGTGTCACATGAATTTCCATTTCAGAATCCGCCGCCAATCCTGCTCCAGAAACTCTAGCAGCTGTCTTCACGAGTTGCAGTTCTTGCTGTTCAAAGAAGACGCACTAGAAGCGCTGAGCTACATTCTACTGTCCTCACGATTCTAACGGAATAAAAGAAATATTTTTTTTAACTTGTGACGTCCTTTTTTATTTGAAATTTTGTTTGGTGGTGGAAATTTATTTGGTTTATTGTGGTGCTTCGGTATGATAGAAGCGACATCAGCGGTAGTGCAAGCTTTAGTCGTCTTCACATAAAGATTCAGTAGGAACGTAATATTTTTATTTGAGGCATACTTTGGTTATTTAAGTTGGTACACCTGATAATATTTAATATAGTCAGTTACGGATGCCTCTGGTTTAACTTTCAGTAGCCTAACACAGTTTATGGATTATATTTTAACTGATGAATATGGACTCTGTCATCCCAGGGGCTTGTTTTAAAAATTATAAATTCTTTTTGTAATATAATCTTTTCTTTCCCGGTAGTTCCATTTAACGAAGCACGTCACATAAACATTCACTGGTCTTTACTTATAAAAGTCATAACATTTTAATTATTTTTAGTCACTTCGATTCACAGATAATTCAAAGATGTTATTTTCAAAAGTTCTTCAATTATCAATGGAAAGGTCAGGTGCTAACTACGATTGATGTGGTCGACACAAAATTTTAAATTAATATTTCTCCTGTATTTCACCTTAAGCACAGATCTTCAAAACACTGTCAAAGTCACACGATATATTTTAAATAAGCAGTTC
This sequence comes from Locusta migratoria, assembly GCA_026315105.1. Taxonomy (NCBI): domain Eukaryota; kingdom Metazoa; phylum Arthropoda; class Insecta; order Orthoptera; family Acrididae; genus Locusta; species Locusta migratoria. Next base: position 187,593,357 of record CM048745.1, read on the forward strand.
TCTATAGTTCATTTCACAAAATCGCAGTTTGATATTCTTGGCTAAGTCAATATTTAAAATTATTCCTTTTTTTTTTTTTTTTTTGAACAAGTTAAAGTAATTTGATTTAATGTTTGCCAATGAAGAAAACCTTTTTAGCAATATTTTACTGACTATTACGTTCCTACTGGGAGGCAGAATTTTCCGTAGCCTATCCCGAATTAAAGTCCACAGATATTATTTACGCACTCACGTATAAGTTCGATTTAATTAAGCCTTTCAAATAAAATCAATCATAGTAAACCAAAAGTTCGGAATATTTTTTGCACCTGACTATCTATTTCAGATACAACCACAAAGACTGAGTGAGATCTTATCGTTACGAGAAACAAATTCTGAGAGCTGCTAACGTTGGGAGAAAGACTGAGAGAGCGAGTAGCTATACTGCGGAACTATTTATACTACTATTGCGACAAAAGATTACTCTGATTTACGATGTTTAGACGCGGTTACTCTGAGAATGTACTGTTTCTATACTTCAAAGATATATTGACTGTTACTGAAATTTTGACAAATACATAAAAATTCTGCCTATTAGAAGTTATTAGAATTGCATATGGATGAAAATGGCTAGTTTGTGCTGTGATTGCGATGTAGTGTTACAAACTCAACCCTGACAAGTCAAACAATTCCAGCTATCCCTACCTCCGGTTCCGCTACGCTGTATAATCTTTCAAGTTTATTTGCAGAGAAGGAAATTGATTTCCAACTTTCGTCTCCTCTGTACTCTCACTTCCTTAAAGATGTGGCCACTTTGCATCTTAAACTATCAATTTTTCTTGATGTTCACACTTTTAAAATGGCCTTCCTAATAGAAGCAATCTACAGTTCTGGCCACATACGCGACCCATATCGGCGCGTTTTAGTTACATGAAATGTGTTCGTTTTAATCTTGACGTTTGTAACTTTACATTTGTAACTTGAACGTGAACTCTGCTGCTCAATAACCTTTGTCCATTTCACGTAACAATTTTTTTACTTCTTATGAAGGCTTCCTTAGTTGGAGCCGAAACCATGGTTGAGTAATTAACCTGTAAATTTGCAACCGATAAGCTGTATTTTTGAAAGTTAATACAAGCAAAAGGTATAATTCCTATTATGACACCAGAAATGTTTGTAAATCTATCGGACTCAACTGCGCGGTCAATAGTCCGTAGCTTACAAATTACTTAAAGTAAGTTAAACTAACCTAAGGACAACACACACATCCATGCCCGAGGAAGGATTCAAACCCGCGAGGCCGGGAGATCCGCAAATGGCGCTCCAGACCGCTCGGCTATTCCCGTGCGGCTAAGACACCAGATACTTGAACCAAATATCAACTTTGCAACTGATCATCATCATAATTTGTTAACGACAAAAGGAGTGTTGTCGTGGTGAATGGTCCTCAGTCCAGTCTTTTTTGCCCTCCTCCATTGCATTTTCTTAATCATGTCAAGGGAGAAGTTATAATGGAACTCGGAGTCAGCAACGAAACGCCAGCAAGATAAACAATCCACACTGCTATGGGCAATACTTGATCTTCCGATACCACCCGACTGCTTCGACTCATGTCAGGCTCGACGTCATGATAACCGACATTCATATTTCAATGCGAATGTAATGTGCGTCGATAACAACATGAAATAAACAACTACACAAATAAAAATGTTAGCGAAAAAAAAAGAAAAAAAATAAGTAAAAGAATTTAACGGGACTACAGCGAGAGTTAAGGGGTTTTTGGAGGAAAAATTCTAAACAGAAGAACAATAGAAATAGCAACAATGAAATAAAAATTAAACGTCTAAAAACAAAAAAGTAAAAAAAATAAATGTAATGATAACGTTTCAGAGTATATGAATAGTACTTCCGGACAATGTAGGACACAAAATCACCCTGAAAACGGCTCGTTTATTGAAATTCTTGAGTACAATGTAGCATCAGGAGAGCTTTTGTTCGTAATAACGAAGTACAATTACGAAACTAGTGAAATACGGCGCGGGAGACTAGCTAAGTGTAAAAGTGAAGTTACGTTTTGTGATGTTCTTTTGTTAACCAACGAAGCCGAGGGAACGGAGTCTGTTTAGAGAAAAAATGCTCCCGAAAATGTTACGCACGCTCTTTCGCATTTCAGTTAACTAAAAAAAGAAAAAAAAGTCTAACGGGATGGAGACAGATCTTTTACTGCAGTCACAGGAATGCCTCGATTAATGTGCTGTGTAAAATTAAAGAAAAAAATGGGGGGCAAACCTTGTATGATACGGACATATTGATGTTTAATAAGCTCACAGACACGAACAGTAACTTTATTACGAAAGATACGCTGCGGCGTCATTGCCAACCTCTACACGTGAAACACCACTCGCGGACTCATAAACTGCACTTAGTCCTTATAAAAATAAGAGGGGTAATTTTTAAATATTTCATAGTATTTCCTATCGCTGTACAACACAAAACGCGTAGGTAAATAAATGTATTCTAATAAATATTACCTCCGACACAATATTTTATTGCAGAAATAGAAATATGTTAAGAAATAAATGCATTCTTATAAAATTTTGTCATCCCGCACCGCGTAAATAAATAAACGCATTCTAATAAATATTGCTTCTGACACATTCACAATATAATCAGCGACTAGTAATTATATATATATATATATATATATATATATATATATATATATATGACAAAATGACGTAATACACGTCGCAGTTGGTCAAAGCCGACGGGTGGTATCGGACAGTCAAGGTGAGCCCTGCTGTGTGTCAGGCAACGGGCAGCGACCTGTTCCTGTGACATATTACCACCTATGACTGACGGTCAGTTCTTCTGTCCCAGGAAATTCTGGGTGACAAAAACTCCGCGACTACCACAAAGTCAGCGAGGAGTGGCAGTAATTTTACCCTTGTTATTAAGATTATTTTAAAATGATAACAGTTGTACATAATTAAGAACATGCGGTGAGAATGCATGACAAGTTGCCGGAAAGACTCTTAGCACGATTCTGCTGGAAAGGTAAGTTCATGCGTCTACTGGTTTTGGTTACTTGGGTATAGTCTCCTAAAGAACAAATTGCAATACAGTTTCTATTACCAGAAAGCCTAACATACTGTTATAAATCAAAGTGAAAATTACAGATCTCGGTAAAGTTATTATTGTATCTTGTTAGCGAAAGTTTATATTTTAGCGCAGTTTTGAATTACTAAAGTGGTCTGACAAGGTAGCGTAACTCTCTCTCCGCCGGAGATGTTCACTAATGCTCGTAACCACTACGACACATCTGCGTTGTGGGTTGCGGCATTTTAAGGAAACAAAGTTACAGCTCCACGGCGTCACTTACAGGATGCAAACGCTGCCACTAAATTTCCAAACCCCAGCCTTTTAAAGCCTTATCGAATATGGGACGAGTATTAATTTTACAGGTGAAGTCAGCTGAAAAGTGAAGCTTTTCAGGCTTCTAAACGCAGTACTGGCGTGTGTACCTCAGTTTGCGACAAAATGTCTCACCGTCGCAGAACGTAAACGCCTGATTGTATGCAACCCATTCTACTCCTAGGGTATGCGGTTTGTATAACATTAAGGAGGGAAACCAATTGGACTTGAACGCAAGGCACTCGCAATAGTGGAATATGCAAGAAGGGGATAAAATTTTCTTAACATTCTGTAGACAGACTGATCATCCGAGACAGTGTAGAACCTGACTCTAAAAATGATACTGGTTTGTGTCATTTGATATATCGTATATCTTGCCTGTCACTAGATTGCATAACCCGAAGAAAATGTTGTTTGTTCCGTATTAAAACGAAATGCTTGTGCATTAACAGCTCGTATTAAACTGATAATTGAGCTGTTTGAAGTGTGTGCTACGTGTGACATCGATGACGAGTGAACTCTTGTTATCCTTACAGCATTCCCATTCGCAACATACATTTAGTATAATGTTATTTTTTTTTAATTTATTTCTTTTTTAATATTTTTTATTTTTATTTATTTCTTTTTTATTTTTATTTATTTCTTTTTTAATATTTTTTATTTTAATTTTCAGCTTGAGCTACTAATGCCAACTGAGCTCGCGTACTTTCAGGTTTATAGCATTAAAGTAACTTGCCATTTACAGTTAATATCGTGTGGCGTTGCCTTTTAATTAGATAAGAGTTGTAGCTACTACTGCCACTGGAGTTGTGTTATTACGTTAATGTCTTAAAATGCTTTGAGATAAAAATGAAGAAGGAAAACACAGATTTTTTTCTTTATATTTATTTTATGACTCACATCGTTTTACTACAGGTTATGACTGACAACATTTTCCTATGGCAAGGTCTCGTACAGTAGGTCTGATGAGTCTGAAGCCCACAGCAGCGGCTGCTCCTGCGACTGCGGACGTCGTGGCGTTATCTGGCAGGGCGCGCCTCAGCAGGGCTGCCGCTCCCGGGGTGTGAAGCGGAGACCGCCGCGTCTGAAGCGTCGGCAGCGGCGGCGGTCCTCCTGTGCCGCGGCGTGTGACGGAACCGCAGCCTGTGATCGACGTCGGAGGGCGACCTCGGCCAGAGCTGAGGAGGAGGGTCCGTGTGTTAGCCGCAGCACGGGCCGGCGCAGCAAACTGCGCGGCTACCAAGTGCCGCAGCTCACGGACCCCTTCCCTCTCCAGCCTCGGAAATCCCCCCTCCACCCAGACCGCTGGTCCCGCCCCCTGGCGGACCGTCAGGAGTGTCGCCTCTACTTGTGCCGCCCGCCGGCCAGAGCGGAGCCTCGGCAGGCCAGACACCTGCCAGACGGCTTCTCTCCTCCGCCTGTCCTCCGGTGTCGTCGCCGACCGGAGCGCGCGCCCAGGGGTGGCGGCGGCTGGAGGAGGACAGCAGGCACCGCGCCAGAGGCGCCCTCACCACCGCCTCACAACTCGCGCAGCCGCCGCTGACACCGGCACTGGCGCTGCACGTCGCTTGGCGCCAGTCGTGTAGTGCACTGAGTCACGTGGTGCAGTGTGTCTGCCACAAACCACGTTGTCGGGAGACGACTGCACACAGCTGTCCTCGCGTCAGCAGCCACCCGCACCTACATGCCGGGGACTGCTCCGACGGCAGTTGGGCGCGGTCAGTTGCTGTTCTTCTTAAGAGTTAAAGTGTAACCGTGGCCCCCCCACACCACAAAGTGTGGGCCCACGCACACCCCGCTGATCGCCGTCTGGAGAGAGCCGGGTGTGGTCGCCGGGCGACGCGGCGCACCTACTTTTATAGACTCCCGACTATGCCGGACGCGATTACCGCGGAAACGTCTCCTCGAGTTTTCGTTCAGCCCATTGTTTCAACCACAAACATTGCTGTTACAAAATTATCCTCGATCGAAATAGTAAAAAACTATACGCGTCTACCTCCATCCTACTTAATACGCATCTTTTCATTCTAAATTTGCAGATTAAAGTGATCCAACCTGTTTTATGCAGCCATCAGATCGCTACTCAAAAATGCCGATGTTAACGTATTATGACGGTTCCTGAGAGGAAACTGTCTATGAAATTCAACACGCTTTCTCAAAATACATTTAGCTCAACTACAAATCCTTCTTTAGCTGGGTCCGCAGCATAAATAAAGTCACCAAATGCCATTTTATATATTTACTCTTTTGTAATGTTACACTATTATTACTTTATGTATTAGATGCTTTTTAATGACTGCGTATCGCAATTCTCAAGTCTACTGCAGTACATGCTATGTGCATAAATATAACTACACAAATATTCTGAAGATAAATTTTATACTAGTTGGTTTATATATTTACGTTTTCCTGTTACAGCATAATGACCAGGACTTATTCTCTTGAACATTATTTACCAACGATATAATTTTTTTAGTGTCTGCGTTATTAAAAAAAGTGATATGGTTGCTAAATAAAGTTAAAGTCTAAAATTTTTTGATTTTTGTGCATACGTAATATCGCTAAAATTCCAAAAAGTCGTAAAATGCATACTGACTGTGAACAGATACATGTCACTGGCGTGAATAGTAGATACATCTGCAAGTAATAACCTGATAGAAAAATCTTCTAATTAAAAATGCATGTATCAGCACAATTGGTCTCCAGGACATTATGCTGTAACAGGAAAACGTAAATATATAGAACATTATTATGAATTATACCTTCAGGAAAATCATTATATAAGTAAGCGAACACGAAATGGAGGGTACAGATTTTTAATATTAATCATACAAGAAGGCCAATGAAACGTACATAATTCGAAAGGTGGTTTGTCATAGATGTTGCAAATATAAAAATTATGTGTTCATGTTGTAGTTAAGCGTGGTAGAAAGAAATAGAATTTTTAGGATGATACTCCAAATTCTCCATAAGTTTTGTCACTACATTAAAACCCGTTGTAAGTGGAACATTGGTACAGATAAAATTAGCTCATTTGCAGTTCCAGTCTTAAGGTCCCGGGTTAGATTCCCACTGCCCCAATTTTTTTAAAAATTGTTTCGTAATGTTCAATTCTTACCTTTTAAATATAGTTTTTAAATGTACTTAAACAATTCAGTTTATTAATTTTGATAATTCTCAAGGACAAACATTCGTAAAAGTTGGGATTCTATTAAGAAAAAAACCCTTTTAATACATGGTCAGCTATATGTTGCAGCAAGTAGAGTTCGATCTTCTGATGGTTTGAAATTTTATATTTGTGAACATAGAGGAAAATGACATTTAGCGAATGATGAAATGATTTTTACGAGAAACGTTGTTTTTACTGGAATTTTGTAATGCTGAATTGTGAAATAAAGCCACTAATTACCTTATTTGTGTCTTAATTTTATTTTCATGACTTTGCAAACACAATAGTCGAATTTCGACCGCAGGCAATTCTAGTATATATTAATATGAGTTGCAGTTAACTTGAGAATAGCGTAAAGCGGAAATGGAGGTCATCATTAATTAACAGCTAATAAATAAAATAGTAAAATTGCAATATTAAAAGGGAGTAAAAATTTAAAATGTAAATTGCTGGCATTTAGCGTAGGGTGGCCCCAGAGCCGTAGACACGAGGGACTAGCGTGTCGCCATGTTCCTCGCTTTTCGGTAAACATCCATTGTCTGACGCTTCGTATAGAAAGTACTAGCTTACACAGCATATTGACTCTTTTTCACACCCCCAATAAGAAAAATATGGCACCTCGTTTGTAACTGAATAGAATCCAGAGACTTGAAAGTGTCCTCGAAACCACTCAGGACTGGTTCGATCTCCGTCTAGTGCATCTTATTTTTTTTTATACTTGTCAGATACGTAAAGCGCACACAAATAACACATCATGACCGATGGGGATTTTCATTTGATGTTTTTACATTGAGTTTCAGAGACAACTATTACGCCTACCGACAAGGTATATGGGCTTTTTTCCTCACCCTTAATACTCTTGCATAGAATAATGCCTCAGTGTCTTGCCGTTAGTTGCAGCTCAACTCGAAATTATCATTGTAAATAATTCAAGATCATACAAGGAGAAAGCAGTACGGATTGTCGCCTGGTGTGTTTGCATGCAGTCGCTTGTGAATCAACGAGACTATGTGAGCTAAGAGACCACGTCTCTGTAATACTCTTATTACGTATTACATGAAGGTATGATGGAATTGAGCTACTGGTTCATATCAAACGTATGCTTCCCATACAATTCTGTGTGGACTAAGTATATACTTCCGAAGTACTAGCATAATCGGCTTGGACGACAAAAAATTATTACAGTGCAGGAGTACGTACTCTTATTTACGTATTACATGAAGGTATTATGGAATTGAGCTAATGGTTCATATCAAACCGATGCTTCCCATGCAATTCTCTGTGGGATAAGTATATACTTCCGAAGTACTAGCATAATCGGCTTGGACGAGAAAAAACTATTACAGTGCAGGAGTACGTGCATGAGAAATGCAAAATGAGTTCGTAAATATTGTAAAATAGTTGAAAACCCGTCGTTGCCGGGTATTCATTTATTTATTCCTGCCATTTTTCAAGTATATATTCATTTGTATAAGGGCTGTATGTAAACTCTCTCGGAAATACAATTAGTAGGAAAGAAGTAATAGATTAAATCTTGGTGCGTGATGGGGCGGTTTTCCATGAACGTAACTGTTTATGTGCTCATATCTCATGAACTACATGTCGTACTGTGATATAATTTAGTAGGTACACTCAACTATATGCGTGTATATTGTCTGTAAAATTTACTGTGGCTACAATTTGTAGTGTAGAAATTATGAATTGTAACGTCATACCGAATGCCATAGTTTTAGTTCATGAACAGCGGAAAAGTAGTAAGCGAGAAACTTTTTTCTTTTCATCATTTTGCTACGATTGTCAGAGAGAAAAAGTTTAATAAATGTTTGAAATTATGTTTAAAGTTTGTTGCAAGTCGCTATGTACTCTTTCTCATATAGTGTATCTATAAAGTCTCGCCGCAATATGTGGCAGTTTTTTGAGATTCCTATTGTTTATGACGTAATATCTGGTGAACCATGTGTCGTATCTGATACTTAACCCTGCTACAATTGTTTCCTTGCGGTAAAGAATGTGTGTACCAAATTTGGTTGAAATCGGTCCAGTGGTTTAGGAGAAAATGAGCAGCATTGTCGCTAAACGCATCAGTTGTTCGCGCACCTCATTGTTTATGTGAACTATATATTGCACGTGATTCTTACATTTACGGCGACCGTTCTCATGGATTGAAGATTACGTGTACAAAATTTCATAATGATTGGAACAAAACTGTAGATTTGTATGCAACACGGACACTCTGTTTTATATATTAGACGTGATAATAAGTCAAGTGCCATATCGTTAAAATAGTTATTTGGTTTTTCAGTTCATTCTTTTTATTAATTTATTGGTAATATATAATGTAAACGTTAACATAATCGTAATCTGCACCTTTTATTCCGATCTTTCATCGATGTATTTGTCATAAACATATAGTTCCTTAACTTCCTTAAGGGTTATTCAAACGCATGTTATGTCAATTGAATATTTAATTGGAAAGAAATTTATTTTGATTTCATTCCTGAAAGGCTGTGTCTACGAACCTGTTCAAACAGACGGATTACAAATTCCGTAGTGTTCACTGCCTGTACCTGTAGCTTCAGCATAAATTGACGCAATACTGTGCTACGGTTTATATTTTTCCATTACGTTATCATTTTCACTTTCACTTCCGTCGTAAAATGATTATAACTCATTTTAATGGAGCGGGCAGCATGCCAGCCGCATGGCTCAACAATTGCGGTCGCCGCTGAGTTTTTCCTACTTTTTCTATACAGGGCTTTAGCCATAATGCAATTACAGCACCATCTGTCGGCAGCATTTAGAAATGATTCGACCTTTTTTTTTTTTTTTTTTTTTTTTTTTTTTTTTTTTTTTTTTTTTTAAATTGCTGTGGACGATTCTTACAGCTTTTACAATACAAATTCTGCCTGTTGTACTCGTCTAACGCTCTCAGTTTTCGAGATATTAATTTTGAAATCAGAGGCTCCTTCGCTGGAGATCCTGCACACATAATAATAATAATCATAAGAAACGCTGGAACAGTGGTATGCAGTTAATGTCCTAGGAACTTAAGGGGAGTTCTAATAGAATTTTTTTTCACAGTTTCTGATTTTAGTCTCACTACAAAATTTTCAATGTTCTGAATAATATATAAACTCACATGGGAAGCACTATTTGGCAATTTTTTTATGTAGAAGGCTGTGTTATAAAGATTAAAATACGTGATTGTATTGCTAGTACTGTCAAAAAAAGTAACGCGTCGTTTCATAGAATAAACACGCATTATATGTCGAAGTACTAACGTTTTCCCTAGGAAAAGTGACAACAGACTGGCAAATCTCTCAAAAAGTAAAGTATTACGCCAAAAGGAAATGAAGCAGGCAGTATGGGCAACCTTCTTGCACAGACTGTCAACTGATGAAAAACCAGTACACAACCTTTGCCCTCCTGGACCTGATTCATGGTGCAACTATCGCAATGCCCAGTACTCAGACAGTTCATACAGCCATAAACATTTCACACCAGCAGCAGTCATGGATATAATAAAACCTATTTACAAAGACCTGGAAAATCCTGAATTACTGAATAAGTGTCTGCATCGTCAGACTCAAAATCCAAAAGAGTCGTACCGTAATATTATATGACTCGCATACCAAAAATGTTTTTGTTGTAATGCAGTCACTAAAGTCGGGGTCACTGATTTGCTTTTAACGATGGCAACATTGGTAGGGTGAAAGTACTACAGCATATGGAAATTAATCCTGGAGCAAACTGCATCAGAGAACTTGAACGGATGGACAAGATTCGCATTGATAAAGCAGAGTATGCAGCACAGTTGGCCACTAAGGAGTCCAGAAAGGAGAAAAGAAGGAAGAAAGGAATTCGGAAAAAGATCAAGAGAATAATATACAGTATGGTGTTGGGTACTGAGTGGAAAAAAAACCACGTAGCCCATATTAAGTTACAGTCTTATGAGGCTTTAGAAATCATTCCTGAAAATTCACATTTTCTGTAGCATTGCATTTTCCCCTGAATCTCAGAACCCACTTCGAGTAAAGTGTTGAAATTTTCAGAAGTAATAACATACATATCCTGAGGCTACTGAACTAAAGGAAGAACATTATGTTATATATAACGAAATTTATTTAGGAGTAGCTAAAATCCCGGCGTTGCCCGGATATTTATTTATTTATTCAAGCTTTGAGTTAGTACTTTTCATATTCCTTCTCTCTTTGTCCATCTCCTTTCTTTAATACCACATCATATTTATTGGAGAGTATTCAAGAAATTAGGCTGTCTTGCAGAATGTACAAAGTAATAACAGCAGTAGGCAAACAAAGAGAGGTAGTCATCAAGATGATATGTAACCTTATACATTCATTTCATTCAAAACTTGATTATAAACGATATTTCTGGTTACTTGTCCAAAATCTAATATGAATAAATTATTTGGGGAGCCCACCCTTAAGAAGGGACATGTAGTTGTCCGTGTGAGAAACATGATGATGTCAAAACCACTCTGCTGTATTTAATAGGAAGTACTCTCATTCTCAAACAGTGTATGAATAAAGTCTCATCACACGATGTGTCACTTTTTGCGATTCCTATACTTTATGACTTCATATCTCTTGGACCATGTCTGAATGTAGTTCTTACCCCTACAGAATTTGGTCCCTCACGATGTGGAATTTTCGAAAAACAACTCCTCTCTAATTTAACCCCTTGATGGTTGAATTTCCAAAAATACCAAAACATGTGTTTTTTTAATCGTAACAAACATTCCATATCGGGAGTTTCGTAGTTGTAGCTTAAAATTTCAGTTAACAGCTACATCTTTTTAAAATCAATTTTTTGCGTCCTCTATTTTATCCCCTTATTGGCTAGAATTCAGAAAATGCTGAACCACGCGTCTTTTAAATTCGAGCCCTGAATTAGAATTGGAAATTTTGTAGTTTTAGCTTAAAAATTGCCTAAATAGCAACGTATTCTCAAAAAACGTTTCATCCCTTTTTTCACCCCCTTACGGACGGAACAGCGAAAAAATCGCTTCTTAAATGGCGCCTACAGAGTAAGATCAACACCCTCGACAAATTTCAAGTTTCTATCTTCAGTGGTTTGGGCTGGTCGATGATGAGTCAGTCAGTCAGGACATTGCCTTTTATGTATAGAGAAGATAACGTACAATTATTGTAGTTCAGTAGTCTCAGAACATACAGTTTAATGTCCTGTAACAGTTACATGAAGGGAAGCAAGTTACTAAATTTAACATTGTCTGAATAGGGCGTTCCAGCACCACTCATTTTCCACAAACTGCGATAGTCATGCGCTATCTACTAGGAAAAGGGCGTTGTGTGTGTGTGTGTGTGTGTGTGTGTGTGTGTAAAACACTTTTGTGTGTCCAAGAAACGTTGGTACTGATTGAATTGAAGAGGCGCTGAAGACTGACGGAACTAAGTGCGGTGAGGGAGGAGCGAAGGAAAGTAAATGAAGGCTAACGGGGCTTTATTTGTGAGGACGGGGGCCGCCGGAGAGGGGGAGTGCAGAAAGAACGGGAGGAGACTGACAGACAGGTGGCGTCGAGTGGAGCGGAAAACGACGGCCGAATTACCGGAGACAATGGAGTGTGACGCCGTGGACAAGGGCCGTAATGATGGCCGAGGGGCGCGGCAGCCGCAGGGAACGCGGCAAGCGGCGGCGCGTCGCTCCGTCCACTGTCCGCTGGCGTCACGGTAGTTGCGGCCGTAGCAGTACGCTGTATCTGATCAAAAGTAGCGTCACACTGCAGTCTAATGCTGAGGATATGTGACAAAAGCACCCAGTGACATTTGCACCCAACCCCAAATCTGCGACATTTGCACCCAGTCTGACCTGTTTACTACGTCACGACCTACCTGCAGCCCGTGCCCTCCCTAAGCCGTCACTGTTTTCGCGGTAATGCCACGCCGCCCAGTCCTCGCTCACCGGAAACGCTCTCTCGACACAGTCTACCTGCAGTCCCGAGGTCCTTGTCCACCTCAGCGGATGACTGCTAACTGTCAGTACGATTATGAAGATCGTAGTGTTCGGTTCGTGCAATTTGTTTATTTGTGCCAGCTGGGTACACATTTGCAGCTTTGCCTATTCGCAATTGTCATATATTCCGTGAATATGTTTTTGTTGGTAACGTAACCACACATTCGAAAATTATCTCTTTATCAGAAATAAAACCCAAATATTTGTTTCTTCCTTTGTTTTCTAATACTTTGTTTTCAATACTGTAGAACATCCTTTTCATATACAGTAAAAAGGCTTAGAACCAGAATTTAAAGGTGTTGATAGTTTTCGACTTCTATCGCCGATACATAGATATATCGATGTTCAAATCATCGCTGTTAACATCAATGTTTTGGGGCAAAACGTCTATGTTTTTAAAACGTAGATTTATCGTTCGCATCCCTAGTCATCTGTCTTCTGACTGCTTTGATGCGACCTGCGACCAAATCCTTAGCCAACCGTTTCGTTTCAGAGTACCATTGCAACCTACATCCTCAATTATTTGCTTGATGTTTCCATTCTGTTTTTCCCCTAGTGATGTAAAATGCCTCGACATTTGCATGGTGAGGCAAATGCCCAGAATAAATGCCTGGGCAAATGCCAAAAATTCATGAATACCCAGGTATTTATGGATGTAAAAGGTAAACTTACAAGCAGTACGCACAATAAATAAATAAATTACGAGATATTTTGTACCACTCTCTAACTACATCTTAAATGCTTCAATTCTCTTCTGTTCTCATTTCCCAGCAGTCCAAGTAACGCAAACATACAATGTTGGGCTGCAAACGTATGCGCAGAGAAATTTCTGCCACAAGTCCAGGGCGATGTTTGACAGCAGTAGATTTCTCTTTCCCATGTATGCCCTCTTTGCATGTGTTAGTCTACTTTTTATGTCCCTCTTGCTTCTTCCGTCGTGAATTAGTGAATTAGTTTAATGCAAAGGTATCAGAATTCCTTGTCTTCGTGTACTTTGTGAACACCAATTCGGCTGTTATTTTCTCGCTACTTTTATTTCTGTTACTTCTCATGACTTTCGTCTTTCTTTGGTTTACCTTCGGTGCTCATTACTCTTTTCATTCTATTCAACAGGCTCTGTAATTTTCCTTCACTTTCACAGACGATAGCAATATCATCTGCAAATCTTATCATTGATATCCTTTTGCCCAGAACTTTTATCAGAGCCTTGAACCTGTTCTTTATTTCCTACATTACGTCTTCATTGCGTAAGCTGATGGCTTACCCCTTTTTTAATCTGAGCATTTCGTTCTTGACTTTCGATGCTTATTGTATCCCCTTGATTCTTACACAAACTGTGTATTACCCGCCTTTCCCTACAGCTTACTCCTATTTTTCTCAGAATTGCGAACATCATGCAGACCTTACATTATCGAAGGCTTTTTCCAGGTCACATATCTTATGAATATGTCTTGGTTCTTCTTTAGTCTCGCTCCCATGATACATTGCAGCAATGATATTGCGGCCACGCATTGCCGTAAAGTGCGGCCCGTGTCAATGCGACCTCACAGCCCTCGGCTCTTCTACCTGCCGAGCAGAGACCGGACCGGGAGATTAGCCGACCGCCCCTCGACCAGAACTGGGTGCTAATGTTACTGGGTGCTAATGTCACTGGTTGCTTTTGTCAGGACACCAATGCGGAATTGACGGTCCCACCTGTATAAAACAAGTGAGGGAGTGTTCTGCCATCAGTGGAGAAGGAGTAATAGCTGGATGAATGGGCCAGCAAGAAGCAGAGAAGAATGATGTTCAACGTCCCGTCGACATCATGGTAATTATACGCAATAGATATAAAGGTAATAGCGGAAACGCGTTTTTCAGGCAACATAGAGAGCCTGTATAGCGAGAGAGTGTCCAACAGGCCGGTTATTCTGGCCAATATCTCAGAACATTTATACGTAGGTCACGAAATGAGGATTGCCGCTTCTAGAAAAAAGATCTATTTCTTAGTCAAATACTATTTACAATCAGTTGAACAATAACTTAACTTTAGTATGTCCTTTAGGTGTTGGACGGGAGATGATGGCCAACTCGGAGGCTGCCTAGCTAATACTTGGTGCGAGCCACTAAGCACCGTCTGGCAATGTCTGTCCTGTTTGCTCGCGTGGACGTCACCGTGCTGAGCGAGTTCTCAGCCGTCTCTTTCCAGGCTCGCGCTAGGTGGCGCTAGGGGTGCTCGGTTGGAGCTAGAGCTATCGCTGCGACGATTGTGTCGTAATATCTAGCAGTGATACTACAACGGTGGCCGCCATGTTTTTACCAGGCAGTGCACGGGACGAGCTCTTCCATAGCGATCCAGACAGAAAATCATCCACGTAACGTTTGAAAGAAGGCATCAGTTCCACCCATAATTCCCAAGCACATGTTCTAGCTTACTGCTGGCTAAAGAATGCGATTCACCTATTTTTATTCAGGCCTAATGAATTTGCAAGCAAATAAGTTTCGTCAAACAGTTTCTATGCCTGTCGAATGTTAATATCATATTTTACGATGTTCTGGTAACTTCGACAGTTGGCAGTCGATAAATACGAAAGAGAGATATTTCAAGTTACGTATCTCAAAGAAAATGATACTATTTCAGAATTTTCTGTCTCCATATCCATCGGTGAAATTAATACATTAACGCTTTCCGCCCCGATGTGATGCATTTTAAGTGTGCTACTGTCGATCGTATAACATTTTTTGTACATACTTTTAGGAACACATTATCACAGAAAATTGGAAAATACCGATACTATCTCTAATAAAACAGCAGAACCAAACTCAAAATAGGTAACTGAATATCTACAACGAGTCAAAAGTCCCGCCCCCTAACTCTTTCACGTTACATCCCGGAATCAATTCTAGGATTGTAAATAGCCAATAACACACAGCCAAGGGGGAGGTACCGTAGCCATGTTAAAACGTACCTTGTAGCACAACATGTCAAAAACCAAAACTATGAACTAACAAAACAATAGATAATAGCGTTTAAATAAAACTTACCGCTATCCGGATTCGAACTCGCGACCACTTGATTACAACATGCGGGAATTACACAAGCAGTAGTTCTGTTACTCATGTTCATGAATGCCTTTCTTGCATCGGGCGGGGGGAAGCAGAAAATATTTACTTCACACACACACAGGAATAATCGTTGGTTTCCATAAGTCGCCTTTACCGTTCCAGCTTTCTGGGTTAACTTTCACCGCACACTTTTTCCCGTATTTCGTCATTCCTTGCGAACACAAGCATCTCATGGCAATCTTCACTTCGGTTTTTACAGCCAACAGAGGAACAACGAGGTATTTGTCTTGACTGTCCTTAATGATTATGTAATACACATTATTAATTACACACAGTAAATAACGTCAAATCAACATTTGATTTAAAAATTGCCGCGAATTTCTAAAGTTATCGTCAACGACAGACGGAAAAACACTTTAATTTACGTAAATCGAAACGACAGAAGACGTGCAAAAGTGCAGCAGTGCTTACCGTAATACGAATTCTAAGTAACTACGCAAAGAAGTCGTTGCCAGAAGCTTTTAAGACATTCCACAGTTCAGAAACGCTCACTGTCGCCCGCCAAATATGGTAAAAACATGGCGTCCTGGGCTCTCAGCAAATCAGGAGCGGTTTCACGTATGGCCCCTCTCTCCCTATACAGGCTCTCTAAGGCGACACCGCTAGCAGTGCTATCTTTTGGTCCGAATTGTAGGTTATGCTTGCCTTGACATCTGTGATTCCTCATTATATTGCGCTGCGTACAAAAATTACTTGGCAAGGTTTAAATTTTTTACGCCATTTAAGATAATTATTATGTTAGATGATAATCTTTTCAAAGTGTACGGCAGAAGAAACTAAAGCAATCGTCTCTGCCATGAACAGTGCAATACGTCGGCGCTTTATGGTGTCAGGCGAAAACGCAAGAAAAAATTTCCGAAAGTAAAGAATTCTACATTTTAGAAATTTTTAACGAACTCTTTTCGGTCTATTTCACTAAAAATACACCAAGGTACCAAATATAAATTTTTTGTTTTGTTTTTAAAGATTACCACTTGTATGCATAGAATATGTAATAATCAGTGCGGCCAATCCGTGTTCAGCGCATCCAAAGAAAACAAAGCAAAATCACAGCCCTCGACATTATATACTTTCTGTGATTTGAATATAAATCCGGAAGGATTAAAAACGTATGCTCCAATATGATCAGGAAAGCTGAAATATTTATACAGAAAAAAATAAATTAATATTTTTAATTATCGTTAATTATGTTACGAGCCATGAAACACTTCAATTTTACAACCAATAAAGGACGATTCTATCGCACTTTACGCGATAACTAATTACTATTATATGGCGTATTTAAAATTGGCATAAACATTTTAGTTATGAAATTCTGTAACTTAATGTTAGCGGCGATAGTGTGCTTCAATATACTTAAAATTGTCTTTCTAATAAAACACAGGCTTGGTTACAATAACTTGCCGTGGTGGAGTGCCAGAGCGTTCTAAAGCGCCTTGCTGCGGAGCGCGGGGTTGCTCGCCATCAGATGTTCGATTTGTGTTGTCCTTAGGTTAGTTTAAGTAGTTTGTAAGCCTAGGGACTGATGACCAGACAAGTTAAGTCCCATAAATTTACAAATTGTTGAACATTTTTGCAATGATTTATTTCTCTTAATGCGTTTCGCCTTTTGGAACAGAATCAGAATCTTATTATAATGCTTTACGTTCATAATTTTAACTATGAGTACTCAACGGTCTTCATGTATTTCAGAGCTCCTATGGAAAGGTGGAGGGGGACGGAGGAGGGGCGAGGGGGAGCAGGTGTTGGGTGACAAGTGTCTGACACATAGTTTGGAGAAGCGACCTCATGCGACGAGCGAATAATTACGCTTTATTAATCTACTAATTGAAAATCCGGCATTCATTATGTATCAAGCCGTCATTTAGTACTCTCCCTATCTTCTCTCTCTCTTTTTTAACATCTATTTATGGGAGAGTATATAAGAAATATTCCCGTCTCGCATAATGAATAAAATACGAGCACAGTATTCAAACAAAGAAAGATAGTAGTCAAAATATAAGTGATAGGAGAGAGTCATACATTTATGTAATTCAAAACTTGGCTGTAAACAAAATTTCTTGTTACTTGTCCAGGATCTAATATGGATAAAATCTTTGGTGAAGTCACCCCTGAACAAGAGGCATGAAGTATTTCGTGTGAGAAACATGGAGATGTCAAATCACTTTGCAGTATTAATAGATTGAATTTGATTTCTTCTTACTGCCGAGTGGTCGTCGTCCAGGGCGCACCTCTCCAGAGCCAGCACATTTTCATTTGTAAGTGAAACCGGCTTCTCTCTAGAAGCTGCATATTTTGACTTTTCAGTGCGCTTTCGCTTCAGTTCAATAAAGTTATTGTGTGCTCGCGTTTTTATTTGATTCATATTCGCGTTAAATATCTGGTAGTGCATTATTCCGCGTGAATCGCGTCGCGACAGTCGTCTTTATTTTCTGATTAGAAGCGGCATATAGTATTTTGATTTTCGTCTGCACTTTCTCGTCCCAATTTGTAAGTTTATACTGAGCTCTCGTGTGTATTAGATTCAGATCCGCGTTTTAACAAACAGTGTAGTTTTCCTTTGAACACATTGCGACTGTAGTTTTTGTTTTTGTTGGCAGTGTAATCATGAATAGGGACTGTGACTGCTGTGTGCAGATGCAGTCTGAGCTGGTGACACTTCGCTCCCAGCTTCAGGCTGTGTTAACCTCGGTTGCACAGTTGGAAGCTGCGATCGATGGGCGTCGTTGTTGTTGGCCGTCGGTGGGGACCGAACGGACTCCCGTCGTCTCCACCGATCGGTCTGCAGCAGCGACATGTCCAGAAACTGCTAGCAGTGAGGCAGACATCCCACCCGTGGTTGCGTGGGAGGTTGCTCCAGTGCGTGGCAGGAGGCGCAAGACATTCCGTGGGACCGATCGTGAGGCCTCCCCGGTTCGTCTTGCGAACAGGTTTGAGGTGCTGTCTGCTCAGGGGTGGGACGGTGTATCTCACCCTGTCACCGCCCAGCCTGCAAGATCCGGGCTTTCACAGAGGGTGGATTTACTTGTAGTTGGGAGCTCCAACGTTAGGCGGATGATGGAGCCCCTTAGAGAGATGGCTGCCAAGGAGGGGAAGAAGGCCAACGTGCACTCCGTGTGCATACCGGGTGGAGTCATTCCAGATATGGAACGGATCCTCCCGGATGCCATGAAGGGTACGGGATGCAGCCAACTGCAGGTGGTGGCTCACGTTGGTACCAATGATGTGTGTCGTTTCGGATCTGAAGAGATCCTCTCAGGTTTCGAGCGGCTAACTGAAGTGGTAAAAACTGCCAGTCTTGCTTGCAAGATGAAAGCAGAGCTCACCATCTGCAGCATAGTTGACAGGACCGACTGTGGACCTCTGGTACAGAGCCGAGTGGAGGGGCTGAATCAGAGGCTCAGACGATTCTGCGACCGTGTAGGCTGCAGATTCCTTGACTTGCGCCATCGGGCGGTGGGTTTCCGGAGGAGTCCACTATACGCAGGAAGCGGCTACACGGGTAGCGGGGGCTGTGTGGCGTGGACTGGGCGGTTTTTTAAGATAAAGAGCTTCGGGGAAAAACAAAATGGTCAATTTCAAAGGGTGCAGGTGGATTACAGGAGAAATGTAGATCCGGAAACTATCGATATAACAGTTGTAAACTGTCGTAGCGGTGTCGGGAAAGTACCAGAACTCTAAGCGTTAATAGAAAGCACCGAAACACACATCATTATAGGCAGCGAAAGTTGGCTCAAGCAGGAAATAAGTATTTGCAAAAGATCTAACGGTGTTCAGAACGGATTGATTAAACAAAATAGGTGGGGGCGTGTTTGTCGCCGTCAAAAGTAGTATTTCATGTAGCGAAGTTGAAGTTGATAGTTTCTGCGAGCTATTATGGGTAGAGGTTGTACCCGAAAATCGTAAGAAGTTAATAATCGGTTCCTTTTACCGGCCTCCCGACTCTGACGATACAATAGCAGAAAGGTTCAAAGAAAACCTGAGTCTAATTACAAAAACGTACCCGACTCACACGATAATAGTAGGTGGTGATTTTAATTTACCCTCGATCCGTTGGCGAAATTATATTTTCAAATCAGCAGGTGGGCATAAAACATCGTCCGAAATTGTACTCAACGCATTTTCTGAGAATTACTTCGAACGATTAGTTCATGAGCCAACTATAATTGTAAATGGATGAGAAAACACACTTGATCTCTTAGCAACAAATAATTCTGAGCTCATAACGAGCATCGGAACGGATATAGGTATTAGTGAACACAAAGATATCGTAGCAAATTGAATATCGAAAGTCCGAAAGTTACACAAAAATAAACGCAAAGTATATTTGTTCAAGAAAGCAGATAGAAACAAAATACATTGCTTCTTGAAAGACAGCTTCCACTCGTTTCTAACACTAAACGTAGGTGTAGACCAGATGTGGCTCAAATTCAAAGTAGTGGTATCGACAGCAATTGACATTTTTATACCAAATAAATTAATAAAAGAAGGAAGCGATCCCCCTTGGTACACACAACAGGTGAGGACACTGTTGCAAAAGTAAAGGAAAAGGCATACTAAATTTAAACGAACACAAAATCCCCAGGATTTGCGCTCGTACTCAGGAGCTCGAAATTTAGCGAGCATTTCAATGCGAGACGCCTACAATATTTATCACAACGAAACTCTTTCTCGAAATTTGACTGAAAACCCAAAGAGATTTTGGTCATATATTAAATATACTAGGGGCAAAACACAAACAATACCCTCACTACGTGATAGGAATGGCGATCCTGCCGATGACAGCACTACTAAAGCAGAGCTACTAAACATAGCTTTTAGAAACTCATTCACCAAAGAAGACGAAACCAATATTCCAGAGTTCGAATTACGTACAGATGCCGTAATGAGTAACGTAGAAGTAGATATCATCGGAGTAGTGAAGCAACTAAAATCACTTAACAAGAACTAGTCTTCTGGTCCGGACTGTATACCCATTAGATTTCTATCTGATTATGCTGAAGCGATAGCTCCTTATTTCACAGGCATGTACAACCGCTCTCACGACGAAGGATCTGTACCAAAAGATTGGAAAGTTGCACAGGTCACACCGATTTTCAAGAAAGGCAGTAGGAGTAACCCATTAAACTACAGGCCTATTTAATTGACTTCAATTTGCAGCAGGGCTTTGGAACATATCCTGTATTCAAATATTATGAATTATCTCGAACAGAATGATCTATTGGCCCAAGGTCAACATGGATTTAGAAAATATCGTTCATGCGAAACACAACTAGCTCTTTATTCACACGAAATGATGGGTGCTATCGACAAAGGTTCGCAAATCGATTCCGTATTTCTTGATTTCCAGAAAGCTTTTGACACCGTACCTCACAAACGGCTTTTAATCAAATTGCGTGGTTATGGTATATCGCCCCAAATTTGCGATTGGATAGGGGATTTCTTGTCAGAGAGGACACAGTTCGTAGTAATCGATGGTAAGGCATCGATTAAAACAGAGGTGATATCGGGCGTTCCACAGGGTAGTGTTATTGGTCCTCTGTTGTTCCTTATTTACATAAACGATTTAGGGGAAAATCTAAGTGGCTCTCTTAGGTTGTTTGCAGATGACGCCGTCATTTACCGTCTAGTAAAATCATCTCAAGATCAAAACCGACTGCAGAACGATCTGAATAAGATATCAGTATGGTGTAAAAATTGGCAATTGACTCTAAATGATGAGAAGTGTGAAGTCGTCCACATGAGTACGAAAAGAAATCCGTTAAAATTTGTTTACAAGATAAATCAATCAAATGTGAAGGCCGTAAACTCCACAAAATACCTAGGAATTACTATTACTTCAGACTTAAATTGGAAAGAACACGTAGATAATATCGTGGGAAAGGCGAACCAGAGACTGCGTTTTATTGGCAGAAACCTTAAAGGATGCAACAGAACTACAAAAGAAACTGCATACTCTACGCTTGTCCGTCCATTTTTGGAGTATTGCCGCCAAGTGTCGGATCCTTATCAGGTGCGTTTGACGGAGGACATCGAAAGAGTCCAAATAAGGGCAGCTCGTTTCGTATTGTCGCGATATAGGGGAGACAGCGTTACGGAAATGATACAGGATCTGGGGTGGGTATCATTACAACAACGGTGCTTATCGCTGTGGCGTGGGCTACTTGCGAAACTCCAATCGCCAACATTCTCTTCCGAATGCGAAAATATATTGTTGACTGCCACTTACATAGGTAGAAATGATCATCAGAATAAAATACGAGAAATCAGAGCTCGAACAGAGAAATTCAGGTGTTCTTTCTTCCCGCGCTATTCGAGAATGGAATGGGAGATAAATAGTATAATTGTGGTTGGATGAACCCTCTGCCAGGCACTTAAATATGATTTGCAGAGTATCCCATGTAGATGTAGATTTATTTATGGAATACAAGTGTGTCTTCGTAGTAAATAAAAAATGTATTAAAGCGTGGTGCATGATGTGAAATGTTTTTACCCATCACATTGTGTATGATCTCATATTTATTGAATTATATGTTGTACAGTGGTATAATTTTGCATGTATATATTCATTCATATAAGTTATGTATATCGTTAAAATCTGGTCGGAATACAGTTAGTAGTAAAGAAGTAATAGATTAAAACCTTATGCGTGATAGGGATGATTTCCACGAACGTTACTGTTTACGACATCATATTTCATCAAGTACGTGTCGTACTGTGATGTAATTTGGAAAGTACATTCAGCTGTATGTGTGTTTACAGTCTGTAAAATTACCTAAGACTACAATTTGTAGTGTAGAAATTGTAAACTGTAATGTCATACAGAATGCCGTAGCTTTTTTCCTTTCATCATTTTGATGTGGCTGTCAGTGAGAAACGTAAAATAAAGGTTTAAAATTATGTTTAAAGTTTATTGCCAGTCGTTCAATGTTCTCATTCTCGTACAGGGTGTGAATTAAGTTTCGTCGCATGATGTTGCATGTTTTTTTACAATTCCTATTGTTTATGATGTTATTTTGCTGAACCATGTGTAGTGCAGTTCGTCTATATAGTTTTGTATGTGAATGTCAAATGATGTGAGCTACATTACCGCACATTTCCATTATATACAGATAGCTCATCTACCCCTCCCTGTAGGAAGGGATCGTGAGTGACATCCATATCTTTGATTTGATTGACATAGAAGCTTATGTATTCACTTCACCTGTGGACCGTAGACCTCAGCATTTGACGAATATCCAGCTTGATACATCTAAGTGGGTGGGTATCTGAGGGGAAGTTTGAAAATAAGTTTCCCCAGTCGACTGTGGGCAGAGCTGTGCATGAAAGAAAAGAAATAGAATGAGGCAGTAAAGATAAGACATATCTTTATTTTTCTGCATAATTTCGAAGTACATTTGAGACATTTGTCATATCGGTTTATAAGCTTCAAAAAGCCATACAGGGTTCATTCAGGGCGTATCATACGGAAGAAGCGTTGAACGGCTTGTTTGACGTCAGCATTGCATAAAAAATGTTCAGATCTTTGTAAAGCTTATGGGATTCAACTACGGTGTCATCAGTCCCTAAACTTCTACTTATACTAGCTTATACTAAAGGCAGCACAAACATCCATGCCTGAGGGGGGGATTCGAATCCCCGACGGGAATGGCCTACGGAATCGGAGCATAGCGCCTCAATACGTACGGCCACGCCGCCGGGCAGCATTGCTTCCAAAGCGCCTTCCGCTGCGGGTCTTCTTCAAAGCTGGAAACAAAATGGAAGTCACTTGTTGCGACATCAGAACTGTATGGTGTCTGGTGTAGGCGCTCCCAACCAAGAGTTGCAACATGGTTTTGCGTTGCCGTCGCTGAGTGTGGGCTCGCATTGTCATCCAACAGCAGAACGCCAGATCCGAGAAGGCCAGGCCGCTTTTTCCGAATCACATCTTTCAATTTCGACAGAGTGGCACAGTACCGCCCAGCATTAATGGCTGCGTGCTCCAAAAAGTCCAGCAACAAAACTCCTTGGGCGTCCCAGAAAACGGCGAGGCACTTTATCGGCAGACGGAGTGCTTTTGAACTTCTTTCGGACAGGTGATGATGGATGATTCTACTCCATAACCGTTCAACGCTTCTTCCGTATGCAACGCCCGATTTTTTTCCTGGACGGCTTTTCAAATCTTATAAAGTTGTTTGATAAATTTCTCAATGTACTTGAAAATCATGTAGAAAAATAAAGTTATGTCTCATCTTTAATGTCTCATTCTATTTTTTTCCCCTCTCATACACAAGTCTGCCCACAATCGACAGGGGAAACTTATTTTCCAACACCCCCTTGGAGTCCCCAATTGGAGTCTTCTTCTTTTTTCGACTACTCAGGTCATAACAGTAAAATTTCCGATTCCTTCAGAATTCTCTACCTGTGCAGTCCGTCATGTGTGATCGTGATTGACGGGCATCAAATTATCACGATCGCCTACTGCATTTTTCCTATTGTTGATTTTCGATTAATGTAACTTTAAAATTATGTTACGACATAAATCTATCTTTTAAGTTGTGATACCCCACATGAAGGAAAGTCTAGCCATCCGTTTCTCAGAAACGCGTAGAGGAATCAAGTTGAAATTTCTGTCACGTACTGTGAACTACGGTTTCTTGTAGGTATGAATGATTTAAGCTTCTGAGTGAATGTATTGCAAAGGCACAACCATTTAGAACATTATTTGACAGTCGCAAACTCATTCGTCAAAACCTCCAGGGTGCTTCCCCTTGACCTTGATTTAGACTCATGCAATTTGCCAAGAAGCAAGTTTTAACACTATTAGTTAAAAAAATTAATAATTTGAAATTACTCGTACTTAGAGAATTTTTCCTGAGTGCAAGGTAGTTCAACGATAATTACTTCAGTGTTACTTCACTGTTAGTTAGAAAAATCTTGAGTGCACCAAAAGCCTATGAGCATTAATTTTACTAACGTTTGCCCTAAACTGTGACAGTGTCGGCTACTCTGTTGCAAAGCGACGAAGTCGTAATGTAGCTTTAGTCACCACTGGTGAATGAATCAATTTGACAGCGATATTATTCCACACAAACACTGAAAGAGAAGGAACGAAGCAAATCCTTAATAAAACGAGTGAGATTCATTGAACTTTTCGCGTGTTATTCGCGAAGACGTACAAAAATTATAATTATGTAGAAAACGATTGCATGTCGTAAACACATTTACTACAGCGAACAGTTCAGAATAAGAGTGTACTTTACAGAGTGCAAATACGAAGATTACCTTGACAACAATTAAAATTTAATAGATAACTGCAATTAGATTACACTGATCGTTGTCTTGATGGCCATAGATAGCATGAACAATACACCGAAAAGAAAAAGAGAAAATACATTGTACATGCGTGAGAAATGTAATTGCAGGAAAGAAACCACAGTAACGCCCCTGAAAAAATGCCATAAATTTCTCAATCTTGCTGTTTTTGACCACAACTGAATTGAGTTATAACTTATACGTCTGGCCAAAACATGGAAGTCTTCCATATCTCTTTGTCCTGAGAATCCTTCATTTGGTTTTAACTTCTACCACTCTTCACATCTGCTAGTTTTCCAAACATTAACCGACTACAAACATAGGGACATAAATGTTAGAAAAGCGTCTTAATTACAGCTAAAAAACTTACTGCATACTGTCATAGTAGACTTCGCAAGTCACAATGTCTTTTAGACGGAAAAGTCGGGAAACAAAGTGATCCTTTAAGTGTTCTGTTTTTGGCGAATGGGATACTGTATCCTAAAAGTAAACATTTTTGGACTAAAAATGATTTACTTTAAGTGCCAAAAGACGATATCATGTAAGGCTCATCGTCGGACAGCATTTACATATTTTAATAAATCTCTTAGAGTTGCTTCACAATATTGAGACGGTTTGTCTTTATTTCCCGCTCCATAACTTTTTCTCGAAATTTTGCATAAAGAATCAGAGAGAATAATGTCAAAGAGAAACTTCGAAGTGACAAAATAATAAAGTAAACGCAAAGAAAGGTATTTATGTGGAATGTAAGTAAAGGAAAGCACTAAATTTTTGTTATATGTTAACGTCCGTAGGCAACAACATGAATGTAAGAAATGATTCTACAAGAAGGGTGCTGAATCAGGACAAGTGGTAAAATTGAAAATTGAGATTCTTCTAAAACATTTTACTATCACAGGTAACACTACTTTGACTATAACCAACAGTTCCTTTTAATAGAATTATTTCGTGAGACGTCTGTTATTTCTTAAGGCGCTCTGCAAAATCCGGAAAGTTATTGCACTGGGTAATGTAAGGCTTACCTCCGTATTATTATTCGTGGAAGGCGACAAAGATAAATGAGCGGTTATTAGGCTCAGGTGTGTCTTTCTGTATTTTAAATTTGATAACATGTAGGTCATGGGACTTTTTTGCGTCCTTCAGGAAGAGTAAAGATTCTTGTCTTAATGATCTGTCAATCTCTAGTTACGTGCATTTTGAAACGGACTTCCGTGACAGTTTAATACCGCGAGCCGATGCAAAAGATAAAGACAGACCAAAAAAACACGCACATTGCCTCATAAATAATCATTCTTCGCACGATGCGTCTGTGAATGGATTGGAAGACATCCTAATATATCACATAAAGTACACGCAAATTACTTTCGATCGCAGTCAACTGTTATTAATGTCGTTTCACTATATATACATTTCGTGGTCAGAATGATATGAACACCTAACACTGACAGAATATTTATTTATTAATATTTCAAACATGACTGCGTCTCAGCAAAGCAAATTAATAATCAACCAAACAGTTGCAATAATAGTAGTTTAATAAACTTGATCACTTGACGACTTCAAGTCCGCCCCCCCCCCAGAAAAAAAGAAAAAAAAAACTAACTAATTCATAGTCATTCCTTTCTTGTGAAAATATTTCCTACAGAATCAATCGTTTCCTAATGAAAAGTCTCAACTGTAATATTTCTTCTATCTAGAGACAACAGTTTAAAGAAGAAAATCGTACTGGCGTGTTTTACGGACCACTTTAGATTTGTAGTTTTATAAGTGTTTGCAAACATTTTTGACCAAAATAGTAATCTAAATAATAAAAAATTAATTAATAACAGTGTCAGAAACCCTTTTAGGAAAAAAAATAGTGGCGGGTTCCGAACCACTGACTTTCAGCGTCACAGTCCAACGGATTGTTCACTAACAATTCGAAGTTGCGTTCTTTAATCTCATACTATTGGTGGCCGTTGTTAACTGATGCTAATATGGCATTTGTAGACACTAGATTATTATTTATCGTACGAAGAACGACGTGCTTTTGTTAATTCTTCAGTGCGCCCCTGCTTTGAAATCACAACGTGTAAGTTACAATAAGAAAGTAATCAAATACGCAACGCAAGATGGCATATGCCAAAGTGAGTTCTGGGCGAGGAATGTCACGTGAAATATGCGAAAGGCTGTTTTTCGTTAATTCAATGGTGGGTGTCAAAACTCCGTTATTTTTGCAACCATCTCTGCAACGATGCAAGACATGGAAAAAAAAAAAAAAAACCATAATAGATCGAAGTTGTAGAGAATTTTCCCCTCTACCAATTAGGTTGTTCAATTTTCGTATCAGATGAAGGGTTCGTTTGCAATTACAATTATATTACAAACGGCTTTTTTTGGTATTACTACCGTATTTGTTGCTATGAGCCATGTAATAATCCAATTTGTTTGTGTTCACCTGAAAGGTGCGCCCTTGTATTGTTGTTCTTCGTTTGCACAATTATATTCAATGGTATCTGTTCGTTAGCATATTTTTACAATTGATCAATTTAATACTGGTTACCATAGCTTCCCTCAAGCCTCTCAAACCCTTTTGGCCATAATATCGGGTAATGGAATTTTGTTCGGGGAATTTTTTTTTCTATTACATTGTGCTACTCACCGCGTTTACGAGGCTAACATATTTTCTGTGATACGAAAAACTCTAAATACATTTTTTTGTCATATGTATAATTTTGGGAAATAGGGTTGTTACGAAAAATACAACTATGTAGGTGAACTTCAAAAGAAAAAAAAATCGCCACGGCGCCCGGCACGCTACAGCTAACAACTAGAAGTTACGTTCTTTAATCTCATACTATTGATGGCTGTTGTTACCTGATGCTAATTTGACATTTTTAGACATTAGATTATCATTTATCGTACGAAGATCGACGTGTTTTGTTAATTCTTCAGTGCGCCCCTGCTTAGAAATCACAACGTGTAAGTTACAATAAGAAAATCATCAAATACGCAAAGCAAGATGGCGTATGCCAAAGCGAGTTCTGGGCGAGGAATGTCACGTGACATCTGCGAAAGTCTGTTTTCGTTAATTCAATGGAGGGTGTCAAAACTCCTTTATTTTTGCAAATATCTCTGCAACGATGCAAGATATGAAAAAAAAAAAAAACATAACAGATCGAAGTTGTAGATAATTTTTCCCTCTACCAATTAGGTTGTTCAATATTCGTAGCAGATGAACGGTTCGTTTACAATTACAATTATATTACAAACGAATTTTTTTTGGTATTACTACCGTATTTGTTGTCCGAAAAATTTGGAAAACGGAGGTTCTGGTCTTTGGCGGCCTACAATTATGTCTGTAAAATTTGGTGCTGATCGGTTGAACGGTTTGACTTAAAAAACAGGGAACACGTTACGGACAGAGAGATGGACGGACAGACAGACAGTCATCCCAAAATCGCCCTTATTTTTGCAAATATGTCTGAAACGATAAGAGATATGAAAAAAAAGAGAGCAAAGTTGTAGAGAATTTTCTCCACTACAAAGTCGGTTATTCAATTTTCGAGTCAGATCAATGGTTAAGCCGTTATTTTAATTTAAATTTCGGGCTGTCAAAAGACGATGGCAAAGGCCCACTTTTAGTGTTACTACCGTAACCTGAAGTGGGCCAATACTAGTGTAAATGCGAAATTACATCGAAATCGTTAGAGTCGTTTCCGAGTGTATATATATATATATATATATATATATATATATATATATATATATATATATATATATATATATATATATATATATATAGCTCGTTTAAAGATATACGATATTCCCTTTATTTAACATTGTTGTAAATTCAATGTAAGTTCTCCCAATGGCTACTTAAGTCCCTGATCCTGGTATCCATGCTCTCCGCTTCCCATCAGTGGCCGTTAATGCCTCCAAATGCGCTGACGTATCTTTGAATCATAGTTGACAGTCCCTAGATTGCAGGGGTGTTCAACTGATGTGATATGCAACTATAGTAACAGTTTTATTATGATTCTGTATTTAACGATGTTTTAGACGATAGCTTTAGTATGATGCGTGTATCTGACGTTATCATTATGAATTTGTAATTTATGATATCTCATTGTCTATTTAGGTGTCACGCGTATTTCTGAGAAAGACGGGTTTATATCTGTCGAAACCGTGGCCAAGTTTATTAACTATTATTGCAACTGGTTGGCTGATTATTAATTTGCTATTTATTTATTAGTAAGGAATTGGCGCACCATTGGCTTTGAGAACAGTTGGAACTCTTCCAGGAACTGATTCGTCATGTGTAGTTTGCTACAGAATGTTATTCATCAGTGTACCAAAAATCCTCCATCAGCGATGTATGTAAGAACTGTAAATATGATACTCATTCTCGGCTCCAAAACTCTCCATAACAGTTCAGTTATGTTGAGAGCAGGCGATCTTGATGTCCGAGAGAGATGTCTGATAATTTTCCGATGCTATGCTAAGCACGCCTAAAGCTTTCTGGTGTGTGTTTGTGTGGACGCATTCTCACATTGCAGTAAGGCAGTGTTTGTTAGCAATATGTTAGTCATAGTAAGCAGTTACTTCTCAATGTCGAAATAGTCATTCAGAGTTATTCGACCACTGAGGGTAATGACAGTTGAATACCGCGATACAGATGGCCATATCATGACGGTAAGTCCCCGTGCTGAAGTGCTTGACTGAAGGAAACAGGCATCCCGTATCGTAAGATTAGTTTGGGGGTTTTCGATTCATAAAACGGGTTTTTTGTAGTAAGCAAGTAGGCGATGATTGGCTGGACCATACTATATTCTCCCAGTCATCAAATGAACATGTTTTGCCGGCCGCGCTGGCCGAGGAGACTGAGGCGCTCCAGTCACGGTCTGCACGGCCACTACGGTCGGGGGTTCGAATCCCTCTTCGGGCATGGATATTTGTGCCGTCTTTAGTATAAGGTAGTTGATAAGTGGTTTGTAAGTTTAGGGACTGATGACCCCGTAGTTAAGTCCCATAAGCTTAACAAACATTTGAACATTTGAACATTTTGAACATGTTTTATGATCGTGGTACAACTTTGCAGCTTACGTTGGCTTTCGTTATTAAGGACTTAGCAACCGCAGGTCATTCGTTAATGTTAAGCTCCAGTCGTATTTTTTTTAAGGAAACGGTATTACTCAACTGCTTGTTGACTTTTGCTGTGGTAATAATATTATGTCTGGTTCAAACCGTTCTTAATGCTCGTCGGTCGTTGTCAGTTAACTTCAAGTTCCGCCGCTGATCTTTCACCTTGTTTTGTGTACGCTGTCATTACCTACGATACTGTCGCTAGTGAAACGTTAAACAGGGCTCCCACTAATTGCCAACCATCGTGTTAACCTCATCTTTCCGATATTTCTTCTGATTTTTTTCTCTTCTTTTGTTTTGCTGGAGGAACCGCCTATTTTGTTTTTCCCTTTATTCCCCCTACCCCTCCCTCATCTTGGCGGAACCGCCTTTTTTCCCTTTCTTTCTTTTCTTTTTTTGCTTTAAATTAATCAAAACATTAGCTGGTATAACACAAATAGTGGTTGCCAGAGATATTCCCATGACGTGCGTTTCAACTTAAATGGAGGAGCCTCTTCCTGGAGGTACTGCCTTTTTTTCTATTTACTTATTTTTAACCACACATGTATCGCAACACAATAAAATTCCTTTAAGAAACAAATTATTCACCAATTACAGCAATTACTGCTGCGGGTGGGGGCAGAAATGTCGATCACCATTTATATCTCCACCACATCTGGTGGCATGAACCTCTCTCGGAAAGGACAGTGCCAATCTCTGCTGAACACATAACGTACACAACACAATTAAAACACATTGACATCTACCTTCCTATGACTTTTGATAGCCCTGCACAAGTGCCGCCGACAAGAAAGTCACACATTGTTGCTGGTAACCGCCATGGCACCTTAACTAGTGGTGGGCGTTCCACAGATAGAATTCGTCGTCCGTCGGTTCAATAATGGCATAGGACATATGCCCCAGCAATCAAATGGTTGAATTGTGCTTGGAGTGCGGGAACGGTTTGACGTCTTGGATGGTGAACCAGTCCACCGGCATGTTCCTCGGGGTGGTCCCGTCGATGAGGCACAGCATTCCTCGGGCGAGCTCCCACACGGAGGCGCCCGGCGGTATTCGAAGAGGTGCTTCCTGGTGTCCGGAACGCGCTACTGGGCTCCAGTAGTCGCCAGAGACTCCGTGACGGATATCGGCCGTCCTTTGGTTTGTCGACAAGACGTTGTAAACGATCTCGTACCAGTGGCTGCGGATCTCAGATGGCAGGAGTGGGTGAAAGATGTTGGCCCACGCCTGTCTCGACCTCTGGGTACCGAGCCTCCAGTTTGTGGACTGCTTGGCGGCTCCTCACAATATGCCAGGCGAACCGAGTGGTGCCTAGCCAATGCAGACTGGAGGACGTAGCTCCGATGCAAGGTCTCTGACATGTGACATATTGTAGGAAATGCCAACTATCGTCATGGGAGCCTTCTCCGATTAAGGCCGATAATGGTGGAGAATGGGTGCTGTAGGACCTTGAGTAAAAAGGAATTCCGCTATGTCTCTGTCCTATTGATTAATTTCGTTAATCTGAAAGGTCATATATTTCACCGATTATTTTTGTGTTGACCGTCGCAGAACAAATATTATAATATACTGTAAGGCAACGTTGCAGTGTTAAAACTTTCGCAGTGGTGCTAACTTTGTACTACATGTACATGGGATTCATATTACTTCGTACACTGCTTGGAAAACAGGGTTGTAGAGAATTACTGGCACAGAGTTGTATTTTATCCCAAACTGC
This sequence comes from Locusta migratoria, assembly GCA_026315105.1. Taxonomy (NCBI): domain Eukaryota; kingdom Metazoa; phylum Arthropoda; class Insecta; order Orthoptera; family Acrididae; genus Locusta; species Locusta migratoria. The sequence goes on from CM048745.1 coordinate 187,625,150, forward strand.
AACACGATAAATCTTACAATGAGTTAATTGTAGGTAGAGAAATTATATTTTCAGCACCAGTAATTGGAACGTTGTAAAAAAAAAAAAAAAAAAAAAAAAAAAAAGACAGCGCCTTAAGAGTCGCGGTAGCACGATAGACCAAATGGCTTTTTCTATATTTATACTAAGGGCAAAAGAAATCAGCGAGTAAAAGCTTCGTTTATATAGACGACACGACTGTTACGGCCCTTGGATAGGACCATCAGGTCAGTCGAGGGAATTATTGTGCGATTCTTAGACATTGTCAGTGTCCATTGGGAATCGCAACCCGAACCCGCGCAATATCACCTAGTCGCGGAGAACGTCTTTGCTCGCCGTCGGAGTTCGAGTCCTCCCTCAGGCATGGGTGTATTTGTTGACCTTAGCATAAGGTAGTTTAAGTAGTTTGTAAGCCTAGGGACTGATGTTAAGTCCCATAGATTTAAACATTTCAAATTTTGAATAAAATGTGAGATAACGGTAGACTTACAGCAACCAGCAATAACAATAATGCACCCGCAAATTCTTCCGTTTTGCTGCTTGATTATTGGGCAATAAATGAATAAATTAATAATACAGTAAAAAGCAGGAAATAAATTTAAAAAATAAAAAGCTTACCGTGTTGTGACATCGTCCGTACACTCCATATTTTTTCCCTGCGGTCTTTTATTTCCAATGATGAAAGAACGAAGATTTGCAACGATACACAAAAGAAAATTCACAGACAGCACCTCGCACAATCCATCAAGGGTTATACCAAGACTGCTTCCGGAAATGGAAACGGCATCAGTCGTGGAGTCTATTTCTAAGGAGACAATACGCACTTAGTAAAAGGTAAGCCTAGAAACATTTTGTTGCACTATTTGTGGAATTTATTGAAGAGACCGCGTAAACAAAATACTACAGCTATGGAGCAAAGGTAAAATGTTTCTAATCCTAAGGGCCCAATTTGATGAAGTCATCGGTCACTAGACTCACAAACTACATGAAGAACCTCCGACGAGGAGCTGCCGCGCGATCTGTAGCATGGTGCCTTAGACCACGCGGCATTGCTCGCGCGGGAGCTGTGGAGCACAACTCGTTGCGGATGTTGTAAGAGACGCATAATGAACGCGATTGGAAATGTTAACAAACGCACTGCAAGGATTAAGATATGCGGTATCTACCGGGTGATCAAAAAGTCAGTACAAATTTAAAACTTAATAAATCACGGAATAATGTGAATAGAGAGGTAAAACTTGACACACATGCTTGGGATGACATTGGGTTTTATTAGAACAAACAAATAAGAAGTTCAAAAATGTCCGACAGATTGCGCTTCATCTGATCACAAAAGCAATAATTAGTATAACTAAGACAAAGCAAAGATGGTGTTCTTTACAGGAAATGCTCAATATGTTCACCATCATTCCTCAACAATAGTTCTAGTCGAGGAATAATGTTGTGAACAGTACTGTAATGCATATTCTGGAGTTATGGTGAGGCACTATCAGTTCCGATCGGAAGATTCACTTGAATGCGAGTCTCCTTTAAACAACTGTATTACAGCACCGGTGTATACACTGTTACCGAAACATTAAACACCAGAATAATCGAGGGTAACACCTGTGACCTAGAAGGATTTTAGTAGTGAGAGCTTGTCATCTGCTGCGACTCTCATTATTTTTTTACTCCGTCATTTTCTTTTTAACTTAGATTTCTTTTAAAACTTCCTGCCAGATTAAAATTTTGTGCCGGAACGGGGACTCGTATCTGGGACCTTTGCCTTTCGCGGGCAAGCGCTCTACCGACTAAGCTATCCCGACACGACTCACGATCCCGCCTCACAACTTTACTTCCGCCAGCACCTTGCCTCCTATTTTCCAAACTTCACAGAAGCTCTCCTGCGAACCATGCAAGACTAGCACTCTTGGAAGAAAGGATATGGCGGAGATATGGCTTAGCCACAGCCTAAGGGATGTTTCCAGAATGAAACTTTCACCGTGCAGCAGATTAAAATTGTGTGCCGAAACCGGGACACGAACCTAGGTTCTTTGCCTTTTTTTGAACTTTTTTTCCTAACAAAACTCCATGTCATTCCAATCATGTGTGTCAATTTTTACCTCTCTATCTACATTATTCCGTGATTTACTAAGTTTTCAAATTTATATTGACTTTTTGATCACCCGGTACATTATTTAACGAAATTTGGACGTGAAGAGCCGTCTGACGATGAACTGGAATGTTTGAAACAGGTAAGGGCGCTATTTAGTAACTAAATAGCATAATCAAATGCGCCGCGGTGGAGTAGCCGAGCGGTCTAAAGCGTCTCGCTGCGGAGCGCGCGGTTGCTCGCCGTGGAGGTTCGAGTCCTCCCTGGGCATGGGTGTGTGTGTTGTCCTTAGGTTAGTTTACCTAGGTTTAAGTAGTTTGTAAGCTACGGACTGATAACCACGCAGTTTGGTCCGATAGATTTACAGAAATTTTTAATCAAATGTGGTTGTTTGCTGTTTTCTTCACTGTAAGAATCATCTTGTATTTTTAACATTTATTTAATTTATATCTCTTCCAGAACTGGACATACTAAGGGCGAGCTCCTGCTGGTGGAAGGTAAACCTTATCGTCAACAGTTAGCTAGCTGCAGCAAGCAATTTCGTAGCTAAGAAGCCCTTTACAGTTATAAGCTATTCCCTTTTATCCGCGTTTTATTGCAAACTGCATGTCGGCGATGCTGCCACAGAAACCAGGGGACAGACATTCTTTTTCCTTACGTCGCACTTATATAAAGGAGGAAAAAAAAGAACACTTTCTAATCTCTCGACATCAAACGAAGGAGGCCTCACGCTTTCGCGGAGTCGATGGAATGAGCTGTTCTCCACTGTTCGTCCGCACACTCTGCCATTACCTAGACGCACACCCCCTTCTCGCGGCTTTTCAGCCGCCATTTTTTTTCTCGCCGTTTCCTTTTCTGCCGTTCTCTGCTCTCAGCCTGCTTCTTCGCGAGGGCGGACGGCTCCGAACTACGTCATTTCCTGAATTCTTTTTTTTTTTTTTTTTCTCCCTCTCTCTTCGCTTTCTCCGTGGCGCCTCGGCCGCAGCACCCATCTGTTCGCTTCCTCCTCACCCTCGGAACCCGCAGCTCGCGTAAAGGGCCTCCTAATGAAACAACGTGCGACGACGCGGCCCTGTCGTTTGCCCACCGGCCGAATCAGATTGGGTGTCGTAATGAGCCGTCAGTCGGATCAACAGCCCGGCGCCTTCGTCGTTTCTGTTCTCGCAGGGGCTCGCGGAATCGCCGATTTGGCTGGTGTGAGGTGGGGTGGGGTTTCCTTCTGTTATCGGTAAGCGGGTTGCATCAAGTGACAAATGTGTCTACCCTTGGTGACAATTTCGTGTTCAATGATATCGAAAATAGGGTTCTAATACGCGCCGAGGTTCAATAGGAATGTTCTTCAGCACTCGGCTACGTACTAGAGCTGTTGATATTTTTGAAAATATCGGGAATACGATTTATCGATATTTAAGAATATAAAAAGTCTGACCGATATATATCGAAGGAAAATATCGATATATCGGAGGAAAAGTATTACAAAATTCCATGTTTTGGTAAGGTGAGTGCTAACAGCCGTCATGTATTTAATAAAACGCATCTTCTACAACAACTGTCCTGTTATTTTCTAATTTTGTAATGTTTTGAGATTATTTTTTGGAGGTGTTTGCATATATAGTATGTTGGGGCATTCCTGAAATTTATAACCGGTCTTAGAGGTATCTGCTGTTTATGTATCTTAGGTTGGCTGTGGAGTGTTGGTGCTTGTGGGTTCTTCTGTGTGATGTGATATTTGTGTTTGTCAGTGAGTTTATTTTGGATGCTTTTTAGAGTTTTCTTTACATTTGCCTGGAATCGTGTGGTAGGGTCTGATTTCAATGTTATTATGCCGTTGGCTCTTATAATTATATATTATATATGTGCCTAGTGGTGCTAATTGTGAAGTGCTGGAACAACAAAAACAGCAAAATGCACGGAATTGAAGCACAACAGTTGGAAGCAACCAATGAGCACCAGATGTAAAGCTATATCCATTAAATATTGTAAGTACAATATCCACATATCAATACTATACCAAAATAACGCATCAGAACTGTTGATAACCTAAAAAATACTGAGAAATGTAAATATAAAAATGTTGTAAAAAAATAATCATGTATATATTACAGGCCACTGATGATGCCTTCCAAATAAAGGCGAAATGCATATGGCAATAGCATATTTTATTAAATCAGTTGCATAGACAGATAAGTGAAATACCTTCAATATAATATTATAATTTAGCAACTGTGGTGAAAAACAGGACAAAAGAAACTAAAAATGTTTTATTAAATCCTTAAAATCGACTAGTTTCGGCCCAGGACCATCTTCATAGTAAAAAGGTTTTAAAACAGGTTAGTCAATATCATTAAATAACATCTGGCTGAAAACAGGAGTCACTTTCACTAAAATTACAGACGTCAGCCAGATGTATTTTATTTATTGCTGTTGACTAACCTGTTTTATATCTATAACTAGCTGAAAACCCGGCGTTGCCCGGGTATGTAAGTATTTATTTATTCCTGCCATTTTTCAGGTATATATTCATTTGTATAAGGGCTGCATGTCTGTAAGATCTCTTGGGAATACAGTTAGTAGTAAAAAAAGTAATAGATTAAAACTTGGTGGGTGATGGGACGGTTTCCCATGAATGTTACTGTTTATGTGCTCATATCTCATGAACTACGTATCGTACTGTGATATAATTTAGAAGGTACACTCAACTATATGCGTGTATACTGTCTTTTAAGTATCCTGCGGCTACAATTTGTAATGTTCAAATTATAAATTGTAGCGTCATACCGAGAGCCGTAGTTTTACTCCATAAACAGCAGAAAAGTAGTAAGCGGGAAACTTTTTTCCTTTCATAATTTTACTATGGTTGCCAGCGAGAAAAAGTTTAATAAACGTTTGAAATTATGTTTAAAGTTTGTTGCAAGCCGCTAAGTACTGTCATACTCATACAGTGTATTTCGAAGGTCTCGCCGCATTATATGGCATTATTTGCGATTTCTATTGGTTATGACATAATATCTTTTGAACCATGTGCCGTATGTGATTCTTAACCATACAGAAATTGTTACCTCACGGTAAGGAATGTATGTACCAAATTTGGTTGAAATCTGTCCAATGGTTTAGGAGAAAATGAGCAGCATTGTCGCAAAATGCAGCAGTTTTTCGCGCATCTCATTGTTTATGACGTCACTTCTCGTGAACTATATATCGAATGTGATTCTTACACTTACGGCGACCGTCCTCATGGATTGAAGCTTACGTGTACAAAATTTCATAAATATTGGAACAAAACTGTAGATTTGTATGCAACACGTAAAAACATACGGACATTCTGCTTTATATATTAGATGATGGTCCTGGAACCGAAATAAATTGATTTTTAAGGATTTAATAAAACAACTGATGGTTCTAGATGCATTTTATGAAATATTGAAAAATTGGCCTACAAAAATATTGGCTGCACATTGTACATATTCTACTGGTTTTACATCTGTATATTTAGGTATTAAGAATTAGATGTTCCCCTCATAGCATGAATCAGGGAAACATTTAATGAGAACATTTGTAAGTCAATAATTGAACTTTTTGCAGATGAAAAGCTTGTATTGCAATAGTTTTTGGTCGACTGTTGTGTTGTTAATTAACAACTATGCGCATCATGCAGTGTCAGTGGCGAAGCAAGGATTTCGGTCTATGGGAGAGGGGGGCGAGGGGGGCGAGGGGGGCGAGGGGAGGAAGTTGTCTGAGCTCATAAAATTTTTGTCTTGTGCCCCAAACCATACCCGGCTTTATTATGCGAACGTAAATAAGAAACGAGTGTACTACTGTTGGGGGGGGGGGGGGGTTGCAGCCCCATAGCCCCTCTCTGTCTTCGCCGCTGTGCAATGTACTTATATATATATTTCATTCCGGTTAACCTTTCAGGCCTTAGTTACTTTGTAATACAACATGCCGAAATGAACTTTGTTTCACGCTGATGTAGAAAAAATCAAAATATTTTACATAGTGCAATCATTAGAAGAAACTTTCGAGTGCCCCATCGAGTATCCTCATGTCTGAAATCTGGCAGGTAGTTTGACTTTTCAGAATATGGATATTATGTTTCAGAAACACATTTATCATTTTATCATTCTAGAGCATCTCATGTTGACTGCCATCTTTTCACATTGCTGCCAACGCCAGCGACGTTGCAGTTTTTGTTCATAGAGCTGAGCGCCATTTACAACAGCGCCCAGTTTACTTTATCCACACAATCAGTGAGAGAGAATGGACGGAATAAGGTAGCAAGACTCCTTCACACAACGAAAATAAAGTTATTTTCCACTACACTTTCAAGAGAAAAATTTAAATATTTGCCGAAAATTGCGAAAAAAATGTAATATTTTCATTCTGAAATCGATATATCAAGGTTAAGACGGAACATATATATCGATAGTTATCGATATTTTTGAAAAAAAAATCGATATATCGATAAGAGCCCTGCTACTTACAGCAAAACAACAGGTTTTCGGCTCAATTTCACACAATCGACTGAAATCCCTTTCTGTATTTTATTTTGAATATGCTATGCGGATGGATTGATTCATTGAGACCTATCTTTGTGGTTAATACACTTTCATAAAGTGATTAAAGTACAACGCATTTCTGTTACGAGTCACTATCCTTTATTATTCGCACAAAGCGTTTCAAGGGTTTAAACCCCCATCAGGTGGAATTTTATACTGTATTGTGTACATGTGGGTTGTATGACTAGATGACAAGTCGCATTCTCTACAAGAGAAAATACAAAACACTATGTCACAATGTGACTGTACAATTGTTCAAAAACAGATACAAAGAACTTACACTAAAGGTATAATGGACCAAAGACGGTTTCTAATATTGTGTATTGCCATTCACATAGTAAAAGCTTCAAAACAGTAATGAGCAGATAGATAAATAGTTAATCTTTAAATGTTGATAATCTGAAGGCGAGTATATAATGCACACTATAGATATATATATATATATTTTTGGGGGATAATGTAGATTCCAACACTTTATACAGATATTGTTCTAAACACAGTAAAAACTTTGAAACAATAATAGTGTGTAGACAGATGAATAGTATGATTCAGATGGTGATAATCTCACGGCAAGTGTACAAGACATATTGTAATTTGATGTTTACAATTTTGAGCTGACAAGGTGTGTGTGTGCGTGTGTGTGTGTGTGTGTGTGTGTGTGTGTGTGAGAGAGAGAGAGAGAGAGAGAGAGAGAGAGAGAGAGAGAGAGAGAGAGAGTTATTGAGTTTGACTACTGTTGAAAACAGGGATTATACTGTTGTATTTTTGTCACTCTAGATGGATTCGAGATGTTTACTTTGGAGTAGGTAGATCTGAAGTGTCACAAGGATGTCCACTTTCTTGCCTTCTGATTAGATGTTTAGGATTCTACCACTTTTAATGCTGGTATGATGTTTTGTTTCATGTAGATCATTGGCTATTGCTGTCTGTGGTTGAATGCTTTTAAGTGAGGTTATGATAGTGCAAGGAACCTGGAGGTACGATATTTTAATTTATTATTTCTACATACATATACATTTACATTAAACTTCAGTGAAAAATTACACAAAAGTAACATTCTGACATAGTGTTTTTATTTTCTGCTGCAGACAGTGCAACATGTCATCTTGTTATACAACCCACATGTACACCATATAATATAAAATTCCACCCGGTGATGGGGTTTTAAAACCTTGAAACGCTTAGTGGGAATAATGAAGGATTGTGACTGGTAACAGAAGTACCTTGTGTTTTAATGAATTTCATTCAACAGTTAAGGTAAAGCGTAAGTCAAAAATGTTTTCATTTTAAGTACACTTTGATAATGTACTTCATTCGAAAAATACCATAGTTCAAAGCTAAAGATATGATAATGATGTTTCCTCGTACTGCCAAGTAACTGAAAACGATTGTACCGGATGAAAAGGAAATGAACATGTAACGTTATTCAGTTACAGTAGCCTGCATATAAACTATCGGAAATAAATATTAGTGCACCCTCTTAGAATTTTCCAATTCACTAAAGATTTGCAGATGAAAGAGTGCATAAGGAGTGCATTAAATGATTACATTTACAGGTCAATAGCTCAGTCGTACCAGGTGCTGATGAATGCTGAAACACCCATGGTACTACATGGTGTAACTTTCATGGCGCCGATTCTGGTTAACTCACTTGGCGCCTGGATACCTCACGACGCGCCCGGATGCTTGGATGCTCGGTGGCCACACCGGAACATCGATGCCAGTCGTCATAGGCGCGATGCTCGCTCGCTCACTCTCTCGCATTCAATGCTAAGTCGGAAAATTGTTCTGGCAGAAAATATTTCTTTGATATATGAACTGTAACGGAAACTACCATTAATTGTGAGAGAAGTGAACGCGTTGAACATATAATTTCCGGAGAAATATTGGGTTATTTAGGAATGACTGTAAAATCTTTCGAGATCCTTCTCATGGCTATCGCAAAAAAAACTACAAAAACAAGATAGTAATTACGGAACTAGTATATCTCCTGAAGAGCGACTAGTGGTAATATCAAGGTGATTAAATAAAAATTCAGTACCTACGCCTTTAAAAAAAATGAATTTTTTTAAAGAAGTTTTTCTGGATACATGTATATTGCAAAATCAGTTAGTAAGAAGAAACTTACTTATACTTTTTCTGATTTTTTGGAATTGTTAATTAGGTCTTAGAAAAATTGAAGTTATGGAGCAATTATTCGGGGAATGGTTTGAGAGTCATCAACAACAGAATGTTATTTGAAGTAGCGTTGTCGGAAGTGATGAAATTAAGTGATTGCTCTTCTTTCCGTGTTGGCTGTAACGGTGTATTTTTGTTTAATACATGAGTGTCCGAAGACGGCTGGCAAATGCCTCCTTTAACCGATGAAGTTCTGCAACAATTACATTTTTAAATTTGCTTCGCTATATCAAATGTTTGTAGATCTTATGGGACTTAACTACGGGGTCATCAGTCCCTAAACTTACAAAATACTTATGAACTACTTTATACTAAAACAGCATAAACATCTATGCCCGAGGGGGGGATTCGGGCCCCCGACCGCAGACACACATGGTAACAAACTCTGAATGAACAGCGCAGTAAATACGAGGAATATATTCGTTGATTACTTTGCCCTAGGAAATGAACTGACTGCCTCAAAAAATGATTGATCATGATGGTTGATAGATGGAATTAATTCACCATTCAGTTTCTTAGAAAATCAATAATACCATAAACCACTATGACTATTATGATGTAGTAAAACTAATCTGTAGTTACTTTCATGAATAAAAATAAAACTAAAACTTACCTTACCTGCCCATTTTCATTGCGACACCTTGCCACATCTTCTTTAGAACTATTACGTTTTTGTGAAGATCATTATCGAGATTCCACAAACATTCCCTTTTGAATAATCGAAATGTAATGTTCGAAGCCACTAGGTGACAAACCAGGAAGAACCAACGCGACTGTTCGTCTAGAGATACGCCAAGCGACTAGCCTGATCACCTGGTATTCAGTGCGGCCGATCCCGTAATACCGCAGCTGTTGTTTAGCAAAGTACCTAGGCGCTATGCGACGAGCGGCCGGTGTGGCCTTAGCCTTAGAGAATGGATACTTGCATTCTTATTATCATCGTATCTTAAGAATTCACACAAAATGAACTGCATTAATTTAAAACTCACCCATTTCTGGTACTACGTTCTCCAACCTCAAATTGACAAATTTGCTCTTCTTCATAATCACAAACAGTAAGTTGTTATCGTAGTCTTCAGCGCAAATATTGGTTTGACGTTTCTCTCCACGCTACCCTGCCCTGTACAAACTTTCTCTGAATAAGAACACCAACCTACAGCCTTTTAAATCGCTCCACAGGATATATATATATATATCTACTAGGGCAAAGCTGGAAATGTATACCCAGCGGGGATTCGAACTCGAGTCTCCTGCTTTCTAGGTAGTTGCGCTGACCACTACACCACAGTTGGAACAGTGATCACACACACACGAATGCTTGGGGCCCTTACTCTTGCGGGAATTATTTGCAAAACTACGAGTTTGAGTACTATGGGCAGGGTAAAGCATGGAATTTGTATCTGATGGGAGGCGTGCTTAGGTAGTCGTTGCAAGTTGCGGTCATCACTGTGTCTCCTGTGGTTTAGTGGTCCGCACAATTGCCTAGAAAGCAGGAGACCCGGGTTCCAATCCCGGCTGTGTACACATTTTCAGCTTTGCTCATTCGCAGTTGATGTAATATATTCTGTGAATAAGACAGAATAACAACTGTAGCATCAGACTCCTCATATATACACATTTTAAACATGCTTACTCTATTCATCGCACGGTTTCCCTCTGCGATTTTTACCCCACACACTTCCATCCAATGGTAATTTCACGATTTCAAAATGTTTCAGAATGTGCCCCACCAATCTACCCCTTCTCTCAGTCGAGATATGCAAGAAATTTCTTTTCTTCCAATTCTGTTTCGTACTTCCTCGTTAGTTAGGCTATCTACCTACCTAATTTTCAGCATTCGTGTGTAACACCAATTTCAAAAGCTTTTATCTTTTCTTCTGAACTCCTTATCGTTCACGTTTCTCTGCTGTACATGGATGGCTTCACTCCAAACAAATGCCTTCAGAAAAGACTTCGTAGCATTTAAATTAATATTGGATTCCAACAAATTTCACTTCTTCAGAAACGCTTTTTTTCCCATAGCCAGTAAGCATTTTATATCTTCTCTACTTTGGCCATCAGAAGCTGTAGTGCAACCCAGATAACAGAACTAACCTGCTATTTTTATTGGATCACTATATTACCTAATTCCTCCAGCATCTCATGATTTTCTTACACTACATTTCACTACCCTTGTTTTGCCGTTGTTAATGTTCATCTTATACGCTTGTTTCAAAACACTGTCCATTCCGTTCAATTGCTCTTGCACTTCCTTTGCTGTCTCTGACAGAATTACATTGTCATAGGCAATCTACGAAGTTTTTAGGCATGGGGGGAGCGGCCGAGCGCATTGAGGTGCTATGCTACGATGCGCGAGGCCTTTCCCCGTCGGGGGTTCGAATCTCGCTCGGGCATGGCTGTTTGTGCCGTCCTTAGTATAAGCTAGTTCATAAGTAGTTTGTAAGTTTAGGGACCGATGACTCCGCAGTTAAGTCCCTTAAGCTCTACAAACATCTGAACATTTTGAACGTGTTTTTATTTCTTCTCCCTGAAATTTAATTCCTTTTCCAAATTTTCCCTTGCATTCTTTCAAAGCTTGTTGCTCTTTATACTGATCGAATAACATTGGGGAAAAGCTGCAACCTTGTCTTAGTCTCTTCCCAAACACTATGTACCGTTTATGCCCTTCGACTGTTATAACTGCCGTCCGGTCTTTGTATAAGTTGTATATAAATTTCCACTCCCTATATTTTACTCCTTATACATTCAGAATTTTAAAGAGTGTATTCCAGTCAACATTGTCAAAAGCTTTTACCAAATATACAAATACTAAAAATTTAGATTTGCCTTTCCTTAATCTACGTCGGAATGTGAGTGTTGGCTGATATATTTCAACAATTTTCCTGACTACAAACTGAACCTCCTTGCGTGCAACTGCTCCCCGTCGGAGGTTCGAGTCCTTCATTGGGCATGGCTGTGTGTTTGTAATTCTAAGGAGTGATGACCAGTGTAGCTTTGTCCCATAGGGTTACAAATAATTTATCAATTTTGGTCCTTCTTGATGTCAGATCGAACAATTTTTTTCCATTCGTCTGTAAATAATTCAAGTCAGTATTTTCCAACCATGACTTATTAAGCTGACAGTTCAGCTATTTTCTCAGTTGCTTGCACTTGCTTTCTTTGAAATTAGCATTACTATATTCTTCCTGATGTCTGAGGCTACTCCACTCTGTCACACATGGTGGAACAGTTTCTTTATAACTGGCTCTCCCAACGATATCAGCAGTACAGAGGGTTTGTATCATTAGTGAAACCTCCTGTATGAGTGCTTGTTGTGGGATATAGCTGTATTATGTAAGTGGACAAAAGGTGTATGCCAAGGAAAATAACATTTTCACTGGTTAACACAAAAGATTATGAAGCATCATTTTTTATTAAGAATTTTTTGTGTACAAATCTGGCGGCATGTACAGGTCAAGATGTTAAGATTGGTGGACTCTAGTGGCCGTACTTTCCGTAGCCTCCCAGTCCTCCGAAGCCGCCGCTGTATCCTCCGCCGAGTCCGCCGCCGTAGCCACCTCCGAGACCTCCTCCGAGTCCTCCGCCAAGGCCTCCGCCGAGACCGCCGTGTCCGGCGCTGACGACGTAGGGCACCGGCCGCTTGACGACGTAGGGCTGCGGCACTGGGACCGACACAGGGGTGGGAACCTTGACGGGGACGGGCACAGGGTTGTCCACGGGCACAGGGTACGGCTGCGGCACCTGCACGGGGACAGGTCGCTCCACGGGCACGGTGACCGGGACCCTCACTGGCAGCGGGACCGTGCTCTCCACTGGCACCGGAACGGGCACGGGCACTCTGTTGACGGTCACCTGCGGGGCGCCACCGCCGATGCCGCCTCCGATGCCGCCTCCGATGCCGCCTCCGATGCCGCCTCCGAGTCCACCAGCAAAGCCGCTTCCGTAGCCGCTTCCAAAGCCTCCACTGTAGCCTCCGTAGCCACTTCCGTAGCCAGCACCGTAGCCGCTACCATAGCCACCACCGAGTCCGTAGCCTCCCAGAGAGCCGGAGAGTCCTCGCTTCTCCTTCACCTGCTGCTGCTGCTGTTCCTCAGCCAGGACTGACAGGGCCAGACCGCAAACGTACACGCACACCTGTTGATAATTACAGTTGAACTGTGAAAATAGTTCTACCGAATGTCCTTAGCTACAAGTAAATGTAATTTACTATAAGTGTATTAGGTAGCTTAAAAAAATCAGTGTAAATACTGTGCATGAAATTATCATTTCAAGTAGATGCCTGAAGAAAATAGTTGAGGACAGAGATGTTCACTGAAACAATTCGTTAATGATACTGTTCTGCACTATTTATTCTTTCAAGGTGAAATTTTATTACCATCTGTGTCTTGGTTAATTAATATATTATGTTTTCTCTTCATAACAATTGTGGATATAGTGAACATTGACCATGCGAAGAAAACCACTCGGTCTAAGGCGCCATGTTACAGACTGAGCAGCCACACCAGAGCGACGATGCGCGAGGCCATTCCCCGTCGGGGGTTCGAATCCCCCTCGGGCATGGATGTTTGTGTCGTCTTTCGTATAAGGTCTCTCCATCTTGGTTAGACGGATGATGGGACCATGGTGTTGTCTTAATTTGACAAATGAAAAAGTTTCAGCCACTGTTTTTGGAGTTTATTACTAGTTTCGAGAAGAGATTATTCTATTTCTCAGACCCTTATCTGACCCATGCAGTAATGCTAAACTAGCCATCCATTATAATACTGCATTACACCCTCTCACACTAAGATGTTGCCGACAACTATCATACCAATGGTATCTTATGACGGTCTGAAGAAGAGAATAATGTATTCTTGAAACTAGTAATAAAAAATCCATAAATAACGGCGAATTTTTTTCATTTGTCTAATTAGTATGAGGTAGTCCCTAAGTAGTTTGTAAGTTTAGGGACTGATAATCCCGCAGTTAAGTCCCTTAAGCTTAACAAACTTTTGACCAGATTGCGTTGCCGCTCCCATTGTATGTTCGAATCCTCCCTCGGGCATGATTGTGTTTGTGTGTGTGTGTTGTCATTAGTGTTAGTTTGTTTAAGTACTCGTAGTTTTTAAGTCTAGGGACCAAAGACCCAAGGAGTCTGATTACTTTGGTTTACAAACATTTGAACATTTGAGTGAGTATTGACTTCCACATCAGTTGCCCACACCTGCTTTCTGTTATGATGTAAAGACAGATCTGGGAAGCTAGCCTTTTAGTGTAAAAGACACATTCGTGTTCGCTTTGTTATTTGTGGTTTCAGGAAGAAAGCTGAGTGATCAGTAAAGAATTGACAATGGAGTACTGTGATTATAAACCTGAAATTTTAGTAAAATTCTTCGGTATTTATTAAAAATACCAGCATATTGTCTGCTGTCACAGCCATTCTTCATTATTACAATTTTGTTTAGTATGGTAGATAAAATATTGAAATAACATAATTACAATAACTGAAAAATGATAAGGGCCATCTTAAATGACGAAAGTGTGTACATCATATTATTAGTAATAGTCATAAAGATTGCTAGAAGCGTGCGCACTGCTTTACTACAATACATCTCATTAAAGGATTCGAAATATTAGATCATCTTTCCACAGCAACTGACGACTACTACTACCAGTTTCTTTCTCGTAGTTTTGTAAACGAGACTATCGCGTATCACTAGTTACAAAACATTTTCTAGCATTTGCTAATCAGCAGAATCTAGAGTGTGCGTTAGAAAATAATGAATTACACAAGTCCTCGTTCCAAACAGTTGTAGTTATGGGTTACAAAGTGCAAAAAGTTTTAAAGCATTTGAATAAAGTATTTGAAGAACAATAAATGTTGTGTGTTACGCCTTTGAAACGAAGCTCTATAGTTTCATCCGGAACAGAACATAGGACAAGGGAGGGCAACGTGCGCCAGCACATGTATATCTTTTTTTCTCCATGACAATAGCTCGATTCTGCTAAAAGAAGAACGCTGTTCTTCGCTTTTTATCACCAAAGAGACGTAGTCAAGCCAAGATGCACGAATTAATCTGAGAAACAGGGAAATTATGTCGTCGACAATATTTGACGTCTGGGTACATGCGTATGTAATATAATACTAGATTACATTTCCCCAGTTACTTCCGTTTTTTTAACTTAGTTCACATGAAAAAAAAAAAAAATACAAATAGTACCCTCTAAATCTGCAAAGATATGAAGAACAGGAAGATCAGTTATCTCTCCATAGAAATATTTCGACTGCTGTAGGCATTACAGATACATTGATGTATAAATACCTTTGTTATAAATCATAAGAAGTAACGTGACTCTATTCCTGCGGTTCATCAAGCACATTAAAGATAAAAGGAGGAACATAGTTTTGCCGTGGGTTGTTGAGGTCATAATTCCAGATGGATTGTGTTTACATTGCTCTGATTCTAAGGTGCTGTTTCCGAAAACATTTTTTAAAACTCATGGGGCATAACTGGTGGAAAACGTAGTTCATTGTCGAGAAAGTTTCTCGCGACCCTTTACTGGTGAAGAGCTCCACTTTATTTTGCAAATTGCACGAACTTCTTCGTGAGAGCTGTTTCGCAATGCTGTATTGACAGATACGTAAAGTGTAGTAGTTTGAGAAGAAGAATGCCTTAATACATACTGTGAAAAGTATTGTTATTTATCACTCATAAATTTTTCGCATTCTGACAAAGGCATCGTTAGTGTCCTAAAACATTATACTTTTTGTTTGTAGGTTAATGATTTTACACAGATACCCTACGATTTAAAACCGTTCGTTTACGTTTTCTATGATAAAATGATAATGTACTCACATAACAGAACCTACATCAGAGTTTCCTTACGTGGCAACCTTGTCGAAACGTTTACAATATATTCAGCTGGTACGAAAATGCCCACGACAAGTAACACTTGTTGCTGCAATAAACGATTGTTGCTGTCCACAGGTCTCACAACCACTTACAGTTGTAGTTTGTCTAGGTAAAGGTTTCTGGGATCAATAAATTTTCATTTTCGACATTTTATGTAATTATTGCCAGAATTATAAATTTTTATAGATATTGAGACAGCTCAATAGACAACACGCACAGTGACTTGCTACAAACGTCATACACAATTTAAAACGTTTGCAAAATTTTTCTCGCTGATACCCCCACTAAATAATGAAACCAATTTTTCGCTTACTAAACTTCCGCTATTCATGCAATGAAAACCCACAAAACAATTAAAGACACAGTTTACCGCTTACAATATTTTCGTTCTTCATACAGTAAAATAGCTGCATTAGGAATGGCGATTTAAATTATTATTATTATTATTATTATTATTATTATTATTATACGTCAAACTCTTTGCGCGATAAGTTTCGCACTCAGAGCTCACATGTATTGCTGAATTTGTATGCAAAATTATGTAACTATGAGAAACATTAGTTACACCGACATGAAAAGGACCCATAAGGTGCATGTGCTCAAAAAAGGGAAACATGCAAATAACATTCAATCTGCTACCTTTGAATCTATTTCTTCAGTCCATTCAATTACAGATGAAAAGGCCGGCAGCGTTGGCCGAGGGGACTGAGGCGCTCCAGTCAAAGTCCGCACGGCCACTACGGTCGGGGGTTCGAATCCCCCTCGGGCATGGATATTTGTGCCGTCCTTAGTATTAGTTAGTTCATAATTAGTTGGTAAGTTTAGGGACTGATGACCCCGTGGTTGGGTCCCATAAGCTATACAAACATTTACGGATGAAAAGAAGAAAGATTTAAAGGCTATGATACCTCATCAGGAAAGAAGTGAGCATAAAGAATATTATATGCAGCTCTGTGGAGAGTGACTAAGAACTTACCACCTAGGATAATTTGATGCGACTTAGCACATTTCATAAATGTTCAAAATGTTGAAATGTTTATATAGCTTATGGCACTTAACTACGGGGTCATCAGTTCCTAAACTTACAAACAACTTATGAACTACTTAACACTAAAGACTGCACAAATATTCATGCCCGAGGGGGCCGTGACTGGAGCGCCTCAGTCCCCTCGGCCACCGTGGCCGGCTCATAAATGTTTATGTTTGAATTGCCTTCAGCACCAAACAGTTCAAACTGTGTCATGAAATCACCACTAATATGTGATAAGATTCTCTCGTTTGTAACAGGTAAAAGTTCGAGGAATAGATAAATAAAACTCTGCACTACTGACAATTTTTTTTTTGCAATAACTTCGTACATTTGGCACTTTGCACCATTCTACAATTAAGTATCCAATTACTGACACTACTGCAACAATCTCTTTTGAAGAAGTGTCTGCCTACTGAAATGCGCAAGAAAATTTAAGGTAGCTTGCTCGCATCCATCCCGAGTGCGAAATTGAAATTTGAGAACAATGCATGCGGAGTAGCGAAATGGCCTGCGGCTGTCCTTACCAGGATCCTCATTGCTGCCATGGTGGTCTGGAGTGAGCAGGCAATGACTGATGCCTTCTCTGCCGCCCAGCGCAGCTTATATACCGCTCTGGTAGGCTCCCCCACCACGTACTGTCTCAATTAAGCTAGTCCCTGCTGCTGCGTTACTTCTCAGAGCGTAACCGTCTGGCTTCCTGAACACAGTGGACCAGTTACACGCCGCCGCAATTGTTTCGTGCAACATACCTTCACTTCTCCTCACTCTTTATCCACTTTCCTACTAGTTCTGTGTTCACTACTTAAGTACATCAACATATACAGACTTCCTTACATTTTCATTAACTTCGACGTTAACAAATTCCTCTGTTTCAAAACCACTTTTCTTCCCATTGCCAATCTGCATTTTATATCCCTGTACTGAGACTATTATATGTTATTTCATTCAAAAATTCAAATTTTTATATAGCTTGTAGGACTTAACTACGGGGTCATGAATCCCTAAACTTACAAACTACTTATGAACTAACTAAGACTAAGGACGGCACAAATATCCATGCCCGAGGGGGGATTCGAATCCCCGACCGTAGTGGCCGTGTAGGCCGTGACTGGAGCGCCTCAGTCCCCTCGGCCACCGCGGCCGGCTGTTATTTCATAGCTCAAGTAATAAAACTCATCTACCTCCTTTATTGTTTCGTTTCCTAATCCAATTCCTTCGACTTCGCATGATTATGCTATAATTTAATTTGTGATGGGTTAAATAAAAAAGGGTGAGAAAATTAGGCCTCTTCTTTGATTTAACAAAGGCGTTTGATTTTGTTGATCACAAAATATTGTTGCAGAAGCTGGAGTATTATGGAATAAGAGGAGTAGCTCACAACTGGTTCACCTCTTACTTTAATAACAAACAGCAGAAAGTAATTCTCTGCAGTGATGAAAATGGTTATGACGTACAGACACAATGGGGCACAGTTAAGTGTGGAAGTGTGGGGTTCCCCAGGGGTCTGTTTTGGGACCGCTGCTGTTTCTTCAAAATGTTCAAATGTTTGTTAAGCTTATGGGACTTAACTACGGGGTCATCAGTCCCTAAACTTACAAACTACTTACGAACTACTTACAAGCTAGGACGGCACAAATATCCATGCCCGAGGGGGGATTCGAACCCCCGACCGGAGTGGCCGTGCTGACCGTGACTGGAGCGCCTCAGTCACCTCGGCCACCGCGGCCGGCTGCTGTTTCTTAATTATATAAAATGTTTAAATGTTTGTGAAGCTAATGGGTCTTAACTGCGGGGTCATCAGTCCCTAAACTTACAAACTACTTATGAACTACCTTATAGTAAAGACAGCATAAACATCCATGCCCGAATGGGGATTCGAGCCCCCGAATGGCCTCGCCCTCGCCCATCGCAGTATAGCGCCTCAATGCGCTCGGTCGCTCCGCTGCGGTTTCTCGTTTATATGAATTATATTCCTTCGAGTATAACAAGTGATTGAATTTTTTTTTCTGGTGATAGACTATCAAATAATGCAGGCCGAAAGATAGGTTCATGGCTTCTAGAAAATATATGTTAAATCACAGTAAGACACAGTTTTTACAATTACAATTTCTAACACGTAATTTAACAAAAGCTGACATTTTGATTACACATAATGGGCATATGATGAGACTGAACAGTTCAAATATTTAGGGGTTCAGATAGTAAGTTGTCATGGGAACCCCTTGTTCAGGATCTTATTCAAAAACTAAATTCTGCTTGATTTACCGTTAGAACAGTATCTGAAGTAAGTGATTGTTCAACACGAAAAGCAGTCTACTACTATTACTTTCATTCACTTACGACGTGCAGGTTTTTTTTTCTTCTTTTTTTTTTGGGGGGGGGTAACTGAACTGATGCAAAAAGTATATTTTTGGCTCAGAAAAGAGCGGTTCGAGCAATATGTGGCGTCAGTTCGCGAACTTCGTGTCGACCTCTTTTCAGTAGTCTAGGACTTCTGACACTGTTGTCACAACACGTATTTTCTTTAATGTCGTTTGTTGTTAACTATATCCCACGAGTTAGTAGCTTTCACTCTGTGAATAATAGACAGAAATCGAATCTACATTTGAATCACACCTCCTTGATTCTTGTGCAGTAAGGTGTGCAGTATTGTGCAGCATCCATTTTCAATAAGCTGCCACAAGAAATCTTAGTATTAACCCACGCCCTTTTAAACCTAAATTAAGAGTTACCTCATGACTCACTCCTTTTATTTTGTCGAGGAACTCCTGGAAAAATGAAAATAAATAAATAAAATAAAATAAATCTAATTCCCTTTATTCGTTATTGATTCTTTTTACTTAAGCTTAAGACTGTCATGTGCATAGGCTACTTTAAGTTCTTACATTACCATTCTTGTGTTAAAATTTCGTGTACTGACTTGTTTCATGACCACTGGGTCTAGCTCCTCAATTAGTTCCTACGGAACACAAAACCACATTATTATTATTACTATTATCTTGGTCTGCAAGTCATTACCCTTATTTTGCTCTTGTTAATTTTAATCTTATACGCTCTTTTCAACACACTGT
The DNA here is from genome assembly GCA_026315105.1 of Locusta migratoria. Lineage (NCBI taxonomy): Eukaryota > Metazoa > Arthropoda > Insecta > Orthoptera > Acrididae > Locusta > Locusta migratoria. Next base: position 187,644,988 of record CM048745.1, read on the forward strand.
ACATTCCGTTCAATTGCTCCTCCAGGTCCTTTGCTGTCTCTTACAGAAATACAATGTCATCAGCAAAACGCAATGTTTTTCTTTCTGCACCCTGAAATTCAAATTTCCCCTTCTTTTCCTTCACAGCTTCCTCAATGTAGAAACTGAATAACATTTGACAAAGAATACAACCCTTTTTTACTCCCTTCCTACCCAATTTTATCCCTTCCATACCGTTCGACTGTAATAATTGCTGTCTGGGTTATGAATAACCTTCCGTTCCCTATATTTATCCCATCTGCCTTCAGAATTTGAAACAGTGTATTCCACTCAACATTGTCAAAAGCGGCTTTTAATCAGATCGGGTGCTCATAGAATATTCTGTGGTCCGATTCTTGATCGCCGCGGTGGAGTAGCCGAGCGGTCTAAAGCGTCTCGCTGCGGAGCGCGCGGTTGCTCGCCGTGGAGGTTCGAGTCCTCCCTGGGGCATGGGTGTATGTGTGTTCGTCCTTAGGTTAGTTTAGCTTAGTTTAAATCGTTGTAAGCTACGGACTGATGACCATGCAGTTTGGTCAGATAGATTTTCAAAAATTTGAACATTTCGAAATAATTCAAGTTAGTATTTTCCATGACTTATTAAGATGACAGTTCTGCCTGCACTTGTTATCTTCGAAATTAGCATTACTATATTCTTCTTGATGTGTGAGGCTATTCCTCTCTCTTATACATGGTGGAACAGTTGCTTCATAACTGGCTCTCCCAACGATGTGAGCAGTACAGAGGGTTTGTATCATCAACGATACCTCCTGTATGGGTGCTTGTTGTGCATAAGTGGACAACAGGTGTATGCTAAGGAAAACAACAGTTTCACTGCTTAAGCCCAACACAACACAAAAGATTATGATGCAACATTTTTTTATTTAGAATTTTTTGTGTACAAATCTGGTGGCATGTACAGGTCAAGTTGTTACGATTGGAGGCAGACTCTAGTGGCCGTACTTTCCGTAGCCTCCCAGCCCTCCGAAGCCGCCGCTGTATCCTCCGCCGAGTCCGCCGCCGTAGCCTCCTCCGAGACCTCCTCCGAGACCACCGCCGAGGCCTCCGCCGAGACCGCCGTGTCCGGCACTGACGACGTAGGGCACCGGCCGCTTAACGACGTAGGGCTGCGGCACTGGGACCGACACCGGGGTGGGAACCTTGACGGGGACGGGCACAGGGTTGTCCACGGGCACAGGGTACGGCTGTGGCACCTGCACGGGGACAGGTCGCTCCACGGGCACAGTGACCGGGACCCTCACTGGCACCGGGACCGTCCTCTCCACCGGCACCGGAACGGGTACAGGGACTCTGTTGACGGTCACCTGCGGGGCGCCACCGCCGATGCCGCCTCCGATGCCGCCTCCGATGCCACCTCCGATTCCGCCTCCGAGTCCACCAGCAAAGCCGCTTCCGTAGCCGCTTCCAAAGCCTCCACTGTAGCCTCCGTAGCCACTTCCGTAGCCAGCACCGTAGCCGCTACCATAGCCACCACCGAGTCCGTAGCCTCCCAGAGAGCCGGAGAGTCCTCGCTTCTCCTTCACCTGCTGCTGCTGCTGTTCCTCAGCCAGGACTGACAGGGCCAGACCGCAAACGTACACGCACACCTGTTGATAATTACAGTTGAACTGTGAAAATAGTTCTACCGAATGTCCTTAGCTACAAGTAAATGTAATTTACTATAATGTGTATTAGGTAGCTTAAAAAAATCAGTGTAAATACTGTGCATGAAATTATCATTTCAACTAGGTGCCTGAAGAAAATAGTTGAGAACACAGATGTTCATTGAAAAAATTCGTTAATGATACTGTTCTGCACTATTTATTCTTTCAAGGTGAAATTTTATTACCATCTGTGTCTTGGTTAATTAATATATTATGTTTTCTCTTCATATCAATTGTGGATATAGTGAACAGTGACCATGCGAAGATAACCACTCGGTCTAAGGCGCCATGTTACAGACTAAGCAGCCACACCGGAGCGACGTTGCGCGAGGCCATTCCCCGTCGGGGGTTCGAATCCCCCTCGGGCATGGATGTTTGTGTCGTCTTTAGTATAAGGTCTCTCCATCTTGGTTAGACGGATGATGGGACCATGGCGTTGTCTTAATTTGACAAATGAAAAACTTTCAGCCACTGTTTTTGGAGTTTTTATTACTAGTTTCGAGAAGAGATTATTCTATTTTTCAGACCCTTATCTGATCCGTGCAGTAATGCTAAACTAGCCATCCATTATAATACTGCATTACGCCCTCTCACACTAAGATGTTGCCGACAACTATCATACCAATGGGATCTTATGAGAGTCTGAAGAAGAGAATAATGTATTCTTGAAACTTGTAATAAAAAAATCCATAAATAACGGCGAATTTTTTTCATTTGTCTAATTAGTATGAGGTAGTCCCTAAGTAGTTTGTAAGTTTAGGGACTGATAATCCCGCAGTTAAGTCCCTTAAGCTTAACAAACTTTTGACCAGATTGCGTTGCCGCTCCCATTGTATGTTCGAATCCTCCCTCGGGCATGATTGTGTTTGTGTGTGTGTGTTGTCATTAGTGTTAGTTTGTTTAAGTACTCGTAGTTTTTAAGTCTAGGGACCAAAGACCCAAGGAGTCTGATTACTTTGGTTTACAAACATTTGAACATTTGAGTGAGTATTGACTTCCACATCAGTTGCCCACACCTGCTTTCTGTTATGATGTAAAGACAGATCTGGGAAGCTAGCCTTTTAGTGTAAAAGACACATTCGTGTTCGCTTTGTTATTTGTGGTTTCAGGAAGAAAGCTGAGTGATCAGTAAAGAATTGACAATTGAGTACTGTGATTATGAACCTGACATTTTAGTAAAATGCTTCAGGATGTATTAAAAATATCAGCATGTTGTCTGCTGGCACAGGCATTCTTCATTAGTTTGGCTGTACAATTTTGATGAGAATGGTAGATACATCGACAATATTGAAATAATATAATTACCATAACTGAAAAATAGGGCAATCTTAAATGATGTGTGTACACAATATTATACGTAATAGTGATAAATATTGCTAGAAGCGTGCACACTGCTTGACTACAACACATCTCATTAAAAGATTTGAAAAATTAGATCATCTTTCCTCACCGACTGACTGACTGACTGACCAGTTTCTGTTTTGCAGTTTAGTAAACGAGACTATCGCGTATCACTAATTACAAAATAGTTTCTAGTATTTGCTAATCAGCCAAATTTAGATTGTGCGTTAGCAAATAATGAATTGCACAAGTCCTTTGTTCCAAACAGTTGTAGTTATGGGTTACAAAGTGCAAAAAGTTTTAAAGCGATTGAATAAAGTATTTGTTACGCCTCTGAAACGAATCTCTATAATTTCATCCTGAACAAAACATAGGACAGGTGAGGGCACGGTGCGTCTGCACATGTATATCTTTTTTTTCTCCATGACAACAGCTCCATTCTGCTAAAAGAAGCACGCTGTTCTTCGCCTGTTATCGCCAAAGACACGTAGTCAAGCCAAGATGCACGCATTAATCTAAGAAACGGGGATATCATGTTGTCGACAGTATTTGACGTCTGAGTGCATGCGTATGTAATAAAACAATACTAGATTACATTTCCGCAATTACTTCCGTTTTTTTAACTTAGTTCACGTGAAAAAAATACAAACCGTGCCCTCTAAATCTGCAAAGATATGAAGAACAAGAGGCTCAGTTATCTCTCCATAGAAAAATTTCGACTGCTAAAGGCATTACAGTTACATTTATGCATAAATGCCTTTGTTTTAACTCGTGGCGTCACGCGTAACAATATTACACACAGGAGCCAAAAGTAACCTCTTTGGTCGAGGTACACGATCGCTGCCTCAGCAGCAAGATAGCCAGTGTTGCTCTAGAAGTTAAAGTGTCACAAACTCATAACAAATAACGTGACTCTATTCCTGTGGTTCATCAAGCACATGAAAGATAAAAGGAGGAACATAGTTTTGCCGTGGGATTTTGAGGTCATAACTCCAGACGAATTTCGTTTACATTGCTCTGATTCTCCGGTGCTGTTTCCGAACACATCTTTTAAAACTAATGGTCCATAACTGGTGGAAAATGTAGCTCATTGTCAGAAAAATTTCTCGAGACACTATACTGGTGGAGAGCTCCATATTATTTTGCAAACTGCAGGAAATTCTTCGTGAGAGCTGTTTCGCAATGCTGTTTTGTTATTGACAGATACTTAAAATGTAGTAATTTCAGAAGAAGAGTGCCTTAATGCATGTTGTGATTGAAGTATTGTTATTTATCACTCATAAATTTTTCGCCTCCTTACAAAGGCATCGTAAGTGGCAGTTCTGAAACATTATACTTTTTGTTTGTTTATAGGTTAATGTTTTTACACAGATACGCTACGATTTAAAACCGTTCGTTTACGTTTTCTATGATAAAATGATAATGAACTCACAGAACAGAACCTGCTTCAGAGTTTCCTTATGTGGCAACTATGTCGAAAGGTTGCACAATTTCTTACATATTCAGCTGCTACGAAAATGGCCACGACAAGTAACACTTGTAGTTGCAATAAACGTTTATTGCTGATTGCTCACAATCAGTTACAATTGTAGTTTGTCTAGCTAAAGGCTTATAGGATCAATAAAATCTGATTTCCGACATTTCATATAATTATTGCCAGAATTATAAATTTAAAATGCTGTAGTAACTGATTCATTAACTCGTATACAAGAACACAGTATACAAGAATTAGAGTTAGAAACTCTATAGATATTGAGACAGCACAAAAAAACCACACGCACAATGACTTGCTACAAAAGTCACACACAATTTAAAAGGTTTGCAAAAATTTTCTCGCTGATAGACCCACAAAATAATGAAGCAAAGCAATTTGTCACTTTCTAAATTTCCGCTATTCATGCAGTGAAAACCCGAAAAACAATGAAAGACAGTTTACCGCTTACAATATTTTCGTTCTTAATACAGTAAAATAGCTGCATTATGAATGGCGATTGAAAATATTATTATTATTATTATTATTATTATTATTATTATTATTATTATTATTTTACGTCAAACTCTGTGTGCCACATGTGTCGCACTCAGAGCTCACACGTATTGCTGAATTTGTATGAAAATGTATATGCCTACGAGAAACGCAGTTCACGACAGTCGATGAAATCAAACACTGAGATGCGTGAAACCCCAACATACCGTATATTACCCGGGATACACTCAAGTTGTGTAACTGTGATAAATGATCATAGATTTCGACTATTTCTTATCTGTAATTTTTAAACAGCACTAATTCATCTCAAATGCTTTTAATTTTAGTGACAATGCACTTTCTTCTACAATTAATGGCAAGTATTGGAACATACTAACTTATACATACTGTTTAACAACCGTTATTTGGAACACTTTCACTTCCCATCATAGATTATTAATATAGACATCTTATTATTGTCGATACAGTACTACAACAATTTCGATGGTAGGAGGATTGCTGAATCTTAAAGAAGTGGCACGAGCTCAGTAAAAATCATATTCGTTATTAGTTTGCAATATTGTTTTGAAAGACGGTTAAGGCACTGCACAACGTTCTTCAAGGAATATAACTAAAATCTGTCACATTGGGATTCGAACCACCAACTCTATGTCTGCGAGGTGAGAACGATACCACCTGAGCTACACCGATAGATGCTGCTACTATTTAAATTATTGCTACTTACGTGTACTTTGCATTGCGAGTTGGAATAGGATGTTGTTCGAACATTAAGAACTACCTCGAAGAGAACGACCTATTAACCAATAATCACCATGGATTCAGAAAGTATCGCTCTTGCGAAACACAGATTCCCCTCTATTCACATGAAGTGATAAGTGCCATCGTCAAGGGATCTCAAATTGATTCCATATTTATGGAAGGCCTTTAGACACTGTACCTCACAAGCGGCTTCTAATGAAATTGCATGCTTATGGAATATTTTCCCAATTGTGCGATTGGATTCACAATTTTCTATCAGAAAGGACACAGTTCATAGTAACTGACGTTAGCTCATCGAGTAAAACAGAAGAGATATCTGGCGTTCTCCAGGGAAGCGTTATAGGTCCCTTACTATTCTTTGTGTTTCTTAGACTGTTCATAGATGATGCTGTCGTTTATCGGTTAGTTAAGTAACAGAGTATCAAAAGCAACTGAAAGCGATTTAGACATAATTTCTACATTGTGGAAAAGTTGGTGATTAACATTAAATGATGAAAAGATTGAAGTAATACACATGACAACTAAAAGAAATCTGCTGTACTTCAGTTACACGATAAATCGGTCAAACCTTAAGGTCGTAAATTCTTCCAAATACCTAGGCGTAACAACTACAAACAACTCAGACTGGAGACAACACATAGAAAATATTGTGAGGAAGGCGAACCAAAGGTTACGTTTCATTGGCAGAACGCTTCAAAGATGCAACAGCGCCACCAAACATACTGCCTACATCACACTTGTGCGTCCTCTCCTGGAGTACTGTTGCCCCTTGTGGGACCCTCAGCAGTTGGGACTGACGAAAGACATTGAGAAGGTCTAGAGAAGGGCAGCTCGTTTTGTTTCATCACGTTACAGGGGGGAAGGCGTCACGGAAATGTTACACGATTTGAGGTGGAAATTATTAAAAGAAAGACGGTATTCGTTGCGGCGAAATCTATTTGCGAAATTGCAATCACCGACTTTTACTTCTGAACGTGAAAATATTTTGCTAGCACCTACCTACATAGGGTGACATAACCATCCCAATAAAATAAGAGAAATCAGATCTAAATCAAAACGATTTAGGTGTTCTTTCTTACCGCGCGCTATTAAAGAATGGAACGGTAGAGAAAGATTATGAAATTGGTTAATGAACCCTCTGCCAGGCACTTAAACGTGATTTGCAGGGTATCTATGTAGATGTAGAAAGTTGCTGTTCTCGAGAATTTTTGAGAGTTTCTTCGAATGGTTTTGGCTGATTGTTATTTGAGTTCCATAAATATAAAGAAATTCTTAAAGCCGATACCCATGTGGTTTCCTTGTTAGTGCATTTTCAATTTGCATGCAGTCATACTTCAGCACCTGTCTTGATGTTCTAAATGATTGCTTTGAAACTAATAGCTGCACCGGAAACATACATTACCGCCAGTATCTACAAACATCACTGATAGAAACTGCAGAATTATGTAAATGTACGGCACGTAGTTCAGAAGTCACTTAGACGCATCAAAAACTACAACCTTGACGAGTCTTATCTGCTGCTTTACACTGACGTAGAAAATAATTACTGGCGCTACTGCAACAATCTCTTTTGAAGAAGTGTCTGCGTACTGAAATGCGCTAGAAAATTTAAGGTAGCTTGCTGGGTTACATCCTGAGCCCGAAATGCAATTTGAGAACAATGCATATGTGAATTTATTTCGCGATGTCTAACTGTGGTACGTGGAGTAGCGGAATGGCCTGCGGCTGCTCTTACCAGGATCCTCATTGCTGCCATGGTGGTCTGGAGTGAGCAGGCAATGACTGATGCCTTCTCTGCCGCCCAGCGCAGCTTATATACCGCTCTGGTAGGCTCCCCCACCACGTACTGTCTCAATTAAGCTAGTCCCTGCTGCTGCGTTACTTCTCAGAGCGTAACCGTCTGGCTTCCTGAACACAGTGGACCAGTTATACGCCGCCGCAATTGTTTCGTGCAACATACCTTCACTTCTCCTCACTCTTAATCCACTTTCTTACTAGTTCTGTGTGTACTGCGTAAGTACATCAGCATATACAGACTTCCTTAGATTTTCATTACGTTCGACGTTAACAAATTCCTCTTTTTCAAAAACACTTTTCTTCTCATTGCCAATCTGCATTTTGTATCCTCTGTACTGCGACTATCACATGTTATTTCATTGCTCAAGTAATAAAACTCATCTACCACCTTTATTGTTTCGTTACCTAATCCAATACCTTCGACTTCCCCTGATTATGCTATATTTTCGTTTCTCTGTGTGGCACTTGATGGGTTAAATAAAAAGGGTGAGAACATTAGACGCCTTCTTTGATTTAACAAATGCGTTTGATTGTGTTGATCACAAAATATTGTTGTAGAAGCTGGAACATAAAGGAATAAGAGGACTTAACTCACAACTCTTACTTTAATAACAGACAGCGGAAGGTAATTCTCCGGATGATCAAAAAGTCAGTATAAATTAGAAAACTTAATAAATCATGGAAGAATGTAGCTAGAGAGGTAAAAATTGACAGACATGCTTGGAATGACATGGGTTTTATTAGAACAAAGAAAAAAGTATTGCTAGACGCGTGAAAGATCTCTTGCGCTCGTCGTTTGGTGATGACCGTGTGTTCAGCGGCCACTTTCGTCATGCTTGGCCTTCCAGGTCCCCGGACCTCAGTCCGTACGATTATTGGCTTTGGGGTTACCTGAAGTCGCAAGTATGTCGTGATCGACCGACATCTCTAGGGATGCTGGAAGACAACATCCGACCCCAATGCCTCACCATAACTCCGGACATGCTTTACAGTGCTGTTCACAACATTATTCCTCGACTACAGCTATTTTTGAGGAATGGTGGTGAACATATTGAGCATTTCCTGGAAAGAACATCATCTTTGCTTTGTCTTAATTTGTTATGCTAATTATTGCTTTTCTGATAGAATGAAGCGCCATCTGTCACATTTTTGAACTTTTTTGTTGTTATAATAAAACCCCACGTCATTACAAGCATGTGTGTCAATTTTTACCTCTATATCTACATTACTCCGTGATTTATTAAGTTTTCAAATTTATACTGATTTTTTTATCACCCGGTATATAATTGATATGCCCTCCAGTATAAGAGGTAATTGTAAAATATTTCTATTTCCTAAGATAAGTCGTCAATTTAGTCTCCCGTGTTTCTACATTTGTCCTAAATCCAGATGGACCTTTCCCGAGTTCAGCTTCTACCAGATTCATTTTCACACGTCTTCTCTTGCTTGATTCGCAATGGGGATTCTACATCTACATCTACATCTACATGGGATACTCTGCAAATCACATTTAAGTGCCTGGCAGAGGGTTCATCGAACCACAATTATACTATTTATCTCCCATTCCATTCTCGAATAGCGCGCGGGAAGAAAGAACACCTGAATCTCTCTGTTCGAGCTCTGATTTCTCTTATTTTATTCTGATGATCATTTCTACCTATGTAAGTGGGAGTCAACAATATATTTTCGCATTCGGAGGAGAATGTTGGCGATTGGAGTTTCGCAAGTAACCCACGCCTCAGCGATAAGCGCCGTTGTTGTAATGATTCCCATCCCAGATCCTGTATCATTTCCGTAACGCTGTCTCCCCTGTATCGTGACAATACGAAACGAGCTGCCCTTCTTTGGACTCTTTCGATGTCCTCCGTCAAACCCACCTGATAAGGATCCCACACTGGGCTGCAATACTCCAAAAATGGACGGACAAGCGCAGTGTATGCAGTTTCTTTAGTAGTTCTGTTGCATCTTTTAAGGATTCTGCCAATAAAACGCAGTCTCTGGTTCGCCTTTCCCACGATATTATCTACGTGTTCTTTCCAGTTTAAGTCTGAAGTAATAGTGATTCCTAGGTATTTTGTGGAGTTTACGGCGTTCGCATTTGATTGATTTATGTTGTAAACAAAGTTTAACGGATTTCTTTTCGTACACATGTGGACGACTTCACACTTCTCATTACTTAGAGTCAATTGCCAATTTTTACACCATACTGATATCTTATTCAGATCGTTCTGCAGTTGGTTTTGATCTTCAGATGATTTTACTAGACGGTAAATGACGGCGTCATCTGCAAACAACCTAAGAGAGCTACTTAGATTTTCCCCTAAATCGTTTATGTAAATAAGGAATAGCAGAGGACCAATAACACTACCTTGTGGAACGCCCGATATCACCTCTGTTTTAGTCGATGCCTTACCATCGATTACTACGAACTGTGTCCTCTCTGACAAGAAATCCCCTATCCAATTGCAAATTTGGGGCGATATACCATAACCACGCAATTTGATTAAAAGCCGTTTGTGAGGTACGGTGTCAAAAGCTTTCTGGAAATCAAGAAATACGGAATCGATTTGCGAACCTTTGTCGATAGCACCCATCACTTCGTGTGAATATAGAGCTAGTTGTGTTTCGCATGAACGATATTTTCTAAATCCGTGTTGACCTTGGGTCAATAGATCGTTCTGTTCGAGATAATTCATAATATTTGAATACAGGATATGTTCCAAAACCCTGCTGCAAATTGACGTCAATGAAATAGGCCTGTAGTTTAGTGGGTTACTCCTACTGCCTTTCTTGAATATAGGTGTGACCTGTGCAACTTTCCAATCTTTTGGTACAGATCCTTCTATGAGAGAGCGGTTGTATATGACTGTTAAGTAAGGAGCTATCGCTTCAGCATAATCAGATAGAAATCTAATGGGTATACAATCCGGACCAGAAGACTTGTTCTTATTAAGTGATTTTAGTTGCTGCACTACTCCGATGATATCTACTTCTATGTTACTCATTACGGCATCTGTTCGTAATTCGAAATCTGGAATATTGGTTTCGTCTTCTTTAGTGAATGAGTTTCTAAAAGCTAAGTTTAGTAACTCTGCTTTAGTAGCGCTGTCATCGGCAGGATCGCCATTACTATCACGTAGTGAAGGTATTGTTTGTGACTTTCCCCGAGTATATTTAACATATGACCAAAATCTCTTTGGGTTTTCAGTCAAATTACGAGAAAGAGTTTCGTTGTGATTAGTACATTTTTCGTAAAGTCTAAGGGTATTACGCTCATACTTCGTATACACCAGGTGAAATACTTTTTGTCTTGGCTGACTCTTCCAGGGACTTCAGTAACTATGAGACAGTGTCGTCTATTACAGGGGCCTTATGTCTTTCAATGTTCCGTTAAATTCTTCTCTCAGTATAGAATCTCTATTTCAACTTTATATCATTCCTCTTCCCTTACTATTGCTCGAAGTTCATTTCCTTTGTAGAACCCCTCTGTATTAACTTTCCACCTGTCAGCTTCCCCTTCTTTGCTCAGATCTGGTTTTCTATCTGAAATTTTTATATTCTTACAGCTACTTTTTTTGTCTCCAAATGTGTCTTTTATTTTCCTTTAGGTGGTATCTATTTCTTCCCTAGTTCGTAGGTCTTGCCTTTTTACCTATCTGGTCTTCTGCTGCCATTACTATTTAATCTTTGAAAACTACCCATTCATCTTATACAGTATAATTTTCTTCCGTTGCTGTCGGTTGCCACCTAAAGGTCCTTATGAAAATTTCAAGAACCTAAGGTTCCTTCAATTTATCCAGGTCTCATCTCGTTATGATCCTACCTTTTTACAGTTTCTTCAGTTTCAGTCTGCAGTTCATGTCCAATAAGATATGGTCCGAGTCTATATCTGCCCCCGGTTATCTCTCACATATTAAAATCTGGTTCCGAAACCTAGGTCTTACCATTATAATATCTATCTGAGACCTTCCGATTTCTGCAGGTCTATTCCACGTATACAACCGTCTTTCATTATTCTTAAACCAAGTGACTGTTACGATTAACTCACGCCTCGTGCATAATTCTCCCAGGCGGCTTCCTCTTTAATTTTTTTAGTCCATAATGACCTACAATTTTTCCTTCCTTTTCCTACTACCGAATTTCAGTTCTTCATCAGAATCAGGTTTTCCTCTCCCTTACCTCTTCATAATTTTCTTCGATCTCCTCATCATCGACAAAGCTACTTGGTATATAAACTCGTACTACTGTGATCGGTGGTGGCTTCTTATCATTTTAGACCTACTCCTGTAACACCTCCAGCCGATTTTGTGGTTATAATCCTATATTTAACTCAACGGAAATCCTGTTCATCTTTACATCTGTTGTTGTTGTGGTCTTCAGTCCTGAGACTGGTTTGATGCAGCTCTCCACCCTACTCTATCCTTAGCAAGCCTCTTCATCTCCTCATAAGAACGACATTCTATATCCATTTAAAACATCAAAGTTCACTAATCTCCACTATATCTAACTTCAACCTATCCATCTCCCTTTTTAAATTTTCTAACCTTCCTACCCGATTAACCAATCTTACATTTGACGTTCCGATCCGTAGAAGGTGTACTCTTTTCTGCTGAAGAAATCCTCCTGAGTAGGCCCCGCCGAACGTCCGAACGGGGGACTACTTTGGAATATTTTACCCGAGAGTATCCCATCATCATATGTTCATAGAGCTGCATGTCCTCGGGAAAAGTAACGAACGCAGTTTCAGCCGTTCGCTGTAACTGTATGGCAAAACCAGATTAGCTGATGTTACAATGCCAGATCGGTGAATCTTCCAGACAGTTGCCCCTGTAACTACTGAAAAGGCTGCTGCCCCTCTTCAGGAACCACACGTTTGTCTGGCCTCTCCACCGATACCCCTCCACTGTGGTTGCACCTACGGTACAGCTATCATCGAGGCACGCTAGCCATCCCACCTCGGCAACGTCTGTCGTTCATCGGGGTATTTAATTTGTTGAAATATGTAAAATATATAGTATTTAACAAACTGTCTGAAAAACGTTAAAGTTATTTCCATTTGGATATAGTTTTTTTCTTCCTGATTGTGAATGCAGCTTTCCTTTGTCAGGTCCACAAATAAGACGAGTGCATAATGTAATGTTCAAAAATTCAAATGTTTGTAAAGCTTATGGGACTTTACTGCGGCGTCATCAGTCCCTAAACTTACATTCTACTTATGAACTAATACTAAGACAGCACAAACATCCATGCCCAAGGGGGGGGGGATTCGAACCCCTGACGGGGAACGGCCTCGCGCATCGTAGCATAGCGCTTCAATGCGCTCGGCTGCTCCGCCGTGGCCTTAATGTAATGTGAAAGTCCCAAGATGAATCTGCATTTAGTTACGTCGGTGAACGTCGTGTGCAGTAAGCAACATGTTACTCCGTAACTGCAAAAAATTATATGTTTTTATACAATTTAATATTTTTAAATGAATCTTTTGAAGAATCAGTTGTTACTTAATTCTTGTTACAGTACAGAAGGTGGGCAGCTCGACCGAAACCTGTCACTTAAGAAATATAAGTTAGATTGAAATATTTAATTATATCAGTGAAAACGTGTCTATTACAAGGTGTCCTCGGCCATGCTTCGTATGGTCTTAGGTAGACGGCGATGTTCCTCCTATTTTGATGGTTAAGTGTGCAAAATATCACCAGGGTAAATATAAAAACGTAGATTTTATCGAAGTTCGTGGGTAAAATATCATCTGCGATGCACCATAGAAAATGTTACGTAGACCTTTCCTCTCGCGCATAAAAGACGAACAAATACGAATGTCATTCACAATACGGCAATTTTTTACGCATATCAGTGATCATGACGTCATATCTGCTATACTGTGTTTCGTACAGTGATATAATTATGCCTATAACCTTCGTGGAAGTGCAATATTTTCACAAACTTCACCGCAATCGGATGAACGGTACCACAGCGCATATATGTAGCTTGAGTAAGTACTTCTCCTGGCCCTTCTCTCCCTGTCCACCTCCTTGCTTCTGAAAACACATTTTATTTACGGGAGAACTTATAAGAAATCAAGCTGTCTTACTAAATGTACAAAATTATAAATGCAGTATAGAAACAAAAAAAAGGTAGTACTCAAAATACAAATGATATGTAATATTCATGGAATCATTTTAATTCGAAACTTGACTATAAATAATATTTCTTGTTACTTGTCCACGATCTGACATGAATAAATTCTTTCGTGAGCGCACCCCTGAGCAAGCGATATAAAGTTGTGGAGATGAGAGTTGAGAGATGCACTCCGCAGTATTTAATAGATTGCTTGTGATTTATTAATCGTAACAGAAGATGTAAGGCCTTTCGCGGGCAAGCGCTCTACCGACTGAGCTATCCAGGCACGCTTCACGGTCCGTCATCACATTTTTACTTCTGCCAGTACCTCGCATCCTACTTTCCAAACTTCACAGAAGTTCTCCTGCGGACCTTGCAAGACTAGCACTCCTGGAAGAAAGGGTATGGTGGAGACATGGCTTAGCCACAGCCTAAGGGATGTTTCCAAAATGAAACTTTCACTCTGCAGCGGAGTCTGCGCTGATATAAAACTTGGGACTGATGACCTAGCTGTTTAGTCCCCTCAAAACCAATAACAACAACAACAATATAAAACTTCCTGGGAGATTAAAATTATGTTCCGGAACCGGATTCGAACATGGGAGCCCAGCCAAGGCTTGGGCCTTAGGCTGGGGCGTCCCAAGCGGTCGCTCAGTGCGCCAAGACCCAGGGGCGCCAACGCACGAAAAAAAAAAAAAAAAAAAAAGAAAACACCAATTTTTTGTGGAGCTGAAATTTTGTTCCGTCTCACTCAACATACGACTGTACACAGAAATCAGGGAAACTGAAGATAAAACGAGCTGAATGCAATCTTCTTACTGTATGTATCCATCCATGTTTCACACTCGAGACTACCTAACACAGCGCACGTCTTATTTGTTTCAATAACAGCAACTAGAAAGCACCCATGCAGCTGCAAATTCTCTTATTCGCCATAGGAACGAACTGTCGGTCCAAATGAAAGAAAACAGGGGCATTACATTATGTTTTCATTAATACGAATGGATTTATATCTAATATTTTGACTTAATAACTCATCTGTAGCAATTAATAGATCATGAAATGCATGTACTGCATTAATGGAGATATTCCCATGAGGTACTGGAATAATACAGCGCCATCCAATGTTTCTTACACTGCATGTGTTGGCAGCGCAACGATTTATAGTCACATGCTAGTAATTGTCAGTAAGAGTCGGAGGCAAGGGTCAAGTTTTCGTGGCCCAATAATAGTAACTGATACGACTGTCATGTCTGTCAACTACATTTCAATTTTCTGGCAAGTCCGAAAATCTTTTCTTTCTTTTAAGTTCAAGGTTTTTTTTTCTAGTTACATCTACTGACAGGTGTTTTTCAAATCGTGAATAACTATTTTACAAATGTAAACACTCACTACATGCAGTTCAGAACATGTAAGAGATTCCCCGTCAGGATATGCATTAAGTATGAAGAAGAGCAGATAGAAGAGGTTGACAGTATTAAATTCGTGGGATTACAGCTTGATAATAAATTGATGTGGGGAGAGCACACCACAGAACTGCAGAAACGACTCAACAAATCTGTATTTTCAATACCAGTGTTATCAGACATAGGAGACATAAAAATAACAAAGCTTGCATACTTTGCTTACTTTCATTCCCTAATGTCATATGGTATAATATTTTGGGGTAACTCTTCAAGTCAGTCAAAAGTCTTCAGAGTCCAAAAACGTGTAATACGTATTATTTGTGGAGTAAATTCACGGACGTTCTGTAGAAGCCTATTCAAAGAATTGGGTATATTAACCACTGCCTCTCAGTATATTTATCCCCTAATGAAATTTGTCATAAATAATATATCCCTTTTCCCAACAAACAGATCAGTTCATACATACAATACTAGGAATAAAAATGATCTACACAAGGACTTAAAAGCACTTACTTTAGTTCAAAAAGGGGTCCACTACTCAGGAACACACATTTTCAATAATTTACCATCAAGTATAAAAAATTTAGCTACAAATAAAGATCAGTTTAAGAGGAACCTAAAAGACTTTCTAGTGGCCAACTCCTTCTACTCCATTAGTGAATTTCTAAATTGTACCAAATGATGCATGAACTCATACTATATTAATATTATTATATTACCAGCAAAAAAAAATCACTTAAAAATGTATGTATCTGTATTTCTATTATTGGTATTATCTATTATTCAACATGTAAATTTTCTTTCTTGACATGTTCCACATCCACGTGGATCTCCTCAACATGGATCTACGGAACGAAAAACTAATCTAATCTAATCTACTAATATATATATATATATATATATATATATATATAAGATTTGCAGTTGCAGAGCATGATAATTAACAATGCACTAATACAACAGCAAAATGATCCTCAGAGAAAAAAAACGCACGAAACGATCGCTATCTTATTTGGGACATGCAAAAAATTTTTTTTTCTCTGGAGTTCTTGTAGATGCATTTGTACAGTGCGGTAGATCACAATATTTTTAGATAATTTTCCAAAACATTAATGCCCAAACAATGTATCACTGCAGTATGCCTACTGTTATGACAGCGGCAGCAGCATGCTGGAAAATGACGTCAAAGACAAGATAATTCTCAAATGAATGCGACTCAGCGAGATTTCAGTTAATTTGGATTACATTTCCGATTTTACTGTTTGTAAAACACTTAAATTCGCGAGGAGAACACCACGCTATGAGCATAAGATGCTATTTAGGACGATCCCTAGAAAACGGTTACATACCCTGTGACCAAGCCCTGCAAGGTTCGGTGTTTATGTAGTACAGGGCGCCAAATGGCGACTCGCCCGGGGAGCCTGGATGGTTAAGGCCGCCCCTGATGGGAGCTATCGGTCGTGATGCTCAGGGGTATTTGTGGATAAGGCGTCAAGTGTATTTTCGAAACCAGTGGCGTAACTAGGACTTGGCTTTGCGGGGGAGGGGGGGGGGCTATAGATAGGCTTGAAGAGCAAAATTTTAGTCACTTTCTAGACAGACTACCATCTACCACTCCCGTTGAAGAAACTAATTCACTCCCTTCCAATGAAAGCTTATGGTAAAACACCCCAAAATCCAATCTTTACCTTTACCAGATTGCTGTTACACGATTTCTTTTTCTTTTCTTATTTTACAGCTTGGTTGCAAATTTTTAACACGAATTATCTACAGGAGAATGGGAAAGCTGGTAGAAGCTGACCTCGGGGAAGATCAGTTTGGATTCAGGAGGAACGTAGGAACCCGGGAGGCAATACTCACTTTACGTCTTATCTTAGATGATAGATTGAGGAAAGGCAAACCTACATTTTTAGCTTTTGTAAATTTGCAGTAAGCTTTTGACAATGTTGACTGGAATACACTCTTTCAAATTCTGAAGTCAGCAGGGGTAAAATACAGGGAAAGGAGAGTTATTTACAACTTGTACAAAAGCCAGAAAGCAGTTATTAGACTCGAAGGGCATGACAGGGTTGTAGCCTTTCTCCAATGTCATTCAATTTGTACATTGAGCAAGCTATAAAGGAAAGCAAGGAGAAATTTGTAGTTCAGGGGGGAAGAATTAAAAACATTGCGTTTTGCCGACGACATAGTAATTCTGACAGATACTGCAAAGGACCTGGTAGAGCAATTGAACGGAATGGACAGTGTGGTGAAAGGTGCATAACAAGAGCAAAACTAGGTTAATGGAGTGCAGCCTAAGAAAATCAGGTGATGCTGAAGGAATTAGATTAGGTAACGAAACAATAAAGGAGGTAGAGGAGTTTTGTTACTTGGGCAGTAAAATAACAAATGATGGTCGCAGTACAGAGGATATAAAATGAAGAATGGCAATGGGTAGAAAACCGTTCTTGAAAAAGAGAAATTTGTTAGCATCGAATATAGATTTAAGCTTAAGGAAGTCCTTTCTGAAAGCATTTGTGTGGAGTGTTGCCTTGTATGGGAGTGAAACATGGACGATAAACAGTGTGGACAGGAGGAGGATAGAGGATTTTGAAATGTGGTGCTACAGACGAATGCTGAAGATTAGGTCGGTAGATTGCATAACTAATGAAAAGGTACTGAACAGAATTGGTGAGATAAGGAATTTTTGGCATACCCTGACTAAAAGAAGGGATCGCTTGGTAGGACATTCTTAGACATCGAGGAATCGTAAATTTAGCATTGGAGGGAAGGGTGTGGGGTAAAAATCGCAGAGGGAGACCAAGAGACGCGTGTAGTAAACAGATACAAGTGGATGTGGGTTGTCGTTCTTACAAGGAGATGAGAAGGCTTGCTCAGGATAGGGTATTGTGGAGAGCTGCATCAAACCAGTCTCCGGACTGAAGACCATAAGAACATAACATTTCTTATTTTTCTCTCTCTCTTTTTTA
Organism: Locusta migratoria; assembly: GCA_026315105.1. NCBI lineage: Eukaryota > Metazoa > Arthropoda > Insecta > Orthoptera > Acrididae > Locusta > Locusta migratoria. The sequence continues at coordinate 187,663,043 of CM048745.1, forward strand.
TTTTCGGTTTCTGGGAGGGGGGTTCTATCCCACTCTCCCCCCCCCCCCCCCATAGTTACGCCACTGTTCGAAAATACTGACAATTTGAATGGGTTGGTGAACAAATTATTCAAAATAATTTTAAAAAATCATTTAGAGCAATTTTGGATGCTGTATCTATTTACCATCGTGTCTGAACATGTATTTTTTCCAACATACGAATGGTAGATATCACTCACTGCCAACTATGTCAACATTAGCGTAATGTACGCCTGGAATATTACGTGAAAAACAAGTAATAAACACACCACAAAGAAAACTGGAAAAACCAGGAGCTAAGAAGAAGAATCATGACAAGTTGTACAGAATTATTAAACAAGTAATAAGTACTACACTTAGTGATTTTGACGTAGCCCAATGTAAGAACGACAATAAAGAACTCCCACTGATTATAGCACAAAATGTGTTGCAATACCTGTGGGAATAGTAACAAACACTGAAGTGTCTTGCATATGGCGGAATATCCTCACCATTATTTAAGCAAGTACGGAAGAAAGAAGAGCATCAACATCAAAAAGATGATAGCATTCTGTATTACTCCAACTCCTTAATTCAAACATTTTAAAATTGTATGTCAACGTCGGGTGACCTGTCAAAGATAGACGCTCTTACCTCTATTCTGTGAACATATTTTCTGTCACTGTTTTGAACATTGTCGTAATACACTTTATTTACTATTGTTTGGCTGCAAGGGGTATCGGATATATGAGAGTAAATTAATATGGAGTATGTCGTTCTTCTTTCCTCGTTGTTTATATATACATACTAGCTGAAAACCCGGCGTTGCCCCGGTATTTATTTATTTATTCCAAGCTTGAGTTAGTACTTTTCCTATCCACTCTCGTCTCTGTCCATCTCCTTTTTTCTAAAAACATGTAACATTTATCAGAGAATATATAAGCAATCACAGGTAAAAATGCACTCGTTTCGAAGAATCCAATCTCGAAATTCAACAATAATGATTGTAATAATACAACAGATCGATCACTTTGTTGTAATGCGCGAAACGTCAAATCAGTTGTTTTAAAGAGATGTATTAAAAGAAATTTATTTTTTACTGCTGTATTTATTTATTGTTATATTTCCTTATTCGTATGTTTATCGTTATAGAGAAAGAGCTGAAGACATTGTAGCACACATAGACCAAGGATATGGTCTGTGGCATCACATTTCGCTGTACGTATCCTCCTTGCTATAGAGTCGCAAACGGCATCGCTGGCCTTCAGTCCGAATTTTTTTATAATTTGACGACTTTCAACCACCATATCTTCCACCCCCTTATAGTTATCGGCATGGAACTGCTATGGTGTACAACGGGAGACGTCGGACAACAATTACACATATTCCATTCGTTTGCGTTCTGTAGTTTTCGCTGCAGAGCGAAATATTAATACACACACGTAGAATTTTATATACACCGATAACTTTCCATCCCAATACACTCAACCCTTTTATCATTATCAACACTCAAGCAACAATGTAACCAGTAAAACCATTTTCAAAGAGTAAATATAATTTTCAAAGAATCATTATCGTTCCGCATTTCACGTTATATTCTTCAAATTACTAAATATCTATCAGATCGCTATAAAACCGTGCCTAAAACCTTCCTCAGCTATAAATTAGTAACTGTACAAATATTTAAGTCTCTGCGTCTTGTCATTTGGACGTGATAAGCGTACACTGAACAGACATTCACATTAACATATATAGATAAATAGCTATCCAGTCGCCATAAATCCGTGCCTAAAGCCTTCCCCTGGTAGACATTAGTAACTGTAGAAATTTTTAGCTCTTTATTTCTTGTGGTTCAGACGTGATAAACGTACACCGAACACACATTTATATATATGCAGTTGTAGTAATTAAAGTAGGCGCAAATGAAGCGATCAAAATGTTGAAATGTTTGTAAATCTATCGAACCAAACTGGGTGGTCATCAGTCCGTAGCTTACAAACTACTTAAACCTAGGTAAACTAACCTAAGGACAACATATACACCCATGCCCCAGGGAGGACTTGAACCTCCACGGCGAGCAACCACGCGCTCCGCAGCGAGACGCTTTAGACCGCTCGGCTACTCCACCGCGGCGAAGCGATGAAAATTAAATAATTAGCGAATATTCGCATTCTCTCTACATCGTTCCTTTCGTGAACTTCCCATAGCGATAGACTGTTTCTATCGCAACAGGTATGGAAGGAATCTATCGCAAAGACTGAGGGAAAATGCATCCATATTTGTTCTTGTAAGAAGACATAGACGAAGGTATTGCATAGACGAAGGTATTGCTTTCGTTTCCAAAAAGTTCCGGCCATTAAAATTGCTACAGCACGAAGATGACACGAAATTTAACCGTCAGGAAGAAGATGCTATGATATGCAAATGATTAGCTTTTTAGAACTTTCACACATGGTTGGCGCCGGTGGCAACACCTAAAACATGCTGACATGAGGAAAGTTTCCAACCGAGCTCTCATACACAAACAGCAGTTGACCGGTGTTGCCTGGTGAAACGTTGTTCTGATGCCTCGTGTAAGGAGAAGAAATGCGTACAATCACGTTTCCGAATTTGATAAAGGTCGGATTGTAGTCTTTCGCGATTGCGGTTTATCGTATCGCGACATTGCTGCTCGCGTTGTTCGCGATCCAATGATTGTTAGCAGAATATGCAATCGGTGGGTTCAGGAGGGCAATACGGAACGACGTTCTGGATCCCAACACCCTCGTATCACTAGCAGACGAGATGACAGGCATCTTATCCGAATGGCTGTAACGGATCGTGCAGCCACGTCTCGATCCCTGAATAAATAGATGGGGATGTTTGCAAGACCACAACCATCTGCACGAACAGTTCGACGACGTTTGCAGCAGCATGGACTACCAGCTCGGAGACCATGGCTGCGATTACCTTTGACGCTGCATCACTTACAGGAGTGCCTGCGATGGTGTACGCAACGGCGAACCTGGGTGCACGAATGGAAACACGTCATTTTTTCGGATGAATCCAGGTTCTGTTTACAGCATCATAGTGGTCGCTTGGCGACATTGCGGTGAACGCACATTGGAAGCGTGTATTCGTCATCGCCATACTTGCGTATCTCCCGGCGTGATGGTGTAGGGTTGCGTTGGTTACACGTCTGGTCACCTCTTGTTCGCATCGACGCCACTTTGAACAGTGGCCGTTACATTTCAGATGTGTTACGACCCGTGTCTCTACCCTTCATTCGATCCTTGCGAAAATCTACATTTCAGCAGGATAATGCACGACGTCATGTCACAGGTCTTGTACGGGCCTTTCTGGATGCAGAAAATGTTCGACTACTGCCGTGGCCAGCACATTCTCCAGATCTCTCACCAACTGGAAACGTCTGGTCAATGATCTCCGAGCAACTGGCTCGTCACAATATGCCAGTCACTACTCTTTATGAACTGTGGTATCGTATTGAAGCTGCATGGGCGTCTGTACCTGTACACGCTATCCACGCTCTATTTGACTCAATGCCCAGGCGTATCAAGGCCGTTATTACGTCCAGAGGTGATTGTTATGGGTACTGATTTATCAGGATCTATGCACCCAAATTGCGTGAAAATGTAATCACATGTCAGTTTTAATATAATATAACTGTCAAATGAATACCCGTTTATCATCTGCAGTTCTTCTTGGTGTAGCAATTTTAATGGTCAGTAGTGTACGGAAAAGAAGCGTTATATTTAGACAGGACGTCGAAGAAGGTCTTTTACGTAGTAACTGTATCGAGTAAGATGTGGAGACGGCGGTTTGAAAGCGGACAGCAGGAAGCATCGGCGGCCCTTGCTTGATGGGTCTTTACTCAAACTACCTGGCGAAGGGTCAGGTGTAACAAATGTCCGGCAAACCCTACCCGTAGCAAATGTCGGGCGGCAATAAGAGAAACACATATTTATTAGCAGCTTTTGTATCGACTTAACAGACGGATATTGTTATGAAAACATCAGTGGCGTCGCGTGCTGTGTGTTCACTGGTACAGTAAATCCCCGAAAAAACAACCGCGTTGTGAATAAAAGGGTTTTTAAACTATCAATCTTCGTTTCGTACTTCTGTCACATCATTTTATATGCACATTCAAAGAACATTTATAGCATGAGAATAGTTTTACGTCCCGGAGACAACACATATACTAGTCAAAGCGCTGCCTGTTAATATGGGTGGCAGTGGCTGCAGCGTTGCAATTCTCTTCTTAACCCCATGTAGGCAGCAGGAGGGGCGAGGCGAAACGCCGCTTTTAACATTGGCGTTGGAGCTGGTAGAGACGGCAGCTCTTGGCTACTCGAGCTCTGGACGTTACACACGAAAGGTCCCGAAGCAAGACAATGCAGATACTGCACACCTCGCCTTGCGCATGCGCAAATCCTCCACGAAAATTCGCCCTTCATATTTGCTTTTGGCGTATTGAAGATTTATCAAAAACACGTCATATTTGCTAAAATATCTTATAATTGTAAATTAACGATGCATCAACTGTAAAAGCCTTCAGAAGATACGACCGTGAATAATAACTAAGTCATATTTTCCACGTAGCAGTAATAGCCGTGTGGTTGGCGGCATCGCATTGCGCTGTCGAAGGGGTTCAAGACCGACTGCAAGCAGTTCTTTTAAACCAAATCTTTTTATTTTTATATATTTTTTTTAAAACACATATGGCAACAACAGTATAGATACAAAGCCTCACAACATGTCCGTGATACATCACAACGTTTTTTATTTTTCTTTTTATTTTTCTTTCTGCTCGTTGTGGACGCTGATTGTATTTGTTCGTTGTATTATTGGCTCCGCGTTTTTTATTACAGAGGGCATTGGGCTCTCTGACCGGGCGCGGTGAGCTACCGATAGGCTGGCCGCTGAGGCACAGCCCACTGCATCGAACCAACACCACCTAGAAGACAAGGCCTTACAACAGGCCGTTCCTACGTCACATCTAGAGGCCCCGGTCACCATCTGACTGGCCGACCGCTGCGCGGCGGTGGGCGTGCCCCAGCGGCCAGCCAGTTAGGTGGCGGCCGGGGCCTCTTAAGTGTGACCACAGACAAATATATACAGACGGGAAACCTCCGTAAGGGCCCGGTCCTACGCTCAGGGGTGCGGGGAGGGAGGGTTTCCAGCAGTTCCGTAAGATGTCCCATGATGGCGCTGCGGTCAGAAGCAGCTCTTTAAACTGGTCAGAGCAGGCGGCAGGTAGCGGCTGCCCCCACCACCACCTCCCCTCAAACGCCAGCAAGCCGGACACAGCCGTGGCCTCGTGGCAGGCGTTACGAGCTCTCCCCTCAGCCTCCCCTCCACGCTACCCTCTGACGTGCGAGAGGCACCCTAAGCCAGCGATCCGCCTGACACCTGCTAGCATCTTACGGAACTACGAGGGGAGCGTAGGACAGTGGTTTAGAGGGGGCTGCGTCTCTGTATATGTTACTCTGTGGTGTGACGTAGGCACGGCCTGTTGCAAGGCCTTGTCTCTAGGTGGTGTTGATCGAACCCACTAAAGCTGTGTATAGGGAAAGTATGGCCAGCCTACGGGCGGCAGCCATGTTGGGCCTATTCCGCTGATGCTTACACACCGACCGCTGCAACGTTCCCAGCGCTTAACAATACTTATCAACCGATTTTGAGAAAACTATTTCATAAAAAAATTTAATTTTTTCACGTGTTACAGTGTGATATATTCGCTCGATAATGATCTCAATTTCTATTCATTATTACTTATAGTTTCCGTGCTACATCAAATTAAGTAAACTACTGCGCAAAATTTTGAAGAGTTTGCAAAGGATAAATCGTATTGCGTAGACTTTTGCGTATGGTTGATTTTAGCACATACATTGCTGCGGACGAAATGTAGGTAAGATATCGAAATTTTATTTAAGTTTGAGAGCATAACGATAACTCTTTTCATTCTCGAGATACAGGGTGTTATATCCGACGGACAGACGCGGGAACTTCGCGTACTTCTGTCCATGCGGACCTGGCTGCTCTACGGAGTAGAGTACTTTTCGTCCGATTTTAAGAAAACTGTTTGGTTTGTGACTCCAAATCAGATCTAAAGGGTTCATCTATAAATTCAGATTGACCTGTACCGTAGACAAATATTCGAATAGACCACGAACATGTCGTCATCGGAGCATAGTGTAAATGAAGTAAACAATTGAGATTATGGCTAAGTCTTTGATGAGTATTTTCTTGCGTATTATGTACTTATATTTGACATGAACTATGAAAAATGCAAGGAGATATCCACTACATGACTTTTACCAGAAACAGAAATTCAAGGTACCTTTAAAACGCCAATTACATTTGAATGTCTTGTTTCAATTCTCTTTTTCCTGTAATGATACACTCTAACACTAAAAAGCGAATGAGAAAAGCTTGTTTCAGGAACTAAATGGAATCTAGTTCATTCACTAATATGTCAAAAATTTGTGTTTTTTCGGCAACTACCTGCAGATAAAATCAACGACGCGTGAATAATTTAACCTCACGACATCGTGCAGGAATTTTCTCCACAAATTTATTCAAGTTAAAAATATATAGGTGCTGCGTGATCCATTCGTCAGTGAATCTTTAATCTAGTAATTTACATTATGAATTAAAATCATCACATCACAAGAATGGAGGTCGCTTCTGGACTCCTAGTTATCTCTGACGACTTTCATCAGCCAGACTGTTCATCTTCCTGTATTTCTGATACCTAATGGAAGTACTTTAATGTTTACCTCCCTCCTTCGCTTCTTAAAAACACCCAAAAGTACAACACTTTTACATTATTCAAGCCAAAACATACACATATTCATAAGACTTCTCATGGCAGCCAAGAAACGTATAGGACCAAGATGGCGGAAAGAAACATGTGACTAGATTTCAGCCAATTACGAGCTGCAGACGGCGGCACGCGGCGCGGTAAAGGATGGCCATACTTTCCCTATACAGAGCTTTAGTACCCACTGCCTCGCAGCGCCATCCATTGAGCATGTGATGGCTGCCTATCGGTATGAGGTGACACCGTTGTGAGGCCTTGTATCTAGACGGTGTTGGCGTAGCTTGCTGGCTGGCCGACTGCTTGTGCGGCAGTGGCCTACACCCCAGCGGCCAACCAGTCAGAACGCGACAGCAGACTGCTCGGTGTGACGTATAACGACAGCGCTCCGGCTTTCTTTTTAGGCAGTGCTCATAGCATACGCGAGGTATTGGCCTTTCCGTGGAAGAGTAGCGTTAGTGCTTGTCACGCGTGACGTCACTTTCACTTTGCGGTTTACTCTCAGTCCATAATCTGTACTGAGATTATAGACAGATCCTGTAATTCTTCTCCACATTCGCTGAGGACAGCAATTTCATCGGCGAACCTTACCATTGATATCTGAAAAGGATGGTATTGACGGAAGGCCCAAGCCCCAAGTAACAACATTTGCCAGTTTAAAGGACATTTTATTTAAAGGACACCTGAATAGCTCATTACCCTATAAACAAATCTCGACAATAGAGAATCAAGCAAAATAGACAGATGGGATAAATACAATTAACAACCCCAAGACAAGATAGATTTTGCTAACAGACAGATCAACATTTATAAGGTGTTTTTTTTTTTTTTTTTTTTTTTTTTTTTTTTTTTTTTTTTTTCATAGAAGGAACATTAGCATAACTTAATTAAGGAACAATATGAACAATTTAAAACACTGTCAAGATTGACACTTAAAAACAAGGAAAATGCTCGCGAGCACCCTTTTAAAAACAATATCAAGTAAATTAACTTACAAATGCAACTTTAGAAAACCAGTATTTACAGGACAATAATTTAACTTGAAGAGGAACCGCAGTGGGCAAGAGCCCGTAAGGATAAAGCTATCGTTAAACCAATTACAGATACTAGGTTTCAACACTAAGTGCAGGAACCCGCACACCACTGGAATAGAAACCTAACCTGGCCCTGTCCGCTGGGTCCGGCCGCCAGACTACAAATCTTTAACCTCAATGCACAACTGGAACATACAAGTATAAAGGAAACGATCACTAAAATGTTCATAAATCAACAACAACTTAAAAATAATCAAATACACTACACAAAATTTTCGAAATATTACGGGACAATAGATTATCCTTAATCCAAATGTGGAAGAAAATGCGCCAACGTAGGCATTAGCACCCCGCGTTAAATAGTCCCCTACACTTAAGGACCACGGAAAGATAGCGTAGAGTGGCAGATATGAATAAATATCAAATATACGCGCTCACAAAATCGGTGCACACAAAATATAAAATAGTATCACAGACACAAATGTTCGAGAGCGCTATTATCACCAAATAATCTTACAGATCTTGTGACAACTTACTGGAAATGATATTTCCTCAAGTCCACCGAGCATAAGCTTACTAACTTGTAATCAGTTTGTTACCAAGTGCATCACCAACTAACTAGTTGGTGAGGCGTCACGATTATATGCCAGCCACACAATATCACACGGCAATAACAACAGGCATTTCCATCCACGACGTACAAATTATTTGCGAGACATTTGGCGACTTAAATAATACACAACACTTCTGAAACAGACAGATGTATTACAGTACAGCACTCAAACATCCGCTGGTGTCACACTCCGATACCAAACTTGACTTCCACATTCCCTTGCTAGAGAACCATGGGGCACAGAACCGCCAACAGGTGTAACCGTCGCCGACCAACACCGCCTGCTGACACACTGCGCGAGCATGCCGACTCGCCCGGCCCACGGAAAGTACTGGCCCCTGGTGCGTGCTACGTCTCCAACCGCCACACGCCTCCGGCCCGAAAATCACTCACTCCCACTCGGGGAAACAGAGATATATATAGGCGGTAATGGCAACGATAATCGCAATTCCACGGAGCGGAACTCGAAAATCGAATCGCACGGCTCAATATCCATATTACATGAACTTCAAATACATTACATAAATGCCGGCCGCGGTGGCCGAGGGGACTGAGGCGCTCCAGTCACGGTCTGCACGGCCATTACGGTCGGGGGTTCGAATGTCCCCTCGGGCATGGATATTTGTGCCGTCTTTAGGATTAGCTAGTTCATAAGTAGTTTGTTAGTTTAGAGACTGATGACATCGTAGTTAAGTCCCATAAGCTATACAAACATTTGAAACATACATCACATAAATCTATAAATGTTGCTTGTGTACTACATCTAGCTCACTGATTTAAAAATTAGATTTCAATAAGGTTTATTATTTGCTTGAAATTATAGACGATAATTGATTGTAACATAGTGTCAATGAAGGAATTCGGTGCACTGGAGTCTTACACAGCCAAAATTAAATACAGAATAAAAATGCATTTTTTGGAAATATTCAGAAAAAAAAAGAATAAATATTGTAGTAACCTTATGGATTCTGTTGTTCTTTTAAAATTCCACGATTACACTACTGGATAGGCAATCCATGGGTAAAATTTCCTTCTTTAACGTGACATATGTTTTTTTCCCATCGGAATCTGTCAATATATACTTGCGTGAATTACAAATGTCAGCGGTAAATAAATGGAGAGAGGGGGTTGGTTTGAATGGGACGCAAACGTTTACACGTAATTATCGGTAATTGAATTTTACATTTGTGGCACTGCTTTTAAATGTTGGTGGACCTCAGATAATTGTTTCCGTACACAACAAACAATGTGGTCGGCCATCATTCTTTCCCTGAACTGAGGCTCTCCAACGGCACTGTGCTGTGCTCAAGGGTTTGAACCAGAGAGGTGTCAGGTGTTAACGTGTACATGATCAATTCACGTTTTCCGTAATGGCATTTGCAATGAAGTTCTCAAGTTTGCGTTACCGTATCCTGATGTGCCGAATGAATAACAGAAAAAGTAACTACAATTATCATAGTTTAACACCACCGCCATCTATCAAAATACCCAGCTAAATGTAATAATCCCTATAATGTAAGGCCTAACAAGAAAACTCACAGTATTCATCTGAAACTGTTGGCGAAGTTCATCCATAGCATATGCGCCATTTTAAATGTATGCTTCAGAATTTAATTTATGTTGGCATCTTTTACGACCTCAAGTATTGGGACTGTAACTTTTAATTGTAGAGGCTGTTCGGGAAGTAAGGATGAAATTGAATTTTGCATAATTTTGATACGACGGCAGCCGAATTCTTTCCATCTTTGTTCAAATTTTCAAATCTTTGTAATTCTATGGGACTTAAATGGTTGGTTATTAGTCCCTAGCTTACAAAGTACTTAAACCAAGTTAAAGTAACCTAAGGACAACACATACCCATGCCCGAGGGAGGACTCGAACCCCCGACGGCAAAAGACTGCACGCACCGCAGCACGGCGTCCCGGTACGCACGGCCCATGTTTATCTACAATCTTCACATCAGTAGTAGCCTGATAGCTTTTGCTTATTGAGAATTGTTGTTTGATGTCTATTGTTGTCAACTGAGCAACCTATTCAAGTGATAAAAAATAAAAAATAAAAAGTTGAAGTCCGATGGTGACCGTTCGTGAATTCAGTGTGACACTCGGACGTAATGCCGCTCCAATGACATCATTAGTTCGGAAGTTTCTTCGGAAGTTTGAGGCAACAGGTACTGTTACAAACATTGACTAAACAGGACGAACGCCTTCTGTTCGATACAACAAAAAATTGTTGCCGAGCGCAAGCCACAGAAAACAGGTTCACCAACGTGCTCAGAAGTTGAATTTATCAGCAAGTTCACTGTCTGAAATCCTTTCGATAGATAGTTATGTTGGGTGACTTACCAAGGTTACAGATACGAGGGCCCAGTCACTTAATGCAGCTTTATGTGGATCACAGTTTATAATAACAATAAAATAATATAATAAATGTTAAGGCTTTTTTGGCGTAAATTTAAACGTCTAAATACTTTTCTTTCAAGAGATTACAAGAGAAGTTATGTGAAAAATAGTAAAATTAATAGGCAAAAGCCGCGGTGGAATAGCCGAGCGGTCTAAAGCGTCTCGCTGCGGAGCGCACGGTTGCTCGCCGTGGAGGTTCGAGTCCTTCCTGGGGCATGGGTGTGTGTGTTGCCCTTAGGTTAGTTTACCTAGGTTTAACTAGTTTGTAAGCTACGGATTGATGACCATGCAGCCGGCCGAGGGGAGCCGAAGGGACTGAGGCGCTTCAGTCACGGTCTGCACGGCCACTACGGTCGGGGGTTCGAATCCCCCCTCGGGGATGGATATTTGTGCTGTCCTAGTCCGTAAGTAGTTCATAAGTACTTTGTTAGTTTAGGGACTGATGACCCCGTAGTTAAGTGCCATAAGCTTTACAAACATTTGAACATTTGAACATTTGATGACCATGCAGTTTGGTCCGATAGATTTACAAACATTTGAACATTTTTTGAAAAGTCAAGAAAACAGATTTACTTTGGTACAAGAATATCTCGAACATTCACATATGATGCCCTGACTGCAGTTGTCATTAGGGGCATGTAAATCTGAAACAAACTAAGGCACATAATTTAGGCCAGGTAATTAGTTAACAAGTGGGGGGATGACATAAGTCCAAATAAGGGCGAAGAAACACACTGTAATGACTAAGCCAGCGGTATTCCACAATAATGAATATAAAAAAATAGAGTAACGTTACTTAATACCGATAAAGATCAGCAGGCAGCAACAAATTTAACTAGTAAAACTATTACCGGCTATTAAGAGATTTCTCAAAGTTTGAGAAGGCAAGGTGGCCAGTAAAACAATCAACCAAAAGATCTTTTTCCATGTATAACGATGAATCCGACCAGAAGACAGGTAAAATACTTTTAGGGAGTGAAGGTGACAACTTGCCCATATAGAAGTGCACGGTCGAAAGCGGAAACCGGGTGGCGCTCCTTAGTAACACAAGGCAGGCCGTCGGAACAGTTTCGGCACGCCGCAAGATGAGACGCAGGTCCGTGACGTGACACAGGGTGAGTGACGTCAAATTTCTCACGGAGCGCGTGTCACGGCGACAATCGTCGCAAGCTGGATCGCAGTTCCATGCCTCAGTTTGCAGCGCAACGTCAGATGCTCTGCATGAAAGTGGCGAGGGTGGGGGAAAGACGCGGCTCACATGCACTTGGCAGAATACTTTTGCTGTGTTAATAGATAAAAGTTTAGAATAGTATTCCGATTCTGAGTTTTTGCTCGAAACATCACTTTGACGAAACAGGAAGCAGAAAATGTGTGTACATGAAGACAAATTCACAGGGAATTCGCTTTACCCACGGAATTTGATGATGAAAATTGGCTAACTATTTTAGATTAAACCATGATCAATTCCAAGAAGCACATGTCTCATCAATCAAATTGAGAGTGCGGGATGCAATGCGTCAAGAGGAGAAACTAGCTGTGTTTTTAAGGTAAAAAATCTGTCACATATATTGCCTATACTGCATCGTGTAATATAATATTATGATCACCATTGGCAGAGACTAACAATTCAGCAATTATAGAAAAATTACCTGGCACAATAATGTGTTTGATGGTTTCACTGTTTAATTAAATGTTTTAAGTAAGGTTTTATTCCAATATTACTAAACTAGTTAAGACCGTGTTACCTTTCAATATAGTTATATGATGGTCTAAGTTGTCATTTGCCCGGTCCATTACGTGTTGTTGATCAAGTTAGTCTCATGTGCGCAGGTTCTTGTATTCGTTTATAACTTGTTTGTTACCTTATGCAGTAAGGACCTTGGTATTAAGGTTAAGATTATATATATACATGTGGCGTCTGTTCCGAAGGAACAGACGTCACTTCTGATTCTGCAGCTGTTATTATTGAATATTCATGGAATATATGACATCAACTGGGGTTGGGCAAAGCTGAAAATGTGTACCCAGCCGGGATTCGAACCCGGGTCTCCTGCTTTCTAGGCAGTTGCGCTGACCCCTACACCACTGGGGACACAGTGATCACCGCACCTGCAAGGACTACCCATGCACGCCTCCCGTCAGATACAAATTCCCAGCTTCGCCCTGCCCATAGTACTCAAACTCGTAGTTTAACTAATTCCCGTAATAGTAAGGACTGCAAACTTTCCCACCCCACCCCACTAACGATAGAATCATTGCCCGTCACCGGCATATTATATATATACATGTATAATATGCCGGTGACGGGCAATGATCGTATCGTTAGTGGGGTGGGGTGGGAAAGTTTGAAGCCCTTACTCTAGAAACTACAAATAGGTAGGAAAATAAGGAGATGGGAACTGGATAAATTGAAGGAACCTGAAGTTCTTAAGAATTTCAGAGGGAGCTTTAGGCAACAATTGACACAAACGGGAGAAAACAAAACAGTAGAGGAGGAATGGGTAGCACTGAGAGATGAAATAGTGAAGGCAGGAGAGGACAAAAAGGTAGGAAGGCAAGACCTACAAAAAATCTTTGGATATCACAGGAGATACTAAATTTGATCGATGAAAGGAGAAAATATGTAAATGCAGTAAATGAAACAGGCAAAAGGGGTGCAGACGACTAAGAAATGAGATTGACAGGAAGTGCAAATTGGCTAAGCAGGAGTTGCTAGAAGGCAAATGCAAGGATGTAGAAGAATGTATAAATAGGGGAAAGATAGATACAGCCTACAGGAAAATAAAAGAAACGGAGATAAGAAAAACAATATAAAGGACACTGATGGAAAACCAGTTCTCAGCAAAGAAGGGAAAGCTGAAAGGGGAAAGAGTATATAGAGAGGATCTATGAAGGAAATGCACTTAGCGGTAATATTGTAGAAAGGGGAGAAGAAGTAGATGAGTATGAAATAGGAGATACTATAGTGAGAGATGAATTTGACAGAGCACTGAAAGACCTAAGTCGAAACAAGGCCTCTGGAGTAGATGATATTCCCTCAGAGCTACTGAAGTCTCTGGGAGAACCAGCCATGACAAAATCGTTTCACCTGGTGTGTAAGATGTATGAGACAGGTAAAGTACCCTGAGACTTTAAGAAAGCAGGTGCAGACAGGTGTGAAAACTACAGAACCATCAGTTTAATAAGCCATGGTTGCAAAATATTAACACGAATTATTTACAGAAGGATGGAAAAGCTGATAGAAGCCGACCTCGGAGAAGATCAGTTTTGGTTCAGGAGACATGTAGGAACACGGGAGGAAATACTCACTTTACGGCTTATCCTAGAAGATAGATTAAGGAAAGGCAAACCTACTTTTCTAGCTTTTGTAGATTTGGATAAGGCTTTTGATAATGTTGATTGGAATAAACTCTTTCAAGTTCCGAAGCAAGCAGGAGTAAAATATAGGGAGCGTAAGGTTATTTACAACTTGTACAAAGACCATACAGCGGTTGTCAGAGTTGAAAGGCATGAAAGGGATGCAGAGGTTGGAAAAGGAGTAAGACAGGGTTTTAACCTTTCTCCACTGTTATTCAATTTGTACGTTGGGCAAGCTATAAAGGATAGCAAGGAGAAATTTGGTGAAGGAATTAAAGTTCAGGGTGAAGAATTAAAACTATTACGTTTTGCCGACCACATAGTAATTCTCTCAGATACAGCAAAGGACCTGGAAGAGCAATTGAACGGAATGGACAATGTGCTGAAAGGTGCATATAAGATCAATATTAACAAGAGCAAAACTAGGGTAATGGAGTGCAGTCTAAGAAAATCCGGTGATGCTGTAGGAATTAGATTAGGTAACAAAGCAATAAAGGAGATAGAAGAGTTTTGTTACTTGGGCAGTAAAATAACAAATTATGGTAGCAGTACAGAGGATATAAAATGCAGAATGGCAATGGGTAGAAAAGCGTTCTTGAAAAAGAGAAATTTGTTAACACTGAATATTGATTTAAGCCTAAGGAAGTCCTTTCTGAAGGCATTTGTATGGAGTGTTGTCTTGTATGGGAGTGAAACATGGAAGATAAACAGTGCGGACAGGAAGAGAACTGAAGCTTTTGAAATGTGGTGCTACAGAAGAATGCTGAAGATTAGGTTGGTGGATCGCATAACTAATGAGGAGGTCCTGAACAGAATTGGGGAGAAAAGAAATTTCTGGCATACCTTGACTAAAAGAAGGGTTAGATTGGTAGGACACATTCTTAGACATCAAGGAATTGTGAATTTAGTGTTGGAGGGAAGTGTGTGGCGTAAAAACCGCAGAGGAAGACCAAGAGATGGATACAGTAAGCAGAGTCAGACAGATGTAGGTTGCCGTTCTTATGTGGAGATGAAGAGGCTTGCTCAGGATAGGGTATTGTGGAGAGTAGCATCAAACCTGTTTCCGGACTGAAGACCACAACAACAACTAGTAATGTTAGTCACTTGGATGAGTTACTTGAAATTATTGGTCTCATGCGTTCAGTTAAAAGTCTTTAAGTGTGCCCAGCTACGTAAATAATTTACATGATACTGATATATATTCATTGGATGTATTTTTTGAACGTGTTAATGAATGAATAAACGGCCTTTCTTAAATTGTTATTTTTGTGTGACTACGATTCACCCCTGGACCTCTCACATACCTTACATTCACGATCCACTAACAATTGTCTCTTAAACGTTCACGTAGTTTTTTGATTTGCATAACACAGGCATCATGGACTCCGGATGATACGCACCACTAACTTTGCTGATTCGTAATTAACTAGTTCATCTGTGATCTTCCGGTCATAGGTCTTCAATAGTCATTCATTTCAAACTTAAACAAGATGATCAAGTCGAATCTTTCATCATTTAAGGAAACCTTATTATGTACTTCCTTATGACCGTACGATACGTCGTGTCACTAAGAGATAAAGTTCAGACATTTCCTTCCCAACATTCTCCTGCAAGAGTTGTGCAGTGTAGTTTCGATGAACACTGCATATGTAGTATTGGTACCTAGAGTTAATATACTGGGAATAACTTCAGGGGGCCATCTGAAACAAGAACCGTAAAAGGTTTTTGAATAAAACTTGACCTAGTTACAATTTTTAAGAAATCTAGGAATATTTTTCTTTAAAAAAATATTGTAAGTATCTGAAATGTGTAGAGGGACGCCTGAATCTTCGATTGTGTTCCTACATATTGCTGTGTGGTTTAGGTTGCTGCAGAGAGGTAATTAGTATGTCATGAAATCCACAGAATGAGTAGTCTTCTCTGCAATCAGTGTGAGGGTGGGCCTAAAGCACCTATAAGAAAAGTCATGTCATTAAACTGTACTTCGATATGAAGGTACTATTAGAATATCCTGCAAAAAATTACTCTGTTTATGTATTTGGAGGACAATATTGTACATGATTTCCTACAGTGTTTGGTATAAATGGAAAAGGTAAAGGCCAAGGAGCAGAAATGTACCATCACATAGTTACGATGCGCGTCGAGAAAGTAAGTTCCGTTTGGTAATAAAATAAAATTGTACACAGATACAGAAGAAATTTTTATTGCACAAAATTCTTTAACTCTTAAACTACTTTTCTACATAACTGCCGAATAATGCAGGCTTTTGTCATAGCGTGGCTCCAGGTTTTGTATACCTTCTTCATAGAAATCAGTCGTCTGTGTCTTCAACCAGTTGGAAACAGTTTCTTTCAGGTCGTCGTCATTGGTGAAGTGTTGACCGCCAAGGAAAGACTTGAGATATAAGAACAGATGAAAGTAGCTAGGAGCGAGGTCAGGGCTGCACGAAGGATGGTCAAACACGTCCCATCCAAATCCCTGTAGGAGGTTTTTCGTCACATTTGAAGTGTGTGGTCGTGCGTTGTCGTGAAGCAAAACAACACATTTTGACAGCAGTCCCCGGCGCTTATTCTGAATTGCAATTTCCGAAGTGTCTCGCAATAAGCATCTGCTCTGATTGTTTGACCACGCGGTAAGATGTCAATGAGTACGATGCATTTCCAATCCCAGAACACTGTGCACATCATTTTCCGAGGTGTCATGATTTGCTTCGGCTTTACCTTTGGTGTGGATGAAGTGTGCCTCCATTCCAATGATTGCCGCTTACTCTCAGGGGTGTCATCTCCTGTGACTATCCGTGTCAGAAATTTTTCGCCGCTTGCAGCATAACGGATCAAAAACTCAAGTACACGACCCATCCGTTGTGTTTTGTGTTGCTCAGTGAGAATCTTTGGTACCCAACGTGAGCAAAGTTTACGGAATTTCAGTTGTTTGGTAACAATTTCATGCATCAGTGATCGTGAAGTTTGGGGGAAGTTCACAGCGAGAGCACTAATTGTAAAACTACGGTTTTCCTAGATGTTGTCATCAATCGCGTGGACCAGTTCTTCTGTGGGGGGGGGGGGGGGGTGGACGCCCACTTCGTTCTTCATCGTGCGCATCACTACGCCCGCCATTGAACTGTCGGACCCATCTTCTCACCATCGAATCATTCATCGCATTTGGTCCGTAAACATTCCAAATTTGCCGATAAATTTCACATAGATTCACTTTCCTCGCATTCAGAAACCGAATCACCGACCTGATTTCACAGGCGGCGGGATTGTCAATCAACGTCGACATTTCAAACAACCACAACAAAGCGTACGTAACTGACAGCGATCTCCAAATGGCGTACGTCGTTCTCCTTGATACACATCGTCTACAGCGCATGTGCGGAACTGCAATCGCAGCGCTGCAGCGGAGATAAATTGAAACGGAACTTACTTTCTGGACGCGCCTCGTAGATGCAGAACTACCTACTTTTTTACGCGATTAACAACAACTATTGATCTTAATTTTGCGTAAATGCCTCACTGACAGCTAAGAGAGCAGTTAGAAGGAACCTAAAGGCAAGATATGCTTGCAGACGCGAGTAATTTAGTTTCAGCTGAATCAGTGACCTGAATGTACGATATAAAGAGGCTGTCAAGAACGTCATTTACTGTAGGCTATCAGTTCTCTCAAAAGTGTAAAAACTCGTTACACAATAAAATTGCTTTATACAAGAGAGTAAGACATTACAGACTCATTCAGAAACCGAACATGTCACTACTTTTCTTAATGAATATGATTTTTCGAGTTGTCCTCCTATGTTAGAACCATTTCTCTCAATCCCAACAAGTTCTCAGGCATATGCCATAATCACGAGTAGTTTGCAGCACATCTGAGTGCAGCTGCTATCGCTCGAATGATTTTCTTGCACATTCCTTGTTAAGAGGAAGTAAATTTTGCATATTGACAGAAAAAAGAGCAGGAGAAAGAAGGACCTTTAACTACGAAGGTCATTTCTAAAATAAGAACCGATTTGTAATGAAATGAGAGAACCTTCGTAGATGGACGTAAATATCACAAATTCCAATATGCACATCTGTTTTACTCTTCTACAACGACACTATGAAACATTTGAACATTTGGCTTTTGAATCCCAACATCAAAGAACTCTTATTTTTTAGTTGCGTTTGTTATTAACGATGTGATAAAATACTGACCATGAAACTTATGGGAATTTCTGCTGCAATGCGTCTTTAGTGAAGTGCCTATGTTGACGAATTGCCTCATCGACTTCTTGCGTCAAGCTATCACTCATATCAGTAGGTTGTATCAGAAATTTCCACATGTTTCAGAATCAGTACTTTGTGAAATAATGTGATGGTAAGCTGGCAGAGATATTTGATGTTTGGATCCAAAAGTTGGTTCCGCAAATTGTCAAATGTTTAAATGTTCACCGCGACTATGCTGAAAACAGAAAAAATGTGCATATTGTAGTTTATGATACTATCTACGTTCACTACAAATCGGTTTTTATTTTAAAAATTATTCTCAGTACTTAGTAAGGAGATCATACCATTGATATAGCGTTGGGTAGCAATTATTCTTGCAGGACATTAAACGTGACATAAATTCTTGTTTGTGATATGCGGTTTTAGTGCATCATCACTGGGGATCCCAAAATGCCCAGCAGTACACCAAAATAGGGCGCACAAGTGTAGTGTAGGCAGTTTCTTTAGTAGAACTGTTGGATCTTATAAATGTTCTGACAATGAAACGTAGCCTTTGTTTCACCTTCCCTACAAAATATTTTCTGTGTGTTCTTCTCAATTCAAGTTGCTCGTAATATTAATTACTAGGTATTTAGTTGAATTTATGGCCTTTAGATTAGACTTATTTATCGATTAATAGTGGCTGGTTGCTGTTTTCGTCATTGTAAGACTCAACCTGCATTTTATTCTTGATTTAGTACAGCTGCCCATAATTAATAATTGTGATATTTTTCATTAGTCAATCATCTCTGAGAGTGGATTTTATATTCTCGGATTACTGGCAAGATGAATAGGTTGTTTGGTGGAAAGAAGCAAAGTCATGTGTAGAGCAGCTTAGTTGTTTATAACTTTTGGTAAGGTAATTGCTTCGCTTACTACATGGTTTATCAGGAAATGGTCGTGACATGGTCAATGATTTTTCAGTTTCAATAGAAGAAAGACGACATTATTACAAATTAGTTTATTTCTGTTTTAAGTTTCATACATGCAGGACAACCCCTGGTAGCGTGTACAGGTCGAGTTGTTGGGTTCAGCCTGAGGTCTCAGTGGCCGTACTTTCCATAGCCTCCCAGTCCTCCGAAGCCGCCGCTGTATCCTCCGCCGAGTCCGCTGCCGTAGCCTCCTCCGAGACCTCCTCCGAGTCCTCCGCCGAGGCCTCCGCCGAGACCGCCGTGTCCGGCACTGACGACGTAGGGCACCGGCCGCTTGACGACGTAGGGCTGTGGCACTGGGACCGACACCGGGGTGGGCACCTTGACGGGGACGGGCACAGGGTTGTCCACAGGCACAGGGTACGGCTGCGGCACCTGCACGGGGACAGGTCGTTCCACGGGCACAGTGACTGGAACCCTCACTGGCACCGGGACCGTGCTCTCCACTGGCACCGGGACGGGCACGGGAACTCTGTTGACGGTCACCTGGGCGCCGCCGCCGATGCCGCCTCCGATGCCGCCTCCGAGACCTCCTCCGATGCCACCTCCGATGCCACCTCCGATTCCGCCTCCGAGTCCACCACCAAAGCCGCTTCCGTAGCCGCTACCATAGCCACCACCGAGTCCGTAACCTCCCAGAGAGCCGGAGAGTCCTCTCTTCTCCTTCACCTGCTGCTGCTGCTCAGCCAGGACTGACAGGGCCAGACCGCAAACGTACACGCACACCTGTTGGCAAAAGTGTTGTGTATTATACAACTGTATGAAAGGAAAAGAAAGGTAGATTAGGCTTTAACCCTCCATCGACGAGAGACTATTCGCTTTCTTGGGTAGTGTTTTGTCAAGGATATAGGAAATGGGCTGTGCCCTTTGCAGAGAACCAATCCAATATTAGCCAGAGTATTTTAGGGAAAGCACGGGAAACCTAAATCAGGATGTGCGGAGGAGGGTGTGTTACCACTGCACCACCATGTCATTGACACATCATCAGGAAATATCACTTATTTAAGTAATGATATCTTTATAATTTTTTAATCCAAAATGTGAACAGTATCTGTTTATAAACAAAAATATTTGGAGTAACATAAATAGTGTTGCATATAATGTTATTTGCTTTGCTTATCACGATGTTTTAAGGTTGCTTCGAATGTAATTATAGCTATTAGAGCTGGTATTTCACAGAAAACAAATATCAATTGTCTTTTGTGTATTCCTAAGTCCACAGAATAATTTACTGTACACACATCCGTAGATGTACGTCAGATGAGAAAATGTCATGTAGTTGACATGTTGATCACATAGATATATTTGTACAATCTTGTGTGTGTGTGTTTATAAAACTGATTACTGATTTTCAAAGTTGAAAATGCTGAATTCATAACTATTTAGTTTCTTAATTTCCAACAAAATTTGGAGTATCTCTCAGTTATAAACGATACAAACTATAGTATGACACTGATCATTACGAAAATTCTTTTATTGGTTATTACGGAATGTAAATATTCTTGTATTTATGATTTTTTAAATACTGGTATACCTGCATGGAACATTGTTAAATGAAGCTATTGTAACATGCTTTAGAATACTGCCTTTACGTTTGTGGTTACCATGACACTAAAAATCAAACAATTAGAGGCGTGACGTTAGATCGTAAGCCTTCCTTATAGACCATGCGGCAGTATGCTCATGTAATTCATTTATGAAGCACGAAACCTTATTGGACAAACAGAGATTTTTGCTAGAGAAATGTTTTATTATTTCTTCCACCTTGCATAAGACTCACGTGAAAGAGAGAAAGAAATAACTGCAGCTTGTAATATTCCATGCAGACTGTAATATTTATCTCGCCCCTTACACGATGATATAGGAAATAGTAATTAATTGTGTTTTTTGCATAAGTCACCATATCGAGCCATGATTGCAAATGTCAATCTGGTAGCTCTTTGTTTACACTGGTTGTAGATAAGTTGCAAACAAGACTGGTCAGTCTTCTTTCAACTACAGATGATGAAAGAACATTTCTTCAACTGAAAACAGAGCAATTGTGCTCTTTGCTTAATTCGCTTTACTGTGCTTTTTACTTCTGGTTAGGTATCAAACTGCAGACTTTTCGTTCAAATGATATATGGGTTATTATCTTTACTTTTGAAATGTCTAATAGCGCACATAATTACAAATAAAGTAAGAAGGTAATCGTGAACAGAGAATAATGCGAAATCTTCCTTTTTTTCCAATAATGGTACAAATTAGTCAAATTTTATTTAAAGTGAAATTATATTTCTGTGTTACACTCTTATGTAACAAATAATACGGAAGTTTTATTCATGAAGATTCATAAGCATTTAGGAGAATATACTTTTTATAATTGAGGTGGAATAAGACTGAACACTCGGAATATCAGAGAACTGTACAGTGTGATCAGTAATTAAAATTTTGTACAGTGATATTTGCAGTAGCTGTCTGTACTCACCAGGATCCTCATTGCTGCTTGTTTGTCCTGCGTAGAGCGAGCAATGACTGATGCTGGTATCGTGTTGCGGCGCGCTTTTATACTGGCACTGTGGCCATCTCCCCACCTTACATTCTGCGCAATTACCATGTCCGGCCTGGCTGCAGATGCTCGGGACCAGAGCCGTCTCGCCTCGTAAGCAAGCCGTGCTGTGCTGACTCAATGGAACGCTTTCTTTGGAGTTATGAACATAGTTTATCGTATCATTTTCCAAAGAGTTACAGCACAAAGATATAATTTTTTAAATGGAACAATAGTTTTTTCTATCGTGCATTCGATTCGTTGAAACCAGCTGCGTCCAAATCAATTTAAACTACAATCCTATCACTGTTAGTTTGGGAGCTACAACCCTTCAAAGTTTCAGTTGCAGATACCACAAACGCTGCGAATAATGCAATGCGCCTTCTAAGTGTGGTGCGGCCGAGTTGTAACGTCGCCGGTGTCACGGAGCGAGAAGCTTTCTCGATGCGCTGTTAGACTGTCGAATGTCACCGCACACGGCCGTATACCCGACAGTTGGAGCCACACAAATAACCGGGGCTCAATATACCATAGTTACTGTCATCGGATGACGATGGCATACACGAACAATGAGTACGTTGACATGTTGCTGATGCTCGGCGAGTGCCGACACGATGCCACTGAAGCAGCCACGGCGTATGCCGTGAGATATCCTAGGCGAAGACCCCCGGCAGCCATTACGTTCTTACGTGCTGAACAACGACTTCGGGAAACAGGCAGCTTGGTAATGCGCCGCAGTAACAGACGAAGACCTGCAAGAAGTGAGGAGACGGAGGTGTTTGTTTTAGCTGCACTACACCACGATCCTCATGTCAGCTTACGAGCTGTTGCTGCAGTCGCTGGTGTCAGTCTCACAACTGTGTGCCGTATAGTACAGGGCCACAGGTTTCACCTGTACCGCCTGTCACTGACCCAGGAGTTTCATGGGAACGATATCCGCAAGAGTGACATTCTGTGAGTGGGCCATACGTAATTTCACGCTGGAGGCTTTACAAAGTGTCTCTGAGTCCACGTTTACAAATTATGGTGCAGTGAATCGCCATAACATGCACTACTGGGCCGCAGACAATCCTCGGTGGGTACGACTTGACGACCGTCAACGTAGGTCAGGCGCGGCTCGTGGTTTTCATACTAGGGAAGGCTCTTACATTTACCGATCGGAACAAACCTAGATCTCGAGCTACGTATCAGTCTGTAACCACGACGATTTACAGAAGGGGGGAGGGGCAATGTTATATTTTACCTGAAACTTTACGTATTACACCTTCTTCCTGTTTCAGAAGCAATTAAACATCAAAGGCTAAAACCAACATAAAGCCTTCTGATAGCTTTTATCTACTGATATTACGTCTCAAGACTTTTCGCAATAAACAGTACTAAATGACACAGTTTGCAGGAATCTTTAAAGTGGTGTGGATAAACTACGCTGCTTGCTTAATGTTATGATAATTTTAATTGTAAACATGAGGTGTAATATATAATTGTATGTGAGTAACAGAGAATAAAGTGGACATTTTGATACACTTCTTTCATTCTTATCTGAACTCCATTATTGCGGCCACTCATAACAGAAGCACTGTTGTAACACTGAGCTATCAGTTTTTCCGGCTTTTGATGTATATCCATTTTCTCCAGCTCGCAGAGAATTGCTGCAATTACAATCTCTGCAGTCTGGCTTTCGCTCGTACAAAGGAAATAAATCTTTAATTTATTTTCCCCAGTAATTTATAGCGAATTATGAAGACCAATTGAGACAAATTTGGACAGTCAGTCGTTTCGTCAACTTCGATTGCGAGGTAATTTGTCTGCGACAGTTCACTCCTTATGAGATTGAGGCATACTTCATAAATCTATTCTAGCAGATCATTTTGAAGTAAAAGTCACTAAAACTTAGCCACAATACACGAAACTAATAACACACGTTAACCGCAAACTCAAATCAGCGAGAACGGAATCGAAAGTAACAGGACATATGGCGCGATTTTTTCTTAAATCTACATCTACATCTACATGTACATGGGATACTCTGCAAATCACATTTAAGTGCCTGGCAGAGGGTTCATCGAACCACCGTTATACCATTTTATCTCCCATTCCATTCTCGAATAGCGCGCGGGAAGAATGAACACCTGAATCTCTCCGTTCGGGCTCTGATTTCTCGTATTTTATTCTGATGATCATTTCTACCTATGTAAGTGGGAGTCAACAATATATTTTAGCATTCGGAGGAGAATTTTGATGACTGAAGTTTCATAAGTAGCTTACGCCGCAGCGATAAGCGCCGTTGTTGTATTGATTCCCATCCCAGATCCTGTATCATTTTCGTAACGCTGTCTCCCCTGTATCGTGACAATACGAAACGAGCTGTCGTTCTTTGGAGTCTTTCGATGTCCTCCGTCAAACCTACTTGATAAGGATCCCACACTGGGCAGCAATACTCCAAATATAGACGGACAAGCGTAGTGTAAGCAGTTTCTTTTGTAGTTCTGTTGCATGTTTTAAGGGTTCTGCCAATAAAACGCAGTCTCTGGTTTGTCTATCCCACGACATTATCTACGTTTTCTTTTCAATTTAAGTCTGAAGTAATAGTAATTCCTAGGTATTTTGTGGAGTTTACGGCCTTCACTGTTGATTGATTTATCTTGTAAACAAAGTTTAAAGGATTTCTTTTCGTACTCATGTGGACGACTTCACACTTTTCATTATTTAGAGTCAATTGCCAATTCTTACACCATACAGATATCTTATTCAAATCGTTCTGCAGTCGGTTTTGATCTTCAGATGATTTTACTAGACGTAAGTGACGGCGTCGTCAGCAAACAACCTGAGAGAGCTGCTTAGATTTTTCCCTAAATCGTTTATGTAAATAAGGAACAGCAGAGGACCAATAACACTACCCTGTGGAACGCCCGATATCACCTCTGTTTTAGTCGATGCCTTACCATAGATTACTACGAGCTGTGTCCTCTCTGAGAGGAAATCCCCTATCCAGTCGCAAATTTGGGGCGATATACCGTAACCACGAAATTTGGTTAAAAGCCGTTTGCGAGGTACGGTGTCAAAAGCCTTCTGGAAATCAAAGAATACGGATTCAATTTGCTAACCCTTGTCGACAGCACACACCACTTCGTGTGAATAAAGAACTGTTTCGCATGAACGATATTTTCTAAATCCATGTTGACCTTGGGCCAATAGATCATTCTGTTCTGCAAATTGAAGTCAATTAAATAGGCCTGTAGTTTAATGGGTTACTCCTACTGCCTTTCTTGAAAATCGGTGTGACCTGTGCAACTTTCCAATCTTTTGGTACAGATCCTTCTTCGTGAGAGCGGTTGTATATGCCTGTGAAATAAGGAGCTATCGCTTCAGCATAATCAGATAGAAATCTAATGGGTATACAGTCCGGACCAGAAGACTAGTTCTTGTTAAGTGATTTTAATTGCTTCACTACTCCGATGATATCTACTTCTACGTTACTCATTACGGCATCTGTTCGTAATTCTAACTCTGGAATATTGGTTTCGTCTTCTTTGGTGAATGAGTTTCTAAAAGCTATGTTTAGTAGCTCTGCTTTAGTAGTGCTGTCATCGGCAGGATTGCCATTCCTATCACGTAGTGAGGGTATTGTTTGTGTTTTGCCCCTAGTATATTTAATATATGACCAAAATCTCTTTGGGTTTTCAGTCAAATTTCGAGAAAGAGTTTCGCTGTGATAAATATTGTAGGCATCTCGCATTGAAATCCTCGCTAAATTTCGAGCTTCTGAGTACGAGCGCAAATCCTGGGGATTTTGTGTTCGTTTAAATTTAGTATGCCTTTTCCTTTACTTTTGCAACAGTGTCCTGGCCTGTTTTGTGTACCAAGGGGGATCGCCTCCTTCTTTTATTAATTTTTTTGGTATAAAACTGTCAATTGCTGTCGATACCACTTCTTCGAATTTGAGCCACATCTGGTCTACACCTACATTTAGTGTTAGAAACGACTGGAAGATATCTTTCAAGAAGCAATGTATTTTATTTCTATCTGTTTTCCGGAAGAAATATACGTTTCGTTTATTTTTGGTAACTTTGGGACTTTCGATATTCAATCTCGCTACGACAGCTCTGTGTTCACTAATACCTGTATCCGTTTTGATGCTCGTTATGAGCTCAGGATTGTTTGTTGCTAAGAGATCAAGAGTATTTTCACATCCATTTACAATTCTAGTTATCTCATGAACGAATTGTTCGAAGTAGTTCTCAGAGAATGCGTTGAGTACAATTTCGGACGATGTTTTATGCCTACCTCCTGATTTGAAAATAAAATTTCGCCAACAGATGGAGGGTAAATTAAAATCTCCGCCTACTATTATCGTATGAGTCGGATACGTTATTGTATTTTGACTCAGGTTTTCTTTGAACCTTTCTGCTATTGTATCGTCAGAGTCGGGAGGCCGGTGAAAGGAACCAATTATTAACTTCTTACGATTTTCAGGTACAACCTCTACCCATAATAACTCACAGGAACTATCTGCTTCAACTTCGCTACACGAAAGACTACTTTTGACAGCGACAAACACGCCCCTACCTATTTTGTTAAATCTATCGTATCTGAAAACAGTTATATCTTTTGCAAAAACTTCTGCTGAACGTATTTCCGGCTAACTTTCGCTGCCTACAATAATTTGTGATTCGGTGCTTACTATTAACGCTTGGAGTTCTGGTATTTTCCCGACACAGCTACGACAATTTACAACTGTTATACCGCTAGTTCGTAGATCTGCATTTCTCCTGTGAGCCACCTGCACCCTTTGAGATTGCCCATTTTGTTTTTCCCCGAAGCCCTTCATCCTAAAAAACCACCCAGTCCACGCCACACAGCCCCCACTACCCGTGTAGCCGCTTCATTCGCGACTCTCTCGCTAGGTAATGACACTTTATGGTACCGCATTGTAGTGCACTCTAGTGAGAAATTTGCGAACTTATTCTAACACCGGATACAAGAGCCAATATCAGAAACAAAAAGTTATCTAAAACTTTATTGAAACAGTAAAACTAACGAGTGGTAAACCGCACACCAAAACATAACAGACATATACAGAGACAAGAGATTCGATAGTGGAGTTATTCTCCTTTGAAGTAAGCATAAGAACATGAAAGTAGTGTGGAGGTTGGTAGGACACACTCAGGCACAAGCTCGGAGCCTTCGAGACGCCCATAAAAGCAATACACCAACGAACCCCCACTCCCAACCCTGCACTACATGCAGCTAAACGACACCTCAAGGCGCAGCCTTAAGGCTACTACCCGATTGAAAAACATCGTTCAATATCAACAGTTCCAAAAACATTCATCTTCATCCTTTACATTCGTGTGACGGGAAAATGCTAAATGAATTCTGATGATTATAATTCTGTAATCTGTTGTTGATACATATATTTCAAATATCTTTTTGGGGCGGCTCCGCCTCTGAGCCTTTAATTACGAGCCGCGCCTGACGTAGGTGGTGTATTAACATGTGGTGTGGAATCCTTGGGGATGAAATCATCGGTCCACTCTACTTTCCAGGTACACTGACAGGTGAGTTATATCGCGCTTTTATAGCCGACAGTTTGGGTGGTCTCCTTGAACATGTGTGTCTACACACAAGAGTCCATATGTGGATGCAGCACGATGGTAACCAAGCCCATTCCGTGCGTGCTGTTGTGGAAGAACTAAACAACAGGTTTGCAGGAAGATGGTTGGGGCACCATGCTCCTCATTCATAGCCCGCAAGGTCGCCCGATTTAACACCAGTAGATTTCTTTTTGTGGGGATATCTAAAGGATCGTGTTTATGTCACTGAGCCCACATCCCCAGATAATCTAAAACGGCGCATCGAGGACGCATGTCGCTTCGTCACACCGGCGATGTTACATCTCGTCCGCAGATCCTCTCGACGGCGCATTGCATTATGCACTGAGGAACATGGACAAACATTTGAACATATCATATAAACAACTTCCCAGCGCCATAACATCCATCACCCACCACATAGCAATGTATTATGTACAGCGTGTGGTATCTGCCCCTGAAACTTTGAATGGTTGTAGCTCCCGAACTAACAGTGATAGGAATGAAGTTTAAATTGATTTGAACGCAGCTGGTTTCAACGAATCCAATGCACGACAGAAAAAACTGTTGTTCCTCTTAAAAATTATATCTTTGTGCCTTAACTCTTTGGAAAATGATACAATAAACTATGTTCATAGCTCCGCAGAAAGTGTAACATTTCTTGTGTTGACCTAACGCATTAAAATTTCCCGTCACCTATTATTTTATAAGTTACGGAGGCAAACACAATGGTGATGCTCCAAAAACGAATAATTCTGTGCATTGTCGGTCTGCCGTGGAGGAACCTAATGCATTAGGATTGTGGTGTCGCACAAGTATGAAGTGCGCACCACGTACTTACGCCGCGCGCCGCCATGCACGCACGGCGCGCCGTTCTAACGACGTCGGCCACGAGCGCCCTCTGCTGCAACTCAGCTCGTGACCACGACTGCTGCATCGGCCACTTTGGAATCAGATAGGCACCAGTTAAGACTTGGCTATTGGATAGGCACTAGAAATCATCAGTAGGCAGGCCTGTATCTAATCTATGTAGCAGCATTCTGCAGTCAAGATGTAAAAGTTAAGAATTACTAAGTCTCTATGAAATATATATCTCGTACTAATTTTTAGTGCTTCTAGTTTCTGCTGTCCCACTGGCTGGTCATCTCCGTACCTGCACACGCGTGCATCCTTTATTCCTGTGTCGGTCTCTTTCTACTCGGCCACCGAGACCTACGACAACCGGCGGAAACGAGACACAAAAGTGGCTACGAGGATGGGATACAAAAGTGGTGACGAGGATGGGATACAAAAAGGATAACACCATCACAGTCGTACACGAGAATCACCGAAACGTCCCCCATACTGGTGATCTGACGCTTTTTCGACTTTCGCGCAGACTCATAATTCGATGGATTGGCGCTACAGTTTTAGTTCGTACGATGCGGCCATCTCGGCTTTTACCAAATAGCGTAATATAAATACAATAGCGGAAACTTAACGCCAGAATTCATTAGTTCCGTACGAGACAGTGCACAGCGCTGACACCTAGCGGTTCGCAATGTTAACTACAATTTAATCATCTGCAAGTTATCTGCTACCGTGTATACCTTAAGTAAAATATTACTTTATATTACTATTTGTCGGTCATACGGAAAATATAGGGTGTAGGAGGGCATTTATTGAATCATAACTTGGATATTTTGGCATAAAGGAGATATTTTAGCTGTGGAATAAAAAAAAAGTGCATTTTCAACTTTTCACTGCTTAAGGAGTAATCCAATAAATTTCGGGCGTGCAGCCGTGCAAATTCTACGTCTGCCACGTAGAACTTGCACGGCTGCACGCTCGAAATTTATAGGACAAAAAAAAAAAAAAAAAAAAAAAAAAAAAAAAAAAAAAAAAAAAAAAAAAACATTATTTGTCAGCGAAATTTAAGACACAATTACACAATATGTACTCGTATTATAAAAATGGTTGACTACATATGCGTGATTTTTTGCAACTAAAGCATCCTTTTTGATGATCGTGTTGCTGATGAGTTGTATATTTTATTTACATGTGCTTTAATCAGCACTACACAATATTTGTTGGCCAATAACAGGAAACAATTTTCGTGGACACCCCCTACAGCAGCACACAAACTGATCATTTTATGGACCAATTCATCACTGTTGCACTTCATTTTACATTACACAACTCAGTTCTTGAAGTACGAATTACTCCTCTCTAACTTTATACTGTTTATTTATTTATTTTGCTCGACACCTAGTAACTAACAGTTTTTTCAAACATTAGAGGTGACACTATCGTCCACTTTCTCCTGAATGTTGATGGATTCCTTTGGCTCCCCTCTCTCTTCTCCCTTTCTTTACTTTTTGCGTGCTCTTAAACTACTTTCCTTAGCATTGTACAACATTGAAGGAACAGAGGCTGGCCATATAGTCAACTGAAATGAGAAGAAAAAAGTTATATGCAGCAGCAAAAACGTGACAAAGCTTTGAACAAGCTTTGTAATTGAACTATGTTACTGTTTCGAAAACATAGTGACACCGTTACGTTAGACCGCACGCTCACAAGTGACTGTGTATTTCTCGATTGTGTGTTCTTTTGTAAGTGTCTCGTAATTGTAATACCTAGGTATTTAGTTTAATTTACGCACTTTGGATTTGACTGATTTATCGATTGATAGTGGCTGCTTGCTGTTTTCGTCTTTGCAAGACTCAACCTGCATTTTACTCTTGATGTAGTACAGCTGCCCTTAACTAATTATTGTGACAGATTTGTGATATGTTTCATTAGTCAATCTACTCTGAGAGTGGATTTTATATTATCTGATTACTGGCAAGATGAATAGGTTGTTTGGTGGAAAGAAGCAAAGTCTTGGGACATGCGTAGAGCAGCTTTGTTGTTTATAACTTTTAGTAAGGTAATTGTTTCGCTTATTACATAGTTTACCAGGAAATTGTCGTGGCATAGTCAATGGTTTTTCAGTTTCAATAGAAGAAATACGAAAGTATTACAGATTAGTTTATTTCTGTTTTAAGTTTCATACGTGGAGGACAACCCCTGGTAGCGTGTACAGGTCGAGTTGTTGGGTTCAGCCTGAGGTCTCAGTGGCCGTACTTTCCGTAGCCCCCCAGTCCTCCAAAGCCGCTGCTGTATCCACCGCCGAGTCCGCCGCCGTAGCCGCCTCCGAGTCCTCCGCCAAGGCCTCCGCCGAGACCACCGTGTCCGGCACTGACGACGTAGGGCACCGGCCGCTTGACGACGTAGGGCTGTGGCACTGGGACCGACACAGGGGTGGGCACCTTGACGGGGACGGGCACAGGGTTGTCCACGGGCACAGGGTACGGCTGCGGCACCTGCACGGGGACAGGTCGCTCCACGGGCACAGTGACCGGGACCCTCACTGGCACCGGGACCGTGCTCTCCACTGGCACCGGGACGGGCACGGGGACTCTGTTGACGGTCACCTGGGCGCCGCCGCCGACGCCGCCTCCGATGCCGCCTCCGAGACCGCCTCCGATTCCACCAGCGAAGCCGCCTCCGTAGCCGCTTCCAAAGCCTCCACTGTAGCCACCTCCGAAGCCACTCCCGTAGCCAGCACCGTAGCCGCTCCCATAGCCACCACCGAGTCCGTAGCCTCCCAGAGAGCCAGAGAGTCCTCTCTTCTCCTTTACCTGCTGCTGCTCCTCAGCCAGGACTGACAGGGCCAGACCGCAAACGTGCACGCACACCTGTTGGCAAAAAAAAAGGCAGATTAGGCTTTAAGCAGCAAGGTCTTTGAGAAACTATTTGATTTCTTGGGTAGTGTTTCGTCAAGGATGTAGAAAATGGGCTGTGCCCTTTGAACACAACCATTCTAATATTTGCCAGAGTATTTTAGGGAAAGCACAGGAAACCCAAATAAAGATGTGTGGAGGGGGGTTTGTAAGCACTGGATCACCTTGTCAGTGACATGTCATCAGGAAATATCACTACTATTTTTAATCCAAAATGTGAACAATGTCTGTTCACAAACATAAATATTTGGAGTCAGATTAAATAGTGTTGCACATAAAGTTATTTGTTTACCTAATGCTTGTCACAAAGTTTTAAGGTTGCTATGAATGAATTATGAATTATGGCTACTGAGAAAATCTAGTATTTCACAGAAAACAAATACCAATTGTCGTTTGTGTGTTCCTAACTCCACAAAATAAGTTACAGTACACACATCCATAGAATAATATACATGTGATGAGAAAATGGCATGTAGTTGACATGTTGATCACATAGATATTTTTGTACAATCTTATGTGTGTGTGTTTGTAAAAATAATTAAGTGTAAATGGTTCAAATTAGAAAATGCTGGAATTAGCGATTCATAATTATTAAGTTTCTTAATTTCTGACAAAATTTTGAGTAGCGCTGAGTTATGAAGGATAGCAACAATAATATGACACAGATTATTACGAAATTTCTTTGAACATATTTGTTGTTAAGAAATGTAAATATTCTTGTATTTATGATTTTTTTAAATAATGGTGTAACTGAAATGGAAAATTGTTGAATGAAGCTATCGCAACCTGGTTTAGAATACTGCCTTTATATTCGCGGTTACAACGACACTAAGCATCATACAATTAGAGACATGATGTTAGGATCGTAGACCTTTCTTATAGAGTATGGGGCAGTATACTCATGTAATTCATTGATGAAGCAGAAAACCTTATTGGACAAACAGAGTTTTTTTGCTAGAGCTAGAGTCTGTAATAATTTTTTCTTCCAACTCGCATACGAATCAAGAGAAACAGAGAGAGGAATATCTACAGCTTGTAATATTCTATGCAGACTGTAATAGTCATCTCACCCCTTACACAATGACATAGGAAATACTAATTACCGTTGTTTACACAGGTTAGTAGATAAGTTATAAACAAGACTGGTCAGTCTTCATTAAACCACAGATGATGAAAGAACATTCCTGCAACTGAAAATAGAGCTATTGTGGTCATTGTTTAATTCGATTTACTGTGCTTTTTACGCCTGGTCAGGTAATAAACTGCAGATTATTCGTTAAAATTATGTATGAGTTATTATCTTTACTTTTGAAATGTCAAATAGCGCACATAATTTCAGATAAAGTGCATAGGTAATCCTGAACAGAGAATGATGCGAAATCGGCATTATTTTTAGTAATGGTACAGATTTAGTCAAAATTAGTTTAAAGTGAAATTATATTTCTGTGTTATTATCTTATTAATGTTGAAGTTTTATTTATGACGATTCATAAGCATTTAAAAGAATAGACTTTTTATAACTGAGGTAGAATAGGACTGACCGTTCGGAAGATCAAAGAACTGTACAGTGTGATCAACAATTAGAATTTGGTACAGTGACGTTTGCAGTAGCTGTCTGTACTCACCAGGATCCTCATTGCTGCTTGTTTGTCCTGCGTAGAGCGAGCAATGACTGATGCTGGTATCGTGTTGCGGCGCGCTTTTATACTGGCACTGTGGCCATCTCCCACCCCCTTCATTCTGGCAATTACCATGTGCGGCCTGGCTGCAGATGCTCGGCACCAGAGCCGTCTCACCTCGTAAGCAAGCCGTGCTGTGCTGACTGAATGGAACGCTGAAAGTGCTTCCCAGAAACGTGAGTGCAGTCACTGGTCTGTAGAAGATCTCGTTTGCTGGGTTATGCGGAAGATCACCACTGTTCTTGATATGATCGCTTCTCTCTGAAACAAGAAGTAAGTTACGTAATTGGTAGAACGTTATCGTCTCAGAGAAAATTTCCACCGAACAAGGGGCTGATTTAGTTAGTAAGAAACTTCTCTATGGAGAAGAGTGATCGATGTGCCTGAAATACACACACACATAAACACACACACACACATACACACATACGACGGTTCGCACTTAATTAGTGGATACTATTTGTTCACAACCGACACAAACGCGTTTATAACAATGTTTACACACCGTTATAACGTAATGTTTACATTTGTTAAACAAATAAAAGTCATACATCACGCCGCGGTGGAGTAGCCGAGCGGTCTAAAGCGTCTCGCTGCTGAGCGAACGGTTGCTCGCCGTGGAGGTTCAAGTCCTCCCTGGGGTATGGATGTGTGTCTTTGTCCTTAGGTTAGTTTACCTAGGTTTAAGTAGTTTGTAAGCTACGGACTGATGACCACGCAGTTTGGTCCGATAGATTTACAAACTTTTTTTTTTTTTTTCATACATCACCTTGCAATCGATGATCAGTGTTAGCTCCAGTAGTTTGAATATCTCCAATAATTTCAATAGCTCACCTGCCTGTACCATATTATAAAAGATGACGGGTACTTGATTGTCTAAGAATCAAAAATATGTCTCATTTCGTTTTATATACAGGCTGTTTCACTAAGTGTGTTTGCCTCTGTAACTTACAAAATAATAGGTGACGGTAAATTTTAATGCGGTAAGTCAACACAACAAATGTTACACTTTCTGCGGAGCTATGAACATAGTTTATTGTATCATTTTACAAAGAGTTACAGCACAAAGATATAATTTTTTAAATGGAACAATAGTTTTTTCTTTCGTGCATTGGATTCGTTGAAATCAGCTGGGTCCAAATCAGTTTAAACTACAATCCTATCACTGTTAGTTTGGGAGCTACAACCCTTCAAAATTTCAGGGGCAGATACCACAAACGCTGCGCATAATGCAATGCGCCTTCTAAGTGTGGTGCGGCCGAGTTGTAACGTCGCCGGTGTCACGGAGCGAGAAGCTTCCTCGATGCGCTGTTAGACTGTCGAATGTCGCCGCACACGGCCGTATACCCGACAGTTGGAGCCACACAAATAACCGGGGCTCAATATACTGACATCGGATGACGATGGCATACAAGAACAATGAGTACGTTGACATGTTGCTGATGCTCGGCGAGTGCCGACATGATGCCACTGAAGCAGCCACGGCGTATGCCGTGAGATATCCTAGGCGAAGAGCCCCGGCAGCCATTACGTTCTTACGTGCTGAACAACGACTTTGGGAAACAGGCAGCTTAGTAATGCGCCGCAGTAACAGACGAAGACCTGCAAGAAGTGAGGAGACGGAGGTGTTTGTTTTACCTGACTATACCACGATCCTCATGTCGGCATACGAGCCGTTGCTGCGGTCGCTGGTGTCAGTCTCACATCTGTGTGACGTATAGTACACAGCCACTGCTTTCACCTGTACCGCCTGTCACTGACCCAGGATCTGCATGGGAACGATATCCGCAAGAGTGACATTCTGTGAGTGGGCCATACGTAAGTTCACGCTGGAGTCTTTACAAAGTGTCTCTGATGAGTCCACGATTACAAATTATGGTGAAGTGAATCGCCATAACATGCACTACTGGGCCGCAAACAATCCTCGGTGGGTACGACTTGACGACCGTCAACGTAGGTGGTCTGTTAATATGTGGTGTGGAATCCTTGGGGATGAAATCATCGGTCCACACTACTTCCCAGGTACACTGACAGGTGAGTTATATCACGCTTTTATAGCCGACAGTTCGGGTGGTCTCCTTGAACATGTGTGTCTACACACAAGAGTCCATATGTGGATGCAGCACGATGGTAACCAAGCCCATTCCGTGCGTGCTGTTGTGGAAGAACTAAACAACAGGTTTGCAGGAAGATGGTTGGGGCACCATGCTCCTCATTCATAGCCCGCAAGGTCGCCCGATTTAACACCAGTAGATTTCTTTTTGTGGGGATATCTAAAGGATCGTGTTTATGTCACTGAGCCCACATCCCCAGATAATCTAAAACGGCGCATAGAGGACGCATGTCGCTTCGTCACACCGGCGATGTTACATCTCGTCCGCAGATCCTCTCGACGGCGCATTGCATTATGGAGGAACATGGACACACATTTGAACATATCATGTAAATCAACTTCCCAGCGCCATAACATCCATCACCCACCACACAGCCACGTATATGTACAGTGTGTGGTATTTGCCCCTGAAACTTTGAAGGGTTGTAGCTCCCGAACTAACAGTGATAGAAATGTAGTTTAAATTGATTTGGACGAAGCTGGTTTCAACGAATCCAATGCACGATAGAAAACACTGTTGTTCCATTTAAAATTATATCTTTGTGCCGTAACTCTTTGGAAAATGATACAATAAACTATGTTCATAGCTCCGCAGAAAGTGTAACATTTCTTGTGTTGACCTACCGCATTAAAATTTCCCGTCACCTATTATTTTATAAGTTACGGAGGCAAACACAATGGTGATGCTCCAAAAACGAATAATTCTGTGCATTGTCGGTCTGCCGTGGAGGAACCTAATGCGTTAGGATTGTGGTGTCGCACAAGTATGAAGTGCGCGCCACGTACTTACGCCGCGCGCCGCCATGCACGCGCGCCGCGGCGTTCTTACGACGTCGGCCACGAGCGCCCTCTGCTGCAGCTCCACTCGTGGCCACGACTGCAACATCGGCCACTTGGGAATTAGATAGGCACCAGTTAAGACTTTACTATTTGATAGGCACTACGAATCATCAGCATTCTGCAGTCAAGAACAATGTAGAGGTTAAGTATTACTAAGCCTCTATGAAATATATATCTTGTTCTAATTTACTCTAGTGTTTCTAGTTTCTGCTGTCCCACTGGCTGGTCACCTCCGTACCTACACACGCGTGCATTCTTTATTCCTGCGTCGATCTCTTTCTACTCGGCCACCGACACTTACGACGACCGGCGGAAACGAGACACAAAAGTGGCGACAAGGATGGGATACAAAAGTGGTGACGAGGATGGGATACAAAAAGGATAACACCATCACAGTCGTGCACGAGAATCACCGAAACGTCTCCCATACTGGTGATCTGACGCATTTTCGACTTTCGCGGAGACACATAATTCGTTGGATTGGCGCTTCAATTTTGGTTCGGCCATCTCGGCTTATAGCAAATACAATAGCGGAAACTTAAGGCTAGAATGCATTACTTCGGTACGAGACATCGCTCAGCGCTGATACCTAGCGGATCGCAATGTTAACTAAAATTTAATCATCTGCAAGTTATCTGCTACCGTGTATACCTTACGTACAATATTACTTTATATTACTATTTGTCGGTCATACGGAAAATATAGGGTGTAGGAGGACATTTATTGGATCATAACTTGGATATTTTGGCATAAAGGAGATATTTTAGCTCTGGAATTATAAAAAAAAACTTTTCACAACGTAAGGAGTAGTCAAATACGTCTTCCACGTAGAATTTGCGCGGCTGCGCGACCGAAAATTATAGGATAAAAAAAAAATTGTTTGTCAGAGAACTTTAAGACACAATTACACAAAATGTACTCGTATTATAAAAAATTGTTGACTACATATGCGTGATTTTTTGCAACTAAACGATCCTTTTTGATGATCGTGTTGCTGATAAGTTGTATATTTTATTTACATGTGCTTTAATCAGCACTACACAATATTTATTGGCCAATAACAGGAAATAATTTTCGTAGACACCACCTACAGCAGCACACAAACTGATCATTTTATGGATCAATTCATCACTGTTGCACTTAGTTTTACTTTACACAACTCAGGTCTTGAAGTACTAATCACTCCTCTCTGACTTTATACTGTTTATTTATTTATTTATTTTTGCTCGACACCTAGCAAATACCAGTTTTTGCTAACATTAGAGCTGACACTATCGTCCACTTTCTCCAGAATGTTGATGGATTCCTTTGGCTCCCCTCCCACTTCTCCCTTTCTTTACTTATTGCTTGCGGTTAAACTACTTTCCTTAGCATTACGCAACATTGAAGGAACAGAGTATACTAAAATGAGAAGAAAAAAGTTGTATCCAACAGTAATAATGTGACGAAGCGTTATTGTTTTGAAAACATAGACACCGTTAGACCGCTCGCTCACAAGTCACTGTGTATTCCTCGATTGTGTGTTCTTTTTAATTTAAGTGTCTCGTAATTGTAATTCCTAGGTATTTAGTTTAATTTACGCCCTTTAGATTTGAGTGATTTATCGATTGATAAGTGACTGCTTGCTGTTTTCGTCTTTGCAAGACTCAACCTGCATTTTTCTTGATGTAGTACAGCTGCTCTTAATTAATTATTGTGACAGATTTGTGATATGTTTCATTAGTCAATCAACTCTGAGAGTGGATTTTATATTCTCGGATTACTGGCCAGATGAATAGGTTGTTTGGTGGAAAGAAGCAAAGCCATGGGACATGTGTAGAGCAGCTTAGTTGTTTATAACTTTTGGTAAGGTAATTGTTTCACTTATTACATGGTTTACAAGGAAATTGTCGTGGCATAGTCAATAGTTTTTCCGTTTCAATAGAAGAAAGACGAAATTATTACAGATTAGTTTATTTCTGTTTTAAGTTTCATACATGCAGGACACCCCTGGTAGCGTGTACAGGTCGAGTTGTTGGGTTCAGCCTGAGGTCTCAGTGGCCGTACTTTCCGTAGCCCCCCAGTCCTCCGAAGCCGCCGCTGTATCCTCCGCCGAGTCCGCTGCCGTAGCCTCCTCCGAGACCTCCGCCGAGGCCTCCGCCGAGACCGCCGTGTCCGGCACTGACGACGTAGGGCACCGGCCGCTTGACGACGTAGGGCTGTGGCACTGGGACCGACACCGGGGTGGGTACCTTGACGGGGACGGGCACAGGGTTGTCCACAGGCACAGGGTACGGCTGCGGCACCTGCACGGGGACAGGTCGCTCCACGGGCACAGTGACCGGGACCCTCACTGGCACCGGGACCGTGCTCTCCACTGGCACCGGAACGGGCACAGGGACTCTGTTGACGGTCACCTGGGCGCCGCCGCCGATGCCGCCTCCGATGCCGCCTCCGATGCCGCCTCCGAGACCACCTCCGATTCCACCAGCGAAGCCGCTTCCGTAGCCGCTTCCAAAGCCTCCACTGTAGCCACCTCCGAAGCCACTCCCGTAGCCAGCACTGTAGCCGCTCCCATAGCCACCACCGAGTCCGTAGCCTCCCAGAGAGCCAGAGAGTCCTCTCTTCTCCTTTACCTGCTGCTGCTCCTCAGCCAGGACTGACAGGGCCAGACCGCAAGCGTACACGCACACCTGATGGAAAATAAAGGCAGATTAGGCTTTAAGCAGCTTCCATCGACAGCAAGGTCTTTGAGAGACTATTTGCTTTTTTCGTTTCGTCAAGGATGTAGAAAATGGGCTGTGCCCTTTGTACAGAACCATTCTAATATTTGCCTGAGTATTTTAGGGAAAGCACAGGAAACCCAAATCAAGATGTGTGGAGGGGGGTGTGTTAGCACTGGATCACCTTGTCAGTGACATGTCATCGGGAAATATCTCTACTATTTTTAATCCAAAATTTGAACAATGTCTGTTCACAAACATAAATATTTGCAGTCAGATTAAATAGTGTTGCACATAATGTTATTTGTTTACCCAATGCTTGTCACAAAGTTTTAAGGTTGCTATGAATGTAATTTTGGCTACTGAGAAAATCTGGTATTTCACAGAAAACAAATACCAATTGTCGTTTGTGTGTTCCTAGCTCCACAAAATAATTTACAGTACAGACATCCATAGAATGAGTAAATGGCATGTAGTTGACATGTTGATCACATAGATATATTTGTACAATCTTATGTGTGTGTGTTTGTAAAACTAATTAAGTTATGTGTAAATGGTTCAAAGTCGAAAATGCTGGAATTAACGATTCATAATGAGTAGCGGTGAGTTATGAGGATAGGAATGTATTATGGCACAGATTATTAAGAAATATCTTTGAACATATTTGTTATTAAGAAATGTAAATATTCTTGTATTTATGATTTTTTAAAATAATAGTGTAACTGAAATGGAAAATTGTTGAATGAAGCTGTCGTAACCTGCTTTAGAATACTGCTTTTATATTCGCGGTTACCACGACACTAAGCATCATATAATTAGAGACATGATGTTAGGATCGTACACCTCTCTTATAGAGTATGGGGCAGTATACTCATGTAATTTATTGATGAAGCACGAAACCTTATTGGGCAAACAGAGTTTTTTGCTAGAGCTAGTGTCTGTTATAATTTTTTCTTCCAACTCGCATTCGAATCACGAGAAACAGAGAGAAATATAACTACAGCTTGTAATATTCTATGCAGACTGTAATATTCATCTCGCCCCTTACACGATGACATAGAAAATACTAATTACCGTTGTTTACACAGGTTAGTAGATAAGTTAAAAACAAGAATGGTCAGTCTTCTTTCAACCACAGATGATGAAAGAACATTCCTGCAAATGAGAATAGAGCAATTGTGCTTTTTTTTAATTCGGTTTACTGTGTTTTTACGCCTGGTCAGGTAACAAACTGCAGACTTTCCGTTCAAATGATGCATGAGTTATTATCTTTACTTTTTAAATGTCTAATAGCGCACATAATTTCAGATAAAGTGCATTGGTAATCTTGAACAGAAAATGATGCGAAATAGGCATTATTTTCCAGTAATGGTACAGATTTAATCAAATTTTGTTTAAAGTGAAATTATATTTCTGTGTTACGCTCTTATAACATGAAATAATGAGGAAGTTTCATTTATGACGATTCATAAGCATTTAGGAGA
Source organism: Locusta migratoria (assembly GCA_026315105.1). NCBI lineage: Eukaryota > Metazoa > Arthropoda > Insecta > Orthoptera > Acrididae > Locusta > Locusta migratoria. The sequence goes on from CM048745.1 coordinate 187,703,139, forward strand.
ATATACTTTTTATAACTGAGGTAGAATAGGACTGACCGTTCGGAAGATCAAAGAACTGTACAGTGTGATCAACAATTAGAATTTGGTACAGTGACGTTTGCAGTAGCTGTCTGTACTCACCAGGATCCTCATTGCTGCTTGTTTGTCCTGCGTAGAGCGAGCAATGACTGATGCTGGTATCGTGTTGCGGCGCGCTTTTATACTGGCACTGTGGCCATCTCCCACCCCCTTCATTCTACACAATTATCTTGTCCGGCCTGGCTGCAGATGCTCAGCACCAGAGCCGTCACGCCTCGTAAGCAAGCCGTGCTGTGCTGACTCAATGAAACGCTGAAATGGCTACGCAGAAACGTGATTGCAGTCACTGCCCTGTAGCAGATCTCGTTTGCTGGGTTATGCTGAAGAAAACTACTGTTCTTCATAAGATCACTTCTCTCTGAAAGAGGAATTAAGTTACACAATTCGTAGAACGTTATCGTCTCAGAGAAAATTTCCCCCTGATAAGGGGCTGATTTAGCTAGTAAGAACTCTATCGAGAAAAGTGATCGATGTGCCTGAAATACACACACACACTCACAATCACACACACATACGTGGGTTCAAACTTAGTTAGTGGATACTATTTATTCACAACCGACACAAACTCGTTTATAACAATGTTTACACACGGTTATAAGCTGATTTTTACATTTGTTAAACAAATGAATGTCAGAGATCACCTTGCAACCGATGATCAGTGGTAGCTCCAGTAGTTGGAATAGCTCCAATAATTTCAATAGCTCACCTGCCTGTACATATTATAAAAGACGACGGGTACTTGATTGTCTAAGAATCACAAATATGTCATATTTCGTTTTATATACATTTATTTATTTACTTTTGTTGAAGACGCACACAAACAAATACTGACATTTTTAACGAAGCAATAAATGACTGTACCATGACATATAACATTGTAGACTAAAGTAAGACTGATTGACTGGGGGCCAAAATCGCGCGTATAAATACATTACATCAGTTCTAGGACATTCTGGAACAAGGAAGTTAATATTATAACTATTAATAAGTAATAGTATTATACATGAATGAATAATTTATGCCGGCCGCAGTGGCCGAGGGGACTGAGGCGCTTCAGTCACGGCCTGTACGGCCACTATGGTCGGGGGTTCGAATCCCCCCTCCTTAGTAGTAGCTAGTTCATACGTAGTTTGTGAGTTTAGGGCCTGATGACACCGTAGTTAAAACCCATAAGCTATACAAACATTTGAACTTTTGAATAATTTATAAAGATAATACAAATAAATTACTACAAGTGCATTCGGAAGTATTATTATTTCAAAACAAAACAGAAATTAGAATCATAAATAATTTACGATTAGAGCAGTAAACAGATTTGTTTCTACAATTAATTCTACCCAGATTAAAGTAATTATACAGTTTTCAAATACTGATCATCATAAACAGCTCAGCATATAGTAAGACACCCAGATAGTGTTAGTTATTCATTCCACTAACATAAATGTGTTACTGCACAACGTTAATGTTACGTGTTTTATAAACAAAAGCATTTTATCAAAGTCCCGTAAAATATCTTGCTATTGATGCAATTAAACAACCTGTTATTGTATTATAATGTTTTATGAATAATTTCGTAATTATGCATTAAGACAGATCAAGCTGCTACAGTATAGGTATCGTAAGATTCATATGTCCAAACAAACGGAATTTTATAGGTTATATGTTTGCAACTGTTGCAACTGTTTGCAACTGTTGCTATCGTTCAAAGCAGTCACCACCGTTGTGTAGAAACAGCGATGTGGAAGGCGTATACCGTTGGCAGACCCTGTTATATTGATGATGCGAATGGAGCGGTCTACTGCCTAGCGAATCTCTGGAACAGTTCTGAAGTGAATAACACGAAGAGTGTCTATCTTCAGAATCAAATCACAGTAACACGACCTTTAATCTTGAGGAATATGGTGGATGGTACAGTACTTCCCGGTCCCATCGACGATTTGCGCTATATGCGCCGGTGCATTCTCATGTCGCAAGTGATGCCCAAAAAACGAATAATTCTGTGCATTGTCGGTCGTACACGAGAATCTGGGGCTATGACGCAATTTTGACACATAATTCGTTGGTTTGGCGCTTCAGTTTTGGTTCGTACGATGCGGCCATCTTGCATTTCACCAAATAGAGTATAAATACAATAGCGGAAACTTAACGCCAGAATTCATTAGATCCGTACGAGAGAGCGCACAGCGCTGACAACTAGCGGTTCGATGTCTGCTACACGGTATACCTTATATAAAATATTACTTTAAATGACTATTTGGCTATCAAATGTAAAATAAAGGGTGTAGGAGGGCATTTATTAAATCGTAACTTCGATATTTTGGCATAAAGGTGATATTTTAGCTGTGGAATAAAATAAAAATTATTTGTCAGCGAACTTTAAGAAACAATTACACAATATCTACCCATATTATAAAAATAGTTGACTACATAAGCGTGTATTTTCGCAACTTCACAATTCTTTTTGATGATCGTGTTGCTGATAAGTTGTATATCTTATTTACATGTGCTTTACTCAGCACTACAAAATATTTTTTGGTCAATAATAGGTAAAAATTTTCTATAACAGCACACAAACTGATCAATTTATGGACCAATTCAATTCTAACATAAAGCAAAAGGCCTACTTTTATCACTGTTGCACATCGTTTTAAATTACACAACTCAGTTCTTAAAGTACGAATTACTCCTCTCAGACTCTATACTGTCTTTTAGTGCTCTACGCCTAGCAACTAATGTAAAACGTTTTTCACAGTTTTTACTAACTTTAGAACTGACACTATCGTTACACTTTCTCCAGAATTTTGATGAATCCCTTTGGCTGCAGTCTCTCTTTTTCCTTTCTTTTCTTTTTGCTTGCTCTTAAACTACTTTCCTCTGCTTTAGGCAACACTGAAGGAACAGAGCCTGGCCATATAGTCTACTAAATGAGAAGAAAAAAGTTATATGCAAAGCAATAAAATGACAAAGCGTTGAACAAGCTTTAATATTGAACTATCTTACTGTTTCGAAAACATAGCGACTCCATTACATTAGACGGCTCGCTCACAGGTGAATGTGTATTCCTCGATTGTTTTTCTTTTTAATTTAAGTATCTCGTAATTGTAATTCCTAGGTATTTAGTTTAATTTACGACCTTTAAATTTGACAAATTTTTCGATTAATAGTGGCTGGTTGCTGTTTTCGTCTTTTCAAGACTCAACCTGCCTTTTACAATTGATGTAGTACAGCTGCCCTTAATTAATAATTGTGACAGATTTGTGAAATGTTTCATTAGTCAATCATCTGTGAGAGTAGATTTTAGATTCACAGATTACTGGCCAGATTAATAGGTTCTTTGGTGGAAAGAAGCAAAGCCATGGGACGTGTGTAGAGCAGCTTTGTTGTTTATAAGTTTTGGTAAGGTAATTGTTTCACTTATTACATGGTTTACAAGGAAATTGTCGTGGCATAGTCAATAGTTTTTCCGCTTCAATAGAAGAAAGACGAAATTATTACAGATTAGTTTATTTCTGTTTTAAGTTTCATACATGCAGGACAACCCCTGGTAGCGTGTACAGGTCGAGTTGTTGGGTTCAGCCTGAGGTCTCAGTGGCCGTACTTTCCGTAGCCCCCCAGTCCTCCAAAGCCGCTGCTGTATCCACCGCCGAGTCCGCCGCCGTAGCCGCCTCCGAGTCCTCCGCCAAGGCCTCCGCCGAGACCACCGTGTCCGGCACTGACGACGTAGGGCACCGGCCGCTTGACGACGTAGGGCTGTGGCACTGGGACCGACACCGGGGTGGGTACCTTGACGGGGACGGGCACAGGGTTGTCCACAGGCACAGGGTACGGCTGCGGCACCTGCACGGGGACAGGTCGCTCCACGGGCACAGTGACCGGGACCCTCACTGGCACCGGGACCGTCCTCTCCACTGGCACCGGAACGGGCACGGGCACTCTGTTGACGGTCACCTGGGCGCCGCCGCCGATGCCGCCTCCGATGCCGCCTCCGATGCCGCCTCCGAGACCGCCTCCGAGACCGCCTCCGAGACCGCCTCCGATTCCACCAGCGAAGCCGCTTCCGTAGCCGCTTCCAAAGCCTCCACTGTAGCCACCTCCGAAGCCACTCCCGTAGCCAGCACCGTAGCCGCTCCCATAGCCACCACCGAGTCCGTAGCCTCCCAGAGAGCCGGAGAGTCCTCTCTTCTCCTTTACCTGCTGCTGCTCCTCAGCCAGGACTGACAGGGCCAGACCGCAAACGTACACGCACACCTGTTGGCAAAAAAAGGCAGATTAGGCTTTAAGCAGCTTCCATTGACAGCAAGGTCTTTGAGAGTCAGTTTGCTTTCTTGGGTAGTGTTTAGTCAAGGATGTAGCAAATGGGCTGTGCCCTTTGAACAGAACCATTCCAATATTTGCCAGAGTATTTTAGGGAAAGCACAGGAAACCCAAATCAAGATGTGTGGAGTTAGGTGTGTTAGCACTGGATCACCTTGTCAGTGACATGTCATCAGGAAATATCTCTACTATTTTTATCCAAAATGTGAACAGTGTCTGTTCACAAACATAAATATTTGGAGTAACATACATAGTGTCGCACGTAATGTTATTTGTTTAACTAATGCTTATCGTGAAGTTTTAAGGTTGCTATGAATGTAATTATGGCTACTGAGAAAATCTGGTATTTCACAGAAAACAAATACCAATTGTCTTTTGTGTGTTCCTAACTCCACAGAATAGTTTACTGTACAGACAATCATAGAATAATATACATGCGATGAGAAAATGGCATGAAGTTGATATGTTGATCACATCGATATATTTGTACAATCTTTTGTGTGTGTGTTTGTAAAACTAATTACGTTAAGTGTAAATGGTTCAAAGCCGAAAATGCTGGAATTAGCGATACATAATTATTAAGTTTCTTAATTTCTGACAAAATTTTGAGTAGCGCTGAGTTATGAAGGATAGGAACTATAGTATGACACAGATCATTACGAAATTTCTTTGAACATATTTATTATTAAAATTGTTGAATGGAGGTATTGCAACCTACTTTGCATTATTGCTTTTACATTTGCGATTAGCATGACACTAATCATCAAACAATTAGAGGCATGACGTTAGGATCGTAAACGTTTCTTATAGACCATGGGACAGTATCTTCAGGTAATTCATTTATGAAGCACGAATTCTTAGTGGACAATCAGAGTTTTTTGCAGAGAAAGATTCTGTTATAATTTTTTCTTCGAACATGCATACGAATCATGAAAAAGAGTGAGAGTGAGAGAGGAATAACTACAAATTGTAATATTCCATGCAGACTGTATTATTTATCTCGCACCTTACATTAGTAATTAATAGTGTTGTTTTGCACAAGACAGCATATCGAGCCATGATTACATATGTCAATCTGGTGGCACGTTGTTTACATTGATTATCTGATAAATTACAAAGAATACTAGTCAGTCTTCTTTCAACCATAGATGTTGAAAGAACATTCCTGCAACTGAAAACAGAGCTATTGTGCTCTTTGTTTAATTCGCTCTACTGTGTGTTTTACGCCTGGTCAGGTATCAAACTGCAAAGTTTTCGTTCAAATGATGTATCAGTTATTGTCTTTACTTTTGAAATGTCTAATAGGGCACATAAATACAGATAAAGTGCACAGAGAATGATGCGAAATCGGCATTATTTTCCAGTAATTTAGTCAAATTTAGTTTAAAGTGAAATTATATTTCTGTGATACGCTCTTATATCATGAATTAATGAGGAAGTTTTATTTCTGACGATTCTTAAGCATTTAGAAGAAAAGACTTTTTATAACTGTGGTAGAATGAGACTGACCACTCGGGTGATCAAGGAACTGTACAGTGTCATCAACAACCACAATTTGGTACAGTGATGTGTGCTGTAACAATCTGTACTCACCAGGATCCTCATTGCTGCTTGTTTGTCCTGCTGAGAGCAAGCAATGACTGATGCTGGTATCGTGTTGCGGTGCGCTTTTATACTGGCACTGTGGCCATCTCCCCACCTTACATTCTGCGCAATTACCATGTCCGGCCTGGCTGCAGATGCTCAGCACCAGAGCCGTCTCACCTCGTAAGCAAGCCGTGCTGTGCTGACTCAATGGAACGCTGAAAGGGCTTCCCAGAAACGTGAGTGGAGTCACTGGACTGTAGCAGATCTCGTTTGCTGCGTTATGCGTAAGATCACCACTGTTCTTGATAAGATCGCTTCTCTCTGAAACAAGAATTAAGTTACACAATTCGTAGTAGAACGTTATCGTCTTAGAGAACATTTCCACCCGACAAGGGGCTGATTTAGCTAGTAAGATACTTTTCTATCGAGAAAAGTGATTTAGGTGCCTAAAATACACACACACACACACACACACACACACACACACACACACAGACGAGAGTTCGAACTTACATAGTGGATACTATTTATCCACAACAGACACAAAAGCGTTTATAACAATGTTTACACACCGTTATAACCTGATTTTTACATTTGTTTCACAAATAAAGGTCCTACATCACCTAGCAATCTATGTTCAATGGTAGCTCCAGGAATTTGAACAGCTCCAATAATTTCAAAATCTCGCCTGCCTGTACCATATTATAAAAGACGACGGGTACTTGATTGTCGAAGAATCACAAATATGCCACATTTCGTTTTATATGTATTTATTTATTTACTTTTGTTGAAGATGCAGACAAACAAATACTGACATTTTTCGCGATGCAATAAATGACTGTACTATGTCTTATGACATTGTAGACTGATGTAAGACTGTCTGACTGCGCGCCAGAATAGCGCGTATAAATACATTACATCAGTTTTAGAACATTCTAGAACAAGGAAGTTAATACAGTAAGACTTCTGTTAACGGACACTTCCCAATAGCTGACTCCTCTCAATAACGGACATTTTAAAATTCCCCTACAAAACAACATTAGCCCTTATGCTAAAATTATTCCGAACAGCGGACATTATCAATATCGGACATGGACACCCTAATATGCCCCCCAATAACAATCTAAACTTCCAAATAACGGACAGCGTGAAAGAATCAGTGCACTCTTGTGTGTGAAAAGTCTGTCGTTAATTATAACAAGTGTAGATTGAAGATTTAGCGTGTTTTTTGTTCGTATTGCGTAGTTTCATGACATTGCCATCTATTGGAAATTCTTTGAAGTACAGTACGTATTGGTTCTTGCCGCGCAGAAACAGATGATGAGAGTGCGGCACCAAACACTTTCCGCCTGCTGTCGGTACATCAGACGAACCCAAGCATTCAATAATTAACGGACTGTTGTGTTGCAGCGTGGGCTTGGGTAGGGCAGGGGAGAGGCGATAGTGTTTCGAATGTTTTCATTCAATGGCTGCCACAGCCTGGTTTCAAAAGTCAAAAGCCTTGTCTAATATGCCTTGAGTGTTTTCAATTTGAAGTTTCGTGCTCGCGCTACATACTTTAAAATTCACAGAGATAAAAGTGGCGAAATACCAAAAAATAATCATTCGAGTGCCGGTAAAAAAAGAAAAGAAAAGAAAAGAAAAGCTGACTACGGGCGCTACACAAAAAAAGAATGCGATCTCGTTGTAACACAAGCTTCGCACACTGCAGAAAATTGATGCTGGTGAGCCACCCGCGAAAGTTGCTGCAGATTTGAAAGTCGGTATGAGTGCGATTACTGATTGAAAAACAAATCGATTAGATATTTAAACATTTTGTTTCATTCAAGCGTCAAGCAGCGCAATGAAATCTCGAAGAAGAATGAGAAAAGGTTTATATCCTCAGAAGAGGTTTTACTTTTGTGGCATGAACAAATAAGAGCCAAAGACGTGCTAGTTAAGGTCCTTTACTTCATCTAAAAGCGTTGAGTTTTTATGAGCTGGTTGAAGGAAAGGAGTAAGAATTCCACAGAAATTATGGTTTACTGGATCGGTTCAAGAAGCGGCGTGGCGTTCACACGTTTTACGATCATACTTAGCGGTATTGACGCAGTTCGGTGTTTCACGCTTGAAAACAGGAGACTTCGGTTTTATCCGAGATTTTCATGATCCGAACCGGCCGCCATACCGATCATTTCGGATAAACGGTAGTTTACTGTTTTGCATTTTATCCTTCATCTTAACAGCGGACACTTCTTAAAAGCGGCAATTTTATTTTCCCCATTGGTGTCCGTTATTTAGAAGTTTTACTGTATTATAAATCTTTAATAAATAATTTTATTAAACATGAATGAATCCTTTATAAAGATGATACATACAAAATTACTACAAATGCATTGGAAGTATTATTATTTCAAAACAAAGCAGAAATTAGAATCACAAATAATGTACGATTAGAGCAGTAAACATATTTGTTTATACAATTAATTCTGCCCAGATTAAAGCAGTTATACATTTTTGAAATAAGATGATCATCATAAACAGGTCAGTATATAGTAAGATACATCAGATAATGATAGTTATTAATTCATTAACATAAATGTGTTATCACACAACGTTAATGTTATATTTTTTATAAACAGAAGCATTTTATCAAATTCCGATAAAATACCTAGCTATTGATGCAATTAAACAGTCTTGTATTGTATTATCATGTTTTTTGAATAATTTCATGATTATGCACAAAGAACGGTTTAGATGCTACAGTCTAGGTATCGTACGATTCATATATCCAAACAAACGGTATTTAATAGGATATATACATCACACGTTACATGTTTGCAACTGTTGCTGTCGTTCAAAGCAGTCACCAGCATTGTGTAGAGGCCATTGCAGCGATGTGGTAGACTCTGTTATGTTGATGGTGCGAATGGAGCGGTCTGCTGCCTAGCGAATCTCTGGAATAGTTGTTAAGCGAATGACACGAAGAGTGTCTATCTTCGGAATCAAATCACGGTAACAAGAGCTTACAGGGGAGTATGGTGGATGGTACAGTACTTCCCAGTCCCATCGATCGCTTGCACTTTATAAGCCCACGGATTGTCATGAAAATTGATTGGGTGGGGGGGGGGGGGGGCGGCGTTGCTCAGTAAGTGTTGCTGCTTCTTTCGCAAACCTGGTCCCAGGTGATGCTCCAAAAACGAATAATTCTGTGCATTGTCGGTCTGCCGTGGAGGAACCTAATGCGTTAGGATAACGTCATCACAGTCCTACACGAGAATCACCAAAACTTCCCCCATACTGGTGCTCTGACGCAATTTAGACTTTCGTGGAGACTCATAATTCGTTGGACTGGCGCTTCAGTGTTGGTTCGTACGATGCGGCCATCTCGGCTTTTACCAGATAGCGTAGTATAAATACAATAGCGGAAACTTAACGCCAGAATGCATTAGGTCCGTACGTGACAGCGCTCAGCGCTGACAACTAGCGGTTCGCAATGTTAACTGCAATTTCATCGTCTGCAAGTTGTCTGCTACTGTGTATACCTTATGTAAAATATTACTTTATATGACTATTTGGCTGTCATACGTAAAATAAAGGGTATAGGAAGGCATTTTATTGAATCGTAACTTGGATATATTGGCATAAAGGAGATATTTTAGCTGTGGAATTAAAAAAATTATTTGTCAGCTTACTTTAAGATACAACTACACAATATGTATTATAAACATTGTTGATTACATATGCATGATTCTCGCAACTTTACAATCCTTTTTGATGATCTTGTTTATTTTATTTACATATGCTTTACTCAGCACTACAAAATATTTTTTGGCTAATAACAGGAAAAAAATTCTAGAACATCACACAAACTGATCAGCTTATGGACCAATTCATTTCTAACTAAAAGCATTAGGCCTACTTTTATCACTGTTGCACTTCGTTTTAAATTACACAACTCAGTTCTTGAAGTACGAATGTCCACTCTCTGACTCTATACTGTTTTTTTAGTGCTCGACGCCTAGCAACTAATGAAAAACGTTTTTCACAGTTTTTCCTAACTTTAGAGCTGACATATCGTCCACTTTCTCCAGAATTTTGATGGATCCTTTTGGCTCCACTACCTCTTCTCCCTTTCTTTTTTGCTTGCTCTTAAATGTCTTTCCTTTGCTTTAGGCACACTGAAGGAACAGAGGCTGGCCATATAGTCTACTGAAATGAGAAAAAAAAAGTTATATGCAAAGCAATAACGTGACAATCTTTAAAATTGAGCTCTCTTACTGTTTCGAAAACATAGCGACACCGTTACGTTACACTGCTCGCTCACATGTGACTGTGTATCTCTCGATTGTGTGTTCTTTTTAATTTAAGGGTCTCGTAATTGTAATTCCTAGGTATTTAGTTTAATTTACGCCCTTTAGATTTGACTGATTTATCGATTAATAGTGGCTGGTTGCTGTTTTCGTCTTTGCAAGACTCAACCTGCATTTTACTCTTGATGTAGTACAGCTGCCCTTAATTAATAATTGTGACAGATTTGTGATATGTTTCATTAGTCAATCAACTCTGAGAGTTGATTTTATATTCTCGGATTACTGGCCAGATGAATAGGTTGTTTGGTGGAAAGAAGCAAAGCAATGGGACATGTGTAGAGCAGCTTTGTTGTTTATAAATTTTGGTAAGGTAATTGTTTCATTTATTACAAGGTTTATCAGGAAATTGTCATGACATAGTCAATGATTTTTCAGTTTCAATAGAAGAAAGACGAAATTATTACAGATTAGTTTATTTCTGTTTTATGTTTCATACATGCAGGACAACCCCTGGTAGCGTGTACAGGTCGAGTTGTTGGGTTCAGCCTAAGGTTTCAGTGGCCGTACTTTCCGTAGCCCCCCAGTCCTCCGAAGCCGCCGCTGTATCCTCCGCCGAGTCCGCTGCCGTAGCCGCCTCCGAGGCCTCCTCCGAGTCCACCGCCGAGGCCTCCGCCGAGACCGCCGTGGCCGGCGCTGACGACGTAGGGCACCGGCCGCTTGACGACGTAGGGCTGTGGCACTGGGACCGACACCGGGGTGGGGACCTTGACGGGGACGGGCACAGGGTTGTCCACGGGCACAGGGTACGGCTGCGGCACCTGCACGGGGACAGGTCGCTCCACGGGCACAGTGACCGGGACCCTCACTGGCACCGGGACCGTGCTCTCCACTGGCACCGGGACGGGCACGGGGACTCTGTTGACGGTCACCTGGGCGCCGCCGCCGACGCCGCCTCCGATGCCACCTCCGATGCCGCCTCCGAGTCCACCACCAAAGCCGCTTCCGTAGCCGCTTCCAAAGCCTCCACTGTAGCCTCCGTAGCCACTTCCGTAGCCAGCACCGTAGCCGCTACCATAGCCACCACCGAGTCCGTAGCCTCCCAGAGAGCCAGAGAGTCCTCTCTTTTCCTTCACCTGCTGTTCCTCAGCCAGGACTGACAGGGCCAGACCGCAAACGTACACACACACCTGTTGGCAAAAGTGTGGTGTGTTATACAACTGTATGAAAGGAAAAGAAAGGAAGATTAGGCATTAACCTTCCATCGACATTAAGGTCTTCAGAGACTAGTGTTTTGTCAAAGATAAACAGAACCAATCCAATATATGCGAGAGTATTTTAGGGAAAGCACGGGAAACATAAATCAGAATGTGTGGATGTGGGTGTGGTACCACTGGACCACCTTGTCAGTGACACGTCATAAGGAAATATTACTACTATGTAAGTAATGATCTTTTTATAATTTTTTAATCCAAAATGTGAACACTGTCTCTTTACAAACCTAAATATTTGAGTCACACAATATTTGATTACCTCCTGCTTATCACGAGGTTTTAAGGTTGCTACGAATGTAATTATGATTACTGGGGAAATCTGGTATTTCGCAGGAAACAAGTATCAATTGTCGGGTGTGTTTCCGAACTCCACAGAATAATTTATTGTACAGACATCCGTAGAATAATGTACGTCAGATGAGTAAATGGCATGTCATTGTCATGTTAGTCACATAGATATATTTGTACAATTTTGTGTGTCTGTTTGTGAAACTGATTACGTTAAGTGCAAGTACTTCAAAGTCCAAAATACTGAAAATAGCGATTCTTAATTATTCATTTTTTTCATTTCTGACAAAATATTGAGTAGCGCTTAGTTATGAACGGTAGGAACTATAGTATGACACGGATCATTACGAAAATTCTTTGAACATATTTGTTATTACGGAATGTAAATATTGTTCTTTTCCTTTTTTGTTTTTGTTTTGTTTTGTTTTGTGTGTGTGTGTATGTGTTTGTATAACGGTATACCTGCAATGAAAAATTGTTGAATGAAGGTATTGCAACCTGCTTTGCGATTACCATGACATTAAGCATCAAACAATTAGAGGCATGACGTTAGAATCGTAAACGTTTCTTATAGAACATGGGGCAGTATGTTCAGGTAATTCATTTATGAAGCACGAAACGTCATTGAACAGAGTTTTTTTGCTAGAGAAAGATTCTGTTATATTTTTTTCTTCCAACTCGCATACAAATCTCGAGAAAGAGAGAGAGTGAGAGAGGAATAACTACAGATTGTAATACTCCACGCAGACTGTTATATTTATCTCGCCACTTACACGATGACATAGGAAATAGTAATTAATAGTGTTACTTAGAACAAGTCAGCATATTGAGCCATGATTACGTATGTCAATCTGATGGCCCTTTGTTTACACAGTTAGTAGATAAGTTACAAACAATACTGGTCAGTCTTCTTTCAACCACAGATGATGAAAGAATATTCCTGCAATTGAAAACAGAGCAGTTGTGCTTTTTACGCCTGGTCAGGTATCAAACTGCAGGCTATTCGTTCAAATGATGTATGAGTTACTATTTTTACTTTTGAAATGTCCAATAGCGCAAATAATTACGGATAAAGTACATAGGTAATCCTGAACAGAGAATGATGCAAAATCGGCATTATTTTTAGTAATGGTACAGATTTAGTCAAAATTAGTTTAAAGTGAAATTGTATTTCTCTATTACGCTGTTATATCATGCATTAATAAGGAAGTTTTATTTATGACGATTCATAAGCATTTGGGAGAATAGACTTTTTAAAAGTGAGGTAGAATGAGACTGACCACTCGGAAGATCAGAGAACTGTACAGTGTGATCAGCAATTAAAATTTGGTACAGTGATATTTGCAGTAGCTGTCTGTACTCACCAGGATCCTCATTGCTGCTTGTTTGTCCTGCGTAGAGCGAGCAATGACTGATGCTGGTATCGTGTTGCGGCGCGCTTTTATACTGGCACTGTGGCCATCTCCCCACCTTACATTCTGCGCAATTACCATGTCCGGCCTGGCAGCAGATGCTCAGCACCAGAGCCGTCGCGCCTCGTAAGCAAGCCGTGCTGTGCTGACTCAATGGAACGCTGAAAGTGCTTCCCAGAAACGTGAGTGGAGTCACTGGCCTGTAGCAGATCTTGTTTGCTGGGTTATGCTGCAGAAAACCACTGTCCTTTTCGCTGCAACAAGAATTAAGTTACGCAATTCGTAGAACGTTATCGTGTTAGAAAAAATTTCCAACCGACAAGAGGCTGATTTAGCTAGTAAGAAACTTCTCTATCGAGAAGAGTGATCGATGTGCCTGAAATACACACACACACACACACACACACACACACACACACACACACACACACACACGAGGGTTTACGATTAGAGCAGTAAACAGATTTGTTTATACAATTAATTCTACCCAGATTAAAGTAATATACCGTTTTGAAATAAGATGATCATCATAAACAGGTCAGTAAATGGTAAAATGTGGTGTCGCACAAGTACAAAGTGCGCGCCACCTACTTTCGCCGCGCGCCGCCATGCACGCAAGGCGCGGCGTTCTTACGACGACAGCCACGAGCGCCCTCTGCTACAACAGCGCTCGTGGCCACCACTGAACGACATCGTTCACTTGGGACTGAGATAGCAACCAGTTAGGAACCAGTAAAGACTTCGGAATCCGATAGGCACCAGTGAAGACTTGGCTATCAGTTAGGCACTAGGCAGGACTCTAGCTCAACTATGTATCAACATTCTGCAGTACTATGTAAAAGTTCAGTATTGTATAAATTCTGTGCAATATATATCTCATTCTAATTTACTCTAGTGTTTCTAGTTCTGGCTGCTCCCCTTCGTGCCTGCACCAGCGTGCTATCTTTATTTCTGTGTCGGTCTCATTCCACTCGGCCACCGACACCTACAACGGAACGAGACACAAAAGCGGCGACGAGGCTGGGACACAAAATAAGATACATCAGATAATGTTTGTTATTAATTTCATTAACTTAAATGTGTTATTGCACAACGTTAATGTTACGTTTTTTTTAATAAACAGAAGCATTTTATTAAAGTCCAATCAAATACCTTGCTATTGATGCAATTAAACAGTCTGGTATTGCATTATAATGTTTTATGAATAATTTCGTGATTATGCATAAAGAAAGATTTAGTTGCTACAGTACAGGTATCGTAAGATTCATCTATCCAAACAAACGAAATTTTGTAGGTTATATACATTACACGTTACATGTTTGCAACTATTGCTGTCGTTCAAAGCAGTGACCACCGTTGTGTAGAACCCATTGCCAGCGATGTGGAAGGCGTATACCGTTGGCAGACCCTCTTATGTCGATGGTGCGCATCTCTGGAACAGTTCTGAAGCGAATGACACGAAGAGTGTCTATCTTCGGAATAAAATCACAGTAACAAGTCTGGGGAGTATGGTGGATTCTATAATACTTCCCAGTTCCATCGACTGCTCGCGCTTTATACGCTGACGCATTGTCACTAAAATTGATGGGGGGTTGCGCAGTAAGCGTTGCTGCTTGTTTCGCCAAAGCTCGTCGCAGGTGATGCTCCAGAAACGATTAATTCTGTGCAATGACGGTCTGCCGTGGAGGAACGTTAGGATGTGTTAAGATAACACCTTCACAGTCGTACACGAGAATCAAGGAAACGTCCCCCATACTGGGGCTCTGAGGCACTTTCGACTTTTGCGGAGACCCATAATTAGTTTGATTAGCGTTTCAGTTTTGGTTCGTACGATGCGGTCGTCTTGGCTTTTACCCAACGTACCTGTGTTCTGTACGGCAACGTCGAATACCCGCACGCACCTTGAAGACCTTGATGACACTGTCGTGCTGTGCGACCTCTGGTACATTCATTCTTGAACCACCTCAGTTGTTCATGTCTCCAAAACATAGTGATACCGTTAAGTTAGACCGCTCGCTCGCAGGTGTCTGTTTTCCTCGATTGTGCGCACGCCGCTAACGTGGGACGGGCGAGTCCATTTGCTCGGAGGTAGATATGTCAACAACGTGTGCTATCAGCGGCGATAGTTGCTTCCATTGCAAAGTGTCTGCACAGCAGTGTTGGCACTATTTAAGTTCCAACCCTCGTACATACATACATGGTGAAAGTTATTGAACTTATATATAAATAACAGTCTAGAGTGCAACAATTAAATTTCATTCAACTGGTTTCGGTCTTTCTTTTAGACCATCTTCAGGAATTGTAACTCCATCGAAGTCATGGAGCTGGCAGGTAACTGGGAGCCTTTCAGTGTGTCACTGAAATCACTGCTTGTCGCCGGAGGTTCGAATTCGCCCTCAAGCACAAGTGACACACTGGAAGGCTCCCAGTTACCTGCCAGGTCCATGACATCGATAGAGTTACAATTTTTGAAGATGGTCTAAAAGAAAGACCGAAACTAGTTGAATGAAATAAAATTGTTACACTCTAGACTGTTATTTATATATAAATTTAAATAAGAGAGCTGTCACACAAAAAAATAGAAACAAAAATGTTTTCAAAAATAAGTAATTATTGAACTATATTGTATGAAATAGTCATAACTTCTGAACGGTTTTTGTTAGGACGTTCAAACTGCACGGATGGCTGCTGGGTATAGTGAGAATTAGTATGCGTTTGCGCATGGGAATGTGGTTTGATTCAGCGACTAGGCCCACTTTCATTTGGATTGGTTCCTCAATAATCAAAATTGACGCAATCAGGGGTCGAAGAAGTTTCTTCAACCACGACGGGTGATTGCCTGGTGCAATGTCCAGTCACGGAATATTCGGTGCGATATTGCACGATTGCAGTGTGACTGCCGAATGGTACGTGAATATGATGAATGGTAATTTCATCTCCGCGCGCGAAAGGTCGCGTGGTCTAAGGCACCTCACCCAGATTTACGTGGGTGATTGTCACCGGAGGTTCGAATTCACCATCAAGCGTGTGGTTCTTAGCATAAGCTAGTGTAAGTCGTCGACTCACCTCAGAAGATGTTGCCCGCAGCTGGCAACGACATGTCAGGGGAAGAAATTTCTACTGTTCGACCACGGCCTCTCAGCCCGGAAGTTTTAATTATTGAAGACGCCGGCCGTGAAAGCCTACACGTTATGACTAGTATAAGTAGTTTCTAAATCTAGGGACCGATGACATCAACAGTCCCTTTCGTTTACATACAGTCCTGGCCATTAAAATGGCTATATCACGAAGATGACGTGCTACAGACGCGAAATTTAACCGACAGGAAGAAGATGCTGTGATATGCAAATGATTAGCTTTTCAGAGCATTCACACAGGGTTGGCGCCAGTAGCGACACCTACAATGTGCTGATAGCAGGAAAGTTTCCAACCGATTTCTCATACACAAAAAGCAGTTGACCGGCGTTGCCTTGTGAAACGTTGTTGTGGTGCCTCGTGTAAGGAGGAGAAATGTGTACCATCATGTTTCCGACATTGGTAAAGGTCGGATTGTAGCCTATCGCGATTGCGGTTTATCGTATCGCAACATTGCTGCTCGCTTTGGTCGCGATCCAATGACTGTTAGCACAATATAAAGTTCAGGAGGGCAATGCGGAACGCCGTGCTGGATCCCAACGGCCTCTTATCACAAGCAGTCGAGATGACAGGCATCGTATACGCCTGGCTGTAACGAATCGTGCAGCCACGTCTCGATCCCAGAGTCAACAGATGCGGACGTCTGCAAGACAACAACCATCTGCACGAACAGTTCGAAGATGTTTGCAGCAGCTCGGAGACCATGGCTGCGGTATCCTTGACGCTGTATCACAGACAGGAGCGCCTGCGATGGTGTATACAACGAACAGTGGCCGTTACATTTCACATGTGTTACGACCCGTGGCTCAATATTACTTCGATCCTTGCGAAACCCTACATTTCAGCAGGCTAATGCACGACCGCATTTTGCAGGTCCTGTACCGGCCTTTCTGGATCCGGAAAATGTGCTACTGCTGCCCTGGCCAGCACATTCTCCAGATCTCCCACCAACTGAAAACGTCTGGTCAATGGTGGGCGTGCAAGTGGCTCGTCACAATACGCCAGTAACTACTCTTGATCAACTGTGGTATCGTGTTGAAGCTGCATGGGCATCTGTACCTGTACAAGCCATTCAAGCTCTGTCTGATTCAATGCCCAGGCGTATAAAGGCCGTTATTACGGCCAGAGGTGGTTGTTCTGGGTACTGATTTGTCAGGATCTATGCACTCAAATTCCGTGAAAATGTAATCACATGTCAGTTGTAGTATAATATGTTTGTCCAATGAATACCCGTTTATCATCTGCATTTCTTCTTGGTGTAGCAATTTTAATGCCCAGTAGTGTATATTTGACGATTTGACAATTTCATCCCCATTATACAAAGCGACATGTCGAGAAGATTTGGTTGATGCAAGATGCGGTTCGACCTATCGAAGCAGGAGAGTGATTTCCTGGAGGAGGACTTTGGGGACCGCATTATAGTTCTGGGGAACAAAATACCTATACAAAATTACGCATCTTTAATACATATGTCGAGTCAGGAATGCTCTATGGGTGTGAATCATGGAAAACTAACAGAAAAAAGCTGATTTGCAGTCTTCAAACATCCGTAAACTGAATTTTGAGGAATATCTTGAGGATATGGTGGCCGCAAATAATGTCCAGTGAAGAACTACAGAGAAGAACCCATCAAACACTCTTTGATATTGTGAATCGAAGTATGAAATGGAAGTGGATTGGACATACATTAAGGCGTACCAAGACAAGCCCTAGAATTGAACACACAAGGTTGCAGGAGAAGAGGCAGACCAAGGAATTCATGGAGGCGAAGTGTAATAGCTGAAGGGACCGAGAAAGGAGGGTAGACCAGAATTGAGATCAAGATACTGGTGCACAACAGAGTCCGGTGGCGGAAGTGATGCCCTATGCTACACTTAGGAGATACAGGAAATAAATGAAGTCAAGTAAGTCTAGTTACTGGCATAATTTCTGGATCTGACTACATGTGACTGCTTTTCGTGAAGCTATATTAAGACAAGGTGTTCACTAATAATCACAAAACCATTTTTGAGGTTGAAACAGCGATTTATGAGGTCAATGACGGCTATCGATTTTCCGATACTTGAGCGGGTCATGTAGTATATAGTTATTCGTATAACGCCATTTCATCGCCACGGAAGGCAGAAATACTGAACATGTCATTAGCTAAATATAAATATATGTAGTGGCCTTTTCATGTTGAATGAAATCTGAGCACGTCTTAGTTTGTATGTAATTTACGGTTTGTTTTATATAGTTCAATATTTGTTACTCTACATATGTTGACGGATGATGCGCCCGTCTCAGGAGAACAGTTTAACCTGTTTAGTTGATGTGTTGGTCTTCTTTCCTTTCAAAATCACAGTCATTCTTTTGTCCAAGTTATAGAGTTCCTGATGTCGGGTATAAATGATGACTGTATACACGGTAGTGCATTATGAAATGGTCGCGTAGGAATGGCCATGCACTCTAAGGCACCTAACTGCACAGCGCGCGGTTCCTTCCCGTTAGAGGTTCGAGTCCTCCCTCGGACATGAGCGTGCGTGTTGTCCTTAGCCTAAGTTATTTTAAGTATTTTGTAAGTCTAGGGAGAGATACCATGCAGTTTGGTCCCATAGCTTTCATTTGAAGATTTCTTATGAAATGTTGATTTCCTGAAGATCTGTTACAAATTACACGAAGCTATCTACTCTTAG
This sequence comes from Locusta migratoria, assembly GCA_026315105.1. NCBI lineage: Eukaryota > Metazoa > Arthropoda > Insecta > Orthoptera > Acrididae > Locusta > Locusta migratoria. The sequence goes on from CM048745.1 coordinate 187,722,191, forward strand.
TGTTTAGTGAGGGGACAACTCATTTACTATCACTGTTTATTCTGATACTGTGCCAAAAATTTTCAATAACCTTGTCCAAAAAGCATTAGAGAATTTTTCACATTGATGATACATCTGGGATGAATTTATGCTCCAGATTCCCTCTGTAGGATCTAGGCCAAAAATTTTTCGTAAATTTTTCTATTGTTACTCTGTCTTTGGTTAAAGATTTGCCACCAACGATATAACACTTCAGGTTTGTTTACTGTGTTATAATTTATATGTTTTGTTTTCCGATTTTTTATTATTCTATTACAAGAGATTCTATAATCATTCTGAAATATGAAAAATTTTCCTATGTTTGTTTCTCGGTTTAAATAGGAGAGCTAAATGGTTTCGCCCAGAGATTTTTATACATTTTACTACAATTGTATTTTAGACGCAATCGCAAGTATAATATGTTTCTGAAATTAGTTATTTTCACTTTATTATTAGCAATAAAACCTTATTTCGTTTTTATTATGTTTCGTACAATTACTTTACTTTTACATTGATATGTAAGAACCTACTAGCTTTAAATTGTACTAGTATGCAAAAAAAGTTATAAATGCAAATATGGTAGAAAAAATCTAATTTTGTAAAGGTCTAATAAATTATGGTTACTCAACTGTTTTTATGCTTGTTCCTTGGTACCCTAGCGTTATTTTCAAATTTGGTATGACAGCATATTGTTCACCAACTGCCTGCTTTATCCTGGTAACCCTTATTTATTTAGTTGTAGGGCTGGCATAGGACGTTCGATATGTCTATCGTTAAAACGAGGACAGATATTTTGGTTATGGTCTTCACTCCTGAGACTGGTTTGATGCAACTCTCCACGCTACCCTGTCCTGTGCAAGCTTATTCATCTCTGAATAAGAGCGGCAAACGACATGCATTTGAACCTGCTTGCTGTATTCGTCTCTCGGTCTGCCTCAGTGATTTCTACCCCTACGCTTTTCTCCAATGCTAATTAACTATTCCTTGAAGCCTGAGAAAGTGTCATACTAATGGATCCGTTCGTTTAGTCAAGACATGTAAGGAATTTCTTTTTTTCACAAATCATTACGTTCTTAATAGTTAAGGATCTACCCATCTAATCTTCAGAATTCTCCAGTAGCACTAAATTTCAAAATCTCCTACAATTTTTTTGTCTAAGTTCGTATCGTCCACATTTCACTCCCGTATCGAGGCACACTAGTCACATGCGTTCAAAAATGAATTATAAACACTTACATTTAATACCCAGTATCAACAAATTTCTCTTCATCGGAAATGCTTTCTTTTCATGGCCCATGGCAACTGTGCATTTTATATCTTCTCGACTTCATCTACCCAAATAACAGACGTGATCTACCGTTTTTCTCATTGCCCGATTATTGTCTGATACCATTCTACTACATTCCATAACCCTTGTTTTGTCCTTCTAAACTTCATCTTATACCTTTCTTTCAAGAGACTGTTCAGTCGTTCATTTTCTCGTCCAAATCCTTTGCTGTCTCTGACATAATTACAACATCATTGGCAAACAGTAAGTTTATAATCTCTTCTCTCTGAACTTTAATTCCGTATCCAACACGTAATTTAATTATGGTAGCTTGGTACAGCGCGTGTTAGATCGTGACGAAATATGATTGAATAAATGGTTTGTAGCAGGGAAACTACTCATTTCCGAAGTTCATTATACCGTTTTTGTTACGTATCCGCCCCTAGATCAATCCGTAGAGGTTGTACACGGGGGAGAAATTACCCTGTATATTTTTGCAATTATTTGCATAAAGTGTCTTCAGTTAACAAAACCATACTTCGTCTGCCGGGTACCATCTTGTAACCCGAAACGGAACAAGATCTTTTGCCAGGGAGAATCTGATATCTGCATATGAACTGAGTTTTATAAGTATCAAAAAAAAAAAAAAAAAAAAAAAAAATGTTTTTGTAATGAACGTTCCAGTATGACTGCTCAAAGTTTAATATTTATGCCGACAGCTGTCTCAGCAGTTCGCCATTCTCAACCATCTGGGTGTATACAGGGTGAATCTAAGTTAGCGCACTCGAGCTTCGCAGCGCGATTCCACACATGCTAGCAATAAGAAAATGTCTTTCACAAAATTTCGTCCTGTGCATATTTCCGGCAGTAAATGGACGTCGAAGACTGAGATGGGTATGTGTCCCATACGTCAGTGTGTTTCGGAGTTTCACTACTAGACCTAAAAACTTCTAGGGGACGTAGAAGGTGTCTTGAGGAACAAAGTGAGCATAGATACCCATGCCCAGAAACGTTAACCAATGACGCTACAGAGTCTCTAAGATGCTGGAGGGGATGTCTAACGGCAGGAGATGGTGCCTGTAACTTGGACAGTGTTTAAATTACATATAAAATTTGATCTTATGACGTTCATAATTAACATCTGGCGTTAGTATGATAATAAATTACGTGAATTATTTATAAATTTTTCTACTATATACGAGTTTGCAGCTAGGTTTCCTGCAGCTTGACGTGCTGTGATGTCAAACTTTATTTATGTATATAATTTATTGTATTTTACTTAATGTTTAACACTTACGCGGAAGATGTTTTGTACAAGCTGCACCTGAAGAGTTCGGTGATATCTGGCGTTCCACAGGAAAGCGTTATAGGTCCCCTACTCTTCCTCGTGTTTATAAACGATTTAGGAGATAATCTGAATAGCTCCCTTAGACTGTTCGCGGATGATGCTGTCGTTTATCGGTTAGTGAAGTCAACAGAGGATCAAAAGCAACTGAAAAGCGATTTAGACAAAATTTCTACTTGGTGCGAAAATTGCCAATTGACACTAAAGACAGAAAAGTGTGAAGTAATACACATGACCACTAAAAGAAATCCGCTGAACTTCAATTACGCGATAAATCAGTCAAACCTTAAGGTCGTAAATTCTACCAAATACCTAGGAGTTACAATTACAAACAACTTTGACTGGAGAGAACACATAGAAAATATTGTGGGGAAGGCGATCCAAAGATTACGTTTCATTGGCAGAACGCTTAGAAGATGCACCAGCTCCACCAAAGAGACTGCCTACATCACACTTGTGCGTCCTCTCCTGGAGTACTGTTGCCCCTTGTGGGACCCTCACCAGGTGGGACTGACGGAAGATATTGAGAAGGTTCAGAGAAGGGCAGCTCGTTTTGTTTTATCACGTCACGGGGGGAGGGGCGGGTGGGAAAGCGTCACGGAAATGTTGCACGAATTGGGGTGGAAATCATTAAAAGAAAGACGTTATTCATTGCGGCGTGATCTGTTTGCGAAATTTTAATCACCGACTTTTAGTTCTGAATGTGAAAATATTTTGCTAGCACCCACCTACTTAGGGAGACATGACCATCCCAATAAAATAAGAGAAATCAGACCGAAAACGGAACGATTTAGGTGTTCTTTCTTCCCGCGCGCTATTAGAGAATGGAACGGTGAGAAAAGTTATGAAAGTGGTTAATGAACCCTCTGCCAGGCACTTGAATGTGATTTGCAGAGTATCTATGTAGATGTAGATGTAGATGGTCTCTGTAAATACAGGAAACAATGGTTACAAACCAAACGCCTTTACTGGCTTTCAGAGTACTTACTATTAGCTACAATACACTTCTGGCAACGTCTGTGTAGCTGTTAGAAACTGTCAGGAAACGCATCTTGTGGAATCGCTGGAAGCTCTGAGGTCACGCGTTGTTGGATCTCCGCAACCGTTGCGAAGCATGCCTTTAGAGCTAATTTAAAGAGGGGACACAGAAAGGAGTCTGCCGGCGCCAGATATGGAGAATAATGAGGGTGTGGAAGCACAGTGACATTGCGTCTAGCGACAAAACTGAGCACGCGGAATGCAGTGTTGGGACGGGCATTGTCGTACAGGAAATTCCACTGTTTACTACTCCGGTACAGTTTTGGCCGAACCCACCGGATGTGTTGCAGCAACTAAATACAAATGTTTGTTAAGCTTATGGGACTTAACTACGGGGTTATCAGTCCCTAAACTTACAAACTACTTAGCAACTAGCTTATCCTAAGAACGGCACAAATATCCATGCCCGAGGGGGGATTCGAACCCCCGACCGTAATGGCCATGCAGACCGTGACTGAAGCTCCTCAGTCCCCTCGGCCAAAACGGCCGGCTTGCAGCAACTATTTCGTAAACTTCTGCGTTGACATTGTGACTCATCTGTCAGTATGCTCCAATTTGCGCTCCATGATGCAGTGACGTCAAGTTCTCACACTGACCATGTTAGCTGGGTCGGAGTGTGTACCACCGCTTCACTGCAGTTATTTTGCACGAAAGGGGGTGCTTGTTGACAAGTCCTTCAATGTGTATGCACGGACACCTCATCCGCGCCAGCGCGGTGTGTAAAATATGGGACCATCCATCGAACTTTTCGAACGCACCTTTTGATTATAGAGTTCTCAGCTATCTCACCAGAGACACTTATTGTTTACATTTATTTCAGTGCACGGCCAACAGGCAAGAAGTTAAAAAAAAGGGTGCTGCTTAAAATAGAAATAAGCGTTAGTTGCCAACAGTGTGTAATTACAATACTTCTAAATGGTTTTTAATAATAACGGTTGGTTACAATTAAAGTGCAACTACTCATAGTCTGTGACCTGTAATTATCGCATGTGCGCTAATCTAGGTGGATACGCTAACGCTTTAATTAGGGAACAGCTGAACACTGCAAAATAATTAATTCTAACTTTTGCCACCAGGAGCAAATTTGGCGCTGTACACTTTGTTGTCATATCCGATACTCGTATTGAACAAACTGAGTACGTGACTAGTAATAGTAAAAGCAAAACTCACTATTCTTACTTCTTTGATCATTTCTTTCATCTTCCTATTTCAAATTTGTTACATATTACATTTATGTTCAAATTTCTTGCATTCATAGCCACTGGTGGCCGAAACGGGAACTAATTTCCGCTGTAAATCGGTTCCTCACAAAAAATTTATAGTATCTACCAAATTTCGCTGCCATATGATGGTTCCAGTCTACACTTGACCTCTGTGAGCTGCTGAACTTTAATTTAAACCGCGGTCACACTATGTCATGTTACGTAACGTAACAGATGTCACGTGACAGATTTGAAGTTCACACCGCCACCGACGTCTGTCAGATACTGGGACATCGTTTCTCCTCTGTCAGTCGGTTCATTTGAAGTAGGTAACATGCTAAGTGGTTCGTGGTGCGATTTCGCGTTTACTAAAAGTTTGCCTTGGTTGGATGACGGCTATAGTAGTTTGAGTAGTGGAGAGGAACTCATGCTGTTGTACTCGGTTAGAAACCGAACGCATTGGGTGCACCCCATCAACCAAAGACGGATACGTGCGGCGAGTATCGTAATCTGATGGAGGACTTGGAGCTAGATGACGACAGATTCACAATATACTTTCGGCTGTCTAAAGTTAAGTATGAAGAGATCTTACTTAACATTGATAAGTAACGTTATTAGTAGAAAAGACACCAACTACAGATGATCAATTTCCAGCAGAGAAAGAATGGTAATATGCCTAAGGTAAGGCTTATACAATTTACTTTTCTGAAATCTTATTGTAGGTGGTTTATAATTTTGGTAAAATTTCTTTCAAACATATAAACAATGTGAATAGTTGGAGCCGATTCCTTCTACATTATTAACTTAAAATAACTTGAAAGGTTGATAAATAAAGTAGACAGTCAGCCAAGTGTTAATAATTTTTAAATAAACGCTAACTAATTTTCAAAATTAATAAATATTTGTTTATATTTGAATTAGTACAATTAAGAACTAATATATTTTGTTCCAGTTGCTTGCTATTTTTCTGCATGCTGTCTCCTTTAAATTGTTGTCTCTATACTCCTCCAATCTGTATTCCACAGCAGTGGTCGCGTACTGACGGCTTCAATTAATGCTCCACACAAAAGAAAAAAAATACAGCTTCTTGTAACGAGTTACAGCATGAAGCTGCGCGACAGGTGTGGTCATGCGCGCGGCGGGGTAGCGAGCCACTGCGCATGCGCAAGGCCAAAGACGTCGACAGACATTTCGAAAAGATCGCTCTGTGAGGGATCCCGCAGATTCGTCTGTCGATGTCTGTGGTGTCTGTGAGGCTCTGCGAGGTCGGTGTGAATTACACGATTTAGAACTATGGAAACAGATCTTTTGAAAAATCTGTCACGTTAAGTAACGTGACATAGTGTGACCTCGGTGTGAAACGGCCTTTAACAGTTACATACAGGGAGTAAGTTCCAAGAAATTAAATTTTCTGTATTACAGTACTTAAAACAACTTCTTTACTTGCGCTCCTCTGAATCGATATAACTTGTACTGAATGTAAGTTCAGCTGAAAAGACAATGATGTGGGTCAGAGACTAGTAACAGTAGATGAAAAAAAGTATTGAATGATTGAAGCTGGCTTACTGAATAGCGAAGGCAGCATTATTTTAAAAGGCTTTTGTAAGGCAAATGTTGTTCGGAAGACTGTATGAATGACAACGCTCTTAGGAGATCAAGCCATTTCAGTTTGGAGTATTTAAGGTAATTAAGTTATTTTTTATGTTTGTGATAGTGGTGCTACTCATTGTTAATCTACAAAGATAAGTTTTGTATTAGTAATTTCCTAAGGAATAATATGATTTATAGTTGTAATAGTAAGAGGTGTTAAAGAAATATCTGAGTAAATTTATGGCGAAACAGTTTTGGTGATTCGTTCAGAAAAGATAGCTGTGTTCACATTTATTGTAAGGCACAGAAAGAAAAATCGCACTGGCGTGTTTTATGGTCCACTTTAGATTTTCCTTTAGTATTATGATGTTTTGCAAATATTTCGGACACAAATAATAAAAATATAACATTTGATGGACGATATGATTACGACTCTATTATTGTGATAATATCTATGCACCCAACACGTAATATTCTTTCTTATCGTGTTTTAACAAACAGCCAAAATTATTAGTTTTTTGAGTTTAGATTTGACAAATATACTTTCTTTTTAACTTTTTACCTCTTTAAACTATTATTTTATCTAATATCTCACCCGCATTTTCATTATCGCTTAATTTACTCATCTGAGGAAACGATCGTAATTAAATCAGTAAAATATACATAAAATGATAACCCTCATAGTGCACATGTCTGGTTGATTTTATGCAGCTGCTCAACATTTGGCGTTCGGAAATCAGTCACGTGACATCACTCGCCCGAAACCTTGCTCGAAACTCTATTTTTTATACGCATTTTGCTTTCTGAATTTGATTATATTGTTATTATAATTCACAAGCGTTGTCATTTCAAAGCAATCGCGCAATTGAAATTATCAAAAAACACGTCGTTGTTAGGACAATGAATTACAATCTAATGTCTAAAAATGCCTTGTCAGCAGATAACACCTGCCATCGATGGTACGAGAATTACGGATTACTCTCGCAGCTGTTCAGTGTAGCGTGATGGGAGGCGAATTAGTTTGTGATGCACGAATATCTTAGACGGTGGTTCGAAACTTACCGGGCGCTCGGTCAGAGGGTTGCCGGCGTGGTAGCTCAGCTTGCTCGACACCCTCTGTAACGAAAAAACTGAATCAACGACGAAACGATCAAAATTAAACAAAATAAACTGACGTCCACAAAAGGCCGATAAAAAGGAATAACCAATGAAAAGAGAGAAAAAGAAAGAGGGCTCAACGCCATCTGTAATCAAATACTGAGCAAAATTCTCAACGAACAACCCAGAACAAACGACAGCAAAGCATCGCTCTACCTGAAGAACAAAAAAATATAAAATAAATAAATAAAAAACCCCACTGGCATTTTTTTCATGTTGTTTCGTAAAACGTTTTTGCACACTCTTGTTGTTTGAATACAACTATATCCTGCAAGATTCTAAGTGTTCAAAGGTAACAGCGCTTTCTCCGAAAAGTGCATTTGTTCAATTTCGTGAACATATCGTGAAATACATAGCAAGGAATTGCAAAGATAATCGTCTTTATTACACGTGCATAAACTGGTGAGATACTTTTCCAATGACTGTTGTAAATGACGTATTGATAACAGTAACTTTGTATGTAGATTAACTCTAGAGCTTTGTGGAATTGGGTATTACCATACTTATCCTGTTTGTTATTTTAGCTGTAAAACAAAACGTAGTCACGGTTTGAAACAGAACTCTTTATTTTAGCACAGAACAAAGTAGCATGAACAAACTCATATCTGAACTACAAATGTTCAAATGTCTGTAAATCTATGGGACCAAACTGCGTGGTCATCAGTCCGTAGCTTACAAACTACTTAAACTAAGGTAAACTAACCTAAGGACAACACACACTCCCATGTCCCAGGGAGGACTCGAACTTAGACGGCGAGCAACTGCGCGCTCCGCAGCGAGACGCCTTAGACCGCTCGGCTACTCCACCGTGGCTGAATTACAGAAAAGGTAATACAATCTACGTCAAAAGGGTCCATAGCTACCATGACAAAGACAAACATCTTAGTAGACGCATTGATTATAATTAATGACCTTCAACAGAATCCATTAATAGTGAAAAATTGTTTAGCCGGCCGCGGTGGCCGAGGTGACTGAGGCGCTCCAGTCACGGTCAGCACGGCCACTACGGTCGGGGGTTCGAATCCTCCCTCGGGCATGGATATTTGTGCCGTCCTAGTTTGTAAGTAGTTCATAAGTAGTTTGTAAGTTTAGGGACTGATGACCCCGTGGTTAAGTCCCATAAGCTTAACAAACATTTGAACATTTTTGAAAAATTGTTTAGAATAAAAAACAGGTAATTTATTGCAATATACGTTTCCCTTCAGTTTCATTAAGGAACGACAGTTGCCACAGAAGTCTAGGACTCCATTTATATATGAAACCACCAGTATCTACACGTTGTTTGTCACAGTAACCTCCCCGTTGTTGTGGAAATGCTTCAGAAAACCGGTGTTTAATTCGTTGTTACGGATTTCACGACATTTCACGAAATAGAACAAACACATATTTTAGAGGGAGTACTCTGCACAGCTCTAAACATTGCAGAAGATAGCTCTGTTTAATTAATAAGAGTGCCGGAAACCCTTTTAGGAGCGAATTTGAAAAAAAAAAAAATGGTATCGGCAGTTTTAGAACTACCGACCACATGCATCTCAACGTAACGCACTATCCAATACACAACGGCGCTTGTTTGGTTTCATATTAAAAGATCTTTCGTTTTTGTTCTTAAATACATTAATAAGAAAGCTAACGACGCAGAACGTTGTGAAAAAAACTTAAAATGTTTGAGTACAATAAAGAAATGGAACTTAAGTCACAAAACAATTAATTTGAGATAGGTTGAATATTTGTAAAATTTGATGAGATAAATATTGATAATCGTGCTGTTGGTAAGATTGTTCATTTTATTCTTTTCCTTCCAATTACAAATGCGCCAACGGAACAGTACTTTTTGTAAAAAACAATAAATGGATCCATGAACAGTTCAGAATTAAGACAGAAACATCTGATTATTACAGAACATAATTTTAATGAAAACTATGTTACAATTCTGAGAAATTTTAAAATTTTGAAAATATACTTAATTATGTTTTAACATACTCAGATGATAGTATTCACCCTAATTGTATTTCACCATTATCATTTGTTTCACTATCTTTAGAGTGAAGACATTGAGTGGATGCATATTCCGTTAATCAGTTACAAAAAGTAAATAAAACAGGTGACGTACAGTTGGTATTGTTATGTTTCAGAACCAGTAGATTCTGCTTTTTGTATCTAAAAATATATTAGATTTCCGTGAGTTTTGCAAAATTTCCGTCATTTTTTATATTACAACGGATGGAGATAAGCTATATTAAATGAGAACTTTCTTATCAACTCTCTTAATTATCATCCTAGGCTCCAAAGTACCGTCAGATTTGCTCGTTACCAGGCAGCAGTACTCTTTTTACCGAAAACAAGAGTCCATTATTAGGTCGCAGTCCCATCCGTTCGTCCCTCTCGCTACGTCGCTCGTAGACGTCCTTTTATTTTCCCAGACAGCAGTCCGAAGGGCCCAAACCCGGATTACGCTCCAAATCCGCTTGACGAACGAGACACGGCGGACGTGCGACGCAGGGAGCTGCGATCCTGCCGGAGCCTTCTTCTCCGGAGAAACATCCGACCGAGAGAATAAATGCCAACACAGCAATCAGACTTTTAGTGAGCTGAGGGACAAACTGATGTTCCAATTAGCAGCACGTTTTTCTGGAGGCGTCTAACGAAGACGTTCCTTTCACGCTGTAAAATCAGATAATTCTCATAATTAAATCCTGAAACAAAGGACTGTTACAGAAGCATACATACGTTCAGTTTATGCACCAATCTTACTATACAACGAAGTTACCCCTTGCAAACTTTTAGTTCTATTTGGACCCCTCACCTCTAACATATCCTACGCGAATTTTTAATATCATATGCTGATGAATAGCCGTACCCACTTTGTAGAACGGAATTAGAAACAAAGGTAAATATGAAGTTTTAGGACCTTCTGAATACAATGCTGTGGTGGTATAGGTGACTTAGGAAAGTTCAAAGTATTATTAGTTCTTTTTGATGCGTTAAAGCTGACTTGTAACCGAGTTGAAAAGTCTGGCTGGCTCATCCGTTATTGATTTTCCTGCTCGGTTAGTAAAGGACAGCAGTACATTGATTGATATTTTTATGGACCAAGTTAAGTTTAATAACGTAAATGCTTGTGCTATTCAGAATGGTCTTTCTGATCATGGTGCACATACAGTAACCGTATATAACCTAGCTCTATTCTATAATTCGAAACAGTCCTCCAGAGTTCTGCGCTCGATTAATGACTTGACAACTAGAAATTTGAAAGAAAGTTTACAGCAGTTTGACTGGGAAGAGGTTTGTAAGAAACCTGATGCTAATTTAAAATATAACTTATTTCATGATACATTTGTAAATTAGTTAAATATAAATGTAAGAAACCATGCAAAAACCATGGCTTACTAAAAGAATACAAATATCTTGTAACCGAAAAAAAGGACCTATATCTATCCACAAGAAAGAATAATAACCCAGAAACAATCAACTACTATAAAAACTACTGTGCTACATTAAGAAAAATTATTAAAAATTCAGAAGCATGTGCATCATGTCTGAGATTAGTTTCTCCGATAAAAAGAAATTAAAACAATTTTGAATATTATTAAAAGGGAGACAGGGCAACAAAGAGCACAAGAAGAGGCTATTACCATCAAAACAAATGAACCGTTTCGTAACAAAAAGTCAGAAGTTGAAAACATTTTTAATGATTACTTTGTAAATTTTGTAGAAAAAATAGGATGTAAATGTTCATTAGAAGGAGCAAGAGGCCGTACCTACATAATTTGATACAATCGAAATTCCACCCACCTCGCCTTCAGAAATTAGGAAAATAATAATCTCTCTCAAGAGTAAAATGTCACATGGAATATGTTGAATAGAAGGGTGTGGAAGCACAGTGACATTGCGTCTAGAGAGAAAGTTGGGCACGCCGATCGCAGTGTGCAGACGGGCATTGTCGTGCAGGAAGTCCCAATGTCCAATCCCGTACACTTCTGGTCGAACTACTTCAAAACCATACACTTGCACTCTCCGATGGGTCTGCATCCCCTTTTGCGTAATTTGCAACAAAACTTGAAGTTAATGCGTTGCCTCGTTTTGCGCTCCATGTTGCAATGACACGGGTTCTCACATTGACCGTATTAGCTAGGTCGCAGCGTATACCACCATATTACTGCAGTGCTTTGCACGATAGGGTGCGCTTGTTGACATGTCCCTCAATGTATCTGCGCGGCCACCTCAGCCTCTCTAGCGCGGTTTGTAAAATATGGGACCATTCACCGGACTTTTCAGACGTACCTTGTTTGATGATTATTGTGCTTGCCTAATGTTACTTGTACTTTTCAGGTGGAAATTACAATATAGCATGCTCAGAAGACGTAGACTTGAGACTTTTTGAAAGGTTCTGTCACGATAATCATGAAACAAAACGTAAATTAGTTACAAACTACGGCTTGCACACACTTTATTCAACGTGTAACCATCGGTAAAGATATTCAGTTGACATGTTCGATATCTCTGCCTTCCGTGGTGCAGACGAAAAGCGAAATTCTGCATGAACCGCTGAAGTATCGGAACACTGATGCTGTCGATGATCTCCTGAATGTTTGCACCTATATTTTTGGAAATTTACGTCTTGTGTTTAATATAGCGCTACAAAATGAAGTTGCATGTGTTCAGATGCTAATAAAGTGGCGGTAAATTGAAACAGAAGTTTGTTTCACAAACTTCTCGAACATATTTTGTTAGCTCCAACTACATAGGGAGACATGATCATCATAATAAAATGAGAAACGGAAAGATTTAGCTGTTCCTTTTTCCAGCGAGCCATTAGAGAATGGAACTGTAGAGATATATCTTAAAAGCGGTTCGATGACCTTCTTGCACTTCAGTCATACTGCAGAGTATTTATGTATATGTAGATTCCACTGGCCTTTGGGTTTCCCAGAGCCATAATGCTGTCCCCAAAGTGCTCATTCTGGGCATAAAATACCATCCTACTTCGACGTGGTCGAGCCAACACCACCTAGAAGACAAGGCCTCACAACTGGCCGTGCCTACTTCATACTTACATTTCGCAGCCGCCATCTGACTGGCCGGTCGTAAGTGTGACTTAGGCACGGCCAGTTGTGAGGCCTTGTCTTCCAGGTGGTGTTGGTAGAGCTCCATCTTACATGAACTACATATTTTCGAAATCAGTGTCACTTTGGATGATGGGGTTCTATTATCACATATACATAGCACTCAAAATGCATGGCTCCCAGTTTTAAGTGACATCCAGCCTCCAGCTCTACGTAGAACAGATGATCTCCTGAAGATCTGGAGAAACATTCAGAAGAGCCCCCAGCTACCATATACTGATATATTAATAGTAGAAAATCAGTGTTTGAAGTTAAGAAAACCACTTTGCCGAACTGGACAACACCTTGAAGTCTCCATCTTTAACATCAACCAAACATGGAAATGCCAGTGGGAAGAATCGTCAGTGTTCAACGAACATCTGTTTGAAAACCTTCCCGTGCGAGTTCCAGATTTCACACGCTCCAAACATTAGTGGAGAATCGTCCACCTCATCCGAAAAGGACAGAGGAACTACAGATATCTAAAACAAAAATGGCGCTGGGCAACGTCTCCGATTGTTAGTCTCTCCATGACTGGATGCTTTTGATGTTGCTGAAGATGTGGTTCAATTTAATGAAATTGAATGTTGAGAGAATTATCTCAACATTTTGTTGTTCGCTGTGCGGCATAACGTTCTGTTACACTTGAAAATGGCCTAACATAGGAGCAGAAACCGGTCGTGTGGACTTAAATAAAGTTATAATTAATGCAACTGGAGCTGGACTTTCATCATATATTTCCGACTGTAACTGTGGAGCTGCCGTACTAACAATAAATCACATTGTTGGTGAATGCCCGAAACAAGCCTTCAGGGTATCAATAAATGACATCCACTATGCATCATGTGAAGGGCTCAACTAAATAAACGGACTGAACCCAGAAAGGTAAGAACTTGTGCAGTGTGTATATAATTTAGTGTAATACTTTATACATCTGAACCTGCACCTATATTTTGCTTTTCATTTCTTACACCGTATACACTTAGAGTTATGTATTTGTCCCAAGCTATCATCATACGATTAAATTAATAAATGGGGATCTAGTCATCTTCCAACACATTCACGTACAGTCCGGTAGTCAATATGCAATCAAGAAAAATTTCATCGATTATTCCGTGATAGGACATTGCACACCACACGGTCACTTGCTGAGTGTTGAAGAGACTTCCTAATCACGAAATGCGGATTTTCCGTCCACCAAATTCGCCAATTTCGTGCAATGACGAACCCAACAAAATGAAAGTGAGATTAGTCGCATGTGGATACTTTTTCTCACCATGCCCCACAGCCACCCTTCCAGTTTGAACGTCCTAACGTAAACCATCAGTGGCGACGTCATCCCCTTCCCTGCCATACCCGCCATTCCAGCAACACCACCCCAGACCTCGTCATCGTTTCTTCTAAGCTCCTGGGGCGCGTCATCGCTGAAGTCCTTGACGCTATTGCCAGTGACCATGATCCAGTTCTCCTCACCTTTAGCCCAAATGTCATTCGCCTCAAGTATCCTCACCCACCCCCGCCTCCTCGCCTCGCCCATAATTATTCCTGAGCAGACTGGAATGCCTTCCGGCTTTCCCTGAGGTCGAAAGTCACCCCCTTCCCCTCAACTGCCCTGCCAACATAGACCACGCAGCCTCCTTCCTCCAACAGACCTTGTCTGACACCGTCCAATCCTACGTTCCCACAAAAGTCGGACACCCTCACCGCCCCACCCTTCCCCCACAGGCAGTCCTACTCGTCCGGAAATCCCGCCGCCTCTACCATTCCTTTTTCTGTACCCAAGACTTCTACGCCACCGGCAACTGCAGCGACGTGTGCACAGTCTTTTGACTACCAAAAAACACCGAGACTGGCGACAATTACATTGCTTAATGCCTACATCCCCATAGACTCCTCCCAACGCCTTACTGGCAGCCAACCCACCCACTCCTATCCCCTCGTACGCCGTGACCAACCCCTACCCGATGATGCCAGTAAGGCTGACCATTTCGCCTACTTACTTTCCGACATCTTCACTATCCCAGACAATACCCACTTCGATTATTCCCTTTTCCCGACGTTCGTGAGAAAACTGGACGTCTCGCTCCCACCCCTATCACCCAGTTTCCAATACCTGCAACACATTCCTCCTCAAACACACGCATCACTGCACATAATCTATAGCTGATACTCCACACGAAACACAAAAAGCTCCCCGCCACGACTGCATCACCTATGTCGACCTTTGTGAATGCCCCCTTCCTTTCCTGACCACCCCAGCAACCCTCTATACCACCATCCTTTACACTGGTTACTACCCCTGTCTGTGAAAAATCTCCTTCGTTCTTATGTTTTTTAAACCCAACAAACCTCGCTCCAATGCCTCTTCCTGCCGTCCAATTAGCCTCACCACAGTGTTTGGCAAGGTCTTAGAATTCATCCTATCGCATCACATCCATCGCTACCTTCAGCTTCACCACCTTCTCCCTGAGACAAAATATGGCTTTTGTCCTTCCTTCTCCACTGACAACGAACTCCTTTGTAATACCTCTCCCTCCAGCTCAATTCTCACCGTGCTGCCATCTTTGTCTCCCTAGACCTCGAGCGGGCCTATGATTTCCATCAACATTACCTCCTTCCTCTCCGACCGCTCTATCTATGTTCGCATAATGAACACCGATTTCCGTCTTTGCTAGCGAGCCCCAAGGTTAAGTCCCTTCTCCTCTCCTTTATCTCCTGTATACCACATATGCCCAAGCCCACTCACCCCATACACTTCTTCCAATATGCTGATGGCCCGCTTTCCTTGCCTTAGCTCCCACCCTCGCCAGTTGTAACCGCCTTCTCCAAGAACGCCTTGACCTTTCTACCACTCGGTGCAACCAGTGGCTACTATCTATAAATCCTACCAAAACTCAGGCAATCATTGTAGGTCGCACCACCCTTTCCTTCCGCCCCCATGACTTCTACCTCACCTTCAATAACCGCCGCACTCCCATCCTAAAGTACCTGGGACTCACCATAGATCGTACCCTGTTCCCACCTTCGCCTCCTCAAACTCCTTGTTGGCCAAACCTGGGGCCTGAACCTTCCACCATACTCACGAATCTCTAATCTGTCCCATCCTCTGCATCTTGCATCCTGCCTGGATCTCTGCCTGTTCATCATTCTACAAGTCCCTAGAGATCCTGGAACGCCATGCCCTCCGTGTCGTCTTCCGCATCACTTCCTACTCTCCATCCCCCATGCGGCTCATTTATGATGTCATCCCCTTTCCTCACCTTGTCCACTTCTTTGAGCAGCTTTGTCTCTGTTTCCTCTACCGTAAACTGGACCCCCCTCACCCTATTGTCCATCCTCTCCTCACCAATCCTGGTCAGTTGCCACGCAACCACCACTCTATCTCCCCTGCTCTCCACTTGTCTACACACTTTACCCTTTCCCGTGCCAATTTCCACCCCCTCCCCCTGCCTGACGATGCCCACCATCCAAACCTCTAACCTCGTACTAGCTCTGATCCACCCCCTCCTACCCACCTCGGTCCCTGATCCCGCCAAGTGGGCCCTGCTCCCCTCCTTCCTTGCTGCCCCTCCTTTTCGCCAGTCCCTCTGGAAACCCACCTCCCTCTCCTTAAAGCTTCTGGAGACACCTAACCCCATTCCTTTGTCCCAGCCCTCCTCACTGTGTCCCCACCTGTCGCCCCTTCTCCGCTCCCTCCCCCCTTCCCCCACTTCCTCCCCCCTTTTGCTCCTCCCCCATCTACACCTGTCACATTCATCAACTGCGTGTGTCTCGTTTGTGTCTCCATCGATATGAAAATAATAATGTTTTTATTAATGAAACTGTGAATAGTCAACCCACAGCCAACGTCTGTGTCTTTTCACTGTCTGTGTGATTAAGTGCATCCGTGTTGTGTTTCACTGTTTTCGCCGCCTTGTGATTTTATGAAATGCTGGACACCAACACTTCATTTAAAATGTTTCCTCATCTGTTATGTCGCTGTGTTCTGTGTATTGTCTCCTTTTGTACTCCATTTGTGTTTTGTTTATGTTCTATTTTACATGTACACATTCTCTAGTCTGAAGAGCGCCTCAGGTGTTACCAGCGTGCCCCAACCTAGGGAATGAAATATCAATAAAAAAAAAAGAAGAATCGTGTTACATCGACAGCCTGGAAGCAGGCATCACCTTACCAGCTCAGTGCTAATTCTGGCCGTCTTCTTGCAGGCTATTCTCACCGTCTTGCTGCCCTGCTGCTGACGTCATCGCTCTGCCAAAACGCTGCCAACGCGACCTGCTGCTGACCAACATTGGTAAGCCGCTCCGCTGCCGTCTTCACTGTTGGTAGAAGTGTTACCGGCCCGGTCTGGTTCTGCTAGGCCCACCGCCGCTGCTCCCCACCTCCTGGTCGGCCCGACCAGCTCCTCGCTGCTGCGGCAGTTCGTCCCATAAACTATTATTATTTTATGCAAGATCAGAAAACTATACTGGGTTGCAGTACTTACTCTAATATCTCTGTATAGCAAAACAGAACTGGTCACAGGATTAAACATATTTAACTGCTTTAACATTCAACTGAAAGTGTGTTGACCCAAAAGTAAAATTATGTGGAATGACATTTAAATTACTGCTCCAGATAAAAAAAATGAATTTAAATAAACTGTACTTTGATAAACTTTGTTTTCTAATATAGCCAAAGATAAATTAGGACCTTAGCCAGTTAAATGATGACGAAACACTAATCAGAATTCATTTAAATGATTAGTAAGAAAATAAATAAAGTTTTCGTCCGTATGCTTTTATAGTGCAAAAACATTAACCTGTCGACTTGTTGTATGATAGCGCAACATAAAACAGTAAACTTTATTCCATACATGGCTCTTGGTGGAGGGCAGTGTTTGAAGGTCTTGGCGAAGATTAATACTGGCCATTAAAATTGCTAAACCAAGAAGAAATGCAGATGATACACGGGTATTCATTGGCAAATATACCAGAACTCACATGTGATTACATTTTCCCGCAATTTGGGTGCATAGATCCTGAGAAATCAGTACCCAGAACAACCACCTCTGGCCGTAATAACGGCCTTGATACGCCTGGGCATTGAGTCAAACAGAGGTTGGATGGCGTGTACAGGTACAGATACCCATACAGCTTGAACACGATACCACACTTCATCATGAACAATGGCTGGCGTATTGTGACGAACCAGGTGCCCGGCCACCATTGGACCAGACGTTTTCAGTTGGTGAGTGATCTGGAGATTTAGACGTAACAGCCTTAGCTTCGCCAGTAAAAATCTTACCATTTTAACTGCCATCTAGCGCCACCCTAGACATTCCTCTCAAATACAGTATGGATTCAGTGTAGATTTTGTTTAATGTGGTACCACTTTTGAAAAGAGTGAGGACATTTTTATGTGCAACAAGTGTCAAAATCTTTCTGATGAAAACTAAACTGAGGCTTTCATTTAATCAGTAAATTCTGTTCAGTGGTTTCGCTCATTACTTCGTCAGTACTTTATCATTATTATCACAATTAAGTCTCAATGTCGTAAAATGTCAAAATGAAAATATGTTCAAGTGTTTGTAAAGTCTATGGGACTTAACTACGGGGTCATCAGTCCCTAAACTTACAAACTACGTATGAACTAACTAAGACTAAGGACGGCACAAATATCCATGCCCGAGGGGGGATTCGAACCCCCGACCGTAGTGGCCGTGCAGACCGTGACTGGAGCGCCTCAGTCTCCTCGGCCACCGCGGCCGGCTGTCAAAATGAAATCTTTTATAAAAATACAATGCTTTCATTACTTCATTAATGCATTATCACGAAATTACCCATGTACTGTCACCAACTTACCAAGGGTATCACGAAATAACCTACAAAATTCTTACTTGATGAAATCATAAGGGAGAGAATGTAGAATCAAGTAATCACAACATTGTGCATATTGAATAATGCATTTAAGGACAGCCAAACACATGTAATTCAGCAGGCTTTCAAAATATTTTTTTTTTTGTATTTTAAATTAACTCAATACGGAAATCCTCACGAAATTACCGAAGTTTAACCTATATGATGGGACGAATGTGTCACGTGTGACTCGTCATCCAACTTCTGTTTCAGAACTGCATGAACAATTCGAGCAGGCGTGGAATTATGAATCCCCAGACAGCATTCATCATCTGTACGATCGATTGGGTGCGTTGTCATGCGTGGAGGCTACACCGCGCAATAATACGACTATTTCTGCATGAATCATCACGACCACTTGAGTTACTGATCTGCAAATGTAATCATTTCTTGTATTTCTGTGCTCTGTTTCAACAATAAACTTTATTAGGGTGTACTGATTTATAATTCCGGCAGTGTATGTAAGTTGTTTCTAACCCAGTGAGCATTGGTTCTTCGGTTCTTTTCAAGGTTTTTATAAACAACGTTAACGACTTCTGTTAATATAGAAGAACAGGTAAAGTGGCGATTGTTGACTTAGACGTGTTCTGCAGTGGTATAAGATGCAAAATTTGCCATTATGAAGGTATATCTGCGAACAGGTGTCCGCGACTACATGCCATTCATGCCAATTTTGTCATTCAATGCTCTATCGCAACACAAGAAACCCGTGCAGCTCAAATATTATGTTCAAATGTTTGTAAATCTCTGGGATCAAACTACTGTGATCATCAGTCGCTAGGCTTACAAATTGCTTAAAATAAATTTAAAGGGAACCTCCCCAACGCACCCCCCCCCCCCCCTCATATTTAGTTATTAGTTGGAGCAGTGGATAGGCCGTGAATAACTGAACACAGATCAATCGAGAAAAATGGAAGAAGTTGTGTGGAACTATGAAAGAATAAGCAAAATACAAAAACTGAACAGGCCATGGGAAAGCTAAGCAACGTCTATCACCTTCTGTATATAAACGCCGTGATCATGTGGCTAGCGTGAGGCGTTTCCAAGCGAGTGGTCGGTGGTTCGGGCCTACTCACAAGCGAAAATTTTAATTTTTTCATTTTCAGAAAATTATTATCTGACCGTCCGTCCTTCCAATGCGAGGTAACTGCGCCGTAGTGTGAGCACGCTACGCCTAAACAAACATCTAAACACATGTTTTGACAGAGCACAGGGAAAACTGCGACTGTGAAACTGTTGCAGTCATTGGTTGCAATTTATGTGACAAACTCTTTTGTTTTCGTCACTTCACACCCACAAGAAATCCTAAATTTGGCAAGGTAGAATCTCTTCACCCATCCACCAAGTGTACAAGGTAGGTGGGTCGATAAGAGATTCCTGTCATATGACGCACATACCGTCACCAGTGTCGTATAGAATACATGAGACGTGTTATGTGGAGGATTCAGTTGACCTATCACCTTGCGTTCAAATGTTTTAGGTTACCATTGGAGAGGCACATTCTTTCGTCTGCTGATCGCACGGTTTTGCGGTGCGGTCTCAAATCACAGACACTAAACTGATTACAGCGAACAGAGACGTCAATGAACGGACGGACAGATCATAATTATGCGAAAGTAAAAAAAAAAAAAAAAAAAAAAAAAAAAAAAAAAAAAAAAAAAAAAAAAAAAAAATATTTCGTTCGAGGGTAGCCTTGAACGACCGGCCGCCCGCTGTGCAGCTCTTCATTCTAACCACGAGGCCACATCACTCGTATACTAATAACGTGCTCGTCGTTGCCTTTCTTTAACATAGATCGTTCAGTTTTTATATTTTTTTTATTTTTTCATAGTTCCACACAACTTCTACCAGTATGATCTGTGTTCAGTTTTTCACGGCCAATCCACTGCGATAATTCATAACTAAATCTGAGGAGGTTCTCTTGTTAGAACATGCGGTATGGCCGCGTGGTCTAAGGCATCATGTTACGGACGAGGCGGCCGTTTCCACCGGTGATTCGAGTCCCCCCCTCGTGCATGTTTGTGTGTGTGTGTGTTTATTCTAAGTATTTTGTTCATATTCCTTTTTTTTAAATCTATCGGAACAAACTACGTGGTCATCAGTTCGTAGCTTACAAACTACTTAAACTAAGGTAAACTAACCTAAGGACAAACACACACACACACACACACACCATGCCCGAGGGAGGACTCGAACTTCCGGCGGGATCCTGCGCGCAGTCCCTGACATGACGCCTAGAACCGCGCGACCATTTCCGCGTGGCAATCCGTGTAGCCTCAGTGATGCGAGACACGTACAGATGCATCGCAGCCGTAGACGCTGATGAATCACGTGTTCCGACCCTGAGCCTTGTGTCGCCGCAGTCCTAATACCCCGAGCGCGCGTGACTGATTGGAGCAGTTGTGTCTGTAATCGTCCTCTGCACCAGGTGTCTGCTCACAAGCTCGTTGGTCGAAATTGGACTGAGGGCTTGACCTGGACATCTTTCGACTGTCGCTCATCGATCATGTTATACCATGTCGTTACTACTGAGGCTCGTTTTCTTACAAAATAAGCATCATTTTCCTCACAATTTTCTTCTGGTTGGTCCCTCTTCTCGACATACACTAGTCAAAACAGTTAGGGGATCAACTATCTAGGTACTGAAGTATTGTCATCGACAGAATGAACTGAAATGGTTCGATGTCCGTTTTACGAACTGGAGACAACAAAATTACGGTAAGAAAATTATTGTGCCAAGAGGGTTTGTAGAAATGGATATCGGGGTTTTAACGCTTTATAATATTTATTATATTAAAGTTACAATTAAACATGATATGTCAACTGAAAGAGTAACTCAAAATATTTACCAAGAACATTACAAATGTTCAATGTGAGTACCATTTGTGACACGGCACACACAAAGTCTGTAGCCGAGTTCTTCCCAAACGTTGATAAGGTTGTCTGTAGCAGCAGCTGCTTCAATCCGGTTTCATAATTCAGGGGGTCAGCTGCTAGCGGACAGACGTACACACGATCCTTGATGAAGCTCGAAAGGAAAAAAAAATCGCATGGCGTTAAGTCGGGGTGAACGTGGAAGCCTCTCATTGTGACCCTTAAGGCCTATCCAGCGCTTGAGTACAGTGACGCTCAGCCAGTCGAGTACTTGGTACTTCTCTATACCAGTGAGGTGGCGCATCATCTTGCTGGAAAATTAAGTTCTTTGGCTCATCTTCTTCCAACTGAAGGAAGAGCCCTTGCTCTAGTGTACCAAGGTAAGAAGTGCCTGTTACAGTAGGTTCTCCAAAATAGAAAGGCCCATAAACTTTCCGCCGGGATACGGCAAAAAAACTGTCACTTTAAGGAAATCTCGTTGCATTTTTAGCATCTCGTGAGGATTTTCTGAGCCCGATATATGCTTGTATAGTCTATGGGACTTAACTACGGGGTCATCAGTCCCTAAACTTACATACTACTTATGAACTACTTACGAACTAGGACGGCACAAATATCCATGCCCGAGGGGGGATTCGAACTCCCGACCGTAGTGGCCGTGCAGACCGTGACTGGAGCGCGTTAGTCCCCTCGGCCACCGCGGGCGGCTCTGAGCCCGAGATGTGCACATTATGAGTGTTAACATACCCACTGAGGTGAAATGTTGATTCATCACTGAAGATAACACGATCCAGAATATCATCATCGTCATGAAACAACGCGTCGTTTACGAAGTTGGCACGTAATACATGGTCTGTCGGCTTTAGATCTGTAATAACTGTAAACGCAGAAAAGGACGTAGTTGTACGCGCTTTCTTACAACTTTTCAAACAGTCGACGCAGGAACTTATAATTCAGACTAGCCTTCCTGCTTTCTTTGGGCTGCGAATGAACGACTCTCTCACTCGCTCACAGTCTCTTTACTAACTCTTTATCGTACCCTGCTCTTCCCTTTACAAAGGCAGCCGGTATCTTGAAACTGATGATACCATCTGCGAATGTTATTAACACTTGGAGGATCACAACCAAACTTCAGCCGGAACGCACGTTGCACAGTAACAACAAATTAAGTTTTTGCAAACTAGGCGCCATCTTTCCTACTACCGCTTTCTAGCGGACTGTGGCGAAAACATTACACGCTGCGCATGCACACTGGAGCCAACTGTTTGAGTTGCTCGTTTATTTGACATATCATTTATAACTTTACGTTTAATATAATAAATATTATACAGCGTTAAGACCCCAATATTCTTTTATAAACATCCTGTATTTTTGAAACTTCCTGACAGATTAAAATTGCGTGCCGGAACCGGGACTCGAACCTGGGACCTTTGACTTCCGCGGGCAAGCGCACTACCGACTGTACTATCCCGACACGATTCACGATGCCGCCTCACACCTTTACTTCCGCCTCCTACTTTCCAAACTTCACAGAAGCTCTCCTGCGAACCATGCAAGACTAGCACTCCTGGAAGAAAGGATATGGTGGAGACATGGCTTAGCCACAGCCTAAGGGATGTTTCCAGAATGAAACTTTCACTCTGCAGCGGAGTGTGCGCTGATATGAAACTTCCTGGCAGATTAAAATTGCGTGCCGGAACCGGGACTCGAACCTGGGACCTTTGCCTTTCGCGGGCAAGCGCACTACCGACTGTGCTATCCCGACACGACTCATGATGCCGCCTCACAACTTTACTTCCGCCAGTACCTAGCCTCCTACTTTCCAAACTTCACAGAAGCTCTCCTGCGAACCATGCAAGACCAGCACTCCTGTAAGAAAGGATATAGTGGTAACATGGCTTAGCCACAGCGTAAGCGATGTTTCCAGAATGAAACTTTCACTCTGCAGCTGAGTGTGCGCTGATATGAAACTTCTTGGCAAATTAAAATTGCGTGCCGGAACCGGGACTCGAACCTGGAACCTTTGCCTTTCGCGGGCAAGCGCACTACCGACTGTGCTATCCCGACACGACTCACGATGCCGCCTCACAAGTTTACTTCCGCCAGTACCTCGCCTCCTACTTTCCAAATTTCACAGAAGCTCTCCAGCGAACCATGCAAGACTAGCACTCCTGGAAGAAACGATATGGTGGAGACATGGCTTAGCCACAGCCTAAGGGATTTTTCCAGAATGAAACTTGGCCAATGTCGTCCACTATCTCCTATTAACAGCTCTTCGAGACAGCCGGCTGAATGCAACTAAGCTGCTTCGCACCCTCCTGGCAGCATCAGGACGCTCAGTATCAAGAGAAACAGTTCAAAATCGCCTACGGAAATGTGGACTCTACGCAAGGAGGCCTATGGTGTGTGTTCTATTAAAGCTACGACATCGCTTAGCCCACATAAACTGGGCGGAGGAACATCAGATGAGTCAAGACTTTGTGTTCGGCCGTACATTCGTCGTTCACTCGAATGAAGAGAACGGGACCTGGAAATCGAAAAAAATCCGGATTATGTGCAGTAAACATGACCATATCATAGTGGTGGATAAATGGTGTGGGCAGGAGTAAGTATTGGCGGACGTAAGGACCGCTATGTCGTTCAGAATGACGCTTTGACTGCTCAGAGGCATAGGGACGAGATCCTTCGACGTAGTCTTGTGCCCTATGTTGGTGTCATAGGAGATACGTGCTTTCTGGGGGACGATGACGTTCGTCCCTACAGAGCTTTTCAGGTCGTCAACATACTTGATGGTGAGAGAATTAACGAATGGCCAGCTTGTTACCGGACGTAATTGATTATTGTCTGGGATACACATGGCGGACGCATTGCAGCCAGACCAGTACCTCCCACAACGGTTGCAGAGGTGGATATTGCATTCATGCAAGAGTAGCCAAATATTGCTCAAGAGCTGATTGATAAACTCATACGGCAGGTGTCCGATGTGATGACACTATATATTAGAGGGCGACGAAAATTTTCTCACTATTATGGTAGCCTATTGGTGCCTCGCTCTAAGTAAACGACATGTAAGCCTCAAGTGAAGAATTGAGACAGCAAAATATCTCACTGTATCACAGATATTACAATTGTAATCAATATCTGGATAAAGTACATTACATATGTATATTGTGTATGATATCTCACCTGATTCCCCTAAAAGTACTCAAAGTATTTCCTCGTGGCAAGACTGAAATTATCACTCTGCACAGAACTGTGCCGTAATATATTTCGCCGCAGATTAAAATATTGTGCCAGATCGGGATACAAACCAAGGATTATTGCCTTTCGCAGACTAGCGCTCTACCGCCTGAGGTACCTGCGCATGTCCTCATAGCACCAGTTCTGTCAATAGCTCGTCTCCAACCTTCCACTCTTCACAGTTATCAGTCTTGTATTACTATATTTTCTTCTAGGCTCAGAGAGAAGAAACGAAGATTAGTGACAACGTTCCGTCGACGGTATGGTAGTCGGAGGCCTGGCTCACGCTCAGATTGTTGGGTAAGAATTGGGGAGGAAATCGGCCGTGCAAAGGAACCATCCTGACTTTTAGGGAAGTCAGGGGAAACGTAAATATGGATGGCAGGAAGTGGATTTAGCAAGCTTCCTCCCAAATCTGAGTCCAATTTGTTTTCACGCCACATCGCACGTGTGCCAATCATCTCATCACTATGTTTGGAGGAAAGGAATTTGTTGAGTTGCAAGAGAAGATAGAACATGCTGTAATCAATATCAGGACCATGCTGGATGATCAAACATTACGCAGCACTTCTGTACGTCGGGTAATGGAGCAGCACAACACCTGCTGCAAGGAATCCACTCGTCTTGTGATGACTGGCACGTCGCAGTTTCTGTTTTGTTTGACAGCAACGGTCAGGGCCACTGTTTTGACTCTGGGCACGAAGGCAATGAGCAACAAACGCTTAACGTTCAAGAACACCGTGCACGTCACTTTGTAAACGATAGTTTGAATATTGTCTTGACCGGACATCCACTGTGACGCCAATGCATTGACTGCTGCTTGGTGTCAAATCTACGACTCATGGCTAGTGACGAACCTACTGTCATAGTGATACTGCTGCAGAAATGTCCAGGCTGCTGCATAGTGTTTCGTTTTGTGCTCGGCTATCAGGTTATTCTGCACCTAGATGGTACACACGTTCTTGAAGAGCAAGTAATTAGTGACAATTTCGTGGAGAAAGGTTCGCGTATCCGTAATCGTGAAGCGACGATTCTCCAGGTTGCGTCACCACAACGAAATGATCATTGATGTGGGAAGGTCGCCCACAGCTGTCTTCATAACGCTTTGACGACCTTCAGAAAAAATCTACATCAGCGACGCACCTTATGTTTTATCTTGATGTTCTGCCCCTAGACCTTACAAATGTCAGGATAGACAGCGTGGAGTGCAGTGGATTAAACACTGCACCACTTCACAAGGTTCCAATCTCCATAGATGAGTATATATTTGTTTTAATAAATATGACTTGTTCTAATGTCTAGCGATCGTTTCTGTTACAATGTACTTACACCGATTTATCAACACCCCAACAAAAAAAAGAACAAAAGGTGGAGCAAGAAGTGATGAAGTATAAACAAATGGCATATCATAAACTGTTTCTTGCACCCAGCAAGATCAATTTACGTGAACTGATCCTTCATGCTTTTCAGATAAAATTCTTATATCTTTATATATATATATATATTTTCGTGTATTTCGGATCACAGAAGATATGTTTGCCTCGTAAACGCGGTGAGTAGCATCATCGTCATGAGGGCACTACACTTATGGTTATATGTTGTAGAGGTCTGCACCTCGCTCGGTTGCTCGCTCGAATCGCGTGATACATGTCGTTTTATGACAGGCCGACAGGTGTCGGTGCTGCAGCTCGCGACAAGGCGTGTGGCTGCGCTTGACTTCCTGCACGCTCGTTCGAGCGGGGCACGCTCGACCGGCCCGACCGTCCACACTGCCCGCTCGCCACTCGGTCGCCCACCGCAGCGCCACTCGAGTACAAGGCGAGTGTCGGGAGCAAACTAGACGCCTGAGAATAAATCCTGACTGCGAAATTTGAAACGCAGGTTGTTATGCGTGATTAATATAAAGTTTCTGTGGTAAGATCATTTACTACATGAGTTGTCCATGATCATTCTTTCTTTCTTGTTCCCATTTTGTGGACTGTTAGTTCCTGTTTAGTGGTAGGGTGTTACTTGCCGTCTTAAAGAGGAAATGACTGTATTTTATATCCATTCCTCTTATCACTCTCAAGTCCTGGAATATTTTGTCCGTCTTTTATATTGATATTAAATATACAATAGTGATGTACACCCGTTAGGTAAGGTTTGTGCATCTCTCTCTGTTGCACCCCGTTAGTACATATTGCCGTAGCATTTTGGCACTCTATGTGGTTGCTGCGTCTCTACCTTTTCCGAGTGAGTCCTTAACGGGAATTTTTCCAATTGCAACATTCATATATCCCCATTTTCACTGTCGTCTTTCTTATGTGCATAATAAAGAACACATGCAAGCTTTTGCGCAATATATAGGATCCGCACTTTCCTCCGTCGTCAGGGTCATATGCCGGTCTAAAGCTTATATATATTCGGTACCTGTTTTAAATCCTCCTATTCCAATTGTTTACTTTACACAGCTGTACGAATTTATGGTGCTCCTGCTGTTTCAATGATATCTGTATTATATTTATTTAGGACCGTCTGAAATATGTCACCCGGTTGCACCAGCCAAAAGAATGAACTACATGTTTTCGGAATGGCTGGATAAGAGATCGGCCTAGGTACATTGCAGGGGGGAATGACAATTACGGGGACAGCTACCCATAAAGTGACCAATTTTTTGTGCTCAAATAATTGTTTTGAATTGAATATATGAAATTTGTTTTTTTTATCAAAAGATACATTCATACCAAAAATCATTAGAATAGCTTCACTAATCTCTACGTTATCGCCATTTTAGCCCCAATTTTGGAGGGGACGTTTCACCCCTTAAATATGTTTTTCCGCCTCTAAAAAAATTACGTGTCCCACAGTTTTTCATGTATTATAACATATGCAAATTTCATAAAAATCGAAGAGTGACTTGGGTAGCTTTCCTTGTGAGTAAAGCGCTCTGCCCGCCCCGCCCCACGCAGCCTCGTTCGAGTGTCAACACGCTCGCTGCGAGCGTAAACACTCGCTACGCCACCGCCGAGCGTTGCGCACTCGACCGAGTACGAGCGAGCGAAACCGGCGATTTGCAGACCTCTAATATGTTTAAACGAGCATTTCTTGCATATGTAAATGTATTTTAGCTATCTCAGCCTCGAAAACGCAGTGAGGTGCGCTATGTGCTGGTATGGAACAGAAAATTATTCCCAACCAACGCTCGGTCACCTGATATTTTCAGTTAAAATGGGTTATTTTTTGTGTTTTCCACACCAAATAAATGTCTTTCAATCTTTTCAGTGGTAACAAAACTAAAAACAAAACGAAAAATCAGTGAGGGATTGTTATAATACACTCAGACATCAGGTTGCTGTTGTGAGGGAATTTATGAGTAATAGTGAAAACATTTTTTTATCTGCAAAATTTATTTATTTTAATTTTTTACATTCCATTATTATGGATACTGGTGGCGTGTATATGGTCAAGTTGTTGGGTACGGCTCCAGATTTCAGTGGCCGTATTTTCCGTAGCCCCCAAGTCCTCCAGAGGTAGCCACACCACCTCCATACCCTCCACCGAAGCCGCCGCTGTAGCCTCCTCCAAGGCCTC
Organism: Locusta migratoria; assembly: GCA_026315105.1. Classification (NCBI taxonomy): domain Eukaryota; kingdom Metazoa; phylum Arthropoda; class Insecta; order Orthoptera; family Acrididae; genus Locusta; species Locusta migratoria. The sequence continues at coordinate 187,750,489 of CM048745.1, forward strand.
CTCCGAGACCACCGCTGAGGCCTCCGCCGAGACCGCCGTGTCCGGCGCTGACGACGTAGGGCACCGGCCGCTTGACGACGTAGGGCTGCGGAACTGGGACCGACACTGGGGTGGGAACCCTGACGGGGACGGGCACAGGGTTGTCCACAGGGACAGGGTACGGCTGCGGAACCTGCACGGGGACAGGCCGGTCCACAGTCACCGGGAATGGGACCCTCACCGGCACTCGGACGATCCTCTCCACAGGGACTGGCACGCTGACGGGGATTCTGTTGACAGTGATCTGTGTTCCAGCTCCTCCGACGCCTGCCCCTATGCCACCGGCAAGGCCGCCTCCGACTCCGCCTCCATAGCCACTTCCGACGCCACCAGCGAAGCCGCCTGCATAGCCGCTTCCATAGCCGCCACTGTAGCCACCTCCCAACCCGTAGCCGCCACTGTAACCGCCCAGCGAACCGGCGACTCCTCGCTTCTCTATCTTCGTCTGCTGCTCTTCATTGGCTAGGACGGACAGGGCCAGACCGCACAGATATACGCACACCTGTTGAGATTAAGACATTTGGAGCCAAATTAACACGATAGGTCACAGAGCTCTCAATATAAGATCTTAAATGATTTTAGTATTTTAGATTTTATACTTGCAGAATGCTTTCGACAATCTCCACTGGAATATTTAGAATTCTGAAGGTAGGAGGAATAAAATAAATAGTCAACTGGTACAAAAACAGACAGCAGTTACAGAAGACGTAGTTAGGAAGGACGTAAACATGTTTGTAGACTTCCATCCACCAGTTAGTATATTGAGCAAGCTGTGATGGAAAGTAAGAAGAAATCTGAAGTAGGAATTGCAAGTTTTGGACGAAGAAACACAAACGTTACAGTTTACTGCTGACTGAGAGCAAAGAATCTGGAAGTACAATTGAACGGAATGGACGTTGTCTTGATAGGAGGGGGTTGGTCGGTCACATTCTGAAAACTCAAGGTATCGTCAGTTTACCATGGGAGGAAAGTGTCTGGGGGGGGGGGGGGGTGAAAATCGCAGAGGGAGACCGAGAGAAGAATACATTAAACAAAGCTCAATGTAGGTGTCGATGAAGAGGCTTGACACAGTATTGAGTAGCTTGGAAACCTGCATCAAAACAGTGGACTGAGAACTACAACAACAACAACAACAAGAATCAAATGTTTGTATACATATTGGACCAAAGTGTTATGGTTATCTGTCGCTACACTTACGACGTACTTAAACTAATTTACAATGAGGACAACATGCCCGAGGGAGGACTTGTACCTCCGGCGGGAACGAACAACCAGTCCATAGCATGACACCTTAGACCACGCTGCCGTTCAACAACAACATACTCAGAAGCTACGCTGTGTATTAAAGCTTACACATATTTGTAACTTTTTATAATTATGTAGACTGTGTGTTTCCTCGTAGTTTGAAGATGAGATTAAGACTGTAGATTGGTGTTAGAGTACCCTCCGCTATGCAATAAATGAATTAATATGTATACAAGAGCGAACCTCTTGCTTTGAAGGTCGAGTGTGAAAAATTTTTCCAGTCGGATGAACGGTATTTAAGCGCATAATATACGATTCTAATCTGAAATTGCGATGCATATTCAAAATTACCAATCTACATTTTTTCAGTGGTTTTCGTGGTTTTCCGTTTTGTCCCTTTTCTTATAAACCAACCCTGTATTAAAGTGAAAAAGGAACAATTATTTCCGCGGTGGAGTAGCCGGGGTGTCTAAGGCGCCTCTCTGCCTAGCACGCGGTTGCCCGCCGTCGGAGGTTCGAGTCCTCCATGGGGGATGGGTGTGTCTGTGTTGTCCTTATGTTAGTTTACCTCAGTTTAAGTAGTCTGTAAGCTACAGACTGATGACCACGCAGTTTGTAGCGATAGATTTACAAACATTTGACAATTTTTTTTAAAGAATTATTGGAATTGAACATACCGTTTTTGAGTTTTAGTGAGACTAATGAACAGCAATTGATTTTTGTACATAGTGATTGGCTTTGGGTGCCACATCTTATAGGACGACAGGCCACTTATTCCGTGGCTATTCCTATCTGCTATTCACGTGAGAGGGTGTTCTCTGTCGTAGCAGGTGACCTGCTGTCGCTACTCACCAGGATCCTCATTGCTGCTTGTGGCTTCTGCTGGGAGCTAGCAATGACTGATACGGCAGCAAGGCGGTTGTGAGCTTTTATACCCTCAGCAGGCAGACATTCGCCTCTCCCCTCATCTCATCACGTTACAATTACGGCGTCCGGTGTAGCAGAAAGCACACCGTTGCGTAACAGACTCGACTGAAACAGGAATTTAGCTCTGACAATAGACATGTAGAATTACTCGGTAAAAATTAGGACGTAACGTTACTTCAGAATGTTTGGCGATAGCTGTAAGAGGCGACTATTTACTGCGAAGTTGTACAAGCCACTCCAGTCTTCAGGAAGTGCAATAGGAGTGATCCGAAAAATTACAGACGCTTATTACGTTGAGTTGATTCAGGACTGCAACATATAGTGTTTTCGAATATTGTGAGTCACCTAGAAAAGATAGGTCAATTGACCCACAGTCGACACATATTCAGGAAATATCGTTCTTTTCAAACACAGCTAGTTCTTTACACATCTTCAAATATAAAACGCCTAGATAGCTGTAATGATTATTTAATTTACTGATGACCGGGTTCAATGGACTGTGTCACCATCTTCTGGTGGTATAAAATGTGGGCGTCTTACGTTATGTACAAAATAGAGCTTAAACAGAACGTGCAACATAGAACAAAATATAAACTACATACATCATAATTTATCAACTACTTGTTACAGGCAGTTCGTGAAGTGAAGAGTGCTGTGGACAAGGTATTTGAAATAGAACCCATGGAGTCTTACTCCTCGATTAAGTTGGGCGGAACAGAGAACCATGTTATTATTATTATTATTATTATTATTATTATTATACCTATCCGGAAGGTTTTTTGGCACTCTACATCAAAAGTGGGTTTTAATCAGATCGTATGACTATAGAATATCGTCTCGTTTTTGTGATTCGATTCATGATTTGCAGACAGAAAGGACACAGTTGGTAGTAAATGATGAAAAGTTGTAAGTAAAAACAGTAATGGTAACTGGCGTTTCGCTGCGTAAGAGTTACAGGGACCCCTCTTATTTATCTGTTAATGAAGTCACCACAAGATCTAAATCAACTGAAAAACAAATGTAAATTAAGATATCGGGATGGTGCAACTCGCAGTTAAATTGAAAAGAACACATAGATATATTCTGATATAGTGCGGAAGCTCAATCTAAGGCTACGTTTCATTTGCAGAGTATTTATAAGATGTAACAGATATACTGAAGAAACTCCCTACACTACAGTTTACTATTGTGGATTATTGTTGCGCAATGTGCGATTCCCATTAGATGGGACTGATGGAGGATATAGAAACAGTTCGGAAGAGAGCGGCGCCTTTCCATTATCGCGTACCTGGAGAGTGAGAATCAAGGAAATGTCCTACGAGTTGGGCTGGAAATCATTAGGAGTAAGGCATTAATAGTTGCGGCGTGATCTATTTGCGACATTTCTTTAGCTAGCTTCTCCTCCAAATGCGAACAAATTTTGTTAACACATAGGTAGACATGATTAACATAATAAAATAAGAATATTCGGATCGAAAACGGAGAGACTTAGGTGTTCCTTTTTCCTACTTGCTATTAGGAAATGGAAAGAGAGACATATTATGAACTCAGTTCGACGAACACTCTGCGAGGCATTCAAATGCGATGTGAAGAGTAAACACATCAATGAAGACGTAGATACAAACAGGTCAGTTAATCTGTTCTTGTGTTCGGTGATAGATGTCAGGAAATGATGAACAGGGGGATGAGCTATTGCTTAGTAGTAAGATACCCTCCATGAGGCACGAAGAGTAATTACGATGAGTTCACCCCAGGAGAGCAAAGTAATAATGGGTGTGATGTTATAAAAATAAAATGTACAGAATTCGATTGGCAGAACATCCGCAACTGGGCACTTGAAAGAACCAATGTATCTGCTTCAGTTACAGGTTTTTGTTGGTTCTAAGAAGACCGGTTGCTAGGTAACTATTTGAATGCTGTTTCCGACAAGCCAATGAGAAGCAGTGCTTTATAAGAGGCACAGAGGATGGAGAATTTGACGCTGATGTAAAAATACGGGCAGGTATGTTTAGAAGCTGCAAATTTAAGCAAGATTTAAGTAGAATTGAAGTCATTCTGTGGTTAACTATTATCTCGTGTGGTTAAAACGCGTTCTTATCCTCTGATGCGAATTTCAGTTTGGCAAAATGGAATTTGAAAACCAGAATCTGAGCTTTGATAGATTAGAGAAATTAAATTCCAAATTCATTAAAGCAATAACAATATATTCGTAAAATCTGGGTTTGATTTGACACATAATAAATAAAGATAACCATTGTCGTTTCTCATTTTATTTCCATTGTATTTCCGTTGTATATCCATGCTCGTGGGTTGCTACATGTAATTCTTATTAATTTTGATGTAGAAGCATTAATTAATTTCAAATTGTGGTTCTGTGTGAAATTTTATTCTTCACTCAGCTATAGAAATGCTGTACGAAAATTATTAATATGGCTATTGCTCACTTGACCTGAGAAAGAGTTTTTACTCGTTCCCAACTACACTTGTGAGATTTTTACAAAAGTAACACGTGACCATTAAATTTCCATTGCGACGAAATATCGTAGGAACGGATATAATTCCAGTGCAAACTATTAAAGAAAAAGACATTAAATAATTTGAAATAGCGAACGCAAAGCTTAGTGATTTATATTTTTCACAATAAACCTACGAACCGGTGATATGGAATTCTCTGGTCTCGTAATTAAATCTCCCTCATAGGTTTCTATACTACCTAGATGTTGAACTTTGAAAGACGACTGTCTGCCGTCTCCCTAGGTTTTTAACTTTTTAAATTATCTAAATTCACTAGACAGCCATTTTTGCTAAACGATAACCCCTTCCGTTCGGAGGCATGAGGAATAGCATTTCATTTCATGTTTTTAAATGTTATTTTCTGTAATACTATGTTAATATTGCTGGGATTTTATTATGCTAATAATTTATCATTGTGTCTATGAGTGTAGCAACATGAACGGTTTCTCCCTGACGCCACTGTCCCTGTGAGAATGTGTACTTGCTTTATTCTGAATGTGGATGTATGAATATATTTTAGCATGGCAGTCTGATTGTGTGTATTAGAATATTCATCGTCGGCTGCTGGCTGCGCGCTTTGCATCTCTGGCTTTGTGTCGATAGGTAGTCGCCACCATCCTCTGCTTTTGATACTAACAAAGAGGTTCCTCCACCCTTTAGTTACAAGTTGGTTCAAATGTTTGTAGGGCTTATGGGACTTAACTACGTGGTCATCAGTCCCTAAAGTTACAAACTATTCATGAACTAGCTTATACTAAAGACGGCACAAACATCCATGCCCGAGGGGGGATTTCGACCTGGTAAGACGTTCTCATTTTCTTTCCTCTCTTGAGATGGTAGCGATTATTTGTCTGGTGTTCAAATTAGATTTCAGAACTTAGGTTTATTTTTCGAAATAAGTTTTTCCTCCGATCATGTACGGAAGTGTATTCAATTTCATTTCGGTGATTTTGCGTAGGTAAACGCGGTGAATATGTAACTAATTCGGTTTGATAACGGCTGAGAATCGGTAACCTTTGTGAGACTACCTGGCGGTGTACGAACTCTGTTTAATTTCTTTCTAGCTTTGTTGGATGCGACTAATGTGCGGAATTATTTTTATACTGTAGTGCATATTAAATATTCCTTTCCGTCTTCTCCTTCAGACAATGATATGTACTCCACCTGGTGTGTTCTTACAACAAAGCCTTCAGCTACCCCTGTGTCTGTTTCTATGTCCTTCAGGCAAGAAATCATGTATGTATCTTTCTGATTTCCCTTACTACATCACGATCTCCACTCTGTCTAATTTAAATTGCTGTTTCGTTTCCAACTTGTACTTTGCATTCAGACTCCTCCAGTACATTCTCTTCTAGCCTTGTCCAACCCCCTTTATTAGCTTGCTTATGAAATACTACGTATTTCTAGGGGCTGCATGCCGTATTTCTTAGTTGATTTACTCCGACTTTGAATTTATTCAAATTTTCTGATTTTTGAGGACTGGACATCGTCCATCCATGTAAAACCTTCCCAATCGCGTCTATCTGTATTTCTTTAGCTTCCTTAAGATATCCTACGCATTTCTAAGCGTTGCATGCCGTACCTATTTTTGTTTATTTTTCGGAAATTGAATTTTGTTTTTTTACAGGTTTTCGGAATCACATGGTCCGAACTCCGACTTATAGTTAGTCGCTTGAGATTCCGCCACTGCTCACATACCAGTGCCTTACTATTGTGCATTCTTGCTTCGTAATCTATGATTCCGTTGATTTTTCTTGAAATGAATACGATCTTTATGCACCTTGCCTTCAGTGGGGTGCGAATATGTAATGTAGCTTACACGTGTCGTCTGTCTCAATAAGTCTGCATGTTCACGGTTTGATTTTAAAGGAAATTAATCTCGCTATTATCGCGTACCATCTCAAGCAAAGAAAGACAGACCAGAGCCACCTATGAAGTTTATTTTTCTTGTCGGCTGCGTTTGCTTCGTATCAGCACGCTGAGTTGGTTAAATTTCGCTTTGCTTCGCGCGTGTGAGTGGCTGAATGCCTGTTGATTGTAAATCCCTCCACCGACGATGTTCAGTTCAGATTACCGTAAGTTAGTAGTTCAATGAGATGCATTTTTATTGTTTAACAAAATTGCTTCACCCATTTGCTCATGTTTGAACTGAATAAATAATTTATTGTCAGTTAAACTCTATCCTACTAATGAATATTAGTTAACGAATACTTTCCTTTCTTATTTAATATTGTTTTTTACCAGTGCTGAGAACAAACTCAGATGCATATTATCATATTTTTATTTGGGTTGCACCATAAACGTCCTCACAGCCACCTTCATGAAATGGTTTAGTTCGGGGTGGCTTGTATATTAATGACTGTGTGTAATTCTCGTGATCTACGACGTATGTTGGCCACCGTCTCTTTGTCTTCCTGCTGCTAAAATAAAGTTTCAGTCAGTTGTAAATTCTGGGCCGGGGAACAAGATTCTGTTGCAGGAAGTAGTCAGTAGTTCACGCGAATCTTTTAGCTGGTTTTACGGCCAGAGTTATATGTTTAAAGTAAGCTTTTAGCTGGCTCCTTTAAGATTAATTAATTTTACAATTAACGGTGGTCTTTCAACTTCAGCTGTCTCAGCGTGTCAGCCAAAGATATTAATATTTCGTTTCCCTCAAAGTTGGATGCGCAACTCTGTCTGAGTATCGAACAGCAGTGTGCCAGAGCTTTCATATGTTTTGTACATTTCCACATTGCCCGCGATGTTTCAATTTGTCAAACGAATTTCCAGCACTTACTTTGTAACAAAGAATTTATTTGCTTACTTCTTGATTTGAAATTTATATCAGTGTGTGATATAGTAGTCTGATATGGGAGTGGAATCGAAACGCATTTTTTTTTTTTTTTTTTTTTTTTGTAATACTTCATGGCAGCCATATTTGAATTGGTAAGAAACGAAATATGGACATATACGGCTGTCACGCTCTGACACCTGACGTATACATACTAACAGTATAGCGATCAGTGGTTTACGGTCAAATAATAACTTGGCTGTTTCGAAAAATTACTAAAATAAAAGAAGAAAGTACGTTTCAATTTTGCTTCCATACCAGGCTATTACATCGCATATTAACGAAAAGTTCGAAACAAAATGTAAACGAGCTATTCTCTGCTGCGTACAAAATGATGCAAACTGGTTTACCAAATTACAATTTGGAGGGCAATTAACACATATGAATGTGCATGCACGCTGTAGTTCTTTGCTCAGAGGCCTGAGTTATGTATCCAGATTGTGTAGAGATCTCGGTTAAATTTGCTAGCTGAGAAAAATAACTGAAGTTATTGCACATCATTTCAGGTATAACTCTCATGAGTAATAAAGATAAAATTTAGTGTGGTATTCGATCCTTTAAATCAGGGACTCATTTTAATCTTTTCTTGTAATATTTTTCTGAACTTATACTTACTGGACATAGCGGTAGTGTTCCGGGAGCAATGCATACATATATATTTTCGTGCAACATGGTTACTTGAACAGTGTAAGGATTAGCGGATTTTTAAGGAGTGCTGTATTTTCTAGGGGCAATTTAAACAATAAACCTTAGCTACCGAACAATGTTCAAGCAACATTAGGCTAGTTTGCTTACGATGTCACTTGCAGACAGACAACCACTTCAAGGAAGAAAACGACCCATTTCAACTGCCCGGAACCGAGCCTGTTTGCATCAATAAAAAAATTCTAAAAACTGAAACGGATACACTGATTCTTTAAAAATAATTTGGACTACCGATGAGATAGAAGACCTGGGAAGCCTGTATATATAAAATAATAATAGTGTATAAAACATTCTTGTTAATATTTTACGTAGTAAGGACTAATAAGTTCAAGTTTATGTCGCCCATATCGTCGGACGTGGTCCAATATATTCTCATTAAATCATACCTCATTTTTGTCCTGTTATTATGTACTTAAACGTCACATATAAAACACTGTGCGAGTCTTAGAGAACAATAAAAAGTAAAAAAGCAGAATAAAGCACTTTTTATTGTTCTGTAATACTCGCACAAAGCTAAAGTATGCAAACATGTAATTATTCAATAATGCTTTGTCGTTTGTATCTCTATATCTTCGCATAATTAATTCATTGTTAATTTCAGCTAGATCAGCTTAATTGTGCATCTGGAATTCATGTCAACAAGAGACCTTTATTTGGCCTGGGTTTTTCTATAATGGTGGAATCGCACTCTCTAAAATGTGGATATATTTCTCCTTTAAGGAAAGTATAAAGCAGGTAGGTAGGCAGAGATGTAAATTATAATATTATCTGTGTGTTTATAATACCGAAGATTGAAATTAGGGGCTACTCGTTGTTTTATGTATTACTTAATTTCTGAAAAAATACGAGGTGCTCCAAAACGTAAGGAAACCAATACCTATTCATCAACGTATTACCTGTTACGGATCATAATACATCTACATCAACATCTACATGGTATACTCTGCAAATCACATTTAAGTGCCTGGCAGAGGGTTCATCGAACCACCGTTATACTATTTTATCTCCCATTTCATTCTCGAATAGCGCGCGGGAAGAAAGAACACCTGAATCTCTCCGTTCGGGCTCTGATTTCTCGTATTGTATTCTGATGATCATTACTACCTATGTAAGTGGGAGTCAACAATATATTTTCGCATTCGGATGAGAATGTTGGCGATTGTAGTTTTGTAAGCAGCCCACGCCGCAGTGATAAGCGTCGTTGTTGTAATGATTCGCATCCTAGATCCTGTATCATTTCCGTAACGCTGTCTCCCATGTATCGCAACAATACGAAACGAGCTGCCCTTCTTTGGACTCTTTCGATGTCCTCCGTCAAACCCCCACTCCTGATAAGGATCCCACACTGGGCAGCAATATTCCATAAAAGGACGGACAAGCGTAGTGTACGCAGTTTCTTTAGTAGTTCTCTTGCATCTTTTAAGGGTTCTGCCAATAAAACGCAGTCCCTGGTTCGCCTTTCCCACGACACTATCTACGTGTTCTTTCCAATTTAAGTCAGAAGTAATTGTAATTCCTAGGCCTTTACATTTGATTGATTTATCTTGTAAACAAAGTTTAACGGATTTCTTTTCGAACTCATGTGGACGGCTTCACACTTCTCATTATTTAGAGTCAATTGCCAATTCTTACACCATACAGATATCTTATTCAACTCATTCTGCATTTGGTTTTGACCTTCAGATGATTTTACTAGACGGTAAATGACGGCGTCATCAGTAAACAACCCAAGAGAGCTACTTAGATTTTCCCCTAAATCGTTTATGTAAATAAGGAACAGCAGAGGACCAATAACACTACCCTGTGGAACGTCCGATATCACCTCTGGTATATCTCTGTTATACTACCACTATAAAAGTAACATTAGTGCTGTAGTAAATCTAAGTTTTCAATTGAACTCTTAGTTACATCGCTACTACGTACAAGTACTTTCAATGTACATAATTCCGTTATATCTACAGTTCGGAATGGGAATGAAGATTAGAGTAAGGTATATTGCAGGCCTCAGGCAGGGGAGCAGCCCCCTCCTAAGTGTTTGGGCTTACACTGCTAATATGACTTCTTAATTACATTCAATCTTGATTTTGATGCCAAGAAGCGAGAAGTGTAAATAAGATGATGAGAAACAGTAGTGGAAGATTGGCATAATTACACTCCTGGCCTTTAAAATTGCGAAGATGACGTGCTGCAGACGCGAATTTTAACCGACAGGAAGAAGATGCTGTGATACGCAAATGATTAGCTCGATTCCTGAGTCAACAGACGGGGACTTTTGCAAGACAACAACCATCTTCACGAACAGTTCCACGACGTTTGCAGCAGCATGGACTATCAGCTCGGAGAGCATGGCTGCGGTTACCATTAACGCTGCATCACAGGACGAACCAGGATGCACTCATAGCAAAAGCTCAGAGGAACAGGATTTCTGATCAGGTGAGTACAGGGTTATAAATACAAAATCAGTTGGGGTATTAGAGGAGTAGGTTTGATAACGAATAAGAAAATAGGAATGCGGGTACACTACTATGAGCAACACAGTGATCGCATTATCGTAGTCAGTATCGAAGCCAACACCAACCACAATAGTACAGGTTTATATGCCAACTAGAAAAATATGAAGAGGTAAATGAAAATATTCAGACAATTAAGGGAGTGGAAAACTTAATTGTGATGGGAGGATGGAATTCAGTAGTAGGAAAAGGAAGAGAGGGAAAGTAGTAGGTAATATGGACTGGGCAAAAGGAATGAAAGCGGAAGTCGCCTCGTAGAATTTTGCACGGAATATAATTTAATCATAACGACCACCTGGTTTAAGAATCACGAAAGAATATTGTATACGTGGAAGAGACCAGGAGACACTGGAAGGTGCCAAATAGATTTTATAATGGTTAGACATAGATTCCGGTATCTGGTTTTAAACTGTGAGATATACCCAGGGGCAGATATAGATTCCGACCATAACTTATTGATCATGAACTGTAGGTTGAAACTGAAAAGAAAACTGCAGAAAGGTAGGAGAATAAGAAGATGGGACTTGGATAAATTGAGGGAACCTGATGTGCTTAAGAATTTCTGAGCGAGCTTTAGGCAACATTTGACAGAAACGGGAGGAAATAAAAAAGTAGAAGAGGAATGGGTAGCACTGAGATCTGAAATAGTGAAGGAAGTGGAGGACAAAATAGGTAGGAAGGCAAGACCCATAAAAAATCCTTGAAAATCACATGAAATACTAAATTTAATTGATGAAAGGAGAAAGTATAAAAATGCAGTAAATGAAACAGACAAAATGGAGTAGAGATGACTAAGAAATGAGATTGAAAGGTAGTGCAAAATAGCTAAGCAGGAGTGGCTAGAAGGCAAATGCAGGTCTGTAGAAGATTGTATAAATAGGTGAAAAGTAGATACTGCCTACAGGAAAAGAAAAGCAGTTGTATGAATATAAAGAACTTAGATGGAAAATCAGTTATCAGCAAAGAAGGGAAAGCTGAAATGTGGAAAAAGTATATAGAGGGGCTCTACAAATGATATGAACAATGTTCTAGTATGGGAAGAGGAAACAGGTGAAGATGAAATAGGAGATTCTATACCGAGAGATGAATTTGACAGAGCACTCAAAGACCTAAGTCGAAACAAGGCCATTGGAGTAGATGACAGAACTACTAAAGTCTCTGGGAGAACCAGATATGACAAAACTATTTCACCTGGTGAGTAAGATGTACGAGACAGGCAACATACCCTCGGACTTTAAGAAAAATTTAATAATCCATACTCCAAAGAAAGCAGGTGCCGACAGGTTCGAAAATTTCAAAACCATCAGTTTAATAAGTCATGGTTGCAAAATTTTAACAGGAATGATTTACAGAAGGATGAAAAAGCTCGTAGAAGCCGATCTCGAGGAAGATCAGTTTGGATTCAGGAGAAATGTAGGAACGCGGGAGGCAATCCTCACTTTACGCCTTATCTTAGAAGGCAGATTGAGGGACATTACTAGCTTTTTTAGATTTAGAGAAGGCTTTTGACAATGATGATTAGAATACACTAAAATCAGCAGGAGTAAAATATAGGAAACGGAAGGTTATTTACAACTTTTACAAAAACCAAACAGCAGTTATTCGAGTTAAAAAGCATGAAAGGGATGCAGAAGTTGAGAAGGGAGTAAGACGAGGCTGTAGCCTTTCTCCAATGCAATTCAATTTGTAAATTGAGAAAACTATAGAGGACAGCAAGGAGAAATTTGGAGAGGGAATTAAAGTTCAGGGTGAAGAAATATAAACACTGCGTTTTGCCGATGACATTGTAATTCTGTGAGAGACAGCAAAAGACCTGGAAGAGCAGTTGAACGGAATGGAAGTGTATTGAACATTAACAAGTGCAAAACAAGAGTAATGGAATGCAGTCTAAAAAATCGGGCGATGGTGATGGTATTAGATTAGGTAACGAAACAATAAACGTTTTAGATGAGTTTTGTTACTTGAGTAGTAAAATAACATTTGATGGTCGTAGTACAGAGGATATAAAATGCAGAATGGCAATGGGAAGAAAAGTGTTTTTGAAAAAGAGAAATTTGTTAACATCGAATATTAATTTACGTGTAAGAAAAACCTTTCTGAAGGCATTTATGTAATGTTGCCTTGTATGGGAGTGAAACATGGAGGATAAACAGTACGGACAGGAAGAGGATAGAGGCTTTTGAAATGTGGTGGTACAGAAGAGTGCTGCAGATTAGGTGGATCGCGTTACTAATGAAGAGGTATTGAACAGAATTGGGGAGAAAGGAATTTCTGGCATACCTTGACTAAAAGTAGGGATTGGTTGGTAGGACACATCCCTAGACATCAAGGAATCGTGAATTTAGAGTTGGAGGAAAGTATGTGGGGTAAAAATCGCAGAGGGAGACCAAGAGATTAATACAGTAAGCAGATTCAAATGGATGTAGGTTGCAGGTCTTATGAGGAGATGAAGAGGCTTACTCAGGATAGAGTGGGGTGGAGACTGCATCAAACCAGTCTCCGGACTGAAGACCACAACACATTCTCTTATTACTTCATGTAGGCTGAAAATCAGTGGTGACAGTTGGTAACCTTATTCGCACGCCGGTCTCAATCTCGAAAAACATAGATAGTTCACCAATAAACATCATCACTAAGTGTTTGATTGAGGAGATGATGTTGTGTTACATCAAGTCCACGAGCTTTGGCCAAGTTTCTAATGTTCTAATGTTTGTACAGCTTATAGGACTTAACTACGGGGTCATCAGTCCCTAAACTTACAAACTACTTATGAACTACTTACGAACTAGGATGGCACAAATATACCTGCCCGAGGGGGGATTCGAACCCCCGACCGTAGTGGCCCTGCTGACCGTGACTGAAGTGCCTCAGTCCCCTCGGCCACCGCGCCCGGCTGGCCAAGTTTCGATCGATGGGATTATACGCATTTTTGAAGTCGACAAATTTACAACTGAGTGCGAGTCTTTGGATTGGCTCACATTTAATGTTTTCAGGTTGAAAATTTGGTCTATCGGGATCAAATCAAATGTTTGGTAAGCTTATGGGACTTAACTACGGGGTCATCAGTCCCTAAACTTACAAACTACTTATGAACTACTTACGAACTAGGACAGCACAAATATCCATGCCCGAGGGGGGATTCGAACCCCCGACCGTAGTGGCCGTGCTGACCGTGACTGGAGCGCCTCAGTCACCTCGGCCACCGCGGCCGGCCCTATCGGGATCGCCCTGGTCTTTAGTCCGCTGGGTATTAGCTAAACTTGTGTTCAAGCTGTCCTTCATTTTTTCGACGAAGACACGCTCTAAGTGACCTAAGCTACTCAAATTCCACAATAGTTATTCACATGAAACTTTTCACCTTTTATGTGAGTTTTGTGGATGAGTGTACATTTTCAGCCTTCAGACAGGTGATCTGCTCGTGACATTTCTGTGAGTTCGTCACGTCAGCTTAGGTTCTTCGAGAGTTCGGAATTATGCCATCTTCTCCAGTTTTTCTGTTGTTTTTGCGTCTGAAGGTGAGCGTGCGTATTTCATATCTCGTGGATTTTAACCTTGATTTCGGACAGTCGAATAGCTCTGACACATAGCCACATCTATGCAGTTTTATTTCTGCTCGGCCTGCATTTTGTTTTCCTAGTTACATGTTTTAGAGGGTTTACATACGAATATTTCCTGCAAACGCCTTCCAGAAGTTTCGTTTGCTGCAATTTTTGAAGTATTTTTGACGTATCGCAGTTACTCTTTCAGAAAAATAGACTTTGAACATAATTCTGTAGCTAAGGTTGAATATTTTGAAATTTTTTAGGTGTCTTCACTGATGAGACATTGAATTGGAAGTAACACATTGATGAAACGTTTGCGTTCGGCTCCTTATGCTATTACGATTATTGCAAATTTTGATGGTAGACATTCCATTAAATTAATATACTGTGCCTATTTCAATTACTTTCTCTCATGTGACATGATATTTTGGGGTAATTAATGACTGAGTAAAAAAGTATTTGTTGCAAAAGAGCGAAACATCTAAACTAATAAACTGTGCCCACTTTCATTAACTTCTCTCATATCACATTTGTCACCGAGAAAAAAAAGTATTCATCATTAATAATTATAACTGCTGTGCCCACCTAGAATAATGCTGCAGGCATTTCTTTAAGTAACTAAGGATCTTGACAGAAATCTCATAATACATATATTTTCTTTTGACATTTGTTATTATAATAGAACGCAATTTAAAGCTATAGCTACACACATAACTGCAACACTTAGGATGATCTTCACTTCTCAAGATTAAAGCTAACTTTATCCCAGGAATTATGCTGCCACAAAATTCTTTTGTAAATAACAATAGCAGCCCTTTAGTTAACTACCCTTTAAAAAAGTAATAAAATACTTTTTGAATGGCAACTGTCCCATATCACGTGTCAGTCGCCGTATCAAAACGTCCTGAGGTGCGAGAACAGATTAAATATGTTGGAAACAATATCAAGATTATCCTGAATGATCAGACATCTATGCGGAACGTCTGATAAGTTGTGCACCAAGCGTTTGTCAAGGAGCAGCAAATGACTAGCTGTAAGCATTCAGTTTCTCTAGATCCGAATGGCACGTCAGAGTTTCCGCTTTGCTTCGCAGTTATGGTCAGGGCTCACTGTTACACCTCTGGAAAGAATGCCCTTGTGCAGCGACACTTTTTGAATTTTGTCTTGATCGGAGATCCATTGAATGCTGCCTGGTTTCTGGGATGAAGCAAGCAGTTCGCGACTCATCGCCCGTGATGGACCTGTCGAGAAACTCATCACCGTCGTCATGAAACTGTTGCAGAAATGACAGTGTTGCCGCAATGATTTTGGTTTGGTGCTCGATCACCAGGTTACTCGTTATCAACTGGCACACAGCTTCTTGGACAACAACTACTGAGAGACAATTTCGTGCAACAATGGTCACGTATCTGCGGAAAATGCTGAGCTCCTATATGGTGAAGCGATGGTTCTCCAGGCTGTGCTACCGCGTCATCTCAACCAGGTGCCATTGATGAGGGATGGTCGGTCATTGCTGTCCTCATAATGAACTCTTTGACGACATTCGAAAAAACCCTACACCAGTGACTACATGTGTTCTCTTGAAGTTCTGCCCCTAGACCTGACAGAGCTGGTGATGGACAGCGCCAAGTGCAGTGGGGTGCACTGCACTGCACTGCAACACTTCGCTTGGTTCCAGTGCCCATAGATGAGTATATATATGTTTTAATAAATACGATTTACACTAATTTATAGAGATACTTTCTGTCAGAGTCTACCTACACCGCTTTACCAACATCTCGAATACTAAAAGAAGAAAACTTGGAGGAAGAAGACAAATACAGAATGCAAACCTTTTTCTGCGACCATAAATATCAGTTTCCAAGAGCTGATCCTTCGTGCGTTCATAATTAAAATGAATTTGTGTTTTTTGAGTCATCCACAACTCTGTAACTTATAAACTAATAGGTGACGGGAAATTTTAATGCGGTAGGTCAACAAAAGAAAAGTTACACTTTATGCGTAGCTATGAACGTAGTTTATTGTATCAATTTCCAAAGAGTTACAGCACAAAGATATAATTTTTTAAAGGGACAATAGTTTTTTCTATCGTGCATTGGATTCGTTGAAATCAGCTGCGTCCAAATCAATTTAAACTACATTCCTATCACTGTTAGTTTGGGAGCCACAACTCTTCAAAGTTTAGGGGGCGGAGGCTACGACAGCATAGCTGACTGGCTGGTGGTCATGAGACAGTGGGCCGTGCCCCAGGGGATAGCCACTCGGCCTATCAGCTACGCTATCGCAGCCTCTGCCCCCGGAACTTTGAAGGGTTGTAGCTCCCCAACTAACACAATGGGGGAATTCATGAGTAAAAGTGAAGAAATTTTTTTCTGCAAAATTTATTTATTTAATTTTTTTTTACATTCCATTATTATGGATGCTGGTGGCATGTATAAGGTCAGGTTGTTGGGTTTCGGCTCCAGACTTCAGTGGCCGTATTTTCCGTAGCCCCCAACTCCTCCAGACGTAGCGACAGCTGCTCCATACCCTCCACCGAAGTTGCCGCTGTAGCCTCCTCCAAGGCCTCCGCCGAGACCGCCGTGTCCGGCGCTGACGACGTAGGGCACCGGCCGCTTGACGACGTAGGGCTGCGGAACTGGGACCGACACTGGGGTGGGCACCCTGACGGGGACGGGCACAGGGTTGTCCACAGGGACAGGGTACGGCTGCGGCACCTGCACGGGGACAGGCCGGTCCACAGTCACCGGGAATGGAACCCTCACCGGCACTCGGACAATTCTCTCCACAGGGACTGGCACGCTGACGGGGATTCTGTTGACAGTGATCTGTGTTCCAGCACCTCCGACGCCTGCCCCTACGCCACCGCCAAGGCCGCCTCCGACTCCGCCTCCATAGCCACCTCCGACGCCACCAGCGGAGCCGCCTGAGTAGCCGCTTCCATAGCCGCCACTGTAGCCACCTCCCAAGCCGTAGCCGCCACTGTAGCCGCCCAGCGAACCGGCGACTCCTCGCTTCTCTATCTTCGTCTGCTGCTCTTCATTGGCTAGGACGGACAGGACCAGACCGCACAGATACACGCACACCTGTTGAGATTAAGACATTTGTAGCCAAATTATTACGATAGGTCACAGAGCTCTCAATATAAAATCTGAAATGATTTTAGTATTTTAGCGTCTGTACTTGCATAACGTTTTTGACAATATCCACTGGAATATTTAGAATTCTGAAGGTAGCAGAAAAAAATCAAGAATCAACTGGAACAAGGACGTACTTAGGAAGGACGTAAAAATGCTTCCATCCACTCAGTTAGTATATTGAGCAGACTGTGATGGAAAGTAAGAAGAAATGTGTAGTAGGAATTGAAAGTTATGGGTGATGAAACACAAACGTTACAGTTTACTACTGACAGAGATCAAAGAACCTGGAAGAACAATTGAACGGAATGGACGTAGTCTTGATGGGAGGGCATAAGACGAAAATTAACGACAGCGGAAAGATGGTAATCCTATGCATACATTAGACGATGCTGAAGGAATTAAGTTAGGTTGCGAGACAAACAGTAGTAGATGAGTTTTGTTATTTGGCAAGGAAAATAACTTCCTATTGCTGGAGTAAAGAAAATATGTAATAGAGAATGACTTGGAAGCATTTAAAAGGAGAGAAATTTGTTGACATCGAATATTAAAACGACATATTGTTTGGCAAAGATCGAAAAATTTATTTCGTATTCATAGACGACCGGTTTTGGCACACAAAGGTACTGACTTCTGGTGTGTTAAAATGTTACATTTGTATTGTTGTTGAAGAGCTCAACATTATGACTGATGAATGCACAAATAGTAAACCAAAGATAAAATAAATTAAATTGAAATTCCTCACTGTACAGTGACTAGTATAGTGGAAGCTTTTTCACATAAGTCATTTGACAATTTGCGATCTTGAGAAAACGGTATTATTCATTTTAATTGAAGTGACGTCGCTTTCTCTACCATGACTAACTTAAATACTCAATATTAATTTAAATATTAGGAAGTTCTGTTTGAAAGCATTTGTTTGTTCCATTGTACAGGAGTGGATCGTCGACGATGATGAGTGCAGACAAACCGATAATTGAAGCTACTGAAATGTTGAGCTGCGGACGAATGTTGTTGATTAGATGGTCTTATCGCATAATTAATGAAAAGGTACTGAGCGCAATTGGGGAGAAAAATTTCTGGCACATTTTGACTAAAAGAAGGGATCGGTTGGTCGGTCACATTCTGAAAACTCATCGTATCGTCCGTTTACCATGGGAGGAAAGTGTGTTGGGGGTGAAAATCGCAGAGGGAGACGGAGTGACGAATACATTAAGCAGGATCAATGTAGGTGTGGATGAAGAGGCTTGACACAGTATTGACTAGCTTGGGAAGCTGCATCGAAACAGTGGACTGAGGACAACAACAACAACAACAAAAGTCAAATGTTTGTAGACATATTGGAGCAAAGTGCTATGGTTATCTGTCGCTACACTTACGACCTACTTAAACTTCTCTAAGGACATCATTCCCGAGGTAGGACTTTGACATCCGGGGGAAAAAGGCACCCAGTCTGTAGCGTGACACCTTCTACCAAGCGGCTATGCAACAAGAACATACTTAGAAGCTACACTGTGTATTAAAGCTTACATATATTTGTCAAATTTTATGGAGAACTGCTATGCCAGGCACCATACGAAATCTTGTGTAGGCAGTGAGTTTCCTCGTAGTTTGAATATGAGAATAAAACTGTAGTTTGTTGTCAGAGTACCCTCCGATATGCACTGTATGAATTAATATGTAGACAAGGGCGAACATCTTGTTTTAAAGGTCGAGTGTGCATAATTTTACCCAGTCGGATGAACGGTATGCAAGCGCATAAACTACGAATGTAACCCGTAATTGAGATGCATATTCAAAATTACCAAACTACCTTTTTTCTTAAATTTTCAGTTGTTCCTTCGGGCTTTTCTTTTTTTTTCCCTTTTCTTATAAACCACCCCAGTATTGGAGTGAAAAAAGAAGAATTATTGCCGCGGTGGAGTAGTCGAGCGGTCTAAGGCGCCTCGCTGCGGGGCGCGCGGTTGCTCGCCGTCGGAGATTCGAGTCATCCCTAGGGCATGGGTGTGTGTGTTGTCCTTAGGTTAGTTTACCTTAGTTGAAGTAGTTTGCAAGCTACGGACTGATGACCACGCAGGTTGGTCAGATAGATTTACAAATATTTGACATTTTGACGAATTATTAGAATTGGTCAAGCCGTTTCTGAATTTAGTGAGGCAGCAAACGTCGGGTGCCACATATTACAGGACGACAATCCATTTATTTTGTAACTATTCCTACTTGCTATTGATCTGAGAGGACGTGCTCTGTCGTAGCAGGTGACTGCAGTCTGTACTCACCAGGATCCTCATTGCTGCTTGTGGCTTCTGCTGGGAGCTAGCAATGACTGATACTGCAGCAAGGCGGTGGTGAGCTTTTATACCCTTAGCAGGCAGACATCCGCCTCTCCCCACATCTCATCACGGTACAATTAAGGCGTCCGGTGTAGCAGAAAGTACCACAGCGGCGTAACAGACTCGGCTGAAACAGGAATTTAGCGCTTTCAATAGACATGCAGAATTACTCGGTAAAAATCAGGACGTCATTTACCTGTAAGAGGCAACTATTTACTGCGTAGTTTTACAAGCCACTCCAGTGTTTAAGAAGTGCAATAGCAGTGATCCGCAAAATTTCAGACGCGTGTAACTGATGTCGATTTGATGCAGGACTTGAACATATAGTGTTTTCGAACATTGTGAACCACCTCGAATAGAAATGTCAACCGACCCACAGTCGACAAATATTAAGGAAGTATCCTCCTTTTGAAACGCAGCTAGTTCTTTACTCACCTTCAAAACTAAAACGCCAAGATCGCTATAATGATTTCAATGGGCTGTGCCACTATCATCTGGTCGTACAAAATTCTACAATGGCATCTTACGTTATTTGAAAAATGCAGCTTCAAAAGAAATACACAATTTTTTAAAATACAGTTTTCATTCTGTTTGTTTGAAAGTTTTACACTGGGTAGATACATCCTTCCCGCTTGTATTTAAACTTAGTTGAACCTGTTCCCGTGAGTGGCGCCGTCAGATCATGTGTTCAAGATGGCTGCTACACTTGACATTCGTCAGAAGCTTGGTGAAAAGCAACGTACTGTCATTGAATTCCTGTGCTGTTAAAACGAGACAGAGGGATACATCCACAAGAGGTTTAAAAAGGTGTATGGAGATGCTGCTGTCGATCGCAGTACAGTTAGTCGCTGGGCAAGCAGGTTACGTGATGAAAGCGGGCACGGCAATATTGAGGATCGTCTTCGCAGCGGTAGGTCTCGTACTGCACACACTCTAGACAATTTTTGCAGAGAGTTAACGAATTGGTGACTGCTGACAGGAATGGGTATTATGTGGATAAATGGAAATATTGTTCCTGAAGGATGTGCCAACAAACAAAATTTTTAAACATGTAGAATAAAAACTGTACCCTTAACTGCCCTGGCGGGGTCATATTCGACCCCAAGAGCTTTCATTTTAATATTTATTCGCTAGGTGACATGGTGGGGAGCTTTTACGAAGCTACCAAGTCTAAAGAAGGTAACCAACATTTTTTTGAACAAATTTGAAAAATTAGAAAAAAATATAAATCAGTATTCAGCTTACTAATTTAAACAAATATGGTTCGCAAATCATCTTTTTTGTTTTCACATGGCGAGAACCATACCATGAGAAGATCAAAACATGAAAAATAAAGTCTTTCTAATGAAAAAATTTTTTTATGTGAATTAAAAAATATCAGATAAATACAAATCTTTTAAAGAAATTTCTTTCTGCTTACTTCTATAATTAAATGAATTTTTGTACCTTACAATTTGATATTAAGTAGACAGTCAGTGTGCTTTACATTCAAAAAGTCATTTACAATTACATTTACCCCAAGATTTTGAGTCAAAAATAATCCTGACAGGGTATGAGGCCAGGACAGTTAAGGGTTAAAAAATAGTGTGCATTTCATTTGGTGTGAACCTCGTATATTATCTACTGCTTGTAACAGGCATGAAGTGATGAGTGCTATGGAGTAGGGACCTGAAACAGATTCCATGGTGTCTTAATCCTCAATTAGGTCCTGTGGAACAGAAAACGATATTATTATTATTATTATTATTATTATTATAGCTTTTCGGAAACTGTTTTGACACTCTAACCTCACAAGCGGGTTTTAATCAGATCGCGTGCCCATCGAATATCGTCTCGATTTTGTGATTCGATTTGTGATTTTCTGTCTGAAAGGACAGAGTTGGTAGAAAATGACGAAAAGTTGTAAGTAAAAACAATAATGGTAACTAGCGTTTCGCTACGGAAGAGTTACAGGGCCCCTACGTTTCGTACAGTTCCCAGAACGTGCTGTCATTTATCGGTTAGTGAAGTCACCACAAGATCTAAATCAACTGCAAAACAATGTAATTAAGATATCTGTGTGGTGCAATTCGTAGTTGACGCTAAGTAAAGAAAAGTGTGATGTCATGCATATAAGCACTGAGAGAAACCCGTGAAAATTTATTTACAGGAATTACCGTTCAAATAAATACCTAGGCATTACAATCAAGAACAACTTAAATTGAAAAGAACACATAGATATTTTCTCATATCGTGGAGAAAGTCAATTAAAAGCTACGTTTCATTTGCAGAATATTTAGAAGATCCAACAGTTCTACTGAGAAACTGCCTACACTACAGTTTCCTATTATGGATTATTGTTGCGCAATGTGCGATTCTCATCGCTTGGGACTGATGGAGGATGTAGGAACAATTCTGAAAAGAGCAGCTCCTTTCCATTATCGCGTTCCTGGGGAGTGAGTATCACGGAAATGATGTACGAGTTGGGTTGGAAATCAGGAGAAAGGCATTAATAGTTGCGGCTTGATCTATTTACGAAATTTCTTTCGACAGCTTTCTCCTCTGAATGCCAACAAAGTCTGTTAATACATAGGAAGACATGATTAATATAATAAAAAGAGAATATTCAGATCGAAAACGGAAAGATTTAGATGTTCCAGTTTCCTACCTTTTATTATAAAATAGAAAGAGGGAAATATTACGAACGCGGTTCGACGAACACAATGCGATGTATTCAAATGTGATGTGAAAAGTAAAGACATCTATGTAGATACAAACAGCTAAAATCTGTTCTTCTGTTTGGTGATAGATGTTAAGGAATGATGAACAGGGGGATGAGCTATTGCTATGTTGTAAGATACCCTCCAAGAAGCATGAAGTGTAATTTACGATTAGTTCACCACAGGAGAGCCAAGTAAATATGGGTGTGATGTTGTACAAATAAAATGTACAGAATTCGATTGGCAGAAGATCCGCAACTGGACACTTGAGAGAAACAAACTATCTGCGTCAGTTGCAGATTTTTGTTGGTTCCAAGAAGACCGGTTCTAGGAAACTCTTTGAAGGCTATTTTCGACAAGCCAATGAGAAGTGGTGCTTTATAAGAGGCACAGAGGATGGAGAATTTGACGCTGATGAAAAACATGCGCAGGTATGTTCAGAAGCTGCATAGTTAAGCAACATTTTAGTAGAATTGAAATCATTCAGTGGTTAACTATTGTCGCGTGTGGTATAGATACGTTCTTAACCTCTGGTGGGAATTTAGGTTGGCAAAATGGAATCCGGAGACCAATATCTGAGCTTTGATAAAATAGATAAGAGAAAGTAAAATCCAAAACCCTTACAGCAATAACAATACATTCGTAAAATCTGAGTTTGATTTGACTCGTACAAAATAAAGATAACCATTGTCGTTTCTCACTGTATGTCGTTCTCATATTTATCTCGCTTATGTCTGCTCAGCATCCAAGCTCGTGGCTTGCTACATGTAATTCTTATTAATTCCGATATAGAAGCGTTAATTAATTTCAAATTTTGGTTCTGTGTGAAATTTTATTAATCACTCAGTATAGAAATAGTATACGGAAATTATTAACATGGCTGTTGTTCACTTGACCTGCGAAATAGTTTTTTATCGTTACCAACTAGACTTGTGAGATTTTTGCAAAAGTAACACGTGGACAGTAAAGTTTCATTGGGACGACCCATCGTAGAAATTTATATACATGTAATTCCAATGCAAACAGTTAAAGTAAAAGTCATTAAAATATTTGAAATAGCGAACGCGAAGCTTATTGATT
This sequence comes from Locusta migratoria, assembly GCA_026315105.1. Lineage (NCBI taxonomy): Eukaryota > Metazoa > Arthropoda > Insecta > Orthoptera > Acrididae > Locusta > Locusta migratoria. The sequence goes on from CM048745.1 coordinate 187,774,050, forward strand.
TTTATTTCTCAGAATAAACTTACGAACCGGTGATAAGGAGTTCTCTGGTCTGGTAATTAAATTTCCCTCATAGATTTCTATACTACCTGGATGTTGAACTTCAGCTGTCTCAGCATGTTAGCCAAAGATGTTCACATTTCGTTTCCCTCCGAGTTGGATGTACAGCTCTGTCTGAGTATCGAACAGCAGCGTGCCAGCATATTCATATGTTTTGCAGACTTTCACATTGCCCGCTATGTTTTAATTTGTCAAACGCATTTCAATCAGTTACTTCGTAACAAAGAATTTGTTTGTTCTTGATTTGAAATTTATATCAATGTGTGATGTAATAGTCTGATATGGGAGCTGAATAGAAACGCATTTTCTTTTCTTTTTCTTGTAATACCTCATGGCAGCCATATTTGAATTGGAAAGAAACGAAATATGAACATATACGGCTGTCACGATCTGACACCTGAAGTGTACATATTGTTAGTATAGCGATCAATGGTTTCTTGTCAAATAATAACTTGGTTGTTGCGAATTGTTACTAAAATAAAAGAAGAAAATGCGTTTCAATTTTGCTCCTCTACGAGCCTATTACATCGCATATTGTCACAAACTTCACAGAAAGTCGTAAGGGAGTGATTTTGTGTCGCGTACAAAATGATGCAAACTGGTTTGCTAAATTACAACTTCGAGGGCAACTAAAACATATGAATGTGCAGGCACGCTGCAGTTCTTTGCTCAGAAGCCTGAGTTATGTATCCAGGTGGTGTAAAGACCACGATTAAATTTGCTAGCTGAGAAAAATGACTGACATTATTGCACACCATTTCAAGTATATTTTTCAAGGGTAATGAAGATAAAATGTAGTAGGCTATTCGATCTTTTAAATCAGGGAATCAATTAAATCTTTTCTTGTAATATTTTTCTGAACTTATACCTACTAGACATAGCGGGAGTGTTCCGTGTGCAGTGCATACATACATATTTTAGAGCTACAGGGGTACTTGAACAGTGCACGAATTAGCGGGTTTTTAAGGAGTGCTGTATTTTCTAGGGGCAATTTAGACAATAAATATTAGCTACCAGAGTAACAAAAGATGTTCAGGCAACATTCGGCTAGGCTGCTTACGATGTCACTTGCAGAGAACAACCACTTCAAGGAAGAAACCGACCCATTTCAACAGCCCGCAACAGATCGTGTTTGTATCAATAAATATTGCAAAAACTGAAACGGATACTCTGATTCTTTAAAAATAATTTGGACCACCGATGACCATTTTAATTGCCTCCATCCCAGCATTAAGTTCACTATGGAGGTGAAGAGAGATGAAAAGCTTCCATTTTTAGATGCCATGGTGTACAGAAAGGGTGACGGAACATTGGGACATAGTGCTTCCAGAAAGCCCACGCACACCGACCGCTACTTGCATGCAACAAGTTGTCATCCAACTTACCAGCGCACTGGTGTGCTACGTACGCTGACAAAAAGAGCTTTTGCCATTTCAGACGCTGAAAGTCTGACTAAAGAGATGGACCATCTGAGAACGGTATTTAAGAAGAATGGTTACACTGACAAACAGGTCTGCCGTGCTTTCCAATTTGGAGCGTCGCGAGAACCACAAGAAGAAACTTGCATGTCGCTGGCTTTCCTTCCGTTTGCTGGAAGCATTTCTTCAAAGATAGGAAGAATTTTAAAAAGACATGACATCCAAGGTATTTTTCGTCAACCTACCAAGGTTAGAGCGCTCCTGTAAAGGATGACTTAGGATGGAGGAAACCCGGCGTATACAATGGTCCTTGTCACTATGGGAAAGCTTACATCGGTCAGATAATCCGAACAATTCAAGACCGATGTACTGAACACCACCGACACACAAGATTGCTTCAGCTAGAGGTATCTGCGGTTTTTTATAAAACCATTGCCTAATTTCTATCAATTTTGGTAATAATATTTCATTTTATATGTAATGTAAAATACTAAATTTCTTTCATATTTCAATCGATGCCACTACTGTATGGTATGTAATCTCTGTACTTCATATGCTTTGTATGTCTTATGAATATCTATGTCATGTTTATTTTTGTATATTATTTTGTAATTTTAACTTGCTTCGGTAATGTCATTTTTTATTTGTTAAGCGTTTAATGTTTGTGAATATTATGTAAATTGTAATAGCTCACGACCAGCATGCTAAGTAAAATATGTAGTGATTCCACTGTGAACGGAGTTCCGTTGCGAATGAAAAGGTGGCGTTTGCGCGCAGCTAACGTAGTGAGCAGTACTCAGTATGAGGTCGGAGCTCACGGCAGCAAGACGACGGAAGGAGAAGGCAGGCCACAGTTGTAGCTTGCAGGCAAAGAGCAGCGGCAGACTTGTGCTACCGTGTTTTCTGGGCCAAATATCTGTTCACTAGAGGCAGAAGACCAATCTACCCACAATGGCCTCGGTGATCGTGCAACTGTAATGGTAGCATTTATACTGTCTGCATGTGGAGTTAAATGGAAGCTACTGGAAACCGCCGTTATAATGGCTGCACATAGCCTGCACGAGAAGGAAATCTGAGCTGTATGCGCTGCACCTCCACCTTGCCACCACTCAGCATTAATAACAGGTCACAATCATTATTATTATTATTATTGTAACTAGTCGATGAGAACTTTAATAATGTGTCTTGACTATTTCCAACAGAGGTTACATTTCTGTAAAAGTCTAGTGTGTATGTAACCTTAATTTATCCTAAGTTACAAAACCTATTACGAATCCTCTCCTGTAAAGAATTATTAACCGAATAATCCAATTTTGTTAAGAGCAGCAATTAAATAATGTAAATTTTTTGTGGATAATCTTTCCTTTCAAAATTGTTTAATTTTGAAGTAACATTGCTTTGTACGGTTTCTCCACATATCCGTACAGAAATTTCAAGTGCAATATAAAATGGTGCTGCAACTATATATTTCATTGCTCATTGCACAATAGTTTTGGAAAGAATATGTTACTGTTTTGCCACATAACTACTTTTAATTGGCCGGCCGCGGTGGCAGAGGGGACTGAGGCGCTTCAGTCACGGTCTGCACGGCCACTACGGTCGGGGGTTCGAATCCCCCCTCGGGCATGGATATTTGTGCCGTCTTAGTTCGTAAGTAGTTCATAAGTAGTTTGTAAGTTTAGGGACTGATGACCCCGTAGTTAAGTCCCATAAGCTTGACAAACATTTGAACATTTTTGAACTTTTAATTGGCTCATGTATTTGAAATAGTTCAGACACGAACATCTATGTGTGGCATTAGTCAAAATTTAGGACAGTGTTTCTATAAATCATCAGTACAGTTAAGTGATCTTGTTCTAAATCCAAAACTAGTAGATTTAATTGACAAACCTATTCAGTAAAGTGTTACCTAAAGAAAGTCCACTTTGACAGAATCAAAGTAATCATTTGTTTCATGGTAGGCAGAAAGACTTAATAATTTTCAGTAAAATGATATCTTCTAGTCAGTGTTCTTTATGTAGGCATTTGAATAGTGGTCATACTAATAACCAATTTCTTGTTTACTTGTGAAGAGCATTAGGAATAGTATTAATCGTAACATAAGTAGATTTTTTTTACTACCAATTAGAGGTTTTTCAATAATTTTGTTTTTGAGTGACATTTGTATTACATTTCCACATCCTATGCTATACTCATTATAATATCAGAAAGTAACTGATGATGTGTAACTTGCCTTTACAGTAATTGAAATAGTTCCTGTTTTTATTTGAGTATTAATTATTTCTGTGATTAGTATTATTTTTAATTTTCTTGTGAAACTGGTGACAAAGTGCTTCCACCCTATATTTATTCTGTACCAAGCTTCCAAATTTAACTGCATCTTTTTACTTTATCACTGCTTGGTAATTTCATGCCTCATTGCTTGGTAATCTCATGCCTCATTAGGCTGGCGACCGTGTACATTTTTTTATTATTGAATCATCCTGTTAATAATTTTAATTAGTAATTTCAAGAGTACCAACAGATGGGAACAATGGAAGGAGGGTGTCCATAATGAGGAAATAAAAGAAAAGCTGGGAATGAACACCTTAGATGAAGCAGTTAGAGCGAAAAGACTGAGATGGTGGGGTCATGTTACACGCATGGGAGAAGCAAGGTTACCTAAGAGATGAGCTCGTCAGTGGAGGGTAAGAGGAGTCGAGGTGAACCAAGAAGAAAGTACTTAGATTCGTTGCGGAATGATTTTGAAGTAAAAGGCATAACATCAGACGAGGCATCAATGTTAGTATTGAATAGGGGATCATGGAGGAATTTATTAGAGGTACTATGCTCTAGACTGAACGCTGAAAGGCATAATCAGTCTCTAATGATGATGAATTTCAAGAGTGCAAAAGTAAATTTTATGCATCATAGTAACCATATTCCCTTTTACTGCTATATGTTACATCTGTTTCAAGCACAGTTATCGCCTCCCACAATTTATTTCGTGTTTGGGGTAAATCTTTGGGAAGTTTCTGTCCAAGTCTCATCCTTAGACTAGCTCGAGTGCCACTGTTACTGCCGCATGACTGTTCGATTAATCGCGGTTGTGTCATAAGCTGAGCATTGTTTTATTGAGGGACGTAAACGGTTGCCTCTGCGTCTCGCTATTGGGACTGCATTTTAAAAGAATCGATCGCAATTCGTCTTTCTGACAATATTATAAACAGAGACAAGGGTTTTCCCATGAGTATTGTTTGACATAAAAACAAACAACGGTCTCTCTCTAGACCTTCTGAGTAGCGGTCTATCGTTTACGCCGAGTTCTACCACTGGCGGCGCTGAAACGTAGAGGGCAGAACTCTCTGTTCTTGCGCACGCGCCCTCGGCCTTCCGCGGCGGATATAGGGACCTTCGCTGGCGGCTTGTACTCAGTCTCGATGAGTCGGTGTACCAGCAGTGTCACTTAAAGATGGAGACCAGGTGGACCGCCGAAATATTGTCTCCACACGACGTATTTATCCGGCAGGAAACCCGAGAAGAATATTATCAATCATTACGCCGGGAAAGCCTACGTAGTAAGATCGATCGTATTGCGTCTGCATTGAAATTTTCAATTGCATGTTGGCGCAGATATACAATTATTTATATGGTGTTTGTTCTTTTCGGACATGTCTGAGAGCACAGACACCATTTTCTGACATTAACGGCCGCAATTGGTTACGGTGACCTCTGCCCCAAAGAGGGAAATTCGGGTTTGAATCCCGGTCCAGCGCCAATTTTCATAGTTCCCATTGGATTTATTTCAATCCCTGAAGCGGTCGAAATGTTTTAATATTTCGTATCGAAATATTACGGACGTTAATGTCAACAAATAGTGTCCGAAGACAACAGGCACCATATAAACATTCAAAAATGTTCAAATGTTTGTATAGTCTATGGGACTTAACTACGGGGTCATCACTCCCTAAACCTACAAACTACTTACGAACTAGAACGGCACAAATATCCATGCTCGAGGGGGGATTCGAACCCCCGACCGTAGTGGCCGTGCATACCGTGACTGGAGCGCCTTAGTCTCCTCGGCCACCGTGGCCGGCATAAATAAACATTTCAAAAATGTTTTGATGATACTGTAATGTTAGAGATGCATAAGACATGGTAAAATTCCTATTTTTTATTTTACTTTGCGTTGGTTTAAGGTAAAGGTAAATTTGTTTCAAGCGTATATTCATTTAATGTACTTTTTATATTTGACAGATATAGACACTGTTTACTTATATCTGTCAAATATAAAAACTAACGAGATAAAACGTGACGTTACCACTAACTCTAATATACTTTATGGACGTCAGTCCAACTTAAACGTCCACTTGAAAATGGCAAAAGCCGAAACAAGCTTGTCGTGAAATCAATTTGCACAAGCTGAATAAATATTGCTAGCAGCAAACTTGGATATCTATATTACGATAATGTCATATCTTGACCTTGCATATGCTGCGGGCCCAGTAGAGAAGAAACTAGCTAATACTAAGGACGGCACAAATATCCATGGCCGAGGGGGGATTCGAACCCCCTACCGTAGTGGCCGTGCGGACCGTGGCTGGCGCGCCGCAGTCAGCTCGGCCACCGCGGCCGGCTTCTACAAGTTCAATGGATTCATGGTCGATCAGATTTTTTTTAAAGTTCTTTCTTTCATTCTCTAATTACTTCATGTAGGCTGAAGAACAGTGGTGACAGTTCTTCACCTTGTTGCACGCCGGTCTTAATCTCGAAAACTTCGTTATTTCACCAATAAACATGATCACTAATTGTTTGATTGAGGAGAAGATTTTGCGTTAAGTTGTGAGAAGTCTGATTTTATATCTTTATTAGTTTAATAATAGTATTCAGAGTTTTCACAACTTAGTTAGGACTTTAAATTTTATAGAAGTCAAATAGCTGGCTGGCAGTAGGCAAAGTAGCATGTTGCAATTGATGGAAGGGGTGGGAAAAGCATAACAGATGGTGCAGATCATGAATGGACGGTGAGAAAACACGGCAGTGTAGCGTAGACGTGATCTGATTGGCTGCCGCCTTCCCTACCATTCGTACACTTATTTATTGATATTTATAAAGTAAATATTAGATAATAATGTAATTACAATGCAACACTTTTAAGTTAATTATCTTTCATTTGAACCCATTTGGTACTTTGTTCATTGTAACTTACACACACACACACTGTAGCACCGTGTCTCATTACGGAGCATTACTAAACTTGTCTATTTATCATCATGGCACTAGTATTTATTGTGAAGTGACTGTCGTTCAATGTACCGCTTAGATTTGTGGAACGTTGGAAGAATAATTTTAAAATCCACTGGCATCCCGTTTTTTATGACGAAAATCGTAGTTAGAGCCCTTAAATCATTTTCAGAACATTTTAGCTTCAGACATCAAGAATCTGCAACAGTGTGTTGAAACGGCGTGGGACATTATCTACTTCGAGATACAAGGTCAGTAATAAATAAAAGAACTTTATTTCACCAGTCTGAAGAATTGGTGAAACCTAGGAACTTTCCAATTAGACATTGTTAACATCGTATACGAAGACTTGCTCTCGGGCAGTAACCATTTTCTCCCCTCTTGATTAACTCTTTTATTTCATTAGAAAAGTCATTTAAAATAAATTTCCATCAGGGAAGTTGTAAAGTGCACGATCTTGGGCCAAGTTTCGATCGATGGAATTATGCGCGTCTTTCAAGTCTACAAATATACAACTGACTGCGAGTCTTTGCGTTGGCTCACATTTATTGTTTTCAGGTTGAAAATTTGGTCTATCGGGATCGCACTGATCTTTATACTGCTGGGTATTATCTAATCTTGTGTTCAAGCTGTGCTTCATTTTTTTGACGAAGACACGATCTAAGTGACCTAAACTACTCCAATTCCATAGTAGCAATTCACACGAAACTTTTCACCTGTTATATGTATTGGGTAGATCAGTGTGCATTTTCAACCTTCAGACAAGTGTTCTGCTTGTGACATTCTGTGAGTTCCTCAAGTAGGTTTAGGTTATTCGAGAGTTCCGGAATTATGCCATCTTCCCCAGTTGTTCCGTTGTTTTTGCGTGTGAAGATGAGTGAGCGGTTTTCATATTTTGTGGATGTCTGTTCAGTAGATTTTGATGGTGATTTCGGACAGTCGAATAGCTCTGATAAACACATAGCCACATCTATGCAATTTTGTTTCTTAGTTACTGTTCGTCTTGCATCTTGTTTTCGCAGTTACATGTTTTAGGGGGTTTGCGTACGGATATTTCCTGCGAACGCCTTGCAGAAATATCGTTCGTTGCAATCTTTGAAGTATTTTCGACGTAGCGCAGTTACTCCTTCATACGTCTACTCTTTGTTTGCATGAGTAATTTTGAGGCTTGCGTTCAGGTTCCAGTAAATTGCATGACACCATTAACAAATATAGACATTGAACAGAAGTTAGAATATTCCGAAATTTTTACGTGTGTTCTTTGATGAGACGTTGATGAAACGTTTGGATTATTGCAAATTTTGGTGGTAGACATTTCATTAAATTAACATACTGTGCCTACTTTACGTAACTTCTCTCATATCAGATTTATCACCTACAAAAAAAGTATTCATTATTAATCATTGTAACAGGTGGTGACCATCCAGAATAATCATGCAGGCATTTATTTAAGGAACTAGGCACCTTCACAGTAATCTCTTAATACATATATTCAATTATGGATTTTTGTTATCCAACTCAATTTAAAAGTAATAGCATCACGCATAACTACAACACTTGGAGAAAGGTTGATCTTTACTTTTCAAGATTAAATCTAACTGTGACCCAGGAAGGGACGAATTATCCCGCCACAAAAGGCTTTTGCCACTTGGTGAGTAACATCAAAAGCATGATAGTTAACTTCGTTTAAAAAAATAATAAAATACTTTTTGAATGACAACTGCAGCACATCGCAAGTGTGCCAGTCCCCTTATCAAAATGTCCGGAGGAAAAGGATTTCCTGCGGTGCAAGAGCAGATGAAATATGTTGGAGACAATATCAAGACTATCCTGAATGATCAGACATCTAAGCGGAACGTCTGATAAGCAGCTGTTGTGCGCCAAGACTTTGTCAAGGAGCAGCACATCACCAGCTGTAAGCATTCTATGCCTCTAGTTCCAACTGGCACGTCACAGTTTCCGTTTTGCTTCACAGTAACAGTCAGGGCTCATGGTTTCACTTATGGGCAGAATACCCTTACAGTTCCAGAACACTGTGCACGTCACTTTGTGCAGCGACACTGTTTGAATTTAATCTTGACCGGAGATCCATTGTGACGACAATGCATTGAGTGCCGCTTGGTTTCTGGGGTGAAGTGAGAAATCCACGACTCATTGTCCTGTCGAGAAACTCATCAACGCCATCATGAAACTGTTGCAGAAATGACAGGGCTGCCGTAGTGAGTTTCGTTTGGTACTCGGGCACCAGGTTACTCGGCATCAAATGGCACACCATCTTGAACAGCAACTACTGAGAGACAAATTCGTGCAACGAAGGTCGCGGAAAATGATGAGCTCCTAAATAGTGAAGCTACGTCATCTCAGCCAGGTGCCATTGATGAGGGATGGTTCCCCACCGCAGTCTTCATATCGAAATCTTTGGTGACCTTCGGAAGAAACCCTACACCAGCGACAGACTATATGTTTTCTCTTGAAGTTCTGCCCCTAGACCTGGCAGAGCTGGTGATGGACAGCGCCGAGTGCAGTGGGCTAAACACTGCAGGACTTCGCTCGGTTCCAACGCCCATAGATGAGTATACATTTATTTTTAATAAATATGACTTGCATTAAGCTGTAGGGATAGTTTCTGTTAGTGTGTAACTACATCGCTTTGCCAACACGTCAAAAACAAAAAAAAGAAAACCTGGAGCAATAAGATTAATTATTATTCAAACCTTTCTTTTACGCTCATAAATATCAGTTCGCATGTTCTGATCATTGATGCATTCATAGTTGAAATGAGTAATTCTTTTTTGTGCTTTTGGAGTCATCCACACCAAAATTCAATTTTTAATTATTGCAGTGATGACAAAACTAATAAAAAAAACAACAAATATTGTTTCAGTCATGGATTGCTGTTGTCAGGGAATTGATGTGGAATAGTGAAAACATTTTATTTTGCATAATTTTTTTCTTTTAATTTTTACATTCCATTGTTATGGATACTGGTGGCGTGTATAAGGTCAAGTTGTTGGGTTCGGCTGCAGATTTCAGTGGCCATACTTTCCATAGCCCCCAAGTCCTCCAGAGGTAGCGACAGCTGCTGCATAACCTCCACCGAAGCCGCCGCTGTAGCCTCCTCCAAGGCCTCCTCCGAGACCACCGCCGAGGCCTCCGCCGAGACCGCCGTGTCCGGCGCTGACGACGTAGGGCACCGGCCGCTTGACGACGTAGGGCTGCGGCACTGGGACTGACACTGGGGTGGGCACCCTGACGGGGACGGGCACAGGGTTGTCCACGGGGACAGGGTACGGCTGCGGCACCTGCACGGGGACAGGCCGGTCCACAGTCACCGGGAATGGGACCCTCACCGGCACTCTGACGATCCTCTCCACAGGGACTGGCACACTGACGGGGATTCTGTTGACAGTGATCTGTGTTCCAGCACCTCCGACGCCTGCCCCTATGACACCGGCAAGGCCGCCTCCGACTCCGCCTCCATAGCCAGCTCCGACGCCACCAGCGAAGCCGCCTGAGTAGCCGCTTCCATAGCCGCCACTGTAGCCACCTCCCAAGCCGTAGCCGCCACTGTAACCGCCCAGCGAACCGGCGACTCCTCGCTTCTCTATCTTCGTCTGCTGCTCTTCATTGGCTAGGACGGACAGGGCCAGACCGCAAAGATACACGCACACCTGTTGAGAATGAGACATTTGTAGCCAAATTATTACGATAGGTCACAGAGCTCTCAATACAAGATCTTAAATGATATTAGTATTTTTGCTTCTATACTCGCAGAAAGTTTTTGACTCTCTCCACTGGAATATTTAGAATTCTGAAGGTATCAGGAATAAAATAAAGTGTCAATTGGTACATAAACAGACAGTAGTTACAGAAGACGTAGTTAGGAAGGACGTAATAATGCTTGTTGCCTTTCATCTACCCAGTTAGTATATTGAGCAGATTGTGATGGAAAGTAAGAAGAAATCTGAAGTAGGAATTGAAAGTTATGGGTGATGAAACACAAACGTTACAGTTTACTGCTGACTGGGAGTAAAGAACCTGGAAGAACAAGTTAACGTAATGGACGATGTCTTGATAGGAGGGCATAAGACAAAAATTAACGACAGCGAAAAGACGGTAATGCTTTATATTCTTAGGAGATCAGACGATGCTGAAGGAATTAAGTTAGGTTGCGAGACAAACAGTAGTAGATGAGTTTTGTTATTTGGCTAGTAAAATAACTTTCTATTGCTGAAGTAAAGAAGTTATATAATGGAGAATGACTGTGGAAGCATTTATAAAGAAGAGATATTTGTTGAGATCCAATATAAAAACGACATATTGTTTGGCAAAGATGGAACTTTTTATGTCGTATTCATAGACGACCGGTTTTGGCACACAGAGGCACTGACTTTTGGTGTGCTAAGATGTTACATTTGTATTGTTGTTGAAGAGCTCAACATTATGATTGATGAATGTACAAATAGTAAGTCAAAGATAAAATATATTAAATTGAAATTCGTTACTGTACAATGAATTGTATAGTGGAAGCGTATTCACATAGCTCATTTGACAATTTTCGATCTCGAGAAAACGGTATTATTCAATTCAGTTGAAGTGACGTCGCTTTCTCTACCATGACTAACTTAAATATGCAATATTAATTTAAATTTAAGGAATTACTGTTTGAAAGCATTTGTTTGTTGCATTGTACAGGAGTGAAACGTTGACGATGATGAGTGCAGACAGATAATTGAAGCTACTGAAATGTTGAGCTATGGACGAATGTTGTTTATTAGATGGGTTTATTGCGTAATTAATGAATGTAATGGTACTTAGCGCAATTGGGGAGATACGTTGGTCAGTCACATTCTGAAAACTCTCAAGGTATCGTCCGTTTACCATGGGAGGAAAGTGTGTGGGGGCTGAAAATCGCAGAGGGAGACGGAGAGACGAATACACTAAGCAGGTTAAATGTAGGTGTGGATGAAGAGGCTTGACACAGTATTGACTAGCTGGGGAAGCTGCATCGAAACATTGGACTGAGGACTACAACAACAACAACAAAAATCAAATGTTTGTAGACATATTGGACCAAAGTGCTATGGTTATCTGTCGCTACACATACGACCTACTTAAACTAACTTACACTAAGGACAACATGCCCGAGGTAGGACTTTAACCTCCGGCGGGAAAGGGCACCCAGTCTGTAGCGTGACACCTTAGACCACGCGGCTAGAGTACCCGCTATGGACTGTATGAATTAATACGTAAACAAGGGCGTACCTCTTGCTTTGAGTGTCAAGTGTGTAAATTTCTCCCCAGTCGTATGAATGGTATGCAAGCGCATAAAATACGAATCTAATCCGAAATTGCGATGCATATTCAAAATTACCAAACTACATTTTTTTCAATTTTCAGTTGTTCCTTCGGGGTTTTCTTTTTTGTCCCTTTTATTATAAACTACCCTTGTATTAAAGCGAAAAAAGAATTATTATTGCCGCGGAGGAGTAGCCGAGCGGTCTAAGGCGGCTCGCAGTGGAGCGCGCAGTTTCTCGCCGTCGGATGTTCGAGTCCTTCGTGCGGCATGGGTGTGTATGTTGTCCTTAGGTTAGTTTACCTTAGTTTAAGAAGTTTGTAAACTACGGACTTATGATCACGCAGTTTAGTCCGATAGATTTACAAATATTTGACTTTTTTTTTTTTTTTGAAGAATTATTGGAATTGATCAAGCCGCTTTTGAGTTTTAGTGAGACTAATGAACAGCAATTGATTTTTGTATATAGGCGATTGACTTTGGATGCCACAGCTTACAGGACGTCAAGCCGTTTTTTTCCGTAACTATTCCTATCTTCTATTGACGTGAGTGGGTGTTCTCTGTCGTATCAGGTGACCTACTGACGCTACTCACCAGGATCCTCATTGCTGCTTGTGGCTTCTGCTGGGAGCTAGCAATGACTGATACTGCAGCAAGGCGGTGGTGAGCTTTTATACTCTTAGCAGGCAGACTTCTGCCTCTCTCCATATCTCATCACAGTGCAATTAAGGCATTCGGTGCAGCAGAAATTACACAGTGGCGTAACAGACTCGGCCGAAACAGGAATTTAGCGCTGTCGATAGACATGCAGAATTACTCGTTAAAAATTAGGGCGTCACGTTACTTCATAATGTTTCATGATAGCCACTCCAATGTTAAAGACATGGAATAGGACTGATCCGCAAAATTACAATGTGGTCAGCTTACGTTATTTACCAAATGGATGTCAAACAGAACGTGCGACATAGCATTTAGTCATAATATAAAATACATAAATTATGTTATCAACTGCTTGTAATAGACACTCGTATGAAGTGATGAGTGCTATGGAGAAAGTATCTGAAATAGTTTCCATGGAGCCTTACTCCTCAATTAGGTCCTGCGGACCAGACGACCCTATCATTATTATTGTTATTAAAGCTTCCGGATGTTTTTTTTGACACTCTACCTCATTAGCGGGTTTTTAATCAGATCGTGTGCCCATAGAATATAATCTCGATTTTATGATTGGATTTGTGATTTTCTGTCAGAGACGACATAGTTTGCACTAAATGACGAAAAGTTGTAAGTAAAAACATTAATGGCAACTGGCGTTTGGCTGCGAAGAGTTACAGGGCCTCTACATTTCGTACTGTTCCCGGAAGGTACTGTCATTTATCGGTTAGTAAAGTCACCTCAAGTTCTAGATCAACAGCAAAAAATATAAATTAAGATATCTGAATTGTGCAACTCGCAGTTGACAATAACTAAAGAAAAGTGTGAAGTTATTCATATAAGCACTGAGAGAAACCTCTGAAACTTTATTTACAGGAATAACCAGTGAAATATAAATACCATTCAACTAAATACTTAGGAATTACATATACGAACAACTTAAATTGAAAAGAACACATAGATATATCCTCATATCGTGGAGAAGCTCAATCAAGGGCTACGTTTCATTTGCAGAACATTTTGGAAAATGCAACAGATCTACTGAAAAAAAATACCTACACTACAGGTTACCTATAATGGACTATTGTTGCGCAATGTGCGATTCTCATCAGGTGGGACTGATGGAGGATATAGAAACACTTCGGAAAGGAGCAGCTCCTTTCCATTGTCGCGTACTGGGGAAGTGAGAATCAGGGAAATGATGAACGCGTTGGGCTGGAAATCGTTAGGAGAAAAGCATTAATAGTTGCGGCGTGATATGTTTGCGACATTTCTTCCACCAACTTTCTCCTCCGAATACGAACAAAGCTTGTTAGCACATTGGGGGACATGATCAACATAATAAAACAAAAATCTTCAGCTTTTTCCTACGTCGTATTAGACAATAAATTGCTACAGAAATATAATGAACGCGGTTCGACGAACACTGTACAAGGCATTTGACTGTGATGTGAAGAGTAAAGACTTCTATATAAATGTAGATACAAACAGGTCAGTTAATCTGTTTTTCTGTTTGGCGATAGATGTCAGGGAATGATGAACTAGGGGATAAGCTATTGCTCCGTAGTAAGATACCCTTCAGGAAGCATGAAGTGTAATTTACGATGAGTTCAACCCAGGAGAGCCTAGTAAATATGGGTGTGATGTTACAAAAATAAAATGTACAGAATTCGATTGGCAGAACATCCGCAATTGGACACTTGAAAGAAACAAAGTATCTGCTACAGTTATAGGTTTTTGTTGGTTCCAAGAAGACCGGTTCTAGGAAACTCTTTGAAGGCTATTTTCGACAAGCCAATGAGAAGCGGTACTTTATAAGAGGCACAGAGGATGGAGAATTTGACGCTGATGAACAACATGGGCAGGTATCTTCCGAAGCTGCATAGTTAAGCAACATTTTAGTAGAATTGCAATCATTCTTTGGTTAACTATTATCTCTTCTGGTATAGATGCGTTCTTATCCTCTGATGCGAATTTAGGTTGGCAAAATGGAATCTGAAGACCAATATCTGAGCTTTCATAAAATAGGTAAGAGAAAGTAAAATCCAAAACGGTTACAGCAATAACAATATATTCGTAAAATCTGGGTTTGATTTGAAACATACAAAATAACGATAACCACTGTCGTTTCTCACTGTTTCTCTGTCTCTCTCTCTCGCTCATGTCTGTTCAGCATCCATGCTCGTGGCTTTCTACACGTAATTATTAATTCCGTTATAGAAGCGTTAATTAATTTCAAATTGTGGCTTTGTGTGAAATTTTATTAATCACTCAGCTATAGAAATAATGTACGAAAATCATTGATATGGCTAATGCTCACTTGACATGGAAAAGAGTTTTTAATCGTTACCTACTAGACTTGTGAGATTTTTACAAAAGTAACACGTGGACAGTAAAGTTTCATTGCGACGACCCATTATAGGAATTGATATACATATAATTCCAGTAATTCCAGTGCAAATAGTTAAAGTAAGAGACATTAAATTATTTAAAATAGCGAACGCGAAGCTTAGTGATTTTTATTTCTCAGAATAAACTTACGAATCGATGATAAGAAATTCTCTGGTCTCGTAATTAAATTTCCCTCATAGGTTTCTGTACTACCTAGATGTTGAGCTTCAGCTGTCTCAGCGTGTCATATGTTTTGCTCGCGATGTTTAAATTTGTCAAACGAATGTCAAGTAGTTACTTCGTAAGAAAGAATTTGTTTGCTTACTTCTTGATTTGAAATTTATGTCAATGGGCGATGTAATATTCTGATATGAGAGCGGAATCGATACGCATTTTCGTTTTTTTTTTCCTTGTAATACTTCATGGCAGCCATATTTGAATTGGTGAGATACGAAATATGAACATATACGGCTGTCACGATCTGACACCTGAAGTATACCCACTGACAGTATAGCGATCAATGGTTTCCTGTGAAATAATAAGTTGGCTGTTACGAAACGTTGCTAAAATAAAAGAAGAAAATACGTTTCAATTGTGCTACCATACCAGCCTAGTAAATCGCATATTCACACAAAGTTCACAGCAAGTCGTACGGGAGCGATTATGAGTCGCGTACAAAATGATGCAAACTGGTTTGCCAAATTACAACTTGGAGGGCAACTAAAACATATGAATGTACAGGCAAGCTGCAGTTCTTTGCTCAGAGGCCATACAGAAAGGAAACTCCCGCTGCAGTCTGTCGTCCAAAATTTAGTGCGCATGCGCAGAATCGGCCATCTTGAAAAGAAGTAAATGCGTGGTCACTCGCTATTCTTTTGTGTGGTAATGCGCCGTCTCTGTTTGTCAATTACGTATTTTAACTGCCTGAATCGCAATAAAGTAAACAAGTATTCGGTGCAGTGAAAAGAAAGAACTGTGTGTTAGTAGTTGGAGCTGTTCCGTTTTTATTATGAGCAGTAGTAAAAGAAAAGGCGGCCGATGGTGTTCAGCACCTAAATACCTCAATAATTCGAATACAAATAAGAATATAAGCTTCTTCACCTTGCCAAAAGATGTTGAACGGTAAGTGAACGTTGTTATATGTGTAGTAAATGTTAAATGTCATCAGTTTCGAATGAGAGCAATGTGTGCATAATTATTAATAGTAGCCTTACTTCTTCTCTTGACGATAACTCTCGCTGTTGCTGTTGCTGTAGCGGTTCAACAGCATCGAAATTTATATTTTGTAAGTTAAACGTCGCAGGGAATAATATAAAGTGAAAGACAAAGAATAGTGCTTAAGTAGCGGGACACCAACATTTTGCGCGTGCGTTCCCTTTTCCTGTTGCCCACATTGGCGAGATATTTCAGGAATTTTTAAGGCTCATCTACCTGCTCACCTTCACATAATTTGACGCAAACGGTAAAATTTTACTAACGGCAACAGAGGCGTAGTGTGCTTAAGTTGTCAACGACCGTTGATCCTCTTACGATGGGAGGTCGGCAATCGGGACCCGGCGATTTCGTCCAAATTGCGTGTGTAGAAGGAGATTGGTCTCCATATAACGTGCCTGAAATATTTCGCTTGAGTGGGCCTTAGGTAAGGAGAAAATGCTCTCGAAAGTTTTTCATATAGTACTGTACATCTTATTTAACGATCTGTTCGTGACTAACGAAGTAGCGTAGTCAAGCGCATTACTTGCTCAGCAGGCGCCCTGGGATCAATCCCAGGAGCTTCCAAATACTTTTATTTATTTATTTATTTTTTACGCTTTTAATTCAAGAACAGAGCGCTGAATAACAAATAACGTGAACCGTGCTATCGGAAAAACTTTCGAGAACGTTTCCTCCTTTCCTAAGACCCACTCAGGCGAAATATTTAAGGCTCGTTATGTGGAGGTTCACCTCCTTCTATACACATAACTTGGGCGAAAAAGGGGTGTCTCGATTGCCGACCTCCCCTTGTTAGGATATTTAAACAAATGGAATGAGTGAATAATCTTGCTGTTCTTGCTCTTAGGTTGGCAGTTTCTTGTATTTTCCTTTCTCAGGACGGTAAAGTAATTGTCCTCGTAAAACGAACATTATGCTGCCAACATTAAAACATTACTTCTCCACTGCCGTAAGTAAAACTGAACCAGTCAAATCGATGACACTCATCCTGCCTCCTCCCCTTGTTCTACGCTGCTTAGGCAGGTAAAATTTTACTTACGGTGGCGGAGGCGTAGTGTGCTAATGTTGGCAACGAATGCTCTTAGGATACGGTACTCAAACAAATAGATTAAGGGGGATAATTATTTTATGCTGTTCCTACTCTATGGTTGACAGAATCTTCTATATGTCCTGATCCTATTAGTAAATTAATTATCCTCCTAAAGCAAATTTCCAACATTAAAATACAACTACTTTGAAGAAATCATATTTGAACCGATTAAAACCCGATGCTGTTCCAACATTGTTCATTATACCAAATCCACCAAAGTCAGTATCACTAAAAAGGAAATCACCTAAGGAAACGACCAGTGAAATACGTCCAGGCCCTAAGTAGGCTAAGTCTGACATACAGGTAAATCTGATGCATATATGTTTTGTGGTGCTAATTCAGAATATATACGTAAAGCAAAATTCATTACCACCCACTGAAAGTAATACCTCTGTGAGGTACAAATAGTGTGTAATGTTCTAGTGAATGCATATTGACAAGGAAGACTAAGAGGAAAATGAACAGTTTTTCCTTTGCTGTAACTGAAGCAGTGTGTGCAACAATATGACAACTACAGAGTAAGTTTGTTATGTAGTTTTATGTTTCCGCTACCTGTCCTTCATTTGTGTGTAATTTAACAGTTTTATGTATGCCCAGACGTCATTAGTTCTGGGTAAACAAGTTGTACTGCTAAGTCTGACTCAATACTTTGTGCAAATTTATTTGTGTCAAATAAAACGTGGCAGTTGTAAAGTCACTTTCTTCTTTATAAATAATTTCCCAAACATAACTTCGCGTTACTTGGGATTTTTCTATAGATAAACACCAAATAAAACGGTCATCATACATTTTCGTTGTTGTATTAAAATTTAGGCCTACTTTTGTTTCGTTGGATTACAATTAGGCACAAGAACAGGGCGCAAAATAGAGGAGGGCATAATGAAAAGCCGTTTCCTTTCATAAATGTTGATGAGATCAGCTGCAGTTTGTAAAAAGTCCATTTACAGCCAATGTACTAAGTGGCTATAGATCCGCGTTTACTGCTTTTCAATATGGCGTCGAGCGCAACGCTTGGTAACATACAGATCAAAGGCGCCGCCCCCAGCTTTCCCTAATGTATGTTCCCTATTCTGTGACCAGCTTGTGTAGAGATCACGGTTAAATCTGCTAGCTGAGAAAAAAGACTGACATTTTCGCACATTATTTCAGGTTTATTTCTAAAGGGTAATAAAGATAAAATTTAGTGTGCTATTCGATCCTTTAAATCTGGTACTCAGTTAAATCTTTTCTTGTAATGTTTTTCTGAACTTATACCTACTAGACATAGTGGGAGTGTTCCGAGTGCAATGCATACATACATATTTTCGTGCAACAGGGGTACTTGAACAGTGCACGAATTAGCGGGTTTTTAAGGAGTGCTGTATTTTCTAGGGGCAATTTAGACAATAAATCTTAGCTACCAGAGTAACAAAGAATGTTCAAGCAACATTCGGCTAGGCTGCTTACGATGTTACTTGCAGAGAACAACCACTTCAAGGAAGAAACTGACGCATTTCAACAGCCAGCAACCGATCGTGTTTGCATCAATAAAAAATTGTAAAAACTGAAACGGATACTCTGATTCTATAAAAATAATTTGGACCACCGATGACCATTTTAATTGCCTCCATCCCATCATTACGTTCACTATGGAGGTGGAGAGAGATGGAAAGCTTCAATTTTTAGTTGTCATAGTGTACAGAAAGGGTGACGGAACATTAGGACATAGTGTTTCCAGAAAGCCCACGCACACGGTCCGCTACTTGCATGCAAGACGTTGTGATCCACCTTACCAGCGCACTGGTGTCCTGCGTACGCTGACAAAAAGAGCCTTTGCCATTTCAGACGCTGAAACTCTGGCTAGAGATGGACAATCTGAGAACGGTATTAAAGGGGAATGGTTACACTGACCAAAAGATCTGCCGTGCTTTCCAGTTTGGACCGTCGCGGGAACCACAAGAAGAAACTTGCAAGTCGCTGGCTTTCCTACTGTTTGCTGGAAGCATTTCTTCAAAAATATGAAGTATTTTAAAAAGACATGACATCCCAAGTAATTTTCCTACACCTGCCAAGGTTAGAGCGTTCCTGGGCACCGTAAAGGATGACTTAGGATTGAGGAAACCCGGCGTATACAAAATTCCTTGACACTGTGGGTAAGTTTACATCGGTCAGACAATCCGAACAATTCAAGATCGACGTACTGAACACCACCGACACACAAGATTGCTTCAGCCAGAGATATCTGCGGCAACTGAGCATTCTCTTACTGCGGTACATAAAATGAAGTATGACGAGACACAAATGGTTGCCTCTGCGTCTCGCTAGTGGGAGTGCATTTTGAAAGAATCGATCGCATTTCCTCTTTCTGACAATATTATAAACAGAGACAAGGGTTTTCCCTTGAGTAAAATGTGGAACGCTGTATTGTTGGACATCAATAACAACGGTCTCTCTTTAGACCTATCGTTTTCGCCGACTTCTACCATTGGCGGCGCTGAAACGTAGAGGGCAGAACTGTCCATTCTTGAGCACGCGCCCTCGGCCTTCCGCGGCGTATATAGAGGCCTCCGATCGCGGCTTGTACTCAGTCTCGACGAGTCGGTGTACTAGCACTGTCACCTGAGGATGGCGGCCAGGTGGACCGTTGAAATATTGTGTCCAGACGACGTATTTATCCGGCAAGAAACCAGAGAAGGATATTAACAATCATTACGCCGGGAAAGCCTACGTAGTCAGATCGATCGGCGTGATCTGTTTGCGAAATTTCAATCACCGACTTTTAGTTCTGAATGTGAAAATATTTTGCTAGCACCCACCTACTTAGGGAGACATGACCATCCCAATAAAATAAGAGAAATCAGATCGAAAACGGAACGATTTAGGTGTTCTTTCTTCTCGCGCGCTATTAGAGAATGGAACGGTAGAGAAAAGTTATGAAGGTGGTTAATGAACCCTCTGCCAGGCACTTAAATGTGATTTGCAGAGTATCTATGTAGATGTAGATAGATGGAAGATATACAATTATTTATAAGGCGTCTGTTCCTTTCGGACATGTCTGAGAGAAAAGACACTATTTGTTGGCATTAACGGCCGTAATAGATTAAGGTGACCTCTGGCCCAAAGCGGGAAATCCGGGTTTGAATCCCGGTGCAGTGCAAATTTTCATCTTTGCCACTGGATTTATAACAATCCCTGAAGCGGTCGAAATGTTTAAATACTTCGTATCGAAATATTACGGACCTTTTTTTTTTTTTTTTTTTTTTTTTTTTTTTTTTTTTTTTTTTTTTTTTTGTGATACTGTAATGTTAGTTATCTCTAAGGTACGGTAAAATTCCTATTTTTTATTCTATTTTGTGTTGGTTTTAGATGAAGGTAAATTCGTTTCAAGCGTATATTCATATAATGTACTTGCAGGACATTTCTGGATAATTTAATGCATTCATTTAATGTAGCTAAAACAATTGACAACACAATATTGTGAAACTTACTTACACTATCCCGTATTCTTACATCTCCATCTTAACACGTTCAACTCAATAAAAAAATTGAATGTATGAAATGCTGAGCAGACTGGAAAGCGGATGTAAAATGTCAAATGAGGTGCTTAGTTTTCTTTGTCTAACACTGCTGTGGCTTTCTTTAGTGCATTTGAATCCGTACACAACCAAAGGCATACATTTGGCGCCAATATGGGGTCAAGGATGCGTGAGACACCCCTTCCTCCACAATCTCGTGTCAATTTCAAATAAACTTGGTTTTCTCAAATGAAATTTGTAGCCCAGTGTTTTCAGAGAATTCCTTTTCAGTATATGTGTGATAGCTGTGATTCCACTGTCGGCTAACATCTCTTGGTTGTTACCTGAGTGTTATCTTTTACTTCTACAATTTCAATGGATTCTTAGTAGATCAGTTCATTTTTCATTCTCTAATTACTTCATGTATGTTGAAGACCAGTGGTGATAGTTCTTCACCTTGTCGCACGCCGGTCTTAATCTCGGAAAACATAGTTATTTCACCGATAAACATCATCACTAATTGTTTGATTGAGGACAAGATTTTGTGTTAGGTCAAGTTTTGAGAAGTCTGATTTTATATCTTTATTACTTTAATAATAGTATTCAGAGTTTACATATCTTAGTTTGGACGTTAAATTTTATAGAAGCCATGTAGCTGGCTGGCAGTAGTCAAAGTAGCAAGACGCAATCGATGTATAACGTTACCCTTGCTTTCGTATGGTGCCATAAGTTGTTAAAATTGATTCCGCGATTGTAATTTGAATAACAGATTGGTTGTATCAGAATTTTGAACTTGGAATAATTTCATACAATGTAAACTTTCACGGCCGGCGTTGTCTTCAGATAAAACTTCCGGGCTGATGGGCCGTGGTCCAGATATAAAACTACCTCCCGACGTTTCGTCTCCAATTGCGGGAGACATCTTCAAAGGTCTTCCGGCTACTGCCACTGGGGGCCGAGGGTCTCTCGCATTTATAGAGGGCATAGAGGGCGCCACCATACGTCACGTGATGCTGACTTTCTAACTATCTCTGGATGACGTCGTCATTCTCGATTAAAAATAATCGAATGTCGTTTTGTTGGTGCAGTGTCGACATCCAAATTTTATTTAACTTCAGACCTTCTTCTTTCCTATTGAAATTATTCTGGTGTTTGTGAATCTCTATTGCTTCTCTATACATGCGTGCATGGTACTGAGGTGTCCTAGCTAAAACGCTCGTCTCGTCAAATTTTATTTCATGATTTCCTTTTTGAAAAATATGTTCAGCCACTGCCGATTTTTCCATGTGGCCCAGACGACAGTTCCTTTTATGTTCAGATATGCGAGTATTGACGCTTCTTTTTGTTGTACCAATATATACTTTACCACAGCTGCAAGGAATTTTATAAACCCCAGGTGTTGCTAGGGGATGACGTGCGTCTTTTGGTGATCTCAAATATTCTTTGATCTTTTTCGTGGGTCTGTATATGGTTTCGACGCCATGTTTGGCCAGAACTTTCCCAATTCGATCGGTAATCCTCCTAATGTACGGCAGAAAAACTTTTCCAGATTGTTGTCGCTGCTCAGAACTTCTGGATTCTTCTCTTCTTTGATGGAGAGCTCGATCAATTTCCTTGGCACCATATCCATTTTTCTTGAAGGCCGACCGTAAGTGATTTAGTTCATCCTTCAAGTAAACTGGCTCACAAATTTTGTTGGCTCTATCCACCAAGGTTTTAATAATACCTCTTTTTTGCCTCGGATGATGGTTTGACTCCTTGTGGAGGTATCGATCAGTATGTGTGTTCTTTCTGTATACCTTATGGCCCAGAGTTCCGTCCTCTCGTTTTATTACCGATACATCCAGGAAATTAAGTTGGCCATTGCTCTCTTTCTCCATCGTGAACTGTATATTCTGATTAATGCTGTTGAGATGCAATAGGAAGACATCCAACTCCTCTTCACCATGGCTCCACACTACAAAGGTGTCGTCAACATATCGGTACCAATTAGTTGGCTTCTTTCTGGCAGTCTGCAGCGCCTGCTGTTCGAAAAACTCCATGAATAAGTTGGCAACAGCTGGACTAAGAGGACTGCCCATAGCCACTCCGTTAATTTGTTCATAGAACTCATCGTTGTACTGGAAATACGTTGTGGTAAGGCAGTGTCTGAAGAGGGCCACGATGTCAGAAGGAAACATATCTGCTATATATGCAATAGCTTCGTTTACAGGAACCACAGTAAACAAGGACACTACATCAAAACTCACCAGAATATCACTCGGGCTGACATTAATCTCCTTCAGTTTCTCAATAAAATGCACAGAGTTTTTAATGTGGCTGTCCGTTTTTCCAATGTACGGCTGCAGCAGAGAAGCGAGATGTCTGGCCACCTCATGGGTGGGAGATCCTATGGCGCTCACAATCGGTCTTAACGGGACCATGGGCTTATGCACCTTTGGTAGGCCATATAGTCTGGGTGGATAAGCTTCCGTTTTGCACAGTTGTTTTTTATCATCCGAAGAGAGAGAAGACTGTTTTATCAGATGATTCGTTGTTTTCAAAATTTTCGGAGTAGGATCCTTCTGAAGTCTGTTGTAAGTCGTGGGATCCAAGAGATCAGTGATCTTCTTGTGATAATCTTCGCTCTTTAGTACAACTGTAGCATTTCCTTTGTCAGCGGACAGTACAATGATATTGTTGTCCGCATTGATCTCCCTTAGCGCCCTTCTTTCCACTTGAGACAAATTGCTGTGAGGTGGTTTCGCTTTGCGTAATATTCTGGCCGTTTCTGTCCTAATGTCATCTGCAGATTGCGAAGGTAACAGACGGATTCCTGCCTCAACATTCGCTATAATGTCCTCCTTGGGCACTGTAAGTGGTGTCACTGCAAAATTACCACCTTTCGAGAGAACTGAAATTTCTTCTTTCGTTAATTCTCTCCCAGACAAGTTAACAACAGTCCGAGAATTATCAACAACTGATATTTCATGTTTACCCGTCTGTAAAACATTGAACTTCCTCTTCTGCCTATTAGTTGACAATTCTGCACTTATTTCCATGGACCTGAATGTTAGTTCATCCACCTTATTCCAGTCACAACACTGCATTACATTACTAATGTGCAAATGGAGATTTAACAGCTTACTGCTAGTTGTCGCCAGTTCTCGCCGTGTCTGGTGAATGCGCTCACGTAGCATTGCAACTTCCATGCGGTTGTAAATACGGTTAGCTTGCGCAGTACGGAACATTCTCCTCACCTTCAGAAATTTTGGCACTGTCGCAGTATCTCGGCAGCGTAACAGGAAAGTGAGCGTACACAGTGGTTGTCCTTTCTTCGTGCGAAGTCCCTCTAGTCGCCGAACTAAAACTTACACTTCCTCCCCGTAGAGGCGTCTTATCATACAATGTAAACTTTCACGGCCGGCGTTGTCTTCAGATAAAACTTCCGGGCTGATGGGCCGTGGTCCAGATATAAAACTACCTCCCGACGTTTCGTCTCCAACTGCGGGAGACATCTTCAAAGGTCTTCCGGCTACTGCCACTGGGGGCCGAGGGTCTCTCGCATTTATAGAGGGCATAGAGGAAATAAGTGCAGAATTGTCAACTAATAGGCAGAAGAGGAAGTTCAATGTTTTACAGACGGGTAAACATGAAATATCAGTTGTTGATAATTCTCGGACTGTTGTTAACTTGTCTGGGAGAGAATTAACGAAAGAAGAAAGTTCAGTTCTCTCGAAAGGTGGTAATTTTGCAGTGACACCACTTACAGTGCCCAAGGAGGACATTATAGCGAATGTTGAGGCAGGAATCCGTCTGTTACCTTCGCAATCTGCAGATGACATTAGGACAGAAACGGCCAGAATATTACGCAAAGCGAAACCACCTCACAGCAATTTGTCTCAAGTGGAAAGAAGGGCGCTAAGGGAGATCAATGCGGACAACAATATCATTGTACTGTCCGCTGACAAAGGAAATGCTACAGTTGTACTAAAGAGCGAAGATTATCACAAGAAGATCACTGATCTCTTGGATCCCACGACTTACAACAGACTTCAGAAGGATCCTACTCCGAAAATTTTGAAAACAACGAATCATCTGATAAAACAGTCTTCTCTCTGATAGATGTGAAGCATTGAATTAAAATTTGTGGTGCGGCCGGGAATCGAACCCGGACCTCCATGCTTACTAGGCAGACGTCTTAACCGTTAGACTACCACACCACTAACGATTAAGGCGCCTCGGAATAGTCTATGTACGATTTCCCTCCACAACACAAACTTTAATTCAGCTTCTTTGTTCCAAAGTTTGTGTTGTGGAGGGAAATCGTACATAGACTATTCCGAGGCGCCTTAATCGTTAGTGGTGTGGTAGTCTAACGGTTAAGACGTCTGCCTAGTAAGCATGGAGGTCCGGGTTCGATTCCCGGCCGCACCACAAATTTTAATTCAATGCTTCACATCTATCAATAATGTCTTTGACATATTTGAGACGAAAATCCGTCTCAGGGATCATTTCTTCATATTAATTGAGTCTTCTCTCTCTTCGGATGATAAAAAACAACTGTGCAAAACGGAAGCTTATCCACCCAGACTATATGGCCTACCAAAGGTGCATAAGCCCATGGTCCCGTTAAGACCGATTGTGAGCGCCATAGGATCTCCCACCCATGAGGTGGCCAGACATCTCGCTTCTCTGCTGCAGCCGTACATTGGAAAAACGGACAGCCACATTAAAAACTCTGTGCATTTTATTGAGAAACTGAAGGAGATTAATGTCAGCCCGAGTGATATTCTGGTGAGTTTTGATGTAGTGTCCTTGTTTACTGTGGTTCCTGTAAACGAAGCTATTGCATATATAGCAGATATGTTTCCTTCTGACATCGTGGCCCTCTTCAGACACTGCCTTACCACAACGTATTTCCAGTACAACGATGAGTTCTATGAACAAATTAACGGAGTGGCTATGGGCAGTCCTCTTAGTCCAGCTGTTGCCAACTTATTCATGGAGTTTTTCGAACAGCAGGCGCTGCAGACTGCCAGAAAGAAGCCAACTAATTGGTACCGATATGTTGACGACACCTTTGTAGTGTGGAGCCATGGTGAAGAGGAGTTGGATGTCTTCCTATTGCATCTCAACAGCATTAATCAGAATATACAGTTCACGATGGAGAAAGAGAGCAATGGCCAACTTAATTTCCTGGATGTATCGGTAATAAAACGAGAGGACGGAACTCTGGGCCATAAGGTATACAGAAAGAACACACATACTGATCGATACCTCCACAAGGAGTCAAACCATCATCCGAGGCAAAAAAGAGGTATTATTAAAACCTTGGTGGATAGAGCCAACAAAATTTGTGAGCCAGTTTACTTGAAGGATGAACTAAATCACTTACGGTCGGCCTTCAAGAAAAATGGATATGGTGCCAAGGAAATTGATCGAGCTCTCCATCAAAGAAGAGAAGAATCCAGAAGTTCTGAGCAGCGACAACAATCTGGAAAAGTTTTTCTGCCGTACATTAGGAGGATTACCGATCGAATTGGGAAAGTTCTGGCCAAACATGGCGTCGAAACCATATACAGACCCACGAAAAAGATCAAAGAATATTTGAGATCACCAAAAGACGCACGTCATCCCCTAGCAACACCTGGGGTTTATAAAATTCCTTGCAGCTGTGGTAAAGTATATATTGGTACAACAAAAAGAAGCGTCAATACTCGCATATCTGAACATAAAAGGAACTGTCGTCTGGGCCACATGGAAAAATCGGCAGTGGCTGAACATATTTTTCAAAAAGGAAATCATGAAATAAAATTTGACGAGACGAGCGTTTTAGCTAGGACACCTCAGTACCATGCACGCATGTATAGAGAAGCAATAGAGATTCACAAACACCAGAATAATTTCAATAGGAAAGAAGAAGGTCTGAAGTTAAATAAAATTTGGATGTCGACACTGCACCAACAAAACGACATTCGATTATTTTTAATCGAGAATGACGACGTCATCCAGAGATAGTTAGAAAGTCAGCATCACGTGACGTATGGTGGCGCCCTCTATGCCCTCTATAAATGCGAGAGACCCTCGGCCCCCAGTGGCAGTAGCCGGAAGACCTTTGAAGATGTCTCCCGCAGTTGGAGACGAAACGTCGGGAGGTAGTTTTATATCTGGACCACGGCCCATCAGCCCGGAAGTTTTATCTGGGATTGGAATAATTTAGTTAAAACACATCTTAAATTAACATTTATAATCATTAAGCCAAATACACCGCCGGTTGAATGTTAAAGTCGGGCACCACAGAAAGCAATGGCGCGTTATAAGACTTACGGAAAGCATCTAGCTGGATCCTGTGCTTCTTACTGCAGAAGCTGAATCTTTTCTTATTTAATGCGAGATTATTCGAGATACTTTCCCTAGGACTAATGCTCAGACGTGTAGCACCTTGTCTCATTACGGAACTTGTATATTTATCATCATGGCACAAATATTTATTGTAAAATGATTATCGTTGAATGTAGATTTGTGGAGTTCGCTGAGCGTGTGTAAACGTTGGAAGAATAAATTTAAAATCCACTGGCATTCTATGTTTTATGTATAATATCGTAGTTAGAGGTCTCAAGTAATATTCACAGCATTTTAACTCCAGACATCAAGAATCTGCAACCTGCATCCTGAAACTGCGTGGGACGTTACTTCGAGATCTAAGGTCAGTAGCAAAGCAAAGAACTATGTTTCACCAGTCTAAACCTAGGAACTTCCCAGTTAGACATTGTTAACATCGTATATGAAGACATGCTCTCGGCCAGTGACCTTTTTCTCCCCTCTTGATTAACTCTTTTATTTCATTAGAAGTCATTTAAAGTAAATTTCCACCAAGCAAGTTGTAAAGTCCACGATCTTGAACCAAGTTTCGATCGATGCAATAATGCCCGTCTTTCAAGTATTATCTAAGCTTGTGTTCGAGCGTGTGGATGTCTGTTCAGTAGATTTTGATCGTGATTTCGGACAGTCGAGTAGCTCTGATAAACACATAGCCAAATCTATGCAATTATAATTCTTAGTTCCTGCTCGTCTTGCATCTTGTTTTAGCAGTTACATGTTTTACGGGGTTCGGATACGGATATTTCCTGCGAACGCATTGTCAGAATGACTTGCAATAAACTGTAAAGATAGTTTCTGTTAGAGTGTACCTTCACCGCTTTACCAACACCTCAAAAACGAAGAAAACTTGGAACAATTTGATTAATTATAAATGCAAACCATTTTTGCTCCCATGCACATACACCGCGATACCAACACCTCAAAATGAAAGAAGAGGAAAACTTGGATCAATAAGATTAATTATAAATACGAACCTTTTTATGCGCCCATAAATATCAGTTCACATGTGCTGATCCTTCATGCATTCATAGTTGAAATGAGTATTTTTTTATGTTTTTTGAGTCATCCACACTAAATATACAAATTTTAATCATTGTAGTATTGACAAAACTAAAAAAAAATTGTTTCCGTCACGGATTGCTTTAATATACTCAGACGTGAGACTTCTGTTGTTAGGGAATTGATGAGTAATAGTGAAAACATTTTATTTTGCATAATTTTTTCTTTTATTTTGTTACATTCAATTGTTATGGATACTGGTGGCGTGTATAAAGTCAAGTTGTTGGGTTCGGCTCCAGATTTCAGTGGCCGTATTTTCCGTAGCCCCCAACTCCTCCAGAGGTAGCGACAGCTCCTCCATACCCTCCACCAACGCCGCCGCTGTAGCCTCCTCCAAGGCCTCCTCCGAGACCACCGCCGAGGCCTCCGCCGAGACCGCCGTGTCCGGCACTGACGACGTAGGGCACCGGCCGCTTCACGACGTAGGGCTGCGGCACTGGAACCGACACCGGGGTGGGTACCCTGACGGGGACGGGCACAGGGTTGTCCACAGGGACAGGGTACGGCTGCGGCACCTGCACGGGGACGGGCCGGTCCACAGTCACCGGGAATGGGACCCTCACTGGCACTCTGACGATTCTCTCCACAGGAACTGGCACGCTGACGGGGATTCTGTTGACAGTGATCTGTGTTCCAGCACTTCCGATGCCTGCCCCTATGCCACCGGCAAGGCCGCCTCCGACTCCGCCTCCATAGCCAGCTCCGACGCCACCAGCGGGGCCGCCTGTATAGCCGCTTCCATAGCCGCCACTATAGCCACCTCCCAAGCCGTAGCCGCCACCGTAACCGCCCAGCGAACCGGCGACTCCTCGCTTCTCTATCTTCGCCTGCTGCTCTTCATCGGCTAGGACGGACAGGGCCAGACCGCACAGATACACGCACACCTGTTGAGGTTAAGACATTTGTAGCCAAATTATTACGATAAGTCACAGAGCTGTCAATACAAGATCTTGAATGATTTTAGTATTTTAGCTTCTATACTTGCAGAAAGCTTTTGATAATGTCCACTGGGATATTTAGAATTCTATAAGTAGCAGGAATAAAATAGTCAACTGGTACAATTACAGACAATAGTTACAGAAGACGTAGTTAGGAAGAACGTAAACATGCTTGTAGACTTCCATCCACTCAGTTAGTATATTGAGCAAGCTGTGGTGAGTAGTAAGAAGAAATCTGAAGAAGGAATTGAAAGTTCTGGGTGAAGAAATACAAACGTTACAGTTCACTGCTGACTGAGAGCAAAGGACCTGGAACAACAATTGAACGGAATGGACTTCGTCTTGATAGGAGGACATAAGACGAAAATTAACGACAGCGAAACGACCGTAATGCTATATATTCTTAGGAGATCAGACGATGCTGAAGGAATTAAGTTATGTTGCGAGACAAACCGTAGTAGATGAGTTTTGTTATTTGGCAAGTAAAATAACTTGCTATTGCTGACGTAAAGAAGATATATGATGGAGAATGACATTTGTTTGTAGCACTGTACAGGACTAAAACGTTGACGATGATGAGTTTAGACAAACAGATAACTGAAGGTACTGAAATGCTTAGGTATGGACAAATGTTGATGATTAGATGGTAAATGAAATGAAAAGGTATTGAGCGCAATTGGGAAGAAAAAATGTCTGACATAGCTTGACTAACAGAAGGGATCGGTTGGTGGCTCTCATTCTGAAAACTCAAGGTATCGTCCCTTTACCATGGGAGGAAAGTATGTGGGGGGTGAAAATCGCATAAGGGAAAAGAAATGTTTGTAAATCTATCGGACGAAACTGCGTGCTCATCAGTCCGTAGCTTACTAACTACTTAAACCTAGGTAACCTAACCTAAGGACGAACACACACACACATGCCCCAGGGAGGACTCGAACCTCCACGGCAAGCAACCGCGCGCTCCGCAGCAAGACGCCTTAGTCCGCTCGGCTACTCCACCGCCGCGCGGAGAGAGACGGAGAGACGAATACATTAAGCAGGTTCAATGTAGGTGTGGATGAAGAGGCTTGACACAGTACTGAGTAGCTTGGGTAGCCGAATAGAAACTGTGGACTGAGGACTACAATAACAACAACAACAACAATTTGTCTAATTTTATGGTGAACGCTCAAACGGTGTAGAAGTAAGGTACGCTATGCCAGGCACCATAACGAAATCTTACGTAGACAGTGAGTTTCCTCGTAGTTCCAAGATGAGAATAAAACTGTAGATTGGTGTCAGGTACCCTCCTCTATGCACTGTATGAATTAATATGTAGACAAGGGTGAACCTTTTGCTTTGAAGGTCGAGTGTGCAGAATTTTTCCCAGTCGGATGAACGGTATGCAAGCGCATAAAATACGACTCTAATCCGAAATTGCGAAACAAAAAAAATGTTCAAATGTTTGTATAGTCTATGGGGCTTAACTACGGGGTCATCAGTCCCTAAACTTACAAACTACTTATGACCTAACTAAGACTAAGGACGGCACAAATATCCATGCCCGAGGGGGGATTCGAACCCCCGACCGTAGTGGCCGTGCTGACCGTGACTGAAGCGCCTCAGTCACCTCGGCCACCGCGGCCGGCATTGCGAAACATTTTCAAAATTACCAAACAACATTTTTTTTCAATTTTCAGTTGTTCCTCCTGGGTTTTCCTTTTTGTCCCTTTTCTTGTGATCCAACACTGTATTAAAGCGAAAAAACAAGAATTATTGCCGAGCGGTCTAAGGCGCCTAACTGCGGAGCGCGCGGTTGCTTGCCGTCGGAGGTTCGAGTCCTCCCTGGACCACGGGTATGTGTGTTGTCCTTAGGTTAGTTTAAGTAGTCTGTAAGCTACGGTCTGATGATCACGCAGTTTGGTCCGATAGATTTACAAACATTTGAACTTTTTTTTTTTTTTTTTTTTTTTTTTTTTTTTTTTTTTTAAGAATTATTGGAATTAATCAAGCCGTTTCTGAGCTAATGCACAGCAACTGAATTTTGTATATAGTGATTGACTTTGCCACATCTTACAGGACGGCAAGCCATTTATTCCGAAACTATTCCTATCTGCTATTGACGTGAAAGGGCTTGCTCTGTCGTAGCAGGTGACCTGCAGTCGCTACTCACCAGGATCCTCATTGCTGCTTGTGGCTTCTGCTGGGAGCTAGCAATGACTGATACTGCAACAAGGCGGTGGTGAGCTTTTATACTCTTAGCAGGCAGACATTCGCCTCTCTCCACATCTCATCACGGTACAATTAAGGCGTCCGGTGCAGCAGAAAGTAACAGTGGCGTAACAGACTCGGCTAAAACAGGAATTTAGTGCTGTCGACAGACATGCAGAATTACTCGTTAAAAATTAGAGCGTCACGTTACTTCAAAATGTTTAATGATAGCCACTCCAATGTTCAAGACGTGGAATAGGACTGATCCGCAAAATTACAGACTCGTGTAATTGATGTCGATTTGATAGAGGACTGGAACATTGTGAACCACCGCGAAGAGGATGATCAATTTACCAATGGTCGACACATATTCAGGAATACCGTTCTTGTGAAACATAGCTAGTTCTTTACTCATCTTCAGTAGTGAAAAGCCAAGATCGCTATAATAATTATTTAATTTACTGAAGACCGATTTTATTGGGGTGTGCCACCATCTTCTGGTCGTATAAAATTCTACAATGTGGTCATCTTACGTTATTTACCAAATGGAGTTTAAACAGAACGTGCGACATAGCATTTAGTCATAATATAAAATACATAAATTATATTATCAACTGCTTGTAATAGACACTCGCATGAAGTGATGAGTTCTGTGGAGAATGTATGTGAAATTGATTCCATGGAGTCTTACTCCTCAATTTGGTCCTGCGGAACAGAAAACCATATCATTATTATTGTTATTATAGCTTTCTGGAAGTTTTTTTTTTTTTTTTTTTTTTTTTTTTTTTTTTTTTTTTTTTGACACTCTACCTCACAATCCGGTTTTAATCAGATCTTGTGCCCATATAACATCGTCTCGATTTTGTGATTAGATTCATGATTTGCTGTTAGAAAAAACACAGTTCATAGTAAATTACGAAACGTTGTAAGTAAAAACAGTAATGGTAACTTCCGTTTTGCTGCGGAAGAGTTACAGGGCCCCTACTTTTCGTACTGTTCCCGTAAGGTGTTGTCATTTATCGGTTAGTAAAGTCATAATAAGTTCTAAATCAACTGCAAAAAATGTAAATTAAGATATCTGTATGGTGCAATTCGCAGTTGACATTCTAAAAAAAAGTGTGAAGTCATGCATATAACCACACAGAGAAACCTGTGAAACTATATTTACAGGAATAACCAGTCAAATATAAGTACCCTTCAACTAAATACCTAGTAATTACAATTACGAACAACTTAAATTGAAAAGAACACATATATGTATTCTCATATGGTGGAGCAGCTCAATCAAGGGTTACGTTTCATTTGCAGAACATTTAGAAGATGCAACAGATCTACTGAAGAAACTGCCTACAGTACAGTTTTCTGTTATAGATTAATGTTGCGCAATGTTCGATTCTCAACAGTTGGGACTGATGCAGGCTATAGAAACAGTTCGGAAAAGAGCAGCTCCTTTCCATTATTGCGTTCTTGGGGAGTGAGAATCACGGAAATAATGCAATAATGCACGCGTTGGGCTGGAAATCATTAGGAGAAAGGCATTCATAGTTGCGTCGTCATCTATTTGCGACATTTCTTTCGCCAGCTTTCTCCTCCGAATGTGAACAGGTAGAGAGACGTGATTAAAATAATAAAATAAGAATATTTATATCGAAAACAGAAAGATTTAGAAAATGGAAAGAGAGGAATATTATGAAAGCGGTTCGAAGAACATTCTGCGAGGCATTTAAATGTGATGTGAAGAGTAAAGATGTCTATGCAGATACAAACGTGTCATTCAATCTGTTCCTCTGTTTGGCGATAGATGTCAGGGAATGATGAACAGGGGGATGAGCTATTGCTCCGTAGTAAGATCCTTCAGGAAGCATGAAGTGTAATTTACGATGAGTTTTCCCAGGAGAGCCAAGTAAATATGGGTGTGATGATATAAAAATTTAATGAACAGAATACGATTGGCAGAACATCCGCACCTGGACACTTGAAAGAAACAAAGTATCTGGTACAGTTATAGGTTTTTGTTGGTTCCAAGAAGACCAATTGCTAGGAAATTCTTTGAAGGCTATTTACAAGTCCATGAGAAGCGGTGCTTTATAAGAGGCACAGAGGTGTAGAATATGACGCTAATGAAAAACATGGGCAGGTATGTTTAGAAGCTACATAGTTAAGGAACATTTAAGTAGAATTGAATTCATTCTGTGGTTAACTATTATCTCGTGTGGTATAAATGCGTTCTTATCCTCTGCTGCGAATTTAAGTTTTGCAGAATGAAATTTGAAAACCAGAATCTGAGCTTTGATTGATTAGAGAAATTAAATTCCAAATTCATTAAAGCAATAACAATATATTCGTAAAATCTGAGTTTGATTTGACACGTACAAAATAAAGATAACCATTGTTTGTCTTTCTCAATCTTGTCTCCCTCATGTCAGCTCAGCATCCATGTTCGTGGTTTGCTACATGTAATTCTACATCTACATACATACTCCTCAATCCACCGTAAGATGCGTGGCGACGGGTACACTGTACCACTACTAGGCATTTCCTTTCCTATTCCACTCCCAAATAGAACGAAGAAAAAACGAATGCCTATATGCCTCCGTACGAGCCCTAATTTGTCTTATCTTATCTTCGTGATCACTACGCGAAATATAAGTAGGCGGCAGCAAGATCGTACTACACACACCTTCAAATTACGGCCCTCTAAATTTCCTCAAGAAAAATTCACCAAAGGAACGTCGTCTTTCCTCTAGAGATCCCCAACTGAGTTGCCGAAGCATTTCCGTGACACTCGCGCATTGATCGAACCTACCGGTAACAAATCTAGCTGCTCGCCTCTGAACCGCCTCTATGTCTTCCTTTAAACTGATCTGCTGCGGGTCCCAAACACTTGAGCAATACTCAAGACGTGGTCGTACAGGCGTCTTATATGCGGTCTCCTTTACGGGTGAACTACATCTTCCCAAAATTCTCCCAATAAACCGAAGTCGGCTGTCCGCCCTACTCACAACTGTCCTTACATGCTCGTTCCATTTCATATCGCTCTCCAATGTTACTCCTAGATATTTGAACGACGCGACAGCATCAAGAAGCTCACTACTAATGCTGTATTCGAACATTATGGTATTGTTTTTCTACTCATGCGCATCACCTTACATTTTTCCATATTGAGAGCTAGCTGCCATTCTACGTACCAACTAGAAATTTTGTCTAAGTCATCCTGTATGCTATTACAGTCAGGTACAGACGACACCCTCCTATACACCACAGCATCATCAGCAAACACCCGCATATTACAACTTACTCTGTCCATCAGATCATTTATGTAGATAGAAAATAATAGCGGTCCTATCACACTCCCCTGGGGCACGCCTGACGATACTCTCGTCTCTGATGAACACCCGCCGTCGAGAACAACGTACTCCGTTCTATTACTTAGGAAGTCTTCCAGCCAATCACAAATCTGTGAAACTATTCCATATGCTCGTATCTTCGTTAGCAGTCTGCAGTGTATCACCGCGTCTAACGCCTTTTTGAAGTCGAGAAATCACAATCCGCCTATTGCCCTTCATCCATGCCTCGCAAGATGTCATGTGAGAAAAGGGCAAGCTGAGTTTCACATGAACGATGTTTCCTGAACACATGCTGGATTAGTAGAAGAAGCTTTTCCGTCTCAAGGAAATTTACTATATTCGAACTGAGAATATGCTCCAAAATTCTGCATGAAACTGATGTCAACGGTATTGACCTGTAATTGTGTGGGTCAGTTCTCTTTCCTTTCTTTTAAACGGGAGTCACCTGCGCTTCTTTCCAATTACTAGGATCTTTGCGCTGAATTAATGATTCGTGATAAATGCAAGCTACGTAAGGGTCCAATGCCTCAAAGTACTCTTTTTAAAACCAAACTGGTTTTCCATCCGGACCAGCAGACTTTTTCGTATTTAGCTTTCTCAGGTGCTTTACACCGGAAATACATATTACTATGTCGGTATTAGTACGTTGATCAAATGTTGTAGAAGCGTTAATTAATTTCAAATTGTGGTTCTGTGTGAAATTTTATTCATCACTCAGCTATAGAAATAGTGTACGAAAATTATTAATATGGATATTGCTCACTTGACCTCACAAAGAGTTTTTACTCGTTACCAACCATACTTGTGAGATTTTTACAAACGTAAGACGTGGCCATTAAAGTTTCATTGCGACGACCCATTGTAGAAACTGATTTACATATTATTACCTGCAAACAGTTAAAGTAAGAGACATTAAATAATTTGAAATGGCGAACGCGAAGCTTAGTGATTTTTATTTTCCAGAATAAAGTTACGAATCGGTGATAAGGAATACTCTGATCTCGTAATTAAATTTCCCTCACGGTTTTCTATACTACCTAGATGTTGAACTTCAGCTGTCTCAGCGTGTCAGTCAAAGATGTTCATATTTCGTTTCCCTCAGAGTTTGGTGTACACCTCTGAGTATCGAACAGCAGCGTGCCAGCACATTCATATGTTTTGCACACTTTAACATTCTCCGCGATGTTTTAATTTGTCAAACGAATTTCAAGCAGTTACTTCGTAACAAAGAATTTGTTTTCTTACTTCTTGATTTGAAATTTATATCAATGTGTGATGTAATAGTCGAATATGTACAGTCATGACAGCCATATATGAACAAAATATGAACATATACGGCTGTCACGATTTGACCCCTGAAGTACACATACTGATAGTATAGCGATAGCGATCAGTGGTTTCCTGTTAAACATTAAATTGGCTGTTACAAAATGTTGCTAAAATAAAACAAGAAAATGCGTTTCAATTTTGCTTCCATAGCAGCCTATGACACAAACTTCACAGCAAGTCGTAAGGAAGCGATTCTGTGTCGCGAACAAAATGAATCAAACTCGTTTGCCAAATTACGACTTGGAAGGCAACTAAAACATCTGAATCTGCAAGCACGCTCCAGTTCTTTGGTCAGAGGCCTGGGGTATATATCCAGGTTGTATAGAGATCACGGTTAAATTTGCTAGCTGAGAAAACTGACTGACATTATTGCACATCATTTCAGGTATATTTCTCAAGGGTAATAAAGATAAAATTTAGTAGGCTATTCGATCCTTTAAATCAGGAACTCAGTTAAATCTTTTCTTGTAATATTTTTCTGGAATTACACCTATTAGACATAGCGGGAGTATTCCGTGTGCAATGCATACATACATATTTTTGTGCAACAGGGTTACTTGAACAGTGCACAAATTAGCTAATTTTTTAAGGAGTGCTGTATTTTCTAGGGGCAATTTAGACAATAAATCTTAGCTACCAGAGTAACAAAGAATGTTCAAGCAACATTCGGCTAGGCTGCTTACGATGTTACTTGCAGAGAACAACCACTTCAAGGAATAAACCGACGCATTTCAACAGCCCGCAACCGATAGTGTTTGCATCAGTAAATAATTGTAAAAACTGGAACGGATACTGTGATTCTTAAAAAAGTAATTTGGACAACCGATGACCATTTCAATTGCCTCCATCCCAGCATTACGTTCACTATGGAGGTGGAGAGAGAGATGGAAAGTTTCCATTTTTAGATGTCATGGTCTAAAGAAAGGGTGACGGAACATTGAGACATAAAGCCTACAGAAAGCCCACGCACAGGGGCCGCTACTTGCATAAACAAGTTGTCATCCACCTTACCAGCGCTCTGGTGTCCTGCGTACGCTGACAAAAAAAGCTCTTGCCATTTTAGAAGAATTTTAAAAAGACATGACATGAAATGTATTTTTCGTTCACCTGACAAGGTTAGAGCGCTCCTGGGCACCTAGGACTGAGGAAACCGGGCGTATACAAAATTTCTTGTCACTGTGGGAAAGTTTACATCGGTCAGACAATCCGAACAAGTCAAGATCGATGTACTGAACACCACCGACACCAAGATTGCTTCAGCCAGAGAAATCAGCGGTAGCTGAGCATTGTCTTACTGAGGGACATAAAGTGAAGCATGACGAGACACAAATGGGTGCCTTTGCGTCTCGCTATTGAGACTGTATTTTAAAAGAATCGATCGCAAATTGTCTTTCTGAGAATATTATAAACAGAGACAAGGGTTTTCCTTGAAATGTGGAACCCTGTATTATTTGACATCAAAAAACAACGCCAAATTCTACCACTGGAGGCGCTGAAACGTAGAGAGCCGAACTGTCCATTCTTGCGCACGTGCCCTCGGCCTTTCGTGGCGTATATATGGGCCTCCGCCCGCGGCTTGTACTCTTGATCATCCAATCCTCCAGTTTTAGAAATTGCCGGGCTGATCTCGGTTACTTCAGTTGGCTACCTGCTCCCCATTACTTCCTCCCGTTACGTCGAAGTACGCTGCTCGCTGTCACCGTTGCCACCGTCGTCGTCACCTGCAGCGCATGCCTACCGCCCATGCGCTGACGTCATCGTCGTCGCTGTGCCTTGGTGGGCAGCTCCTCGCCGCGTCC
Organism: Locusta migratoria; assembly: GCA_026315105.1. NCBI lineage: Eukaryota > Metazoa > Arthropoda > Insecta > Orthoptera > Acrididae > Locusta > Locusta migratoria. The sequence goes on from CM048745.1 coordinate 187,811,913, forward strand.
ATCACCTGCTGGTTTGCATGGTCGCTTCGCACCAGGCTGGCGCTTTCACCACTCGAGGGTCGGAGCCCTCCCCGTACTTTTCGCCACCGCCGCCAACGCCGCTGTCGCCAAAGCCTTTCACCTCCGGACATCGCCAAGACTCTTACCTTCATCATGCTTATTTCTCTTCCTCCACTATGGATCAACCCCTTGTCACCGACACTTCCATTGTATACACCACCCCCTCCCACCCCTCCACCACAATCACTTGGAATGCCTCCTCTCAACCCCATGCCACCATCACCCTCTCTGACTTCCTGTCTGCCACCGCCTCCACTGCTCCTTGCTCGGCTATCTCTTACGTATTCTCTTGCACCACCTCCGCCCCAACAAGTCCCTGCCACCATTATCACCGGCCCTCACGAATATCCGCCCCCACAGTCTCCGCATCGCCTGCCAGAATCGCTGCTCGTCGAGCCAGGGTGGCAGAATCGCCTCTCGACCCCAGCCCCAAACATCAACAGTCAAGCCCCGCCCTCCCCCCCGCATCCCAATTCAGCCCATCCCTCTTCCCATCACCACCTCCTCCAAGAAACCAGCAGCAAAACCCTCCAAACGCACTAGTGCGAATCCTGCTTCTGTCCTCCCCAAAGGAACTCCCTCCACCACCGCCTCTGCTCCTCCCCCAAATTCACTGTCCATGGATACCTCCTCAATCCTCGACTCCTGACCACTTCTCCTCAAATCTTTAGCTATGTCCACTGCCGTCCTGATCCCCGATTACTGGACAACTGCACCCTCTTAATTGAAATTCGTAAATACTTCTCCACCACCCCTCCTTTCCTATTAATCCCCCAGAATGACTCCGTCCTAATCACGTTCCCATCACCCACCTTCCATTCCGACCTCCTCCTACGTCTCCACAGGGTCCAGTTTGGGACCCATGCTACCCTCACCCCTTACATCACCTCCACCTCCCCACCCCAACCTCAAGCTCCCCGCTGGCCTCCTTCCCTAACTGCAATGGTCACCAAGCTCAGCCCGGTGATCACAGAGACAGAGGTGTTGGAGCAGCTCAACTCCAATCCTGATTTGGAAATCCGATCCGCCAAGTGTATCCACAACGCCAGTGGCCCCAGTTACCTGATGAGAGTGTTCTCCGAATCACCCTCCTCCATCGACCGCCTCCTCACTGACAGTGCACTAATCTACAATCGCCGCTACAATGAGGACCCCTCCCGCTCCCCACCCCAATCTTATCATTGTGCATGATGTCTCGCATACAACTATCACCTCACAGAGAAATGTCGCAACCCCCCAACCGGTCCCCACTGTAAGTCGGAAAATTTCCTAAAACATTATCCCAACCTCGCCTCATCCCCCACCTGCCACACCTGAGGCAGTCCCCACCCCAATAACTGCTCCCCCTCCTACTGTTGAGGTCATCATCCGTTTTGTCACCAATGTCAGAACATTCACCCCTTCCAGCGCCCTCATTTCCTTGAGCAGATTTTCGGTCTGGCAATTGGACACAATTGCCACCTTCTCCCACATCTCCCACTTCTCCCGCAAAGCTACCCTCATTTAAATTCACCTGCACCCTCTTCCTGTCCCCCCCCTTCCACCTCCCAACCCCAGTACCACAATGGCACACCCACCCTACACCATCCTTTACTATAACATACGTTCGCTCCCAACCAACAAACTCTTCTTCATGCACAACCTCTCCCAACACCACGTGGATGCCTTCCTCCTCAACGAAACCTTCCACCGTACTACCTCTCACTCGAGGTGGAGTGGCGATTGGCCACCTATGCCATCACCCTGTCTGGCTACATCCTCTCATCAATGGCCCTAATGAACACCTTATCCTCAGTCTATTTCTGCCATCCCTCACTGTCACCCTGACCACCATCTATGTCTGCGGCCATGTACCTCTCCCATATGACTTCCTCTCCCACGTTGATCGATCCTTCACGACCTATGTGATTGATGCCAACCTCAAACTCGCTTCCCGCCTCATCGGTGAACTTCGGAGATGGCGTCAGTTGCTTGCCATGCTCCGGGGCGACTCCATTCCCCTCCCACAACCCACACACCCTGAAAGCAACACCACCCCCGACAGTTTTAGTCTCTCCCAACCTCCTGGGTCGCATGCAAGCTGATGTCTTTGACCTTATTGGCAGTGACCATACCCCTGTACTCCTCACCATTGACCCCAGCGGTCGGCCAGACCGCGCCACCTATCCTGAATGCGCCCTAAGATGGACCATGATTACTCCCGCGCCGACTGGGATGCCTACCGTTATTCCATTGACACCTCGGTCGCCAGCTACCCTCTCCCCCTCTGCAGCCCCGCTGACATAGAACATGCTCCCTCCTTCCTACACCAGACTGTTGCTGATGCTGTCCAAGACCATATTCCTACCAAAGCCATTAAGCCCTACCGCCCCACCCTCCCTCCACAGGCTGTTCTACTCTGTGACTCCCGTTTCTCTACCGCTCCTTCCTGAAGATCCGTGACTGGAATACACTCCTATGCCACCGGCAACTCCAACGGCACATCAGAAACCTTTTGAATGCGAAGACACGCCGGGACTGGCGTCAGACATGCACCCGTCTTAACTCCATGCTCCCCGTCAATTCCTCCATATACTGGAAAGCCTTCCATCGCCTTACTGACAGTCGCCCCATCCTGACATACCCTCTTCTCCGCAATAACGTTCCATTCCCCAACAATGCCAGTAAGGCACAGCATTTTGCTGACTATCTCTCTGAAGCTTTTGCCCTACCCGACAATCCTTGATTTGACTATACCCGACATCCATGAGCGCACCGATACCTCCACCCCTCCGCTCGCCCCAGGATTCCAGTATTTGGAACACATTCCCCCTCTCAGAACTAAACACTCCCATCACGGCCTTGGACATTGAATCTATACTTTTCACAAAACGCACCACCCCCCTGGTCATGATCACCTGACATCCTTCCATGCAGCCCTAACCTCCTCATATAACATTATCCTCATCACTGGCCTCTTCCCCAACCTGTGGATGACATCGCATATCCTGATGTTCCTAAAACCCGACAAACCACCCTCCGATGCCTCTTCCTATCGTCCCATCAGCCTCACCTCAGTATTCAGCAAAGTCCTGGAAACTATCTCGCCGAATTCACCAACATCTCCGTCAACACCAACTCCTCCCCCTATCCCAATGTGGCTCCGACCCTCCTTCTGTCGATGACCAACTCCTTCACCTCGTCCACCTTCTATCTGTCCAAGTTAATTCCCGTCGCGCCGCTACCTTCGGTTTCTTCAGCATCGAGAAGGCCTACGATCGTGTGTGGCATTCTGGTCTCCTATTCAAACTCCAGACCTATGCCCTTTCCATTAATTATGTCCGCCTCATTGCATCCTTTCTCTCCAAGCACCCATCCTACATCACTTTTAAGAACTCCAACTCCCGTTTGTTCTCCCCCTCCGCTGGGGTGCCCCAGGGGTCCATCCTCTCCCCCCTCCTCTATCTGCTATATACCGCAGATATGCCCCAACCCCAGCCTCCAATCCATCTCCTCCAGTACGCTGACGACACCGCCTTCCTAGCTCTCGCCCCTCCCTCGCTCGCTCCCAACACCTCCTCCAGACTCACCTATCCGAATTTTCCTCCTGGTGTAACCAGTGGTTCATAACAATTAACGCTACCAAACTCCAGGCAATCATCATAGGTCGTACCACCCACTCCTTCTGCCACCATGACCTCTATCTTACTTTCCATGATTGTCCCATCGCACAAACCACCAACCTTAGATACCTAGGCCTCACCCTTGATCGTTCCCGACAAAAGGCCCTCTCCCGCCTTAACGTTCCCAAGCTCCTTTCTACATCAACATCTTTCGATATTCAATCTCGCTACGACAGCTCTGTGTTCACTAATAACTATATCGCCGGCCGCAGTGGCCGAGGAGACTGAAGCGCTTCAGTCACGGTCTGCACGGCCACCACGGTCGGGAGTTCGAATCCCCCCTCGGGCATGGATATTTGTGCCGTCCTAGTTCGTTAGTAGTTTGTAAGTTTAGGGACTGATGATCCCGTAGTTAAGTCCTATAAACGATACAAACATTTGAACAATACCTGTATCCGTTTTGATGCTCGTTATGAAATCAGGATTGTTTGTTGCTAAGAGATCAAGAATATTTTCACATCCATTTACAATTCTAGTTGGCTCATGAACTAATTGTTCGAAGTAATTCTCAGAGAATGTGTTGAGTACAATTTCACATGTTTTATGCGTACCTCCTGAATTGAAAATTCAATTTCGCCAACAGTTTTTTCCCGGCCGGACATGGGGACTGGACCCCTCCACCATCCTCTACAGCTACCGTTCCCTAATGCATCCCGTCTTGTGTAGCTTCCATCCCGCCTGTATATCCGCCCTGCCCTTCTACTATAAATCCCTCCAGAACCTAGAAAGCCACGCCCTCCACCTCGCTTACCGTATTCCCTTCCCCCACGCGGATCCTATATGATCTTATCCCTTTCCCCCACCTTCTAAAATTCCTTGAACATCTCTGCATCCTATACACCTCCTGCAAAATAGAATCTCATCACCCACTGGTCTCCCCTGTCCTTCTGAACCCGGGCCTCTGCCACGCCTTTACCAGCATGTTCCTCCCTCTCTCCTCCTCCATAATATCCACATCCTATCCGAGGGTAACTTTCATCAGCTTCCTCTCCCGGATGATGCCCTCTGTCCTGACATATACTCCTCCTATCAACCGTAGCCTTCCTTGTAGATTAGTGCCACATTCCTCTCCACCCATCCTTTTCCCTTCCACCGCTTGGATCCCCAACCCTACCCATTCCCTTGAGTTCTTCCAACACATCTTATCCCATGCCCACACCGCCCCCCTCCCCTCCCCTTCTGCCCACCGCATTTTCCTTCCTCCTGCCTCCCCACTGCGGGGCCTGCTCAGAGATTTTACTTGTGTTTAAGTGGTTTTAAAGTCAGCAACCGCCGAAAAGGCAGAACATAGTGTGGCCATATATTTTAAATGTGTCTCTTCGTCTCGTCGTCATCGCTCCGTTTATTCAACATGAAAGTTTTATCCACCGTGGTGTTTTACGTTCTGAATATGTACATTTGTCATCATTTTCACTGTCATTGTCATTCCACCCATTTATCTCACCGTGTCTATTTTTAAAATTCTTTATACTTGTCCCCTGTTTTTATTATTTTAATTCTTCTGTTCAAATGTTTGTAAAGTCTATGGGACTTAACTACGGGGTCATCAGTCCCTAAACTTACAAACTACTTATGAACTACTTACGAACTAGGACGGCACAAATATCCATGCCCGAGGGGGGATTCGAACCCCCGACCGTAGTGGCCTTGCAGACCGTGAATGGAGCGCCTTAGTCTCCTCGGCCACCGCGGCCGGCAATTCTTCTGTTACCGTATTTGTTTGCTCTCAGCTGAAGAGCAGCATGTTAGCTGATGCCAGCCTGGGTTAAAAAAAAAAAACAACAACAACAATAAAGAAAAAAGACTTGTACTCAGTCTCGGCGAGTCGGTGTACCAGCACTGTCGTCTGAGGATGGCGGCCAGATGGACCGCCGAAATATTGTGTCCAGATGACGTATTTATCCGGTAGGGAACCCGAGAAGAATATTATCAATCATTAATCCGGGAAAGCTTACGTTGTCAGAGCGAGCGTATTAATGCGTCCGCATTGAAATTGTCAATTGCCTGTTGGGACAGATATACAACCAGCTGACAAATGCACCTACCGGAGCACAGAAAAGGCGAATATGTTTTTTGACACAAAAGTGTGGAACCAGCTGCTTCAATCCTCATTCCGACTTGCTCACCAAAAATTTTTGCATGCGAACATATTCGCGCACTTTTAACGCATAAATATGTAAATACTTTTGCCCAGTTAAGCCGTCATAGTCAGCAATTTCGTCTCATTGTCAGTGTCTATATATGTATCTGTCCGTTTGTTTCCTGTCTCTCCCACTGCCGCTTTCTGTCTGTGTCAAACTTTCAATGTCTTCATCCCTTTCCCTCGCGATTCCTCACCGCTGTCTTCATCGTCTCTCTGCCTCTCTGACGTTGTCCCATTCACTTCCTGCCCTGTTGCATCCTTTCTTTCTCACTTAGTCGGCTTTCATTGTCTTCAATCACGATTGCCTCCTTTACACATACGTCATGGGTATGTTTTGCTTGGGGTTTGACCTGTAGACCGGAGAACTGTAGAATGCTGTTAACTAGGGATGGGAAAAATTGACAAATTGTTTCGTGCTATAATACTGGAGAGCCGCACGTTCATGCTTTATGTATCGTCTCCATTCGTCTCAGTTTCCCACTGTTTTCCCTTTTGCTCCAATTGCTACTATCTGCATCTGTCTTAGTTTGTTGTTGCCACTGTTTCTGACTTCCGACATCTCATTTCGCTTCCCATTACTGTTTGCCTGCATATGCCTTTCTCCGGAACTGACACTTTGTCTGTTCCATCATATATGGCTCTCTCTCTGCCTGTTGCACTGTCTCTGTCCTACGCACATTCAGCCGAAAAAAAGCGCGAATATGTTCGCATGCCAAAATTTTTTGTGAGGAAGTCGGAATGAGAATTGAGGCAGCTGGTTCCGCACGTTTGTGTCAGAGAACATATTCGACTTTTCTGTGCTCTGGCAGGAGCATTTTTCAGCTGGTTCCCGCCTTTTTCCTGTTACATCAGAGTGTAATACTTATATAACATGAAATCAATGGTGAGTAAAATTTGGATAGCATTTTATATACCTTGATACATTTGTACAAACGTCTGACCAAATTGACTATGTAGTAGTATACTTGCTAAAAATAACTTCACATTCAGATGATTGCTAAACACGTCTAACTATTTTAAAAAAAACATTGTTAAACACTATCAGTATCGTTCCATAAAAATCATGTAAGGATTTTCGAGTCAGCTGAGAATTTAGTTTTATATATTGTTGCTATTTCACGATAATTCAAGACGTTCACGTTCATCCAACCATTACGATGATGAATTTTGCGTGTCCAATGGTCTGAAAAACCTTCAAAGCTTTCCGGAATCTTAATATTAGAACGCATCGTAAAATTTTCGACGATTTGTCATGAATAGAAGTGTAGATTTGGCAATGCACGCAGTTTTATCTTTTGATATCATACATTATGATTTTTGTAGTGTATCGCGATAAGGAATGCACATTTCCAAAAACGGGAAACGGATTTTCCAGATAAATACCTAAGCAACATACACATAACATTTTAGTCATTTACTATTCCTCGAGATACGTTACCTCACAAAGAGGAATAGCGTTTTCGAACCTATTATTGTCGCGTGCTACCATTCACGGACCGAAACCACATAAGGTATCATTCTGCCCTAAACTTTAAATAAAATTTTGATATGTTATCTACATTTCATACGCAGCTATGTGTAACCTAAAATCAACCTTACGAGAAGTCTATGCAATGTGTTTTTACCTCTGCAAACTCTTTAAAATATGTTGCAATAGTTCACTAAACTGGATGCTGCATACGAAAACAAAAATCACCCCTTCATCGACCGAAGATTTCAATCTTAAGATGTACAAAAATAAATTATTTTCGCCGAGTACCTTTTTTCAAATCGCATTGCAAGTTTTAGAGCTGTCCGAACGCCGTCTTTCAGCACAATAAGCACTTTTTCTAGCAAAATATCGCGGTTTTTCGGACGTATCTTCCTAACGGACTAAGATTTACGAACACTGAAAAATGTCGTTTATAGATAAATGTTTACAGGATGAACTGTCAATATTTGAACAATTTTCTATGGTTAGTTATTGCCCATGTTTTAATGGTGCTTTTGTAAGCCGTTTAAAGCCCACCATTGACTACACGTCATGTACAAAAGCCAACTGATTTGTTCAAGTTGGATGGGCTCCAGGAAATGTGTAACTTCGAAAAATTTGACGATGTACTGTCATATGCACGATATGATTATTTATATGGTGCCCGTTCTTTTCGGACATGTCTGAGAGAACAGACACCATTTGTTAACATTTACAGCCGTAATTGGTTAAGGTGACGTCTGGTCCAAAGCGGGAAATCCGGGTTTGAATCCCGGTCCAGCGCAAATTTTCATCTTTGCCATTGGATTTATTTCAATCCCTGAAGCGGCTGAAATGTTTAAATATTTCGTATCGAAATATTACGGCCGTTAATGTCAACAAATAGTGTCTGTTCTTTCGGCCAAAATGGTTTGATGATACTGCAATGTTAGAGATGCCTAAGACATGGTCAAATTCCTATTTTTTAAATTCTATTTTGCATTGGTTTTAGGTAACGGTAAATTCGTTTGAAGCTTATATTCATATAATGTACTTGCAGGAGAATACATTTGTGGATAGTTTAAAGTTTTATTTAACGTAGCTAAAACAATTGACAACACATTATTGTGAAACTTACTTAGACTATCCCGTATTCTTACATCTCTATCTTACGACGTTTAACGCAATAAAAAAAATCACTGTATGAAATGCTGAACAGACTGGAAAGTGGCTATAAATGTCACATGAGGTGCTTAGTTTTCTTTGTCTAACACTGCTGTGGTTATTTAATTGCATTTGAATCCGAACACAACCAAAGACATACAGATGGCGGGCCGGCCGCGGTGGCCGTACGGTCTGCGGCGTGCCAGTCACGGTCTGCACGGCCGCTGCGGTCGGGGGGTCAAATCCCCCACGAACATGGATGTTTGTGCCGTCTTTAGTATAAGCTAGTTCATGAGTAGTTTGTACGTGTAGGGACTGATGACCCCGTAGTTAAGTCCCATAAGCTCTACAAACATTTGAACATTTTTTGAACAGATGGCGGCAATATTAGGTCAGAGATGCATGAGCCTCCCCTTCTTCCACACATCTCGAGTCCATTGCAAATAAACTTGCTTTTCTCAAATGAAATTTGTAGCCCAGTGTTTTCAGAGAATTCCTTTTTAGTATATGTGTGATAGCTGTGATTCCGCTGTCGGCGGGCATCTCTAGGTTGTTTCTGGAATGTTATCTCTTACTTCTACAAGTTCAATGGATTCATAGTAGATCAGATTTTTAAAGTTCTTTCTTTAATTCTCTAATTACTTCATGTAGGCTGAAGACCAGTGGTGACAGTTCTTCATCTTGTCGCACGCTCGTCTTAATCTCGAAAAATATGGTTATTTCACCAATAAACATCATCACTAATTGTTTGATTGAGGAGAATATTTTGTGTTAGATCGAGGTGTGAGAAACCTGATTTTATATCTTTATTAGTTTAATTATAGTATTCAGAGTTTTCAAATCTTAGTGTGGACTTAAATTCTATAGAAGCCAAGTAGCTGGCTGGCAGTAGGCAAAGTAGCATGACGCAATCGATGTATAACGTTACCCTTGCTTTCATATGATGCCGTATGTTGCTCAAATTCATTCCGCGATTGTAATTTGGCAAAGGATTGATTGAATCGGAATTTTGAATTTGGAATAATTTATTTAAACACAGCACAAATTGACATTTATGAATTTTAAGCAAAATACACCGCTGGTTGAATGTTATAGTCGGGCACCACAGAAAGCAACGGCACGTTATAAGACTTACGGAAAGCATCTAGCTGGATCCTATGCTTCTTACCGCAGAAGCTAAAAATGTTAATCTTTTCTTATTTAATACGAGATTATTCGAGATACTTTCCGTAGGACTAATGCTCAGACAGTTCACTTCGCTTTTCATATTGTATGACCGTTGTATGAAGATAATGGAAGTGATAAAAAAAAAAAAAAAACCGGCTTCCTAAAATTACAAAAGAGATAAAGAGATGATTGATGATTGCAGGTTCTGTAATCAAGCAAAGTATTGTATAAGAATGACGAATTGTGAGTGAAATTTTGAAGACATGCGAAGCGATCGTAATGGCTTCTGAACATTAAGCTATTACTTACGTCAAGGAGCTGTAAACATTAGAAAATAAATATTTGACGTGGACGGATTTATTTATTTAAAAGCCAAATAGAGGGGATGATTTTCAATTTAAGTAATATATTTTAACAACAACTTGCATCACAATTACTTACATTGAATGGATACATGAAAGGAGGACAACCGTACAGAACGAACATAGACAAGAGAGTGATAATAACTACTATCGCGGTTCTGTCTTCTCGCTTGTCCGGAAGTAAAAAATGACGAACGAAAATTAAGTCAGTTATATTGCGAGCTAGAGGGAATCGGAGGCGATAAGCATCGCTGACCAAAAAAAGAGAGAGAGACAGTGAGAGAGAAAAAAGATATAAAATTCTAGTGTATCGTTACAGATGGAAGGGGTGGGAAAAGCATAACAGATGGCACAGAGCACGTATGGACCGTGAGAAAGCACGGCAGTGTAGCATAGACGTGATCTGATTGGCTGCCGCTTCCCCTCTCGGTGTTTCCATTTCTGCATGTCATTTATTAATATTTAAGACAGTAGACTTTAGGTAATAGCGTAATTTCAATGTAACAATTTTCTGTTAAAAAGGATTCATTTGAACATATTTTGTACTTTGTTCATTTTAACGTATATAAAAAAAAATACTAGCGACGAATCTAGAAGGTTCGTTTGGCGCCAAAAAGACAGAGGCAGTAACTAGCAGCTACGCCTGGCCGAGCACAGTCCAGTGCCGACTTTCTAACTGTTAACGGGTAGCACCTTGTCTCATTACGGAACTTGTATATTTATCATCATGGCACTAGTATTTATTGTAAAGTGATTATCTTTCAATGTAGATTTGTGGATTTCGCTGAGCGTTGTAAACGTTGGAAGAATAAATTTAAAATCCACTGGCATTCTATGTTTTATGAAGAATATCGTAGATAATGTTCACAGCATTTTAACTTCAGACATCAAGAATCTGCCACCTGCATGCTGAAACTGCGAGGTACATGATCTACTTAGAGATCTAAGGTCAGTAACAAACAAAAGAACTTTTTTTCACCAGTCTGAAGAATTATTGAAACCTAGGAACTTCCCAATTAGACATTGACCATTTTCTCCCCTCTTGATGAACTCTTTTATTTCATTAGAAGTCATTTAAAGTATGTTTCCACCAAGCAAGTTGTAAAGTCCACGATCTTGGACCAAGTTTCGATCGATGGAATAATGCACGTCTTGCAAGTATCATCTAATCTTGTGTTCAAGAGTGTGGATGTCTGTTCAGTAGATTTTGATCGTGATTTCGAACAGTCGAATAGCTGTTCATAATGTTCAAATGTTTGTAGAGTTTATGGGACTTAACTACGAGGTCATCAGTCCCTAAACTTACAACTACTTATGAACTACTTGCAACGAAGGACGGCACAAATTTCCATGCCCGAGGGGGGATTCGAACCCCCGACCGTAGTGGCCGTGCGGACCGTGACTGGAGCGCCTCAATCCCCTCGGCCACCGCGGCCGGCTGTTGAATAGCACTGATAAACACATAGCCACATCTATGCAATTATATTTCTTAGTTCCTGCTCGTAGTGCATCTTATTTTAGCAGTTACATGTTTTAAGGGGTTGGCATACGGATATTTCCTGCGAACGCATTGCCAGAATGACTTACACTAATCTGTAAGGAGAGTTTCTGTTAGAGTGTTCAAATGTTCAAATGTTTGTTAAGCTTAAGGGACTTAACTACAGGGTCATCAGTCCCTAAACTTACAAACTACTTATGAACTACCTACAACTAAGGACGGCAGAAATATCCATGTCCGAGAGGGATTCGAACCCCCGACCGTAGTGGCCGTGCAGACCGTGACTGAAGCGCCTCAGTCCCCTCGGCCACCGCGGCCGGCTGTTAGAGTGTCCCTACACTACTTTACCAACACCTCAAAAACGATGAAAACTTGGAGCAATAACATTAATTATAAATACAAACCTTTTTTGCGCCCATGTACATACACCGCTTTACCAACACCTCAAAAGGAAAGAAGAGGAAAACTTGGATCAATAAGATTAATTATAAATACGAACCTTTTTTTTTTTTTGCGCCCATAAATATCAGTTCACATGTGCTGATCCTTCATGCATTCATAGTTGAAATGAGTAGTTTTTTTATTTTTTTGAGTCATCCACGCCAAATATACAAATTTTAATCATTGCAGTGATGACAAAACTAAAAGGAGAAAGAAAAATTGTCATGGATTGCGTTAATATAGTCAGACGTGAGACTGCTGTTGTTAGGGAACTGATGAGTAATAGTGAAAACATCTTATTTTGCATAATTTTTTTTTATTTTGTTACATTCCATTGTTATGGATACTGGTGGCGTGTAGAAGGTCAAGTTGTTGGGTTCGGCTTCAGATTTTAGTGGCCGTACTTTCCATAGCCCCCAAGTCCTCCAGAGGTAGCGACAGATCCTCCATACCCTCCACCGAAGCCGCCGCTGTAGCCTCCTCCAAGGCCTCCTCCGAGACCACCGCCGAGGCCTTCGCCGAGACCGCCGTGTCCGGCGCTGACGACGTAGGGCACCGGCCGCTTGACGACGTACGGCTGCGGCACTGGGACCGACACCGGGGTGGGCACCCTGACGGGGACGGGCACAGGGTTGTCGACAGGGACAGGGTACGGCTGCGGCACCTGCACGGGGACAGGTCGGTCCACAGTCACCGGGAATGGAACCCTCACCGGCACTCGGACGATCCTCTCCACGGGGACTGGCACTTGGACGGGGATTCTGTTGACAGTGATCTGTGTTCCAGCTCCACCGATGCCTGCCCCTACGCCACCGGCAAGGCCGCCTCCGACTCCGCCTCCATAGCCAGCTCCGACGCCACCAGCGAAGCCGCCTGAGTAGCCGCTTCCATAGCCGCCACTGTAGCCTCCTCCCAAGCCGTATCCGCCACCGTAACCGCCCAGCGAACCGGCGACTCCTCGCTTCTCTATCTTCGCCTGCTGCTCTTCATTGGCTAGGACGGACAGGGCCAGACCGCACAGATACACGCACACCTGTTAGAAATAAGACATTTTTAGCCAAATTATTACGATGGGTCAGAGAACTCTTTATAAAATTTTAAATGGTTTTAGTATTTCAGCTACTATATTTGTAGAAAGCTTTTGAAGATGTAAACTCGAATATTTAAAATTCTAAAAGTAGCAGGAATGAAGTAAATAGTTAAGTGGTACATAGGTAGGTCACAGTAAACGAAGGTCATGAAAGGGAAGCAGCAGCTAGGAAGAACGTAAACATACTTGTAGTCTTTCCTCAACTCAGACGGCAGTTATTAGAGTAGAAGGGTATGAAAGGTCGCAGTGCTTGGGAAGGGAGTAAGACAGGGTTGTAGCCTTGGTGTTCAATCTGTAGCATTGTTGTTCAATATGTACATTCAGCAAGCTGAGAAGGAATGCACGTTGAAATTCGGAGAAGGAATTAAAGTGCAAGGAGAGGGAGAAAAACATTGAGTTTTGCTGACGACATAGTAATTCTGTCAGAGACAGCAAAGGGCGTGGGGGCAATTAACCGGAATGGATGTTGTGTTGATAGGAGCGCATGAGACAATAACAAAGAATGGTATGTATTTTTAGAAGATCAGACGATACTGAAGGAATTAACTTAAGTAAGGAGACGAATAGTAGTAGACCAGTTTTTTTATTTGGCTAGTGAAATAACTTCCTATAGCTGATTTAAAGACGATATATTATGCGGAATGACTGTGGAAGCATTTCTGAAGAAGAAAAATTTGTTGACTTCCAATATTAAAACGACGTGTTGTTTGGTAAAGATCGAAAAATTTATTTTGTATTCATAGACGATCGGTGTTGCCACATGAAGGAACGAGCTTATGGTGTTTTCAGATGTTACATTTGTATAGTTGTTGAAGTGCTCGACATTATGGTTAGAACTGAAACGTTGACGATGATGAATTGAGACAAACAGATAATTGAAGCTACTGAAATGTTGAGCTATGGACGAATGTTTATGATTAGATGGGTTAATCGTGTAAGTAATGAGGAGGTACTGAGCGGATCTGGAGAGAAAATATTTCTGGCACATCTTTTGGTCGGGCACATTCTGAACACTCAAGGAATTGCTCGTTTAACATTTGATGAAAATGTGTTGGGTGATAATCGTAGAGGGAGACCGAGAGACAAATACAGTAAGCAGGTTCAATGTAGGTGTAGATGAAGAGGAGTGGCACAGTATAGCAGCTTGAGGAGCTACATAGGAAGACTGTTTGGACTCAGGACGACAAAAACTACAGAAATCAAACTATTATGGTTATCAGTCGCTATACTTACGAACTACTTAAACTAACCTACACTACATACAACATACCCGAGGGAGTACTTGAACCTATGGCGTGAACGGCAGACCAGTCCGTAGAATGATGACGTTAGACTACGCAGCCATTCAACATCATACTTAGACACTATACATTATATTAAAAATTACACATGTTCGTCGAATTTCTTAGCGATAGCTGAAACAGTGTCGAGTAAGGCACGCTGCGCCATGCGCCGTACGAAATTGTAGACAGGGATATCTCTCTTATTATATAGACAGGTCGTACCTCTTGATTTGAAGGTTGGAAGTGCGAAATTTCTCCTAATCGGATGAACGGTATGCAAGCGCATAAAATACGGACCTAATCCGAAAAAGCGATGAACATTAAAAATTACCAAAAAACATTTCTTTCAATTTTCAGTTGTTTCTTCGTGGTTTTTCCTTTTATTTCTTTTCTTATAAATCATCCCTGTATTAAAGCGAAAAAAGGAATTATTTGAATTGATCAGGCCGTTCCTGAGTTTTAGTGAGACTAATGCACTGCAATTGATTTTTGTATATAGAGATTGTCTTTGGGTGCTACATCTTACAGGGCGACAAGCCATTTATTCCGTAACTATTCCTATCTGCTATTGACGTGAGACGGTGTTCTCTGTTGTAGCAGGTGACCTGCTGTCGCTACTCACCAGGATCCTCATTGCTGCTTGTGGCTTCTGCTGGGAGCTAGCAATGACTGATACTGCAGCAAGGCGGTGGTGAGCTTTTATACCCATAGCAGGCAGACATTCGCCTATCCCCACATCTCATCACGGTACAATTAAGGCGTCCAGTGTAGCAGAAACTACACAGTGACGTAACAGACACGGCTGGAACAGGAATTAAGCGCTGTTGATAGACATGCAGAATTATTCGGTAAAAATTAGGGCGTCACGTTACTTCAGAATGTTTAACGATAGCCACTCCAATTTTCAAGACATAGTATAGGACTGATCCGCAAAATTACAGATTAGTATAATTCATAATTTGATGCAGGACTGGAACATATCCTCTTTTCAAACATTGTGAACCACCGCGAAGAGGACGATCAATTGACCCATTGTCGACACATATTCAGGAAGTACCGTTCTTGTGAAAGACAGTCAATTGTTTAAACTTCAAAAGTAAAACGCTAAAATAGCTGTATGATTATTTAATTTACTCACGACCTGTTTCAACGGGTTATGCCACCATCATATCGTCGTATAAAATTCTACAATGTAGTCATCTTACGTTATTTACCAAAAGAAGGTTAAACAGGACGTGCAACGTAGCACTTATTCAAAATATAAAATACTATGTAAGTTATATTATCAACTACTTGTAATAGTCACTCGCATGAATTTATGAGTGCTATGGACAAGGTATCCGAAATAGATTCCATGTTTCTAGCTTTCCGGAAGGTTTTATGACACTCTACCTCACAAGTGGCTTTTAATCAGATCGGGTGCTTATAGGATATCGTTTCCATTGTGTGATCCGATTAGTGATTTGATGTCAGAGATAGTTCGTAACAACTGACGAAAAGTTATAAGTAAAACAGAAATGGTAAATGACGTTCCGCTGGAGAAGATGCTGTTATTTATTGGTTAGTAAAGTCACCAGAAGATCATAATCAACTACAAAACAATATAAATATGGTCTCTGGATGGTGCGACAATTGGAAGCTGACCCTAAATAACGAAGAGTGTGAAGTCATACATATGAGCACTAAGAGAAACCCGTTAAACTTCATTTATACGAATAACTAGTCAAATGTAAATGCCGTGAAATTAAATACCTAGGGATTACAGTTACGAAAAACGTAAATTGAAGAGAACACATTATAAATATTGTGGGGAAGATGAATCAAAGGCTACGTTTCATTTGATGAACATTTAGAAGGTGCAACGCATTTACTGACGAAAATCATACACTACAGTTTCCTATTATGGATTATTGTTGGGCAATGTGCGATCCTCATCAGTTCGGACTGATTGAGGATGCAGAAAAAGTTCAAAAACTAGCACCTCGTTTCCTTTAACACGATACTGGGTAGACTGTGTTACATAAATGTTGCACGAGTTGGGGTGTAAATTATTAGGAGAAAGGCGTTATACCTTGCGGCGTGATATGTTTGCGACATTTCCTTCGCCAATTTTCTCCTCAGAATGCGAACAAAGTTTGTTAGCACATAGAGGGACATGATCAACATAATAAGAGTCTTCAATTTTTCCTGCGTTCTATTAGGCAGTGGATTGCTAAAGAAATGTAATGAACGCGGTTCGACGAACACTCTACGAGGCATTTAAATGTGATGTGAAGAGGCCTATGCTGATGTGTTTGATTTGACACATACAAAACAAAGATTGTCGTTTCTGTCTGTATGTCTTTCTCAGTTGTCGCGCTCTTGTCCGATCAACATACGTGCTAGCGAATTGCTACATGTAATTCTTATTAATTCTGATGTAGAGATGTTAATTAATTTCTGAGTTGTGGTTCTGTGTGAAATTGTATTCACCACTCAGCTATAAAAAGGGTGCACGAAAATTATTAATAAGGCTGCAGTGGCCAAGCGGTCTGCGGCGCGCCAGTCACAGTCTGCCCGGCCACTACGGTCGGGGGTTCGAATCCCCCATCGGTCATGGATGTTTATGTCGTCTTAAGTATAAGGTAGTTCATAAGTATGTTTAGGGACTGATGACCCCGTAGTTAAGTCCCTGTGTCGTCTTCAGTATAAGGTAGTTGATAAGTAGTGTGTAAGTTTAGGGACTGATGACCCCGCAGTTAAGTCCCTTAAGCATAACAAACATTTGAAGTTTTGAACTTGAATTAGCACATTTTTAAGGATTGATGTTTTTTATAGGGGCAATTTCGACAATAAACCAAGTACCAGAGTAGCAAAGAATGTTCAACCACCATTAGGCTACTCTGATTACGTTGTCACTTACAGACAGAAAACTACTTCACGAAGAAAACGACCCATTTCAAATGCTCGGAACCAATCCAGTTTAATTCAATAAAGAATTGCAAATATTGAAACCGATATTTCGTTTCTTAAGAACAATTTGGACAAGCGATGAGAGAGAAGATATGGATAAAAACGTGTATGTAAAATAATAATATATAAAACATTCTTGTTTATATTTTCGTATTAAGGCCTAACGACTTAAAGTTTTGTTCGCCCATATCGTCGCTGCGTGGTCGAAGTTATTTTCATGATGTCAGTCCACATTTTCCCCTTATTATTGAGCAATTAAAAGTCACATACTCAAACATTGTGCGAGTTTTCGAGAACAATAAAAAGAAAAGAAAAGGAAAAAAAAACAACCATGTGAAAAACATTTCTTTGTTGTTCTGTAGAATTAGCACAAAACAAATGTATGCAACATGTAATTATTCAATAATATCTTCAGTCATTTGCAAATCCATATCCTCTCATAATTTATTGTTTATTCCAGCTTGATCAGCTTAATTGTACACCTCGAATTAATGTCAAGTGTAGAACTTTAATTTTGCCAGGGGTTTCTGTTATGGTGGAATCACACTCCCTAAAAAATGGATACATTTCTTCTTTGAATTAGGTATAAAGTAAGAAGTTATGCAAATTTATATTATAATATTATCTTTGTGTTTATGCAATCGTAGTTTGAAATTGAGGACTTCTAGTTGTATTATGTATTACATAATATTTTAACCCATGGCAAGAGCTTGAAAAAGTACGTAAGAAAACCAATACCTGCTCACTAAAGAATTACCTGTTTCGGAACATAATACAACCACTATAAAAGTAAAGTTAGTGCTGTAGTAAAAGTAAGTTTACAAATGAACAATTTATATGACTACTACGTACAAATACTCTCAGTGTACATAATTATGTTATATCTACGGCTCGGATTGGGAATGAAGATTAGGGTAAGGTTTACCGGAGGTCTCCACGCATGGGGGCGATCCCCTCCTAAGTCTTAGACTTACACTACTAATATGATTTCTGAATGACATTCAATCTTGATTATGATGTCTAGAAGCGAAAGGAGTAAAGAAATTGATGAGAAACAGCAGTGGAAGATTCACATAATTAAGGCTTCAACTCTTGTAAAACACAGTAGATGGTGAAAAGTTTCACAACATTACAAACAACCTGTGTATATGGAAATAATACAAGAACATTGTTGAGCTAATTAGCTTCCTTGGTCTTCAATGTCGGTGCCAAATTTAACCATACAACCAAACATGTTCAACATTTCTGTGTGTGGGCTATTTCTCAATAGAAAAGAGTATGGCTGAGGTTAGTATCTGTAAGAAATTTGTGGAAGTAAGTACATGCCTTTCACGTAGAAAAAAGTTCATTAAATTAGGATAATAGCTAGTGAGCAGTGGACCCAGAGTTGGTTTAATGGTGTCGCAAGAACCGCAACCGCTGGGGGGTCCCAAGATTCAGGGGGCCCTCAAATTGATGAGGTCTAAAAAACGGAATCAGTAGGCTCCCAAAATTAATCGCTGCAAAAATTTAACTTTGGTTAAAGAGCAGTTTGGTTTCTAGCTAAAAGAATTGTAACAGGCAGCATTCACATTCTCCGTGATGTTGCGAGCGTCGTAATAGTTTATTCTATTGTGCCTTAAACAGGACAGGTTTCACGAATAGTACGGCAGTCATTCTGAAAGTGAAACAGAGACAAATAGAGATTTCCATTTATCTCCTGTAACACTAGGCAAAATTTTGCGTATGGTATGAGATAGTCAGATGTCATTCGATGACAGCTCTCAGTCGCTGAAATAACTGTAGTAATATGTTTTCAGTGAACTGCAAGTATTTTTTATACATTATACATGCTTGTTTCCCGTTAAATCAGTAATTTAAAGAAAAACATTGAGCAATTACTTTTGAAAACATTTTTGGAGAGTCAGCAATGTTAGTGACTAATTGAAATTTTTTAACACTCGTCTAGAAGGCATTTTTGCGGTTCGATGGTTTCCACCTTTTATTAAATAATGTACAGACTATGCTGGCGCATGCTACACTGGAAATGCGATGATTATAGCATTTTCAGCGTTGCCTCCTCTATCACAGTCTGAAGATGATTTCACAATAGTTCAAAACCGGCAAATTCCCAAATAAAGAGCAATAAATTATTGCAATCTAGATATTATGATTCCCGACGTACATTTCGAGGATCGATTTTGCAAAGGATATTACAACAATATAGTAATACTTCGTAACATAATATGAGGCTGATAGTACTTTTCGAATGTGGGAACTGTTTTGAGAGATTTGAGAAAGGTCTTCCTTGAACATATTGAAAATATTTTGTAATTTATGTTACTGTTACAGATACAAATAAAATCAATTCACAAGTGGTTTGGTGATGCAGTAATGTTAGACATAGCTAAGACATTGTGAAATTTATATTTTTACTATTCTATTTTGCATTGGTTTCAAGCCTACATTCATATAATTCGGGTGCACGTTTGTTTGTTTTAGTGCAGGCCTATACTTGTTGTACAATACATTTGTGGATATTGAAATGCATTCATATTTTGTGGCTAAAACAACTGACAACACTGCCAGCATACTATTTATCAATTTCTATAAAAATTTAAAATGAAGGAAGATGTGAAAATTACACCATGCTGTACTCTTACAATTCAAACTTGACATGTATAACTCTATAAAAAATAATTGTATTAAATGCTGAGCAGTCTGAAAACCAGCTGTAAATGTCGCACGATATGCTTAGTTTGCTTTGTTCAACACTGCTCTAGTTATTTTAGTACAATTGCAAGCGTACACAACCAAAGACATACAGTTTGGGCCAATATGGGGTCAGGGTCAAGTGAGCCGCCTCTTCTTCCAGGCATCGCGAATCCACTGCAAAATAAATTTCGTTTTCTCAAGTGAAATGTGTATCCCAGTCTTTTGATCGAATTCCTTTTGTACTTGTCTGATGGCTGTAATTCCGCTAACCGCTAACGTTGATAGGTTTGCTCCGGAGGCCAGGCAACTGGAGTTTGTCTTTTACTTCTCCAAGTTCAGTAGTTTTATAGTAGTTTAGATTTTTAAGTTCTTTCTTTCATTCTCTAATTACTTCATGTATGCTGAAGACCAGTGGTGACAGTTCTTCACCTTGTCGCTCTTATTCTGGAATAACATTGATACTGAGTTTGTATGATGAGAAGATTTTGTGTTGGGTCAAATCCACGATCTTGGGTCGAGTCTCGATCGATGGAATTATACGCTTTTTTGAAGTCAACAAATATACAAATGAGTGCTCGTCATGGAGATGTCTCACATTTACTGTTTTCAGGTTGAAAATTTGGTCTAGCGGGATCGCCCTGGTCTTTAGTTTGCTGGTTGTTATCAAATGTTGTGTTCAAGCTGCCCTTCAGTTCACTGGTGAAGACACACTCCAAGTAACCTAAACTAAGGACAATTCACGGTAGACATTCACATGAAACATTTCACATGTGCTGGATGGATGAGTGTACATTTTCAGCCTTCAGACAGGTGTTGTGCTCGCAACATTTCCGTGTGGATTTCTGTAAGTTCCTCAAGTAGGCTAAGGTTCTTCGAGGGATGCGGAATTATGTCACATTCTTCAGTTGTTCCGTTGTTTTTACGTTTGAGGATGAGTGTGCGGATTTCATATGGATGTCTGGGATGATTTCGGACAGTCGATTATATTTGATTAAAACATAGCCACATCTATACAGTTTTATTTATTAGTTCCTGCCAGTCTTAAACATTTTTTTTTTCGCAGTTACATGTTTTCGGGGGTCAACATTCGGATCTTTCCTGTGAATGCCTTGTAGAAGTCTCGTTTGCTGCAATGTTTGAAGTCTTTGCGGTAAAGTGCAATTGCTCCTTCATGCGTCTACTTTTCGTTTGCCTGAGTAATTTTGCTTTCAGATCCAAGTAAATCGCATGACATCATTAACAGATTTAGATCTTGGGCAGAAGTCTGTAACTAAGGTAGAATGTTCAAAATTTTTAGGTGTGTTATTTGATGAGAAATAGCATTTATTTCTACTTATGCTATTAGTATTATTGCAAATTTTGGTGATAGACATTTCATTAAATTAATATACTGTGCCTATTTTAATTAACTTCTCTCATATGCCATCATATTTTGGGGTAATTCATGACTGAGCAAAAAAGTATTCATTGCAAAAAAGCGAAACATCTGAATTAATACACTGTACCTATTTTTACTAACGTGAAATATTGGAGTAATTTATCATTAATCATTATAACTGCTGATGCCCACCTAGAAAAATCCTGCAGACATTTATTTAAGGAACTAGGGATGTTCTCAGAAATCTCACAATACATATATTCACTTATGAAATTTGTTATTATAATCCAACGCAATTCAAAAGTAAAGGAATGGTGCAAAACTGCAACACTTGAAGACAGGATGATATTCACTATTCGATGTTAAATCTAACTTTTTACCAGAAAGGGGTGAATTATGCTGCCACATAATCTTTAGTCAGTTGGCAAGTAACGTCATCAGTCTGACAGACAACAACCATTAAAATATATTAACCAATCTAGCAAACAACACACTTTTCAAGCTTATTGACCACTTAACATAAATATAAACATTATGAGAGTCAACCCCCATTCATAAAAACACAAATCAAGATACCCTCACCTCCTCCCCCCCACCATTACAAACCAATTAAACCTTTATTTACTCATCTGAAAAAACATCTTAACACCCTGTTCTTTGAATCAAATATTTCTACCCCTCTCTCTCTCTCACGCACACACACTCACTCATGTTGCCATTAAAACCTGCATTTACTCGTCTGAAAAAACATCTTAACACCCTGTTCACTGTAGAATGAGGTCGTATTTATATTATAAATATGTAACGTTGGCAACACTCACAGACCAAACGAAAAACAAATGAACACACGAAAACATAGCCACACTGTAGTGAAATGACAAATGCACAGATAGGCATTCCACATATAACAGGCGATATTTAATCAGTATACATTTAAAAGTGAAGTGCTGTGATGTGCGGAGATGAAAAGGAAAAAACGTAACAAAAACACACGAAAAGTGCTGTACACAGCCCTGAAACACTCGCCAGGAAAAAACGAACTCCAGCCAACAAGACGGAGAAGCAGTAGTTACATGTAGAGAAGAGACATCAACACCGTGAGTAGACAGAATATTAAATTAAAAACACTTAGGCCTAACGTGAAAAATGCCTTTTAAAAACTGTTTTTAATCTATTTATCAAAAACAAATTGTACAAACCTTTGTATCATTTACAGACCACAGAAGATGCTTTAAAATAAAAAAGCGAAACGCGTCTGGTTTAAAAGTAAACCTCTTAATTGCAGTCAGCATAAGACAGATTACCTCTATAATCAATATTAAAAGACTGTTTGAATGGCAATTGCCCCTCACCGTAGGTGTGCTATTCATCTTATCAAAACGTCCGGAGGAAATACATTTCTCGAAATGCAAGAAAAGATGGAACATTTTGGGAGCAATATCAGGACTATCCTGAATGATCAAACATCTAAGCCGAATGTCTGTTGTGTGCCGATCATTTGTCAAGGAGCAGCACAACAGTTGCTGTAATCATTGTAAGCCTCTAGTTCTAAATCCACGTCACAGTTTCCGCTTTGTTTCAGAGTAGCGTTCAAGGCTCGTTGTTTCACCTCTGGTCAGAATGCCCTTAACAGTCAAGAACACTTTGTTTAGCAACACTGTTTGAATTTCGTCTTGACCGGAGCTCCATTGTGACGATAATGCATTGAGGACTGCTTGGTTTCTGGAGTGAAGTGAGGAGCCCATGACTCATCGCCCGTGATGATCCTGTCGAGAAACTCGTCACAGTCATTATGAAACTGTTGCAGAAATGTCAGGGCTGCAACAGTGAGTTGCGTTTGGTGCTCAGGCATCAGGATATTTAGCACGCAAATGGCACACATCGTCTTGAACAGCAGCTACTTAGCGACAATTTTGTGCAACAAAGATCGCGTATCTGCGCAAAATGGCTTCTGAGCTCTGTAAACATGAAGCTACGGTTCTCCAGAACGCGCCACCGCACTATCTCAACCAGATGATTATTGATGGGAGAAGGCCGCTCACTGCGCTCTTCATAACGAACTCTTTGACGACCTTCTGAAAAACCCCTACGCCAGCGCTACTATATGTTTACTCTTGACGTTCTGCCCCTAGACTTGACAGAGCTGATGATCGACAGCTCCAACGAGTCCAGCACCACGTCACTTGGTTCCAACGCCAATAGCTGAGTACTAATACTAATACTTATACTAATGTGTTATGCTTGTTTCTTTTAATGTGTACCTACCCCAGTTTACCAACACCCCAACAAAGAAAGGTGAACGTAGCATTTCTTGAACTGTATCTTGCACCCAGAAAGAACAGTTTACGTGAATTGATCTTTCAAGACTTTCAGTTAATATGAGTAGATCTTTGTGTTATCCACCAAAAACAAATATCTTGTAATCTTAGCAGTGATGACAAAACTAAGAATACATAGTTATTCATTGCCAAATCGTTTTAATACACTGAGAGGGGACACTTCTGCTGTTAGGGAAATGGTGAGTAAAAGTGAAAACATTTTGTTCTGCAAAATTTATTTATTTACATTTTTTACATTCCATTGATATGGATACTGGTGGCGTGTATAAGGTCAAGTTGTTGGGTTCGGCTGCAGATTTCAGTGGCCGTATTTTCCGTAGCCCCCAAGTCCTCCAGAGGTAGCCACACCACCTCCATACCCTCCACCAACGCCGCCGCTGTAGCCTCCTCCAAGGCCTCCTCCGAGACCACCGCCGAGACCTCCGCCGAGACCGCCGTGTCCAGCGCTGACGACGTAGGGCACCGGCCGCTTGACGACGTACGGCTGTGGCACTGGGACCGACACAGGGGTGGGCACCTTGACGGGGACGGGCACAGGGTTGTCCACGGGGACAGGGTACGGCTGCGGTACCTGCACGGGGACAGGCCGGTCCACAGTCACCGGGAATGGAACCCTCACCGGCACTCTGACAATCCTCTCCACAGGAACTGGCACGCTGACGGGGATTCTGCTGACAATGATCTGTGTCCCAGCACCACCGACGCCTGCCCCTACGCCACCGGCAAGGCCGCCTCCGACTCCGCCTCCGCCTCCATAACCAGCTCCGACGCCACCACCGAAGCCGCCTGAGTAGCCGCTTCCATAGCCGCCACTGTAGCCACCTCCCACGCCGTAACCGCCACTGTAACCACCCAGTGAACCGGCGACTCCTCGCTTCTCTATCTTCGTTTGCTGCTCTTCATTGGCTAGGACGGGCAGGGCCAGACCGCACAGATACACGCACACCTGTTTAGAATCAGACATTGGTAGGGAATTTATTACTCTCAATACAAGATTTTAAATATATTTAGTATTTTAGCTTTTGTATTTGCAGAAAGCTTTTGACAATGTCCACTGGAATATTTTGAATTCTGAAGGCAGCAGGAATAATATATATATATATATATATATATATATATATATAGTCAACTGGTACAAAAACAGACAGCAGTTACAGAAGACGAAGGAAATGAAAGGGACGAAGCAGTTAGGAAGGATGTAAAGATCCTTGTAGACTTTCCTCCTCTCAATTAGTATATAGAGCAAACTGTGAAAGAAAGCAAGAAGAGGTTGGGAGAAGTTGAAAGTTCTGGGCGAAGAAATAGATCGTTGCAGTTTTAAATCTGTCAGAGAGAGCAAAGGACCTAGAAGAGCAATTTAACGTAATGGACGTTGTTTTGATAGGATGGTATAAGACGATAAGTAACAAGAGCAAAAAGAGTGTAATGGAATGTATTCATAGGAGATCAGACGATGCTAGAGTAATTAACTTAGGTAACGAGACGAAGAGTAGTAGATGAGTTTTGTTATTTGTCTAGCAAAAATAACTTCCTATGGATGAATTAAAGAAGATATATAATGTAAAATGACTGCGGAAGCATTTATGGAGAAGAGTGATTTGTTCACATCGAATATTGAAACGACCCATTGTATGGAAAATATCTAAAAATTAATTTTGTCTTCATATAAGACCGGTTTTGACACAAAAAGGTATCATCTTGCGGCCTCCTAAGGTATGACATTTGTATTGTTGGTAAAGAGGTCGACATAATGATTGATTAATGCAAAAACAGTAAGTGCAAGATTAAATAAATTAAATTGAAATTCGTCATTGTACAATTCACATAACACATTTGACAGTTTGCGGTCTTGATAAAACGATATTTAATTTCAATTGAAGTGTGTTGCTTTCCCTACCATGACTACATTTGAATATCCAATATTAAATATTAGGAAGTCCGTTGTGAAAGCATTTGTTTGGAGTATAGCATTGTACAGGACTGAACGATGAAGAGGTAAGACAAACGGATAATAGTACCTGAAATGTGGTACTATGGACGAATGTTGATGATTAGATGGGTTCATGGCGTAACTAATGACGAGGTACTGAGCGGAATTGTGGAGAAACAATTTCTGGCATATCTTGACCAAATGATAGCGTCGATCGGTAGGGCACGTTCTGAAAACTCAAGGAATCTCAGTTTACCATACGAGTGTGGGGTAAAAATCGCAGCGGAAGACCGAGAGACGAATACAGTTACAGGTGTAGTGTAGTTTGCCGTTCGTATTCGGAGATGAAGAGGCATGGCATAGAATAGAGTAGCTTGGAGGGACGACGAAAACAATAACAACGCAAATAAAATGTTTATATACCTATTGGACCAAACTGCCATGGCCATCAGTCGCTACAATTACAAACTACTTAAACTAATACCAAGGACAACATGCTCGAGGAAGGACTTGAATCTCCGATGGGAACGGCCGCCCTGTTTGTATCATGATGCCTTAGACCACGCGTCCATTCAATACCAACAGACTTAGACCCTACACTGTATATTAAAAGTTACATATTCTTGTCAAATTTCATTGTGGTCGTTCAAACGGTGTCGTAAAAAGGTAGGCTACGCCATGCACCGTACGAAATCTTATGTACACAGTAACGTCTCTCTTGTTCTAAAAGTCATGTGTGCAAAATTTCATCAATATCGGAATAAAACTGTAGATGAAGTCTGCTGTGAAGTACCCTCCACCATGCACCGTACGGAATCTTGTGTAAACAGTGACCTTCCTTTTATTGTAAATCATCATCATGAGGTTGATTATGCATTTCAACGTTCAGTCTGGAGCATAGTCCTCCTAATAAAATTCCTCCATGATCCCCTATTCAATGCTAACATTGATGCCTGACGTTACACCTATTGATGTTACACCTATTACTTTAAAATCATTCTTCACCGAATCTAAGTTCTTTCTCCTTGGTCTACCTCGACTCCTCTTACTCTCCGCTGTCCAGCCCGTGAGTCCCTCAGGTAACCTTGCTTCTCCAGTGAGACCCCAGCATCTCGGACGGTTCGCTCCCCACATACATTACTTTTGTTTTGGAGATGCTGATCTTCATATCATAACCCTTAAACCTCTGATCGAGCTCTGAAATATTAGGTTACAACCTTTCAATGGAATCTGCTATCACAACTAAATCATCTGCATATGCAAGACTGCTTCTTTTGTTTCCACCTATTTTAATTCCGCTCTGCCAGTCTACTGTTTTCAACGTATGATCCATGGGTAGTATGAAACTATCCTGAAGCATGAACTTAATTTGTCGTTTATTCAAACTGCTGCCTTACATATTACGAAAAGACCTTTAATTGCATGCAGAAGATTGCCTCTTACTCCATAATCTTGTAGAACTGCTAACAGCTTCCTCCCAGGAACTTGAAGCCTGTTATAGATCTATGAAATATAGATACAATCCCATGTTCCACTCATAGCTCATCTCCAATATCTGTCGGAAGCTAAATATTTGGCCCTGACAGCCTCTAATAGGTCGAAACCCACACTGAGTTTCATCCAACATGTCTTCAACTAATACTCGCACTCTCCTTTCTATAATACCTGAGAACATTTTCCCCACACCTAATTAAAGAGATACCTCGACAGTTGTTGCAATTTCTGTTTCCATTTGTGAAACTTTGCGTGGTTACCGCTTTTGTCCAGTTAGACAGAACCTGTACGTACTCCCATGCCTTTTCAAGTATTCTATGTAACCATTTGATACATGACATTCCACTGTATTTTACGGGTTCCGGCATAATTTCATCCACCCCAGTTGCTTTATTGCTTTGTAATCTACTGACCATTTTCTCCACTTCCTCAAATGAGATCCTGTTTCCGTCGTCGTTCCTATCCCATTCTATCTCAATATCTGACACATCATTGAACGTTTCACTCACATTGAGCAATTCTTAAAAATATTCCCTTCATCTGCCCAAAGCATCAACAGAATTCACTAGCAGCACTCCTGGCCCTCCAAAACACTGCCGTTCGAACACTGCTAATTAGCTCCAGAATGGTTTTCCAGCAGCTTGACGCATACTTTCTAACTTATTTCCAGTCTTCCAACGATTTCTACTTCGATCCTACAATTATCCGTTTGGTTTTGTTACTTTCTTCAACATAACTTTCTCTGTCTGCCTGATTTCTAGTATGAAGCCATGTATGAAATGCCTTCTTTTTCTTTTCATAGGCTGCCTTTACTGTGAAATTCCACCAAGCTGTCTGATTCTTCCTGCCTTTAGACACTACTATTTCAATACATTCTCTAGGTACTTATAGTAGTGTATCCCTGTGCCTTGTCCACTCCACTTCCAATAATTGTAAATGACTACATTCAACTAACTGATACCTTTTTTGAGGTAATTGTTATGTATTTGTGCCTAATTTCATTCTCCTGCACTCTTATCCGTCTAAATATTGATCTGACTTTCTCACTTTTGGTCTCAAAAAACAAATTTCACTGCAGACTAAATTATTATCAGTATCATCAAATGAACTGGTCATTTCTGAGATTAGCGAGACTAATGCACAGCAACTGATTTTCGCAAATAGTGATTGGGTGCCACATCATACAGGACGACAAGCCATTTATTCCGTAACTATTACCATCTACCGTTGATGTAAGAGGGCGTACTATGTCGTAGCAAGTGACCTGCTGTCGCTACTCACCAGGATCCTCATTGCTGCTTGTGGTTTTTGCTGGGAGCTAGCAATGACTGATACTGCAGCAAGGCGGTGGTGAGCTTTTATACCCTTAGCAGGCAGACATCCGCCTCTCCCCACATCTCATCACGGTACAATTAAGGCGTCCGGTGCAGCAGAAACTACTCCGTGGCGTAACAGACTCGGCTAAAACAGGAATTTAGAGCTGTTAATAGACACGCAGAAATATTTGGTAAAAATCCAAAAGTCATTTACCTCGGAAAGCTTAGCGATAGCAGTAAGAGGCAACTATTTACTGCGAAGTTGTGCAAGCCACTCCAGTGTTCAAAAAGTGGAATAGGAGTGATCCGTAAAATGACAGACTGGTATAATTGACGTCGATTTGATGCAGGACTGGAACATATAGTGTTTTCGAACAGTGTGAACCACATCGAAGAGAAAGATCAATTGACCCACAGTCGACACATATTCAGGAATACCGTTCTTGTGAAACAAGGCTAGTTCTTTACTCATCTTCATAAGTAAAACGCCAAGATCGCTATAATAATTACTTAATTTACTGACGATCAGTTTCAACGGGCTATGCCACCATTATTTGGTTGTATAAAATTATACAGTGTGATCATCCTACGTTATTTACAAAATGTTAAACAGAACGAGCAACCTAGCACTTAGTCATAATATAAAATACATAAGTTATGTTATCAACTGCTTGTAATAGGTACTTGCATGAAGTGACGGGTGCTATGGACAAGGTATCTTGGACAGATTCCAAGTTTCTAGTTTTACGGACAGTTTTATGACACTATACCTCACAAGCAGCTTTAAATCGGATCGGGTGCTCATAGAATATTTTGTGGTCCGATTCTTGATCGCCGCGGTGGAGTAGCCGAGCGGTCTAAAGCGCCTCGCTGCGGAGCGCGCGGTTGCTCGCCGTGGAGGTTCGAGTCCTCCCTGGAGCATGGGTGTGTGTGTTGTCCTTAGGTTACTTTACATAGGTTTAAGTAGAAGCTACGGACTGATTCTTGATCTGATGTCAGAGAGTTCGTAGTAACTGACGAAAAATAAGTAAAGCAGAAATGGTAACTGGCGTTCCGCTGCGGAAGAGTTAAAAGGCCCCTTCTCTTAGTAATGTTCGTGGAAGAAGCTGTCATTTATCGATTAGTAATGTCATCAGAAGTTGAAAATAAACTGCAAAACAATATAAATATCTCTGTGTGGTGCGATAATTGGCAATTGACCCTAAATAACGAAAAGTGTGAAGTCATGCATATGAGTACTGAGAGAAAGCCGTTAAACTTCATTTAGACGAATAACCAGTCAAATATAATTTTTTGCAGAACATTTAGAAGGTGCAACATATCGACTGAAGAGACTACCTACTCTACAGTTTCCTGTTATGGGTTCTTGTTGCGTAATGCATGATCCCAATCAGGTGGGAGTGATGGAGGATATAGAAAAAGCACAGCGAATAGAAGGTCGTTTCCATTATAGCGATACTGGGGAGAGTTTGTTACCTGAAATGATGCACGAATTGGGTTGGTAATCATTAGGAGAAAGATATTATTCGTTGCAGCGAGATCTATTTCTGACATTTCTTTCGCCAACTTTGTCTTCCGAATGCGAACAAAGTTTGTTAGCATATAGGGAGATATGATCAGCATAATAAGAGTATTGAGATCGAAAACGGAAAGATTTAGGTGTACTTTCTTCGTACGTGCTATTAGACAATAGAGTCCTAGAAAATGTTATGAACGCGGTTCGACGAACATGCTGCCAAGCATTCAAATGTGATAAGATCAAAAAGTCAGTATATATTTGAAAACTTAATAAAATCACGGAATAATGTAGATAGAGAGGTAAATATTGACACACAACATCACATGGGGTTTTATTATAACAAAAAAAAGTTCAATAAATGTCCAAAAATAGCGCTTCATCTTATCAGAAAATCAATAATTAGCACAACAAATTAAGACAAAGCAAATGTTGTTTACAGGTAATGCTCAATATGTTCACCATGATTCTTCAACAATATCTGTAGTCGAGGAATAATGTGAATAGCACTGTAAAGTATGTCCGGAGTTATGGTGAGACATTGGCGTCGGATGTTGTCTTTCAGCATCCCTAGAGATGTCGGTAGATCACGATACACTTGCTACTTCAGGTAACCCCAAAGTCAATAATCGCACGAACTGAGATCTGGGGACCTGGGAGGCCAAACATGACGAAAGTGGCGGCTGAGCACACGATCATCGCTAACCGACGCGCGCAAGAGATCTTTCCCGCGTCTAACAATACTTTTTTTTTGTTCTAATAAAACCCCACGTCATTACAAGCATGTGTGTCAATGTTTACCTCTCTATCTACATTATTCCGTGATTTATTGAGTTTTCAAATTGATACTGACTTTTTGATCACCCGGTAGATTTTCATAGGTCGGCTAATCTGTTCTTCTGACCACCGGAAAAACGGCAGTAGAGTTTACGCAGGTTGGCACAAAGAACGCTGTAACTAGTGTGTTAGCCGCTCTCTGAAATTTAAGCTAGTTGGTTTCTATGCTAGCTGAATGGTAAACTTCAGCTGTGTCCGCGTGCCGGCCAAAGATGTTCATATTTCGTTTCCTGCAGAGATCTCTATAGAAATTGAATATATAACTCTGGCTGAGTATCTAACTGCAGGATTTGCGCACATTCGTATGTTTTGTACACGACTTCACATTGCCCGCCATGTTTTAATATACCAAACGAATTTCCATCAGTTACTAAGTAACAAAGAATTGCTTGCTTACTTCCCGATTTGAAATTTAAGTCAAACTGCGATTTAATACGCTGATATGGGAGCGGATATCGAAAGGTATTTTATTTTATTTTTCTTGTAATACTTCACGTCAGCCGTATTTGAATGTTGTAAGAAACGAAATATGAACATCTACAGATGGCACGCTCAGAGAACCGAAGTATACATGCAGATGGTATAGAGATCAATGGATTCCTGTCAAATCACAACTTGGCTGTTACGAAGTGTTCCTAAAATAAAAGAAGAAAATATATTTGGACGTTGTTCGCATACCAGCCTATTATATCGAATATTGACACAAAATTCAAAACAAGAAGTAGGCGAACGATTCTATGTCGCGTAAAATATGATGCCAACCGGTTTGCCAAATTACAACTTGGAGGGTAACTAAAACATATAAATGTGCAGGCACGCTGCAGTTCTTTGCTCTGAGGTCTGAATTATGTATCCAGGTTATGTAGAGATGACGGTTAAATTTGCTACCTGAGAAAAATGACGGACATTATTGCACATCATTTCAGGTATATTTCTCAATGGTAGTAAAGATAAAATTTAATAGTCTGTTTGGACCTTTAAATCAGAGACTCAGTTAAATCTTTTATTGCTATATGTTTCTCGACTACAGCTATTGTTGAAGAATGATGATGAACATATTGAGCATTTCCTGTAAACAATATTATGATTGCTTTGTCTTAATTTGTTATGCTAATTATTGCTTTTCTGATCAGATGAAGCGCCATTTTTCGGACATTTATTGAACCCTTTTTTGTTCTACTAGACACAGCGGTAGTATTCCATGTGAATGCATCGGGATTATTTGATAGTGTAAGAAAGAGTTAGCGGATTATTAGGAAGTGCTGTTTCCTAGGTGCAATTTCGACAATAACCATAGGTACCAGAGTATCAATGAATGTTGAACCAACGTTATATTAGGCTGCTTACGATGTCACTCACAAAAAGACTGGCCGGCCGCGGTGACCGAGCGTTCTGCGGCGCGCCAGTCACCGTCTTCACGGCCACTACGGTCCGGGCTCGAATCCCCCCTCGGGCATGGATATTTTCGTCGTCTTTAGTACAAGGTAGTTCATAAGTAGTTTGTAAGTTTAGGGACTGATGACCCCGTGGTTAAGTCTCATAAGCTCTACAATCATTTTGAACAAACAGACAATTATTTCAAGAAAGACCTATTTCAATTGCCCGCAACCGTTTGTTTTCGAATCGATAAATAATTATAAACACTGAAAAGGATACATTATTTCTTTATTAATAATTGTACCACCAATGAGTGAGAAGATCTGGGAGAACTGTATATACAAAATAATGATACAGTATATAAAAGATTCTTGTTGATATTTTACGCAGTAAAGACTAACCACTTTAAGTTTTGTTCGTCCATGTCGTCGATACGGAGTCGAAATTATTTTCGTAAAATCAGTTTACTTTATCACCCTATTATTATGTACTTAAATGTCGCATACTCAAACATTGTGCCAGTCTTAGAGAACAATAAAAAAAACTTCTCACAATTAATTTGCCGTTAATTTAAGCGAGATCAGATTAATTGTGCGCCTGGAATTCATGTCAACCATAGACCTTTAATTTTGAAAAGATATTTCTGTAATAGGATATTTCATAAAAAGTGGATTCATTTCTTCTTCAAGGAAGGTGTAAAGTAGGTAAGTAGGTAGAGATGTATATTATAATATTATCTGTGTGTTTAAGTAATCGTAGACTGAAATTAGGGAGTAAAAGTACATTTAATGAACATATCCCCGCGGTGGCGGATTAGCCGTGCGTACTGGGGCACCGTGCTGAGGTGCGCGAGGCCATTCGCCGTCGGTGGTTCGAGTCCCTCCTCGGGAATGGGTGTATGTGTTTTCCTTAGGTTGGTTTAACTTAGTTTAAGTAGATTGTAAGCTACGGACTAATAACCAAGCAGTTCGATAGATTTACAAACATTTGAACATTTTCTGAACGTACTACTGTTTTATCTACGGTTCGGATTGGGAATGGAGATTGTTAAGGTTTAGCACAGACCCGCACATAGGTTAACACAACTAATATGATTTCTTAATGACATTCAGTCTTGATTATAATCCGAAGAAGCGATAGGTTGACGAGAAACAGTAGTGGAAGATTCACGTAACTATGATACGGCTTCATCTCCAGTAGAGCACAGTAGATGGTGAACAGTTTTATAACATGACAGAATCTGTATTTGCATAAACAGTTCCGTGTAGATGAAACCTGATAATCCAAGGACAGGACTGAGCAAATTAGCTTCCTTTGTCTTCAGTCTCAGTACGATAGTTAACTATAAAATCAAACATTTATGAGCAACAGGGCTGCGCCTTGGCTATTTCTGAAATGAAAAGGATAGACTCGAGATTAGTATATTTGTTTAGAAATTTGCAAAAGTAATTAGATGTCTTTCAAGTAGAAAAAAGTTCATCAAATAAGTTGGATATGTCGTGAGAAGTGGACCCAGGGCTGGTTTAATGGTGTCGCAAGAACCGCAGCCGCTGGGGGTATCGAGATTCAGGAAGCCCTGAATTTGGTGAGGTCCAGAAAACGAGGGGGAACCGAAAGCGGTGGGGCCCCAAAATTAATCGCTGCCCAAATATGGCTTTACTTTAAAAAAAAAGCAGTTTGGTTTGTAGCTAAAAGAAGAGGAAAATCTTTAGAATGTTAATATGCAGAGTTCACATTAGCCACGCTGTTGAGAGCGTCATAATATTTCATTCTAGTGTTCCTTAAACCAGACAGGTTTCACGAATACCACGACGATC
This sequence comes from Locusta migratoria, assembly GCA_026315105.1. Lineage (NCBI taxonomy): Eukaryota > Metazoa > Arthropoda > Insecta > Orthoptera > Acrididae > Locusta > Locusta migratoria. The sequence goes on from CM048745.1 coordinate 187,845,883, forward strand.
ATTCTCAAAGTAAACCGGCGACAAGTACAGATTTCCATTTCTCTCCTAAAACGCTAGACAAAATGCCACGAATGGTATGAAATAGTCAGGTGGTAGACGGTGACAGCCCTCAATCGTTGAAATATCTGTAGTAATCTGATATCTCTCAACTGCAAGCTATACACTATACATGCTTGTATCCCTTTAAATTAGTGACTTCAAGGAAGACATTACTTAATTATTTTTGAAATAGTTTCTAGAGAGTCAGCCATCTTGATGAATAATTAATATTATTATAACACTCGTCTAGAGCGCATTTTTGCGTGTTACTGGTTTCTACCTTTTATTAGATCATCTTCAGATCATGCATGGAACACTGGGAAATGGGATAATCATAGCATATTGAGCCCAAAACAGTGATACAGTTGGATACACAGGTTTCCGTTAGATAACCGTAGTTAAGCATTGTCGGGCTTGGCTAGGACTTGGATGGGTAACCGTCCGGGTCTGCCGAATGCTGTTGGCAAGCCGGGTGCACTCAGCCGTTCTGAGACCAACTGAGGACCTACTTCATTGACAACTAGCGGCTCCGGTCACGAAAACTTACATAACGGCCGGGAGTTCGGGGCGCTGACCACGTCCCCCTCCATACCGCAGCAGTAGACGCCATCGGAGGATGACACGGCGGCCGGTCAGTACCCAGTGGGCCTCTCGAGGCCTGTCGGACGGAGAATTTAAACGATTTTCTGGGTTGCCACTTCCATAATAATCTGAAAGAGATCTCTTCAAAAGTACAAACCGGTACCCCTCCCCCCTTCCCATAAGAAAAGAAAGAAATAATTTCAATCTAGACTGGTGTTAAGTTTAAAAAAAACTGATATTAGATATTACTATTTTCGACGTAAGTTTCGAGGAAAGATTTTGCAAATGATATTTCAACAATGTAATAATACTTCGTAACATAATATGAGGCATATAGAACTTTTCGAATGTGGAAACTATTGTGAAAGATTTAAGGAAGACCTTGTTAAAACATATGGAAAAATATTTTGTAATTTACTCTTACAGATACAAATAAAATCAATTAACAAGTGGTTTTGCGATACTGTAATGTTAGACATGCCTAAGACATGGTTAAATTCCTATTCTTACTATTCTATTATGCGTTGTTTTCAGGTAAAGATAAATTCATTTCGAGCCCATATTCATATAATTCGGATACATGTTTCTTTGTTTTAGTGCAGACCTATACTTGTAGTCAGTGGCGCAACCAGGATTTTTTTTCGGGGGGGGGGGGCACTCGTATATAATGATATATTTTGACATTGAGTGCTGAGGCACACACATATTACATACATACATACATGCATGCATGCATACTTACATATACATACACATACAATTAACTGTGTAGCCTATTACATTAACCAACATTTATTTCGTTTATTGAATATAAATGCTATATGTTTCAGAAGTAGAAACGTGCAATTTTAAATGTTTAACCTTTGTATTTTATTAATTGTCATTTATTTATTGAAGAAATGTTCCAGCCATTGGTTCAACATAGGAACAATAAATAAAAAGTTAGCTTAGGTAAACAAACAGTGCAATAATTTACAAAGTTCGAACAAAATAAAACATTTTAAATGACAAAAAATTAATATAAACAATTGGACAGAAAAAATACTATTTAATATAGAGAAAAAATATAAAATGATAAATCATAACCCCTAGATTAGTATAAGCGTATACATTGCTGTTATTTAGTTATTCTCTTCTTTATATATATTGCTGCCAGAATTTTTAGGCTATATTTCAAACTGAACCAAGGCTATTTGCCTTATGTGTTGTGGTAATCTATTACTTGGTAGCAATTCGATAAAAACTTTTGAACCGAATATATGCAGAATATGTACCACATACATTTAAACAATATAGCAAAATAAATTTATCTAAACAAGTAATATTTTCACAATTTCCTACAGAAAACAGTTTTACCCATCATTCATTTTTGTATGAAAGTTTACATGAAAATTATAAAAACTACATGGCAGTTTTTTAAAATGTGAAACAATAAGTTTTTTTTTTGTTCTGCAAAGTTCTCCTTATTACACAAATCGATTGCACTAAACACAAAAAATGCCGATGATAATTATAAAACAAAATTTATTTCAGAACAAATTCCAGTCTGCGAGGTTTTTTTGCATGCCCATCAATTATCTTGTCGTAATCAATGTCATACTCCCTATTAATTGACAAATTTAAATTGATAAATTTAAACGGTCCTGTCCCATAGTTGAACGCAGGTAAGTTTTAAGACGTTTTAAGCGGCTGAATGCTCGTTCAGCCGAACACGCTGTAACAGGAATAGTAGCAAATATTTGTTCAAAAATGTTCAAATGTTTGTATAGTCTATGGGACTTAACTACGGGGTCATCAGTCCCTAAACTTACAAACTACTTACGAACTAGGACGGCACAAATATCCATGCCCGAGGGGGGATTCGAACCCCCAACCGTAGTGGCCGTGCAGACCGTGACTGGAGCGCCTCAGTCTCCTCGGCCACCGGCAAATATTTGTAACAGTGTGTAAATGTTTGGGTAGAAATCTAGAGCTCTCTGCAAAAGCTTTTGTTACGTCAGATGGAACATCACTCCTTGACTTCCTGTTCAACCACAAATTTTTCCACATTTCAAATTCATTTTTTATCGAAGGTATGTCTTCTGCGTATAAATCTTCTTCATAGAACTTCAGAACAGAGCCTAGATGGTTAAATTCAACAACCGTAATGAATGAAGGAATCAAGTTTTGAAGAAGTAAAAAAAAGAGAAGTGAATTCCATATGAAGTTGGTCTAAATATGGAATATACACAGAACGTAAATAATATTCTTCAAAACTTTTTGATGCAACATTATTTCTCATAGTTTGTTTCCGAACCTTTCGTAGAATGTCTACAGACACACCCAAGTTTTCACAAACTGTGGTAGCTTGCTGAAAGATAGATTCAAAACTTTTATTCGCTTCTAAACGCTTTTTTCTTAAAATAGATTTGATATTGTGGTGTCGCACAAGTCCAAAGTGCGCGCCACCTACTTTCGCCGCACGCCGCCATGCACGCACGGCGCGGCGTTCTTACGACGTCAGCCACGAGCGCCCTCTGCTACAACTCCGCTCGTGGCCACCACTGAACGACATCGTTCACTTGGGACTGAGATAGGAACCAGTTAGCACTTCGGAATCAGATAGGCACCTGTGAAGACTTTGCTATCGTACAGGCACTAGGCAGACCTCTAACAACTATGTATCAGCATTCTGCAGTACTGATCTCTGTAAAAGTTAAGTATTGTATAAATTCTGTTCACTATATATCTCGTTCGAATTTACTCTAGTGTTTCTAGTTTCTGACTGCTCCCCTCCGTACCTGCACCAGCGTGCTATCTTTATTCCTGTGTCGGTCTCATTCCACTCGGCCACCGACACCTACGACGGAAACGAGACACAAAAGCGGCAACGAGGCTGGGACACAAAAGATATTGTCCACAAATTCAGCTGCTTTCCCCAAATGAAGTTTTGGAGACTGCAGCTGCCTAGAAAGAGGTAAAAATAATGAAGCAAATTCGTTCATAATAGAAAGGGTCGTTAAGAACTGGCAATTCAATATGTCTCTTAAATATGATGAAGCTGTAGCGGCTGAAGAGTCATTGGAATTTTCTGAAAGATATTCCAAGGTCTTGCTAATTGGCAGAATTAGTTATAGAAAAATACATATACCTTCATGATGACACCGACAGTATTCCTGATGCTAGGCACACTTGAAGCATGGTTAACAGCTAAATTCAAAATATGAATCGAGCATCGCGAGTAAACCGCTGTGGGGCAACTCTCCTTTATCACAGCTTGAACGCCCTTGAACGATCCACTCATAATATCACAGCCATCATATCCCTGACCCCGGAGGTATTTCACACCAAGACCGAAATTTCTAAGAGTAGTTAAAATCACATTGGCTAAACCTTTTCCTGTACGATCAGTCACATCAACGAACGTTAAAAATTTTTCATTGATATTTTCATCATGTACGTACCTGAGAAAATAGCAAACTGATCTGTCTTCGATATATCAGAAGTTTCATCAGCTAAAACACTAAAGTACTTAGGTTTCCGAATTTCTTCTATAATACATTTTCTCACGAAATTTCCAAATTCTTCAATAATTTCATTTTGGATCTTCCAACTCACATATGTGGCATTTAGTGCAGCTGTTTGTAAATGATTTGTGAGAACTTCATCACCTGCATCCATCCTGAAGCGTAGTAATGCACGAAATTTTCCATCTTTAAGAGCAGGTTTCGCAGCAGTTAATGAACCACTATCATAATGTCCACAAAGAAGTAATTCATTACGTCCACAAAACTCAATAGTTTTAATGATAGGAACTAGCCTGAAACAAATGCCACAGCCCATAGTGTCTATGAAATTATAATAAAAGCAAATCACTCCTTATAATTGAGCTAAGTAATAGTTACCTACCTCTCTCTATTTTGGCTTTTTTGCTGCAATCTCACAGAGTTCAGTTTATCACGAATATTCTTCTTCTTGATATAAGACTGGATGAAAAGAGATGATTTTTCTACAGCAGCTTTGTGGTATTCATTGCATCTGTGTTTGCTAAAATATTCTAGACCATGTTTCGATTTCTGCAGTGGTTCTGTGACAAGTTTCATAGGTTTCTGATGACTGCCTTTCCCGACTGTAACTGGAGGAAAAACAACGCACAATTTACACACCGCCCCTTTAAGTTTTTCGTTACAAGCTAGCCATTTATATTGGGATAACCAATGAGGCAGGAAAGTACTTTTTTTTTTAACTCATTATCTTCTGGAAACGTGTACCGCTCATCCGGCACTCAGCAGTTTGTTAAATATTCGTATCTTTCTTCATCTGAAATAAACGGTGGGCACACTTAATTACCAATGTCATTTATTCGTTAATGCAAACTTGAATGTGTTGAAGGCACATCAGTGCCAGCTATCTCCTGTTTAATATTAGGCCTAACTACATTGCTTTTACCACAGTCACTGTCGTCTTCCGAAACCACACGCTTTTTAATTAAAAATCCGAAATAGATGATTGTTTCCTCTTTTTAGAAGGAATCATTTTATATCGCCTGCAGCTACGTATTACGCAAACATTGAAACAAACAACAATCCGATCTGAAACATCAACAAAAGAAAAGGACAAAATGAAAATAAACAATCAGTTCACCAACACCGAAACTTTTAGTTCCGTAGTTAGTATACAATGCAGATGCAGGCAGGCAGCCAACACAATGCAATGAATGTGGTTGCAATGAATGTGTACTCCATATAATTTTTAATCTACTTCTACGTGATATATAACTTACTGAGAAATTCCTTGCGTACTTGATTAGTAGGTATTGAACTTGTACTATAGCAATGAACACCTTTCAGTTTCGCGTGTGGTACACTTTAAATTTAACGGGGTTAATAGAGAATAATACTAAATTAAAATAGAGTAGACTTCCTTTACAACGGCGTCCAATAGTCAGGAGTTCATATGCTGCTAGACAGATTGTTTCGGCTGTGATTGTCAAAGACGTAGACAGCATTGTTGGTACAGAAAGCGTTCGTATAGGCCTATTATTCGGCAGATCTGGGCTGTCATTATTCACAGGTTTCACATTGCTTTGATTGCCAGCATTCTTAACAATCGTTAGAGTAGTGAACTTAATACCGTAGTGACCTGTGGAAGTTTCATTTAAATTTAAGCAGCGATCATGATCTCGAAACCGAAATCTTCCTCAAGCTGTAAGCCAGGACAGGACTTCCTGATTGACATAGCATTAGAAAAATCTTTTATTACAAATGACAACAATTTCGGAAATAAATACAAACTCGATATTTTTAATTATCTAAAATATTGTGCGATACACATAGCCTACTCAAAGTAAATGTGTTGAATAAAAAATTGGTACCTGCTGTCGTAATTTTGAGCTGATATTTTTTAACGTAATGATTCTACCAATCAATATTGAAGTACAAAACATCATGTTACAACCGTTTTCGCTGTATACGTTAGCTTAAAGTTAACCGGCATTTTCGATAATTCGGCACCGGTTCGGTCCCGAACGTGCCGAACTATAGGACTTTTATTGTAACGTAATTAAAAAATAAATAAATAAATTAAAAAATAAAAAAAATAAATAAAAAATAAAAAACACATATGACATTTCGGGTGGGGGGGGGGGGGTCAGGGCCCGGTGGGCCTATAGCTAGTTGCGCCTATGCTTGTATTACAGTGCATTTGTTGTTATTTTAACGCATTCATGTAATGTGGCTATGTGGCTTAAGCAACTGAAAACACTGGCAGCACCGTCTCTTGCAATTTCTAAAAAATAAAAAATAAGAGAAAACAAAGATATTCAAAAAATGTCTGTAAATCTATCGGACCAAACTGCGTGGTCATCAGTCGGTAGCGTACAAACTACTTAAACCTAGGTAAACTAACCTACGGACAAACACACACACCCATGCCCCAGGGAGGACTCGAACCTCCACGGCGAGTAACCGCGCGCTCCGCAACGAGGTGCCTTAGACCGCTCGGCTACTCCACTGCGGCAAAACACAGATATTGTGAAACTTACTTACACTATCCTGTATGCTAACAACTCGATCTTAACACGTTTCAGTCAATAAAAAAATCGTTGTTTTAAATGTCGGGCACACTGGAAAGCGGCTGTGAAAGTCGCACGATGTGCTTAGTTTGCTTTGTCTAACACTAATATGGTTATATTACTTCATTTGAATCCGTACAAAGACATACAGTTGGCGGCAATGTAGGGCCAGGGATGCCTGAGCGACCTCTTCCTCCACGTATCTCTAATCCATTGCAACTTGGTTTTTCTCAAATGAAATGTGTAGCCCAGTGTTTTCATTGAATTCCATTATTATTGATAGCTATGATTTCGTTGTCCGCCAGCATCGCCAGGTTGTCTTCGGAGGCCGGCAACTGAACGTTGTCGTTCACTTCTCCAAGTTCAGTGGATTTATAGTAGTTCAGAATTTTAGTTCTTTCTTCCATTCTCTAATTACTTCATGTAGGCTAAAGAGCAGTGGCGACAATCTGTAAGTATTTGTGTGATGGAGTTATACGCTTTTTTGAAGTCAACAAATATACAAATGAGTGAGTGTCTTCGTGTTGGCTCATATTTATTGTTTTCAGATTGAAACATTGAGGCGCTATGCTCCGATGCGCGAGACCATTCCCCGTCAGACCTCTTGGTAAGTATGCAAGTGCAATTACGCATGTCAATCACATCGCGATTATGAGCAGCATGGGGTTCAAGCCTGAGCCTCAGGACGTGCGCTAGCAGCACATTTCGAGTTTTTCAAGCGTCAAATTTGCGTCGCAATATCTGGGATGTAATTGGAATATTGCGATGATTCGTCATGCTATGGATGGCTGAAGAAAAAATATAGGGTGTCCATTAAAAAAACATAAGTTTGTCTTAAAAAACACATTTTCTTTCGTTTTAGAATGTTTCCAAATATGTACATTCATGGACCCCACCAGTACATTGATACCGGTTAAAGTCGTTTTCCAATAGCTGTTACTGTTCCAGAGATATTTTGGGTGGACAAGATAGCTGGGACACCGTGTATATTTAAGGGGGTTGTTCATTCGGATGTTTTTTGCGAACGCCTTGTAGAAGTCGCGTTTGCTGCAATCTTTGAATACTTTTCGTTTCGGTGTAGTGCAATTGCTCCTTCACGCTCTTTGTTTGTCTAAGTAATTTTGAGGCTTGCTTTCAGGTGTCAGTAAATCGCATGACACTATTAACAAATATAGCCTTTGGTCATGTCTTTAGGTAGAATGTTGAAAATTTATTTGATGGGGAATTGAATTGTAAGAAACACAATGATGAAACGTTTGAGTTCAGCGACATACGGTGTTAAAATTGTTGCATATTTTATTGATATCCCAATTAATATACTGTGCCCATTTTCATTACCTTCTCTCGTATGACACATTGTGGAGTAATACAGCACTAAGTAAAACAGTACTCATCGCAAGAAAGTGAGACTTCGCTAACGTCTCTCATGTGACATCATGTTCTGGAGTAATTTATCACAGAGGAAAAAAGTACTCATCTCTCAAAAACGTGTAACTGCTAGTCCCCACACAGGATAATCTTACAGACATTTATTTACGAACTTAGGGACCTTCACAGTAATCTCTCAGAATACATATGTTCACTTAAGAAATTTGTTATTAATAATCCAACGCAATTGAAAAGTAATAGCAGTATGCATAACTTCAGCACGTGGAGAAAGGTTGATCTTCATTATTAAACGTTAACTCTAACTGTGTCGTAGAAAGGAGTGAATTGTGCTGCCACAAAAGTCTTGGCAAATAACGTAAAATGTCCGACAGACAATTACCATATTAAAAAATAATAAAATACTTTTTGAATGGCAACTGCCGCACATCGCAAGTGTGCTAATGTCCTTATCAAAACGTCCGGAACAAAAGTATTTCATGAGGTACAAGAACAGATGATATATGTTGGAGACAATATCAAGACTATTCTGAATGATCAGACATCTAAGCGGACCGTCTGCTAAGCAGTTGTTGTGCGCCAAGCCTTTGTCAAGGAGCAGCACATCACCAGCTGTAAGCACTCTTTGCCTCTAGTTCCGGATGGCACGTCAGAGTTTCCGCTTTGTTTCGCAGTAACAATCAGGGCTCACTGTTTCACCTCTAGGCAGAATGCCTTTAAGTTCAAAAACACCGTGCACATTACTTTGTGCAGCGACACTGAATTTCGTCTTCACCGGAGATCCATTGTGACGACAATGCATTCAGTGCTGCTTGGTTTCTGGGGTGAAGTGAAAAATCCCCGAGTCATCTCCCGTGATGATCGCGTCGATAAACGTACCACAATGAAACTGTTGCACAAATGTCAGTGCCGCATGGTCGTTTGCTGCTCGGGCACCAGGTTACTCGGCATCAACGTGACACACACCTTCCTGAACAGCAGCTGCTTAACGACAATTTCGTACAACAAGCATAGCGAATCTGCGAAAAATGGCTGCAGAGCTCAGTAATCGTGAAGCGATTGTTCTCAGAATACCCAACCGCACCGTCTTAACTAGATGATCATCGATGGGGGAAGGTTGCCCACTGCGGTCTTCATAACGAACACACTTTGATGACCTTCAGAAAAAGCCTGCACCAGTGACAGACCACCTGTTTACCATTGATGTTCTGACCCTAGACATGACAGAACTAATGATGGTCAGCTGTGAGTCCAGCGGGGTAAACACTGCACCATGTCGCTCGGTTGCAACACCCATAGATGAATAATACTAATACTTATACTAAAGTGTTGGGGATATTACACTTAAAGCATCCCTACACCACTTTACCAACACACCAACAGAAAAAAGGTGAAGTAACAAGATGACAAATTATAAATACTTAGAATTTTTTGAACTGTATGTTACACCCAGTAGGACCAGTTTATGTGAACTGATACTTCAGGAATTTCATTTAACATAAGAAAATTTTGGTGTCATCCACATCAAACAAATATCTCTTAATGTTTGAGGCGATGATGAAACGGAAAATACATATTTTTATATTGACAGTTTGTTTTGTAATACACTGAGAGGTGAGATTTATGCTGTTAGGTAAATGTTGAGTAAAAGTGAAAACATTTTATTCTGAAAAAAAATTTTTTTTTAATTTTTACATTCCATTATTATGGATACTGGTGGCATGTATAAGGTCAAGTTGTTGGGTTCGGCTCCAGATTTCAGTGGCCGTATTTTCCGTAGCCCCCAAGACCTCCAGAGGTAGCCACACCACCTCCATACCCTCCACCAACGCCGCCGCTGTAGCCTCCTCCAAGGCCTCCTCCGAGACCACCGCCGAGGCCTCCGCCGATACCGCCGTGTCCGGCGCTGACGACGTAGGGCACCGGCCGTTTGACGACGTAGGGCTGTGGCACTGGGACCGACACTGGGGTGGGCACCCTGACGGGGACGGGCACAGGGTTGTCCACAGGGACAGGGTACGGCTGCGGCACCTGCACGGGGACGGGCCGGTCCACAGTCACCGGGAATGGAACCCTCACCGGCACTCGGACGATTCTCTCCACAGGGACTGGCACGCTGACGGGGATTCTGTTGACAGTGATCTGTGTTCCAGCACCTCCGATGCCTGACCCTACGCCACCGGGAAGGCCGCTTCCGACTCCGCCTCCATAGCCAGCTCCGACGCCACCAGCGAAGCCGCCTGAGTAGCCGCTTCCATAGCCGCCACTGTAGCCACCTCCCAAGCCGTAGCCGCCACTGTAACCGCCCAGCGAACCGGCGACTCCTCGCTTCTCTATCTTCGTCTGCTGCTCTTCATTGGCTAGGACGGACAGGGCCAGACCGCAAAGATACACGCACACCTGTTGAGATTAAGACGTTTGTAGCCAAATTTTTACGATCGGTCAGAGAGCTCTCAATACAAAATTTTAAATGGTTTCAGTATTTCAGCTACATTATTTGTAGAAAGCTTTTGACAATGTCCACTCGAATATTTCCAATTCTGAAAGTAGCAGGAATAAAATAAATAGTCAAGTGGTACATAAAACAGATAGGTTACAGAAAGCGAAAGTCATGAAAGGGAAGCAGCAGCTAGGAACAACGTAAATGTGCTTGTAGTCTTTTCTCCAGTCAGACATCAGTTATTAGAGTCGAAGGGCAAGAAAGCGTCGCAGTGGTTGGGAAGGGAGTAAGAAAAGCTGTCTAACCTTTCCGCATTGTTGTTCAATTAGTACACTGAGAAATCTGTGAAGGAATACAAGAAGAAATTTGGAAAGAGAATCAAAGTCCTAGGAGGGGAAATTAAAAATTTTGCATTTTCCTGTGGAAGCATTTGTAAACAAGAAAATGTTGTTGACATCCAATATTAAAAGGACATATTTTTTAGAAATCATCGAGAAATCAATTTCGTATTCATAGACGACCGGTTTTGTCACCAAGTTACTAACTTCTGGTGTGTTAAGATGTTACATTTGTATTGTTGTTGAAGAGCTCGGAATTATGATTGATAAATGTACAAATAGAAAGTCAAAGATAAAATAACGTAAACTGAAATTCATCATTGCACAATCAATTGTATACTCGATGCATATTGACATTACTCATTGGACAATTTGCTACCTTGAGAAAACGATATTTCATTTCAGTTGCACTGACGTCGCTTTCTCTACCATGAGTAACTTATATTAGCAATATCAATTTAAACGTCAGGAAGTGCTGTGTGAAAGCATATGTTTGTAGAATAGGATTGCACAGGACTGAAACATGGACGATAATGAGTTCAGGCAAACAGGTAGTATAAATTAGTGATATGTTGAGTTATGGACGAATGTTGATGATTAGATGGGTTAATCGCATAACTAATGAAGAGGTACTGAGCGTAATTTCTGGCATATCACTAAGAGAAGGCATCGTTTGGTCGGGCACAGTCTGGAAACTCAAGGAATTTACCAATAGGAGGAAAGAGTTTGAGGTGGTAATCGTAGAGGGAAACCGAAAGACGAATACAGTAAGCAGGTTCAATGTGTAGAAGCACAGTGTAGAAGCTTGAGGAGGTGCTTAGAAACAGTGTTTGGGCTCAGGACGAAAAAAACTACAGAAATCAAACGTTTATATACCTACTGGATCAAACTGTAATGATTATCAGTCGTTACACTAAGAACAACGTACCCGAGAGAATACTTGAACCTATGTTGGAAATGGCAGCCCAATCTGTAAAATGATGCCGTTAGACTACGTAGCCATTCAACAACGTTCAAATGTTTGTTAAGCTTATGGGACTTAATTACGGGGTCATCAGTCCCTAAACTTACAAACTACTTATGAACTACTTACGAACTAGGACGGCACAAATATCCATGCCCGAGGGGGGATTCGAACCCCCGACCGTAGTGGCCGTGATGACCGTGACTGGAGCGCCTCAGTCACCTCGGCCACCGCGGACGTCTTCAACAACGTACTTAGAAGCTTTACTGTATATTAAAAATCATACACGTTCGTCAAATTTCATATCGATCGCTGAAACGTTGTCAGAGTAAGGTACGCTACGCTATGCGCCGTACGAAATCGTATCTAATTTTCAAAGTCATGTTTGCAAGATGTTATCAACATGGGAATAAACCTGTATTTTTATGTCAAAGTCTATTATAAAGTATTCTCCACCATGAACCGTACGGAATCTTATTTTGAAGATTAGAATAAAACTGTAGATTTGTGTCAGAGTCGGTTAGTACCCTCAGATATGCTCCGAAAGAATAAATATGTAGACAAGCTGTACCTCTTGATTTGAAGGTTGAGAGTGCAAAAATTTTTCCTAATCGGATGAACGGTATCCAAGTGCATAAAATACGGACCTAATCCGAAATGGGGTTCCACATTTAAAATTACTAAAAAAATTTTCTTCAAATTTTTAGTTGTTCCTTTGCGGTTTTCCCTTTTGTCCCTTTTCTTATAAACCACCCCTGTATTAAAGCGAAAAAAGAAGAATTATTGGAGTTAATCAAGCCGTTTCTGAGTTTTACCGAAACTAATGCACAGCAATTGATTTTTGAATAAAGTGATTGAGTTTGGATACCACATCTTACAGGACGACAAACCATTTATTCCGTAACTATTCCTGTCTGCTATTGACGTGAGAGGGTGTTCTCTGTTGTAGCAGGTGACCTGCTGTCGCTACTCACCAGGTTCCTCATTGCTGCTTGTGGCTTCTGCTGGGAGCTAGCAATGACTGATACCGCAGCAAGGCGGTGGTGAGCTTTTATATCCTTAACAGGCAGACATCCACCTCTCGCCACATCTCATCACGGTACAATTAAGGCGTCCGGTGCAGCAGAAACTACCACAGTGGCGTAACAGACTCGGCTGAAACAGGAATTAAGGGTTCTCAATAGACGTGCAGATTTACTCGGTAAAAGTAAGGGCGTCACGTTACTTCAGAATGTTTGGCGATAGTTGTAAGAAAAATGTTCAAATGTTTGTAGAGCTTATAGGATTTAACTACAGGGTCGTCAGTCCCTAAACTTTCAAACTACTTATGAACTAGCTTATACTAAAGACGGCACAAACATCCATGCCCGAGGGGGGGATTCGAACCCCCGTCCTCAGCGACCGATAGCTGTAAGAGACGACTATTTAATAAAAACTTGTACAAGCCACTCCAGTGTTTAACATGTGGAATAGGAGTGATCCGCAAAATTGATGTCGATTTGATGCAGGACTGGAACATATAGTATTTTCGAAAACTGTGAACCATCTCGAAGAGAACGATAAATTGCCCCATAATCGACACATATTAAGGAAGTACCGTTCTTGTGAAACACAGCCAGTTCTTTAATATTCAAAAGTAAAACGCTAAGATCGCTGTATGATTATTTCATTTACTGACGATCGGTTTCTACAGACTATGCCACCATCATACGGTCGTATAAAATTCTACAATGTACCCATCTTACGTTATTTACCAAATGAAGGTCAAACACAACGTGCAACATAGCACGTAATACATAAATTATATTATCAACTAGTTGTAATAGTCACTCGCATAAAATGATGAGTACTATGGACAAGGTATCTTGAACAGTAAAACAGAGATGATAATTGACGTTCCGCTGGAGAAGATGCTGTTATTTATTGGTTAGTAAAGTCACCAGAAAATCAAAATCAACTACAAAACAATATAAATATGATCTCTGGATTGTGCGACAATTGGTAGCTGCTCCTAATTAACGAAGAGTGTGAAGTCATGCATACCAGCACTGAGAGAAACCCGTTAAACTTCATTTACCCGAATAACTAGTCAAGTATAAATGTCGTTCATCTAAATACCTAGGGATTACAATTACGAAAAACTACAATTGAAAGGAACACAATATCGTGGAGAAGGTGAATCGAAGGCTACGTTTCATTTTCTGCACATTTAGAAGATGCAACAGATTTGCTGACGAAACTGCGTACACTACTGTTTCCTATTATGGATTATTGTTGCGTAATGTGCGATCCTCATCAGTTGGGACTGATGGAGGATATAGAAAAAGTTAAAAGAATAGCAGCTCGTTTCATTTATCGCTAGGTGTTGTGTGTCGTGGAAATGTTGCACGAGTTGGGGTGTAAATTATTACGAGTAAGGCGTTATTCCTTGCGGCGTGATATGTTTGCGACATTTTTTTCGCTAACTTTTTCCTCCAAATGTGAAGATAGTTTGTTAGCACACAAAGGGGACATGATTAACATAATAAAATAAGAGTTTTCAATTTTTCCTACGTCCTATCACACAATACATTGCTAGAAAAATATAATAAACACTCTACGAGGCATTTAAATGTGATGTGAAGAGGCCTATGTAGATGGGTTTGATTTGACACATACAAACCAACCATTGACGTTTCTCTATGTTTGTCTTCCTTACTTCTGTAGTGCTCTTGTCTGATCAACATACGTGCTCGCGGATTGCTACTGGTAATTATTACTAATTTTGATGTAGAAATGTTAATTAATTTCTAAGTTGTAATTCTGTGTAAAATTATATTCACCATTCCGCTATAAAAAGTGAGCACAAAAATTATTAATAAGGTTATTGCTCATCTGACCCGAGAATGAGATTGTACTCGTTACCGACTAGAGTTGTGTGTTTTTTAAGAAGTGTCTCGTCGCAGTTGTGACTGACCATCGCAGGAAATATTATGATTACAGAGCAAACAGTTAAAGTAAAAGATATTTAACAATTTGAAAATAGGACACGAAGCTTTGTGATTTTTACTTGTCAGAGTAAACTTACAAACTGATGATAGGGAAATCTCTGGTCTCGTAATTAAATTCCTGTCATAGGTTTCTGTCAGTGATCTCTATAGTACCTGGACAGATTTCTGAGTGTGCCAGCCAAATAAGTTAATTTTCTGTTTCTTGTCTAATTACAACAAGCCAGCTATGAAGTATTACAAGAAAACGAAATGGAAATTTGTTTTGATTCCGTACTCACGCGAGTTTGTTACTTCTCATATTAAGAAATTTCAAATCCCGAGATAATCTAGCTATTTTTTGTCACACACGAACTGTTGTAAATCTGTTTGGCGAATTACTACGTGGCGAACAGTCCAAATTCGTCTACAAAACATATGAATGGCACGCTAACAAAATAATACATCCAAGTTATATAGAGATAATTGTTTTCTATGCTGCCTGGATGTTGAATTTCAGCTGTCTCAGGGTGACAACCAAAGATGTTAAGAATTCGTTTGCTGCAGAGATCTCTGTAGAAACTGGACGTATAACCTTTGGTGTCTGAGTATTGAAGTGCAGCGTGCACGCACATTCATATGTTTCGCTCCGATTTCGCATTGCCCGCCTTGTTTTAATTTTTTCCATATTTTAATTTGTCAAACGAATTTCCATCAGTTACTAAGTGACAAAGAATTACTTGATTTGATATTTATGTCAATGTGCAATGTAGTAGACTGATATGGCAGCAGAATCGAAACGTATTTTCTTTTCTCGTATAATACTTCATGGCAGCCATATTTGGTGTGAGAAACGAAATATTATCGTCTACAACTGGCATACTCAGACAACTAAAGGTATACGTACATATAGTATAGAGATCATTGGTTTCCTGTCAAATTACGACTTTGCTGTTACGAAATGTTACTAAAATAAAAGAGGAAATTGAGCGGTCCCGGCTCGTGTTTCTTCGATTCACCCTGTTCTTAATTAAATTACTGGCGCAAGTACAAATCTAAATTTCTGTGCTATCACCGATCGCGGCGCTGTTAGCTCTATCGAGCGCAGTGTTGCCAGACGTAGGGAATTTTCCCTACTCGTAGGTACTTTTAAGCATTAAAATCATGTAGGTAATTTTCATCAAAAAGTACCCAACGTGTAGGTACTTTCGTAAAATTTTACAATCGCCGGCAAATGCCTAGCGGGTAATGTTGGCAACAGAACATTTGTCAGCACGCCTGAATGAAGCCGACCAATTGTGGGAAAGTTCGAAGTAGCCAATGATAGACGGCATAGTTGTTTTCTTTTCATAGTAAACAATATTAATTAGAAAACTTAGTTTCGGACACATTAAAACTGATGCGAAGTATCATGATTTCAATGACTATCGGTGGAATGGAGAGTCGTTTTGGAAATAGTGTTAAAAAATGTCAGCACAAGGAAAATTTATTGTTTCCACGAACGAAAGACGTTTTATTACCTTGACTGGACTGTTATTTATTTACGTCAGAACGATATACTAGTTAGCACTTGTAAATCAGAAGCTGCTGACAAGAAAACGCTAAACATTTGCGACAGCCAACGTGATAATGAACAAAGCCCTAGATATTCGTTGTCAACATAGCATTACTCTTTGAAAATATGAATCATGCAGACTGACGGACTTCCTTTTTTGTGGTGACTGTGAACTAATTAATTACTGCTGTTCCTTCTCTATGGTTGATAGTGTCTCGATGTATCTTGATGCGGTCAATAAATCAGTTCTCCTCGTGTAACAGTGCACTCGGAATTAGTGGCATATTTGGGAACCTAATTAACGCTGTTCCTCTCTGTGGTTGACAGGTCCTTGATGTACCCTTGTCCGATCGATAAATCGGCATAATCTACACTTTACTCAATCAGTAACGATCAGTCAATGGAAAAACATATCTAGCAAGTGATGCATGATGCAAAATATTTATTTTAAAGTTTTTCAAAATAGTAACAGGTCACATTAACTGGTTAACCTCTGCTGGCCGGACTCCTGCATTCAGCCCTTTCCAGGCGCAAATCCTAGCTACGACTCTAATATAGGGGCATTAATAATGTGGTAGGGAGAAAGTAGGCAAAACGTTGGTACATTTTTGTGAGACTGCAAGTATTTTCTCTCTCTGCCATCTGGCAACACTGATCGCACGTCACTTGTCTTCTGTCTCGTGTGATCCATGCCCCTAGTGGCGCTATTTGAGCTTGGCGCCGAGGCAGTTCCGGGGAGATCGGTTACTGGGTCACTCAGTGAGAGACGCTGCGGGGAACATCTGAGTGTCAGTATCGTGCAGTGTTAATTTGATACACTGCATGGCGTCGCTAGGGTCGAGTTATTTACATTAATTGGCCGTTTGTCGCCGGGCCAGGCGCGTGCGCTGAAGTAGTTCCGCAGTGGCATACTGTCAGTCTCTTGGAGGCGTATATGCGATGATAATAACAGCTGAAGAAGTCTGGAAACGGAGAGGGAATTGCTTCAAGTTCCAGCATCAGCTCGGCGGGGGCTGTTTACCTCATCTTCCCGACTATAGGTTCGTGTTCCTAGCGGCCGTGCGATCCCCACGTTGGGTCCTCGCCAAGAACCGGAGTAGTCAACTTGTACTCCGCAGTCAGTTTGTAGAACTTATGGGACTTAACTACGGAGTCATCGGTCCCTAAGCTTACAAACTACTTATGAACTAGCTACAACGAAGGACGGCACAAATATCCATGCCCGAGGGGGGATTCGAACCCCCGGCCGCAGTGGCCGTGCAGACCGTGACTGGAGCGCCTCAATCCCCTCGGCCACCACGGCCGGCTTGCGTCGTTCCAGCTGCTTTCCAGCTTTCCACCTGTTCATATCATCCTCCTACACCAACACGAGGGTGACTGCACTTATCTTGGAGTGAGCCAATTAAGTTAAGTGACCTGTACATTCCTGCTCCGCAAATTTGTGTGTGTGTGTATTTACTAGGATCGGTGGTCGTTTCCCATTGACCGTCGTTTCTTAAGTCGACGTCTATTGGTGTTTACTTATGTGTTGTGCCGCACTTCTTGTTCGGCTCAGTTGAATTATTCTCCGTTTTTCTCTTCGTAGCAATTATTCAAATTTCACTAGCTTGGTTAACGCCACTGCGGAATTTATCTGGTTTGCGCCCCTCTGCCTGCTCGAATTTCACGGACTGTAGTTGCATAGTTTTATTTATTCTATTTTTATCATCTGCTTGCGGATCATTTCCCTCCGTGAGGCATTTGGCGCTCAGTTCCTTATAGTATAAGTCCCTTCGTGTCAGAGCTGTAGTTCTCCGGGACGTTTGGGCACCCTACCCCCTCTCTACTGTCTGGAGTCTGCTCATCTGTTTTGTATGTTGGAGTACGTATTAAGTTAACGAATAGTCAGTCCTGATATTAAATTAATTTAAAAAATCTCAATGAAGTGTTTTACAGTCCACTTTAGATTTGCTTGTGATTTTATGATTTTTTGAAAACAGTTAACTTTCACGGACGGAATGGTCAAAATTATTAAAAATTTCCGGGCTATTAGGCCGTGGTCTAGTGGATTTATTGTCGAAACTCAACGTTTCGTCCCCGACGTCCCAACTGTTAGTACAATTGCTTCGCCCACCTATTTGATTGCCAAGTTCTTGACAACACTATTACGACCGCATGTGGGGTCAAGAATTCGAGACATTTTATAACTAACTGAATGATATATTGGTCAACCCGGAGGATATATTAGTTAGTTTTGACGTGGTATCCCTGTTTACTATGGTTCCAGTCAATGAGGTGCTGCTGTAAGAGTACACCTGTCGCTGTATCTTACAGTTTGATTTAACTTGATGTGTATAAGGTCTTAAATTTGTTTATTTCATGTATTTTTCATTTGTTCTATGCTAGATATATTTCTTATTTAACGTCATTTTCTATATTGAATCATTTAGTGTAAACATGTACTATATGTGTAAACCTGCATGAATGCACGGACATTCTTATGCTGTAAGTTAGCAATGCGCCAGAGAAAATGTTGAACCTGTTGTAAAGACTGTCTTTGGTACAGAAGTAGTAGCTGTGAGTGTCGCGCTGCTGAAGCAGTCGCGGAGCGGACTCGCTATAGTAAACACATAAATGTTTTCTTGATGGTGCAGAGGCACGGTAGGCGCAGTATGGCGCGAGTTTAATGCAACTGCAATAAGCTTGAGAGGCGTACTGTTTAATGTATTGAAGGAAGTGTGAAATAAGTTTATTTATACTCGAAAGTGATCAGAGTAATGTTTATTCATGTGTGCAAGAAACGTAATTGTTTGGTATCAAGTCTATTGTCACCGAGTGTGATCGTGGTTGTAGTAAGAGTACCTATTGTAATCATATCTGTCTTGTATGGACTTCACGACGAAGACGACGAAAGCAGATGAGTACTTTTGTAACATTTTATTTTGTATGCATGTAAATGTAGTGTCAACCAAATCAGAACTTTGGTTCAATTATACATGACTTATTTTGAAACCAGTCTTAATTTTGTAAGTAGTTGTAGTCACCCCATTATCACCATTATTATATTATGTTGATTATGCAAGCCTGTACATTGACTAACAAGTTCAATCATTTGCAAAGTAATTACGATCAGTTTTAAAGAAATTGCTAGACGAATTAAAGAATTGCTAAACGTGTTACAACCACAGAGATTAGTAATTAAAGTGCAAGAGAGTTTGCAAGTAAAGTAAAGTTGGTTTCTTTTATGTAGAAAGTAACCAGGCTAACAGTAGTCAAAGTATTATAGTTGATTAACCAGACTTGACGGAAGTTAATTTTTTATGAAATACGTTAAATGCCAAACTCTGTTCAGCCAGTTACACGCGTACGCTACTCAGGCCCTGGAACCAATTTACCAAAAAATAATTCATGCAAAGTTTTATAAGGAAGTTGAATGCTTTAAACAATATTATTAAAATAATTGGGAACTTTAACTGTAGTATTTGTGAAGCTCATTTCACCATGCAGTGTCACAGTACTCAGCTATTATCATTGCTATCAGAGTCTATCAGCTATTACGATTTTGATTATAACACGAACACGCCATCACCACTACACGAATTCTGACACATTTATTCGTGAAGTTGTGCTGTTCGTGAATCGTAAGAGGTGCTAGTTGGAGGCTGTAGTCAATGCTAAGTCAGATAGGGCCAAGCTTAATTAATTACTACAATGACTGTTTTAAGTTAATTAATATCAATTTTTTTATTTATTCAAAATTCTAACTTACACTGCGAAAGTGTTGTTGCGACCCATTAGTTTTGATTTGCTACAACATTCAATAACAAAATTATTACGCATTCTGAATTTTGAGATTTTTTTGACGACCTCCAACGGGCAATTTTCTTACACTGCTACAGCTGAATCTCCTCTTTCCACCCGACATTGCAGATCTGCTCAAATATTGCCTCACAACTACTTATTTCAAATGGAACGATGATTACTATGAACAGACAGATGGTGTAAGCCCGGTTATAGCAAATTTCTATATGCAAAAATTCGAGGAACAGGCATTGAAAACAGCAAACCAAAAACCTGCTATTTGATTTCGCTATGTAGACGATACGTTTGTTGTGTGGAGGCATGGTAGAGAGGAACTAGATCGTTTTCTTCAAAAATGGGAATGGCAGATTGGGTCATACAGTTTATCGGAAGCCCACACACAGAGATGCACCGGGATTCACACCACCACCCACAGCAAAAGCGGGGCATTATAAAGATGTTTGCGGACAGAGCAAGGAACATCTGCGAACCGGAATTACTCGATGCGGAATTGAAACACCTGAGTAACGATTTACTTAAGAATGGCTATTCGTCTACAGATATAAGGTGAGCTTTGACACCGACACGGAGTTCAAAACGATGAAAGGGTACCTGTGAAATCTAAAGTCTTCCTACCTTTTATGAAAGACGTCACCTACCGCATCGGTAAAATTTTGACGATACGGAATGTTGCCGTTATTTACAAACCTACTCGGAAGAAACAGGATCACCTGAAATCGGCAAAGGATGCTCGCAAACCGCTGGAAAAAGCAGGAATTTATAGGATTCCGTGTAGCTGTGTAGACGTATACGTGGGTACCATGAAAATAACACTCAAAAAAGACTAGACTAGCACAAGGGGAACTGTAGAAGGGGAGAGATTGACAGATCAGCTGTTGCTGAACATGTTTTTCAACCAGGGGAGCCGGCCGCGGTGGCCGAGGTGACTGAGGCGCTCCAGTCACGGTCAGCACGGCCACTTCGGTCGGGGGTTCGAATCCCCCCTCGGGCATGGATATTTGTGCCGTCCTAGTTCGTAAGTAGTTCATAAGTAGTTTGTAAGTTTAGGGACTGATGACCCCGTAGTTAAGTCCCATATGCTTAACAAACATTTGAACATTTTTGATTTTGTGACGTACAAACATGTTAGACTGTGGCTCGAAAAGTGCCAGGATGCGGTAGCTCAGCGCTCTCGGTCAGAGGGGAGGCAGCACGGTAGGTCGAGGCCCTCTGTACCGACAAAACTAAGTAAACAATAAAACGATCAAAATAGAACAAAACATACATACGTTCACAAAGTACTGATCAAACCGAAGAACCAATGAACAATGCAAAGCGTCGATCTCCCTGAACACAAAAAATATAAAAAACAAATAAATATTTATAACTACCCCTCTTACTTCCTAAAGATTTTCAAACACACGTGTTAACTGAAAACAACTATATTCTGCAAGATTTCGAGTTGTTCAAAGGTAACAGCGCTTTCTCTGAAAAGTGCATTTGTTCTGTTTCGAGAACATGCCTTGAAATACATACCTACGAATTGTAAACACAGACTAGAAAAACAAAACTGGTAATTTGTTGCAATATTTACACTTCCCTTCCGTTTCAATAAGAAACGATAGTTGCTACAGAAATCTAGGACACCATTCATATATGAAATTACCAGTATCTGCACGTTGTTTAGCAAATCCATTATCACAGTATCGTCCCCGTTGTTGGGCAAATGCTTCAGAAGACCAGTGTTCAATTCGTTGTTATGTATTAATCTCGAAAAACATAGTTATTTCACCAATAAACATCATCACTAATTGTTTGATTGAGGAGAAGATTTTGTGTTAGGTCAAGATGTGAGAAGCCTGATTTTATATCTTTATTAGTTATAATAGTACTCAGAGTTTTCATATCTTAGTGTGGACTTTAAATTTTATAGAAGCCAAGTAGCTGCCTGGCAGTAGGCAAAGTAGCATGACGAAATCGATGTATAACGTTACCCTTTGTGGTGTCGCACAAGTGCGCGCCACGTACGTACATGCACGCACGGCACGGCGTTCTTACGACGTCAGCCACGAGCGCCCTCTGCTGCAACTCCGGTCGTGGCCACCACTGGACTGCTGCATCGTCCACTTGGGAATCAGATAGGCACCAGTTAAGACTTGGCTATCGGATAGGCACTAGGAATCATCAGTAGGCAGGCCTCTATCTATTCTACTAGTCTGCTGCTCTCCAAGTTAAGTAATGTAATTTTTCTTTGAAATATATCTCTTATACGAATCTAGCTTGGTGTTTCTAGTTTCTGCTGTCCCACTGGCTGGTCACCTCCGTACCTGCACATGCGTGCATCCTATTTTCGTGTGTCGGTCTCTCTCTACTCGGCCACCGACACCCAGAACAACCGGCGGAAACGAGCCACTGAAGTGGCGACGTGGATGGGATACAAAACCCTTGCGTTCGTATGATGCCATGATTTGATAAAATTGATTCCGCGATTTTAATTTGAACAAAGGATTGGTTGTATCGGAATTTTGAATTTGGAATAATTTAGTTAAAACACAGCACAAATTAACATTTATAAACATTAAGCCAAATACACCCCGGGTTGAATGTTAAAGTCGGGCACCACACAAAGCAACTGCACATTATAAGACTTACGGTAAGCATCTAGCTGGATCCTATGCTTCTTACAGCAGAAGCTGAAAATGTTAATGTTTCCTTATTTAATATGAGATTATTCGAGATACTTTCCGCAGGACTAATGCTCAGACAGTGTAAGAGAATTTGCCTGTTGGAGGTCGTCAGAATGATCCCAAAATTTAGAATGCATAATAATATACTGTAGTAATAATAATTTCGTTATTGAATGTTGCAGCAAATCAGAACTAATGGGTGGCAACAACACTTTCGCAGTGAAAGTTAAAATTTTGAATAAAAAAAACGATATTAACTTGAAACAGTCACTGTGCTAATTAATTAAGCTTGGCCCTATCTGACTTGGCATTGACTAGCAACTAGCACCTCTTACGATTCACGAACATCACAACTTCACTAATAAATGTGTCAGAATTCATGTAGTGGTGATGGCGTGTTCGTGTTATAATCAAAATTGTAACAGCAAATAGACTCTGATTGCAATGATAATAGCTCAGTACAGTGAAACTCCGTGGTGCAATGGCTTCACAATTACTGCAGTCAAAGTTCCCAATAATTTTGATAATATTCTTTAAAGCATTCAAGTTTCTTATAAAACTTTACGTGAACTATTTTTTTTAAATTGGTTCCAGGGCCTGGGTAGCGTACGCGTGTAACTGGCTGAGCAGAGTCTGGCATTTAACGTATTTCATAAAAAAATTACTTCCGTCAAGTCTGATTAAACAACTATAATACTTTGACTACTGTTAGCCTGGTTACTTTCTACATAAATGAAACCAACTTTACTTTACTTGCATAGTCTCTTGCACTCTCTTGCAATTTAATTACTAGTCTCTGTGGTTGTAACACGTTTAGCAATTCTTTAAATCGTCTAGCAATTTCATTAAAACCGATCGTAATTACTTTGAAAATGATTGAACTTGTTAGTCAATATACAGGGTTGCATAATCATCTTAATATAATAATGGTGATAATGGGTTGACTACAACTACTTACAAAATTAAGACTGGTTTCAAAATAAGTCAAAGTTCTGATTGGGTTGACACTACATTTACATGCATACAAAATAAAATGTTACAATAGTACTCATCTGTTTTCGTCGTCTTCGTCCTGAAGCCCATACAAGACAGATATGATTAAAATAGGTACACTTACTGCTGTTTCAAAATATTTTTATCGACAACTCTTTGTTCAGCTCGTCTGGCTGTAATCTCCATACATTGATATCACCTCGACGCGCCTTCTAATTACAGCAACGATCACACTCGGTGACAATAGACTTGATAACCAAACAATTACTTTTCTTGCACACATGAATAAACATTACTCTGATCACTTTAGAGTATAAATAAACTTGTTTCGCACTTCCTTCAATACATTAAACAGTACACCTCTCAGGCTTATTGCAATGCATTAAACTCGCGCCACACTGCGCCTACCGTGCCTCTGCACCATCAATAAAACATTTATGTGTTTACTATAGCGAGTCCGCTCCGCGACTGCTTCAGCAGCGCGACACTCACAGCTACTACTTCTGTACCAAAGACAGTCTTTACAACAGGTTCAAAATTTTCTCTGGTGCATTGCCAACTTACAGCATAAGAATGTCCGTGCATTCATACGGGTATACACATATAGTACATTTTTACACTAAATGAACCAATACAGAAAATGACGTTATATAAGAATATATCTAGCATACAAGAAATGAAAAATACATGAAATAAACAAATTTAAGACGATATATACATTACATTAAATCAAACTGTACGATACAGCGACAGGTGTACTCTTACAACAGTTCACTTCGCTTTTCACGATTGTAGTTTCTGTAATCGAGCAAGGTATTGTATAAGAATAACTAATAGGGAGTGATCGTAATGGGTTCTGAACATTAAACTATTACGGAGGAGCTGAAAACATTAGAAAATAAAAATTTAACGTGGACGCATTCATTTAAATAAAAGCCAAAGAGAGGGGATGATTTTAAATTTAAGTAATATATTTTAACAACTTGCATCACAACTACTTACATTGAATGGATTCATGAATGGAAGACATCCGTACAGAACGAACATAGACAAGAGAGTGATAAAAACTACGATCGCGGTACTGTTTTCTCGCTTGTCCGGAAGTAAAAAATGACGAACGAAAATTAAGTCAGTTATATTGCGAGCTAGAGGGAATCGGAGGCGATAAGCATCGCTGACCAAAAAGAGACACAGAGAGAGAGAGAGGGGAAAAAGAAATAAAATTCTAGTGTATCGTTACAGATGGAATGGGTGGGAAAAGCATAACAGATGGCACAGACCATGTATGGACTATGAGAAAGCAAAGCTGTTTAGCATACACGTGATCTCGTTTGCTAAAAGTCCTACATTTCATTTATTAATATTTAAGACAGTAGACATTAGATAATAACGTAATTTCAATGTAACACTTTTCTGTTAATAAGCTTTCAATTGAACATATTTGGTACTTTGTTCATTTTAACGTATATAAGAAAAAAATACTAGCGACGAATCTAGAAGGTTCGTTTGGCGCCAAAAAGACAGAGGCAGCAACTAGCAGCCACGCCTGGCCCAGCACAGTCCAGTGCCGACTTTCGAACTGTTAACGGGTAGCACCTCGTCTCATTACGGAACTTGTATATTTATCATCATGGCACTAATATTTATTGTAAAGTGATTATCTTTCAATGTAGATTTGTGGATTTCGCTGAGCGTGTGTAAACGTTGGAAGAATAAATTTAAAATCCACTGGCATTCTATGTTTTATGAAGAATATCGTAGTTAGAGGCTTCTAATAATGTTCACAGCATTTTAACTTCAGACATCAAGAATCTGCAACCTGCATGCTGAAACTGCGTGGAACATTATCGACTTCGAGAGCTAAGGTCAGTAATAAACAAAAGAACTTTTTTTTCATCAGTCTGAAGAATTGGTGAAACCTAGAAACTTTCCAATTAGACATTGTTAACATTGTATATGAAGACTTGCTCTCGGTCAGTGACCATTTTATCCCCTCTTGATGAACTCTTTTATTTCATTAGAAGAGTCATTTAAAATAAATTTCCACCAGTCAAATTGTAAAGTCTACGATCTAGTGCCAAGTTTCGATCGATGGAATTCTGCGTTTCTTGTTAGTCTACAAATATACAACTGACTGCGAGTCTTTGGGTTGGCTCACATTTATTGTTTTCAGGTTGTAAATTTGGTCTATCGGGATCGCCCTGGTCTTAGTCCGCTGGGTATTATCTAACCTTGTGTTCAAGCTGTGCTTCATTTCTTCGACGAAGACACGCTCTAAGTGATCTAAACTACTCTAGTCACACAGTAATTATTCACACGAAACTTTTCACCTTATATATGTGTTGGGTGGGTCAGTGTGCATTTTCAACCTTCAGACAGATGTTCTGCTGCTGACATTTTAGTGTGATTTTCTGTGAGTTCATCAAGTAGGTTTAGGTTATTCGAGAGTTCCGGAATTACGCCATCTTCCCCAGTTTTTCCGATGTTTTTGCGTGTGATGATGAGTGTGTGGATTTCATACCATGGATGTCTGTTCAGTAGATTTTGATCGTGATTTCGGACAGGCGAATAGTTCTGATAAACACATAGCCACATCTATGCAATTTTATTTCTTAGTTCCTGCTCGTCTTGCATATTGTTTTCGCAGTTACATCTTTTAGTGGGTTTACATACGGATATTTTCTGCGAACGCTTTGCAGAAGTCTCGTTTGTTGCAATCTTTCAAGTATTTTCGACGTAGCGCAGTTACTCCTTCATACGTCTACTCTTTGTTTGCCTGTGTAATTTTGAGGCTTGCTTTCAGGTCCCAGTAAATTGCATGAAACCATTAACAAATGTTCAAATGTTTGTTAAGCTTATGGGATTTAACTACGGGGTCATCAGTCCCTAAACTTACAAACTACTTATCAACTACCTTATACTAAGGACGGCACAAATATCCATGCCCGAGGGGGGGATTCAAACCCCCGACCGTAGTGGCCGTGCAAACCGTGACTGGAGCGCCTCAGTCCCCTCGGCCACTGCGGCCGGCGAAACCATTAACAGATATGGACATTGAACAGAAGTCTGTAGCTAAGGTAGAATATTTCAATATTTTTAGGTGTCTTCCTTGATAAGACGTTGATGAAACGTTTGTGTTCAGCTACGTATGCTGTTAGGATTATTGCTAATTTTGGTGGTAGACATTTCATTAAATTAATATACTGTGCCTATTTTAGTTAACTTCTCTTATATCACATTCATCACTGACAAAAAAGGTATTCATCATTAATCATTATAACTGCTGGTGCCCATCCAGAATAGTTCTGCAGGCATTTACTTAAGGAACTAGGAACTTTCACAGTAATCCCGTAATACATACATTCACTTACGAAATTTTTTATCCAACGCAATTTAAAAGTAATAACATCACGCATAACTGCAACTCTTGGAGAAAGGTTGATCTTCACTTTTCAAGATGAAATATAACTTTGACCCAGGAAGGAATGAATTATCCTGCCACAAACGTCTTTTGTCACTTGGTAAATAACATCAAAAGCCTGATAGTTAACTGCCATTTAAAAGGAATAGTAAAATACTTTTTGAATAGTAACTGCTCCATATCGCAAGTGTGCCAGTCGCCTTATCGAAACGTCCGGAGCAAAGGTATTTCCTGAGGTGCAAGAACAGACATATATGTTGGAAACAATATCAAGACTATCCTGAATGATCAGACATTAAAGGGAAACGTCTGATAAGCAGCTGTTGTGCGCCAAGCCTTTGTCAAGGAGCAGTACATCACCAGCTGTACGCATTCTACGCCTCTAGTTCCGAATAGCACGTCAGAGTTTCCGCTTTGTTTCGCTGTAACAATCAGGGCTCGTGGTTTCACCTCTGGGCAGAATACCTTTAAAGTTCCAGAACCCTGTGCACATCACTTTGTGCAGCAACACTATTTGAATTTCGTCTTGACCGGAGATCCATTGTGACGACAGTGAATTGAGTGCTGCTTGTTTTCTAGGGTGAAGTGAGGAATCCACCACTCATCGCCCGTGATTGTCTTTTCAAGTAACTCTTCACTGTCATCATGAAACTGTTGCAGAAAGGTCAGGGCTGCCGCAGTGAGTTTCGTTTGGTACTCGGGCACCAGGTTATTCGGCATCAAATGGCAAACACCTTCTTGAACAGAAGCTACTGAGAGGCCATTTCATGCAACAATGGTCGCGGAAAATGCTGAGCTCCTAAACAGTGAAGCGATGGTTCTCCAGGCTGTGCTGCCACTCCATCTCAACCAGGTGCCATTGATGAGGGATGGTGGGCCCATTGCGGCCTTCATATCGAACTCTTTTGTGACCTTCGGAAGAACCCTACACCAGTGACAGACTATGTTTTCTCCTGAAATTCTGCCCTTAGAGCTGATAGAGCAGGTGATGGACAGCGCTGAGTGCATTGGGCTAAACACTGCAGCACTTCGCTCGGTTCCAACGCCCATAGATGAATATACATTTGTTTTAATAAAAATGACTTTGAGTAATCTGTAATGATTGTTTCTGTAGGAGTGTCCTTAAACCGCTTTACCAACACCTCAAAAACGAAGAAAACTTGGAGCAATAAGATTAATTAAAAATACAACTTTTTTGCGCCCATGTACATACACCGCTTTACCAACACCTCAAAAAGAAAGAAGAGGAAAACTTGGATCAATAAGATTAATTATAAATACGAACCTTTTTTTGCGCCCATAAATATCAGTTCACATGTGCTGATCCTTTATGCATTCATAGTTGAAATGAGTATTTTTTATGTTTTTTGAGTCATCCACACCAAATATACAAATTTTAATCATTGCAGTGATGACAAAACTAAAAAAAAGACAAAAAAATTGTTTCAGTCACAGATTGCTTTAATATACTCAGACGTGAGACTGCTGTTGTTAGGGAATTGATGAGTAATAGTGAAAACATTTTATTTTGCATAATTTTTTTTTCTTTTATTTTGTTACATTCCATTGTGATGGATACTGGTGGCGTATATAAGGTCAAGTTGTTGGGTTGGGCTCCAGATTTCAGTGGCCGTATTTTCCGTAGCCTCCAACTCCTCCAGAGGTAGCGATAGCTCCTCCATACCCTCCACCAACGCCGCCGCTGTAGCCTCCTCCAAGGCCTCCTCCGAGACCACCGCCGAGGCCTCCGCCGAGACCGCTGTGTCCAGCGCTGACGACGTAGGGCACCGGCCGCTTGACGACGTAGGGCTGCGGCACTGGGACCGACACCGGGGTGGGCACCCTGACGGGGACGGGCACAGGGTTGTCGACAGGGACAGGGTACGGCTGCGGCACCTGCACGGGGACAGGTCGGTCCACAGTTACCGGGAATGGAACCCTCACCGGCACTCGGACGATCCTCTCCACAGGGACTGGCACGCTGACGGGGATTCTGTTGACAGTGATCTGTGTTCCAGCACCTCCGACGCCTGCCCCTATGCCACCGGCAAGGCCGCCTCCGACTCCGCCTCCATAGCCAGCTCCGACACCACCAGCGAAGCCGCCTGAGTAGCCGCTTCCATAGCCGACACTGTAGCCACCTCCCACGCCGGAGCCGGCACTGTAACCGCCCAGAGAACCGGCGACTCCTCGCTTCTCTATCTTTGTCTGCTGCTCTTCATTGGCTAGTACGGACAGGGCCAGACCGCACAGATACACGCACACCTGTTGAGAATAAGACATTTTTAGCCAAATTATTACGATGGGTCAGAGAGCTCTCAATATAAAATTTTAAATAGTTTTAGTATTTCAGCTACTATATTTGTAGAAAGCTTTTGAAGATGTCCACTCGAATATTTAAAATTCTGAAAGTAGCAGGAATGAAGTAAATAGTTAAGTGGTACACAGTAAACGAAGGTCATGAAAGGGAAGCAGCAGCTAGGAAGAACGTAAACATGCTTGTAGTCTTTCCTCCACTCATACGGCAGTTATTAGAGTAGAAGGGCATGAAAGGTCGCAGTGCTTGGGAAGGGAGTAAGACAGGGTTGTAGCCTTGTTGTTCAATCTGTAGCATTGTTGTTCAATATGTACATTCAGTAAGCTGAGAAGGAATGCAAGGAGAAATTTGGAGAAGGAATTAAAGTGCAAGGAGCGGGAAAAAAACCTTGCCTTTTGCTGACGACATAGTAATTCTGTCAGAGACAGCAAAGGGCCTGGGGGCAATTAACCGGAATGGATGTTGTGTTGATAGGAGCGCATGAGACGATAATTAACAAGGAATGGTATGTATTTTTAGAAGATCAGACGATACTGAAGGAATTAACTTAGGTAAGGAGACTGGCACGCTGTGTTGAAGAGAGCGTATAAAATGAACATTAACAAGAGCAAAACAAAAATAATGGAATGCAGTCTTAGAAATCAGGCGATGCTGAAGGAATTAGATTAGGTAACGAAACAATGAAGGTGGTAGATAAGTTTTGTTCTTTGGGTAGTAAAATAACATGCGATGGTCGTAGTACAGAGGATACAAAATGCAGAATGGCAATGGGAAGAAAAGCATTTTTGAAAAAGAGAAATTTGCTAACATCGAATATTAATTTAAGTGTAAGGAAGTCTTTCTGGAGGCATTTGTGTGGAGTGATGCCTCGTACGGGAGTGAAACATGGACGATAAGCAGTGCGGACAGGAAGAGAATAGAGGCTTTTGAAATGTGGTGCTACAGAAGAATGCTGAAGATTAGGTGGGTAGATCGCATAACTAATGAAGAGGTACTGAACAGAATTGGTGAGAAAAGGAATTTTTGGCATACCCTGACTAAAAGAAGGGATCGCGTGGTAGGACACATTCTTAGACATCGGGGAATCGTAAATTTAGCATTGGAGGGAAGTGTGTGGGGTAAAAATCGCAGAGGGAGACCAAGAGACGCGTATAGTAAGCAGATTCAAATAGATGTGGGTTGTCGTTCTTATGAGGAGATGAAAAGGCTTGCTCAGGATAGAGTAGGGTGGAGAGCTGCATCAAACCAGTCTCCGGACTGAAGACCGTAACAACAACAACAAGGAGACGAATAGTAGTAGACCAGTTTTGTTATTTGGCTAGTGAAATAACTTCCTATTGCTGAAGTAAAGAAGATATATAATGCGGAATGACTGTGGAAGCATTTCTGAAGAAGAAAAATTTGTTGACTTCCAATATTAAAACGACGTGTTGTTTGGTAAAGATCGAAAAATTTATTTTGTATTCATAGACGATTGGTGTTGCCACAGGTACGAGCTTCTGGTGTGTTCAGATGTTACATTTGTATAGTTGTTGAAGAGCTCGACATTATGGTTAGAACTGAAACGTTGACAATGATGAATTGAGACAAACAGATAATTGAAGATATTGAAATGTTGAGCTATGGACGAATGTTTATGTTTAGATGGGTTAATCGCGTAAGTAATGAGGAGGTACTGAGCGGATCTGGGGAGAAAATATTTCTGGCATATGTTGACTAAAAGAAGGCATCTTTTGGTCGGGCACATTCTGAACACTCAAGGAATTGCTCGTTTAACATTTGATAAAAATGTGTTGGGTGATAATCGTAGAGGGAGACCGAGAGACAAATACAGTAAGCAGGTTCAATGTAGGTGTAGATGAAGAGGAGTGGCACAGTATAGAAGCTTGAGGAGCTACATAGAAAGACTGTTTGGACTCGGGACGACAAAAACTACAGAAATCAAACTATTATGGTTATCAGTCGCTATACTTACGAACTACTTAAACTAACCTACACTACATACAACATACCCGAGGGAGTACTTGAATCTATGGCGTGAACGGCAGACCAGTCCGTAGAATGATGACGTTAGACTACGCAGCCATTCAACATCGTACTTAGACACTATACATTATATTAAAAATTACACATGTTCATGCGCCGTACGAAATTGTAGACAGGGATGTCTCTCTTATTATATAGACAGGTCGTACCTCTTGATTTGAAGGTTGGGAGTGCGAAATTTTTTCCTAATCGGATGAACGGTATGCAAGCGCAAAAAATACGGACCTAATCCGAAAAGGCGATGAACATTCAAAATTACCAAAAAACATTTCTTTCAATTTTCAGTTGTTCCTTCGTGGTTTTTCCTTTTATTTCTTTTCTTATAAATCATCCCTGTATTAAAGCGAAAAAAGGAATTATTTGAATTGATCAAGCCGTTCCTGAGTTTTAGTGAGACTAATGCACAGCAATTGATTTTTGTATATAGAGATTGATTTTGGGTGCTACATCTTAGAGGGCGACAAGCCATTTATTCCGTAACTATTCCTGTCTGCTATTAACTTGAGAGGGTGTTCTCTGTTGTAGCAGGTGACCTGCTGTCGCTACTCACCAGGATCCTCATTGCTGCTTGTGGCTTCTGCTGGGAGCTAGCAATGACTGATATTGCAACAAGGCGGTGGTGAGCTTTTATACCCATAGCAGGCAGACATTCGCCTATCCCCACATCTCATCACGGTACAATTAAGGCGTCCGGTGCAGCAGAAACTACACAGTGACGTAACAGACACGGCTGGAACAGGAATTAAGCGCTGTTAATAGACATGCAGAATTACTCGGTAAAAATTAGGGCGTCACGTTACTTCAGAATGTTTAACGATAGCCACTCCAATGTTCAAGACATACTATAGGACTGATCCGCAAAATTACAGATTAGTATAATTCATAATTTGATGCAGGACTGGATCATATCCTCTTTTCAATCATTGTAAGCCACCGCGAAGAGGACGATCAATTGACCCATTATCGACACATATTCAAGAAGTTCCGTTCTTGTGAAAGACAGTCAAATCCTTAAACTTCAAAAGTAAAACGCTAAAATAGCTGTATGATTATTTATTTTACTCACGACCGGTTTCAACGGGTTATGCCACCATCATATGGTCGTATAAAATTCTACAATGTAGTCATCTTACGTTATTTACCAAAAGAAGGTTAAACAGGACGTGCAACGTAGCACTTATTTAAAATATAAAATTCTACGTAAGTTATATTATCAACATCTTGTAATAGTCACTCGCATGAAGTTATGAGTGCTATGGACAAGGTATCAGAAATAAATTCCATGTTTCTAGCTTTCCGGAAGGTTTTATGACACTCTGCCTCACAAGTAGCTTTTAATCAGATCGGGTGCTTATAGGATATCGTTTCCATTGTGTGATCCGATTCGTGATTTGATGTCACAGAGAGTTCTTAACAACTGACGAAAAGTTATAAGTAAAACAGAAATGGTAAATGACGTTCCGCTGGAGAAGATGCTGTTATTTATTGGTTAGTAAAGTCACCAGAAGATCACAATCAACTACAAAACAATATAAATATAGTCTCTGGATGGTGCGACAATTGGAAGCTGACCCTAAATAACGAAGAGTGTGAGGTCATACATATGAGCACTAAGAGAAACCCGTTAAACTTCATTTATACGAATAACTAGTCAAATGTAAATGCCGTGAAATTAAATACCTAGGGATTACAGTTACGAAAAACTTAAATTGAAGAGAACAAATTATATTGTGGGGAAGGTGAATCAAAGGCTACGTTTCATTTACTGAACTTTTAGAACATGTAACACATTTACTGACGAAACTGCACACACTACAGATTCCTATTATGGATTATTGTTGGGCAATGTGCGATCCTCATCAGTTGGGTCAAAGAATAGCAGCTCGTTTCCTTTATCGCGATACTGGGTAGAATGTGTCACATAAATGTTGCACGAGTTGGGATGTAAATTATTAGGAGAAAGGCGTTATTCCTTACGGCGAGATATGTTTGCGACATTACCTTCGCCAATTTTTCTCCTCAGAATGCGAACAAAGTTTGTTGGCACATAGAGGGACATGATCAACAAAATAAAATAAGAATCTTCAACTTTTCCCACGTTCTGTTAGGCAGTGGATTGCTGAAGAAATGTAATGAACGCGGTTCGACGAACACTCTACGAGGCATTTAAATGTGATGTGAAAAGTAAAGAGGCCTATTCAGATGTGTTTGATTTGACACATACAAAACAAACATTGTCGTTTCTGCCTGTATGTCTTTCTCATTTGTCGCGCTCTTGTGCGATCAAAATACGTGCTCGCGAATTGCTATATGTAATTATTATTAATTATGATGTAGAGATGTTAAGTAATTTTGAGTTGTGGTTCTGTGTGAAATTGTATTCACCACTCAGCTATAAAAAGGGTGCACGAAAATTATTAATAAGGCTATTGCTGGCTGCAGTGGCCAAGCGGTCTGCGGCGCGCCAGTCACAGTCTGCACGGCCACTACGGTCGGGGGTTCGAATCCCCCTTCGGTCATGAATGTCTATGTCGTCTTTAGTATAAGGTAGTTCATAAGTAAGTTTAAGGACTGATGACCCCGTAGTTAAGTCCCTTAAGCTTACGAAACATTTGAACATTTAAGGCTGTTGCTCATTTGACCCGAGGATGAGTTTGTACTCGTTACCGAGTAGACTTGTGTGTTTCTTAAGAAGTAACTCGTCGCCATTGCGACTGACCATCGTAGGAAATATTATGATTCCAGAGCAAACTGTTAAACAAAGAAATTAAACAATTTAAAATATAGAGACGAAGCTTTGTGACTTTCACTTGTCAAAGGAAACTTACTAACTGATGGTAGGGAAATCTCTGGTTTCGTAATTAAATTCCTGTAATAGGTTGATTTGATTTTGATTTGATTTTCTCAGGGAAGTCAAAACAGTCTTTGTCCAACCCGCCACTGCCCGCACCGAAACTAAGTTTATTGTGCGGTATCGCTCCCTGTATATCTAGTAAAGCCAACCAATGACCTTGAACAGTGCAAGGAGTCCCTTTACCAGTTCTTTATTAGACACAATTTCTTCGGGTCTGATCGTCCCAGATGTTCTGTGCCTTTTACTCTCCAATGCAATGCATTCGAAGATTAGATGTGATGCAGTTTCATCACCGTCATCACAGATCCTCTTCTGTTATTCCCATTGTATGTAGGTGTGTCAGTGATCTCTATAGTACCTGGACAGATTTATGAGTAAACATACGAACTGATGATAGGGAAATCTCTGGTCTCGTAAATATCTGTCATAGGTTTTGTCTGTGATCTCTATAGCACACTGATGTTGAACAAAAGATTTCGGAGCGTGCCAACCAAATACGTTAATTTTCTGTTTCTTGCCTAATTACAACATGCCTGCTATGAAGTATTACAAGAAAACGAAATGGAAATTTGTTTCGATTCCGTACTCACGCGAATCTGTTACTTCGCAAAATCCAGAGATAATCTAGCTACTATTTGTCACGCTCGAACTGATGGACTAATTACAAAATGGTGTACAGTCCAAATTCGTCTTAAAACATACGAATATGGATGCACGCTGACAAAATAATACATCCAAGTTTTATAGAGATCATTGGTTTCTATGCTGCCTGGATGTTGAATTTCAGCTGTCTCGGCGTGCCAACCAAAGATGTTAAGAATTCATTATTGATGTGAGGTCGTGGTTGTATGCTTAATTATTTTGTCAAGTAGGCTCAACCACATAGATCGTGTATAAAACACTATAATATGACGCGTTTCAAGGGTCAAGCCCTCATCATCAGATAAAATATACAAGAATCTTTAAAACCCGAGAGGTTTTATTTGTCTCGCGTCATATTATAGTGTTTTATACACGATATATGTGATTGAGCCTACTTGACAAAATAATTGTTAAGAATTCGTTTGCCGCAGAGATGAGTATTGAACTGCAGCGTGCCCGCACATTCATATGTTTCGCTCACGATTTCACATTGCCCGCCATGTTTTAATTTGTGAAACGAATTGCTTGCATACCTCTTGATTTGATATTTACGTCACTGTGCAATGTAATAGGCTGATATGGGAGCAGAATCGAAACGTATTTTCTTTTCTCGTATAATACTTCATGGCAGCCATATTTGACTTGTGTGAGAAACGAAGCGTGATCGTCTGTTAGATCTATCGCGCCTCACTTGTCTTCTTAATCGTGTGATCCATGCCCCTAATGGGGCTGTTTGACTTTGGCGCCGAAGCAGATCGGGAGCCGCGGTGGAGTAGCCGAGCGGTTATACTGCCGACGTGGCGCAGTGCATAGCGTCACCGACTGCGGTGCTGAAGGTCGCCGGTTCAATCCCATCTACCCGCAAAAATTTATTTCATGTGGCTCAGCACGCCCGGTCAGCTGTAATAAAAAAGCTGAGCTAACAACAAATAGAACAACGACGATCAATCAAGATCGCCGGTCGCGGTGGCCGAGGGGACTGAGGCGCTCCAGTCACGGTCTGCACGGCCACTACGGTCAGGGGTTCGAATCCCCCCTCGGGGATACTTGTGCCGTCCTAGTTCGTAAGTAGTTCATAAGTAGTTTGTAAGTTTAGGGACTGATGACCCCGTAGTTAAGTCCCATAAGCTTACCAAACATTTGAACATTTGATTCAATCAAGATCAGCGACCGCAATGAGCAGAATTACTCAGAGAACAAAAAAGCGGTCTAAGGCGTCTCGCTGCGAAGCGCGGTTGCTCGCCGTAAGAGGTTCGAGTCCCCCCCTAGGGCATGGGTGTGTTTGTTGTCCTTGTGTTAGCTTACCCTAGTTTAAGTAGTTTGTAAGCTAAGGACTGATGACCATGCAGTTTGGTCCGATAGATTTTCACTTTTTTTTTTTTTTTTTTTTTTTTTTTTGTAATTCGGGAGAGGTCGGTTACCGGATCAGTCAGTGAGAGTCGCTGCGGGGAACATCAGTATCGTGCGGTGTCTATTGGCGTCGCTAGGGCCGAGTTATTTACATTAATTGGCCGGGCCCGGCGCGTGCGCCGACGAAGTTCCGTAGTGGCACCCTGTCAGTGTGTTGGAGCCGTATATGCGATGATATGAACAGCTGATGAGGTTTGCACCATCTCGTCCGGGGCTGTTTACCTTATCTCTCCTGATATGAGGTCGAGTTCCTAGCCGCCGTGCGTCCCACGTTGGTTTCTCGCCAAGCACCGGAGTAGTCAACAACTTGTACTCCGCAGTCATTCCCTGACTGCGCCTCAGTCCTTCCAGCTGCTTTCCACTTGAGATCCATGCAATTATTTCAGGACGTTTGTTCATATCATCCTCCTACACCATCGGGAGGGTGGCTGCACTTATCTTGGAGTGATAAAATTAGGTTAAGTGACCTCTACATTACTACTCCCCAAATATATGTGTGTATTTATCAGGATCGGTGGTCGTTTCCCAGGGAGCGTACTAGACGTACTAGACACAGCGATAGTGTTCCATGTGCAATACATACATACATACATATTTTCGAGAAACACGGTTACTTGAATTAGCACATTTTTGAACAGTGATGTGTTTTTAGGGGCAATTTCGACAATAAACTTTAAGTACCAGAGTAGCAAAGAATGTTCAATCACCATTAGGCTGCTCTGCTTACGATATCACTTGCAGACAGACAACTACTTCAAGAAAGAAAACGACCCATTTCAACAGCCGGCAACGGATCCTGTTTGTATAAATAAAATTGTAAATACTGAAACCGATATTTTGTTTCATTAAAAACAATTTGGACTACTGATGACAAAGAATATCTGGAACAAATGTGTATGTAAATAATAATACAGTATATAAAACATTGTTGTTTATATTTTCGTGGTAAGGACTAACGACTTAAAGTTTTCTTTGCCCATATCGTCGCTTACGTGGTGGAAGCTGTTTTCATAAAGTCAGTCCATATTTTCCCCTTATTATTATGTAATTAAATGACACATACTCAAACTTTGTGCGAGTCTTAGAGAACAATAAAAACAAATAACAAAAAGACCTGTGAAAAGCATTTCTTTATTGTTCCGTAAAAGAACAATAAAAACAAATAACAAAAAGACCTGTGAAAAGCATTTCTTTATTGTTCTGTAAAATTCTCACAAAGCAAAAGTATGCAACATATAATTATTCCATAATATTTTCAGTCCTTTGCAAATCCATATCATCTCATAATTAATTTATTGTTTATTCCAGCGTGATCAGCTTAATTGTACACCTCGAAATAATGTCAATTGTAGACTTTTAATTTTGCATGGATTTTTCTGTAATGGTGGATTCACACTTCCTAAAAAAATGGATACATTTCTTCTTTGAATTAGGTATAAACTACGTAGTTAGGCAAATTTATATTATAATATTATCTGCGTGTTTGTGCAATGGTAGATAGAAATTGAGGGCTACTCGTTATGTTGTGTATCACATAACATTTTAAACCGTGGCAAGAACTTGGAAAAATATTAAGAAAACCAATACCTGCTCACCAAAGTATTACCTGTTACAGATGGTAAAATCACCACTATAAAAGTAAAATTATAGTTGTAGTAAAACTAATTTTTCAGTGAAACTCTTAGTTACATGGCTACTACGTACAAGTACTTTCAGTGTACAGAATTCTGTTATATCTACGGCTCGGATTGGAAATGAAGATTAGTGTAAGGTTTACCGGAGGTCTCCACGCATGGGGGCGGTCCCCTCCTAAGTGTTAGACTTAAACTACTAATATGATTTCTGAATGACATTCAATCTTGATTATGATGCCTAGAAGCGAAAGGAGTAAAGAAATTAATGAGAAACAGCAGTGGAAGATTCACATAATTAAGGCTTCAACTCTTGTAAAACACAGTAGATTTTGAACAGTTTCACAACATTACAAACAACCTGTGTAGATGGAAATGAATAATACAAGATCATGGTTGAGCTAATTAGCTTCCTTTGTCTTCAATCTCAGCGCCATATTTAACTATACAACCAAACATGTTGAACATTTCTGTGTGTGGGCTATTTCTCAATAGGAAAGAATAGACCTGAGGTTAGTATCTTTGTAAGAAATATGTGGATGTAAGCACGTGCCTTTCACTTAGAAAAAAATTCATTAAACTAGGAGAATAGCTCGTGAGCAGTGGACCCAGAGCTGATTTAATAATGGTGTCGCACAAACCGAAGCCGCTGGGGGGTTCCGAGATTCAGGGGGCCCTCAAATTGGTGAGGTCTAAAAAACGAGGGGGCCCCGGAATCAGTAGGCTCCCAAAATTAATCGATGCCAAAATTTAACTTTGGTTAAAGAACAGTTAGATTTCTAGGAATTTTAACAGGCAGCACACACATTCGCCGTGATGTTGCGAGAGTCGGAATAGTTTATTCTACTGTGCTTTAAACAGGACAGGTTTCACGAATACCACGGTAGTCAGTCTCAAAGTGAAACAGCGACAAATAGAGATATCCATTTCTCTCCTGTAAAACTAGGCAAAATTTTACGTATGGTATGAGACAGTCAGATGTCATTCGATGCCAGCCCCAAGCAGCTGAAATAACTGTAGTAATCTGTTTTCATTTAACTGCAAGTATTTTTTTATACATTATACATGTTTGTTTCTCGTTAAATCAGTAATTAAAAAAAACTTTGCACAATTACTTTTGAGTTACTTTTGGAGTATCAGCAATCTTAATGAATAATTGAAATTTTTTATCACTCGTCTAGAACGCATTTTTGCGGTTTAATGGTTTCCACATTTTATTAGATAATATTCAGACTACGCTGGCGCAGGCTACACTGGCTACACTGGAAATGATTTCATAATAGTTCAAAACCGGCAAATTGCCAAAGAAAGGGCAATAAATTGTTGCGATCTAGACTGGTATTAGAAGTGATTGATTCATGATGTACATTTCGATGATCGATTTTGCAAATAAAAAATTTTTTTTAAGCTTAAGGGACTTTACTGCGGGGTCATCAGTGCCTAAACTTACTTACTTACTTACTTAAGACGACACAAACATCCATGTCCGAGGGGGGATTCGAACCCCCCGACCGTAGCGGCCGTGCAGACTGTGACTGGCGCGCCGCAGACCGCTCGATTTTGCAAACGATATTACAAGAATATAGTAATACTTCGTAACATAATATGAGACTGAAGGACTTTTCGAATGTGGAAACTATTTTGAGAGATTGAGGAAGGTCTTCCTTAAACATATTGAAAGTATATTGTAATTTAACTTACTGTTACAGATATAAATAAAATCAGTTCACAAGTGGATTGGTAATACTGTAATGTTTGACTTGGCTAAGACATGGTGAAATTTATAATTTCACTATTCTATTTTGCGTTGGTTTTATGTACAGGTAATTCGTTTCAACCCTATATTCATGTAATTCGGGTGCATGTTTGTTTGTTTTAGTGCAGGCCTATACTTCTGGTACAATACATTTATGGATATTGAAATGCATTCATTTATTGTGGCTGAAACAACTGAAAATTACACTATCCTGTATTCTTACAACTCAATCTTATACGTATCACTAAATAAATAAATCATTATATTAAATGCGAGCAGTCTGGAAAGCGACTGTAAGTGTCACATGACATACTGAGCTTTCTTTTTCGAAATCTCCTCTTGTTATTTTAGAGCAATTGTAACCCTACACAACGAAAGACATACAGTTCCGGCCAATATGGGGTCAGGGACACTGAGCCACCTCTTCTTCCACACATCGAGAATCCAAACTTGAAATGAAATGTGTATCCCAGTCTATTGAGGGAATTTCTTTTTTATCTTTCTGATAGCTGCGATTCCGCTGTTCGCTAGCATTGCTAGGTTGACTCCGGAGGGCAGGCTACTGGAGGCTATCTTTTACTTCTCCATTAGTTTTATAGTAGTTTAGAATTTTAAGTTGTTTCTTCCATTATCTAATTACTTTATATTTACTTGATGTAAATCCGTGTCCTTGTCGCTCGCCGGCCTTAATCTGGAAAAAACATTGACATTTTACAAATAAACATAATCAGTAGGCTTTTGGTGATGAGAAGATTTTGTGTAAGGTCATATCGACAATCTTGGATCAAGTCTCGATGGCTGGAATTATATGCGGTTTTGAAGTCAACAAATATAAACTGAGTGCTCACATTTATTGTTTTCAGGTTGAAAATTTGCTCTAGCGGGGTCGCCCTTGTCTTTAGTTCATTGGTGAAGACACGCCCTAAGTAACCTAAACTAACGAAATTTCACGGTAGTTACTCACATGAAACTTTTGGCGTTTCATATGTGTTGGGTGGATGAAAGTACATTTTCAGCGTTCAGACAGGTGTTCTGCATGTGTCATTTCAGTGTGGATTTCTATGAGTTTCTCAAGTAGGCTTAGGTTCTTCGAGAGTTTTAGAATTATGCCATCTTCTACAGTTAATCCGTTGTTTTTACGTGTGAGGATTACTGTTCGGATTTCATATTTGGTGGATGTCTGGAATGATTTCGGACAGTCGATTATTTTTGATTAACACATAGCCACATCTGTGCAGTTTTATTTGTTAGTTCTTGCCGATTTTGCACCTTGTTTTCGCAGTTACTTGAATTAGGGGGTGTACATACGGATCTTTCCTGCGAATGCCTTGTAAAAGTGTCGTTTGCTGCAATCTTTGAAGTCTTTTCGGTGTAGTCCAATTTATCCTTCATGCGTCTACTCTTTTTTTGCCTGAGTAATTTTGCCTTCAGATCCCAGTAAATCACATGACACCATTGATAGATTTAAATCTTGCGCAGGAGTCTGTAGCTGAGGTAGGATGTTCAAAATTTTTAGGTGTGTTATTTGATGAGACATTGAATTGGAAGAAACAGATTGAGGAAACGTTTTCAGCTACTTATGCTATTAGGATTATTGCAAAGTTTGGTGGTAGACATTTCATTAAATTAATATATAGTCCCCCTGTTTTAAATACCTCCTCTCTTATGTCATCATATTTTGGGGTAATTAATGACTGAGTAAAAAAGTATTCATTGCAAAAAAGCGAAACATCTGAATTAATATAATGTACCTATTTTCACTAATTTCTCTCATA
The DNA here is from genome assembly GCA_026315105.1 of Locusta migratoria. NCBI lineage: Eukaryota > Metazoa > Arthropoda > Insecta > Orthoptera > Acrididae > Locusta > Locusta migratoria. The sequence goes on from CM048745.1 coordinate 187,887,517, forward strand.
TGATGTGAAATTTTGGAGTAATTTATCACCAGGAAAAAAGTAGTCATCATTAATAATTATAACTGCTGGTGCCCACCCAGAGTAATCCTGCAGGCATTTATTTAAGGAACTAGGGATCTTCAAAGTAATCTCAAAATACGTACATTCACTTATGAAATTTATTATAATCCGACGCAATTCAAAAGTAATAGCAGTGTACATAACTACAACACTTGAAGAAAGGATGATATTCACTATTCGAGATTAAATCTAACTTTTTACCAGAATGGGGTGAATTATGCTACCACAAAAACTTCGCAAATGACATCATCAGTCTGACAGTTAACTACCATTTTTTAAAATATTAAATGACTTTGAATAGCAATTGCCCCACACCGTAGGTGTGCTATTCATCCAAACGTCTGGAGGAAAGAAATTTCTTGAAATGCAAGAAAAGATGGAACATATTGGGAGCAATAGCAGGACTATCCAGAATGATCAAACATCTAAGCCGAATATCTGTTGTGTGCCGAGCCTTTGTCAAGGAGCAGCGCAACAGCTGTTGTAAGCATTGTAAGCCTCTAGTTCTAAATGCACTGCACAGTTTCCGCTTTGTTTCACAGTAACGGTCAAGGCTCGCTACGTCACCTCTGGGCAGAATGCCCTTAACGTTCAAAAACATCTTGCACATCACTTTGTTGAGCAACACTGTTCGAATTTCATCTTGACCGGAGATGTGACGATAATGCATTGAGTGGTGCTTGGTTTCTGGGGTGAAGTAAGAAGTCCATTACGCATCGCCCATGATGATCCTGTCGAGAAAATCGTCACGGTCATCATGAAACTGTTGCAGAAATGTAAGGGCTGCCGCGGTGAGTTACGTTTGGTGCTCAGGCATCAGGATATTTGGCACGCACATGGCATACACCTTCTTGAACAGCAGTTACTTAGCGACAATTTTGTGCAACAAAGATCGTGCATCTGTGGAAAATTTCTTCTGAGCTACGTGGTCGTGAAGCGACGTTCTCCTGAATGCGCAGTGGCACCGGCTCAACCAGATGATCACTGATGAGGGAAGGTCGCTCACTGCGATCTTCATGACGAAAACTTTGACGACCTTCAGAAAAAGCCTACATCAGCGACACACCACTTGTTTTCTCTTGATGTTCTACCCCTAGACCTAACAGAGCTGATGATCGACAGCGCCAGGTCCAACGAGTCCAGCACCACGTCACTCAGTTCCAACGCCAATAGCTGAGTTCTAATACTAACGTGTTAGGGTTGTTTCTCTTAAAGTGTGCCGGCCGCGGTGGCCGAGGGAACTGAGGCGCTCCAGTCACGGTCTGCACGGCCACTACGGTCGGGGGTTCGAATCCCCCCTCGGGCATGGATATTTGTGATGTCCTTAGTCTTAGCTAGTTCGTAAGTAGCTTGTAAGTTTAGGGACTGATGACCCCGTAGTTAAGTCCCATAAGCTATACAGACATTTGACATTTTCTTAAAGTGTACCTACACCAGTTTAACAGCACCCCAGCAAAAAAAAGTGAACATAGCATTTCTTGAACTGTATCTTCCACTCAGAAAGAACAGTTTACGTGAATTGATACTTCAAGCCTTTCAGTTAACATGAGTAGATCTTTGTGTTTTCCACCAATAACAAATATCTTTTAATCTTAGCAGTGCTGACAAAACTAGAAATGCATAGTTATTCATTGCCAGATATTTTTAATACACCGAGAGGAGACACTTCTGCTGTTAGTGAAATGTTGAGTAAAAATGAAAACATTTTGTTCTGCAAAATTTATTTATTTACATTTTTTACATTCCATTGATATGGATTCTGGTGGCGTGTATAAGGTCAAGTTGTTGGGTTCGGCTCCAGGTTTCAGTGGCCGTATTTTCCGTAGCCCCCAAGTCCTCCAGAGGTAGCGACAGCTCCTCCATACCCTCCACCGAAGCCGCTGCTGTAGCCTCCTCCAAGGCCTCCTCCGAGACCACCGCCGAGGCCTCCGCCGATACCGCCGTGTCCGGCGCTGACGACGTAGGGCACCGGCCGCTTGACGACGTAGGGCTGCGGCACTGGGACCGACACTGGGGTGGGCACCCTGACGGGGACGGGCACAGGGTTGTCCACGGGCACAGGGTACGGCTGCGACACCTGCACGGGGACAGGCAGGTCCACAGTTACCGGGAATGGGACCCTCACCGGCACTCTGACGATCCTCTCCACAGGGACTGGCACGCTGACGGGGATTCTGTTGACAGTGATCTGTGTTCCAGCACCTCCGACGCCTGCCCCTACGCCACCGGCAAGGCCGCCTCCGACTCCGCCTCCATAGCCAGCTCCGACACCACCAGCGAAGCCGCCTGAGTAGCCGCTTCCATAGCCGCCACTGTAGCCACCTCCCAAGCCGTAGCCGCCACCGTAACCGCCCAGCGAACCGGCGACTCCTCGCTTCTCTATCTTCGTCTGCTGCTCTTCATTGGCTAGGACGGACAGGGCCAGACCGCACAGATACACGCACACCTGTTGAGAATAAGGCATTTGTGGCGAAATTATTACGGTCGATTACAGAGCTCTCAATACAAGATTTTTAAATATTTTTAGTATTTCAGCTTTTGTATTTGCAGAAAGCTTTTGATAATGTATACTGGAATATTTTGAATTCTGAAGGCAGCAGGAATAAAATACATAGTCAACTGTTACAATAACAGACAGCAGTTACAGAAGACGAAGGAAATGAAAGGGACGTAGCAGTTAGGAAAGATGTAAACATCCTTGTAGACTTTCCTCCTCTCAATTAGTATATAGAACAAGATGTGAAAGAAAGCAAGAAGAAGTTGGGAGAAGTTGAAAGTTCTGGGCGAAGAAAGAAATCGTTGCAGTTTAGCAATGATTTTTAAATCTGTCAGGGCAAAGGACCTAGAAGAGCAATTTAACGTAATGGACGTTGTTTTGATAGGATGGTATAAGACGAAAAGTAACAAGAGCAAAAAGAGGGTAATAGAATGTATTCGTTGGAGATCAGACGATGCTAGAGGAATTAACTTAGGTAGATGAGTATTGTTATTTGTCTAGCAAAAATGAATTAAAGAAGATATATTATGTAAAATGACTGTTGAAGCATTTCTGAAGAAGAGATATTTGTTCACATCGAATATTGAAACGACTCATTGTTTGGAAAATATCGAAAAATTAATTTTGTCTTCATATAACACCGGTTTTGGCACATCTTGCGGCCTCCTAAGGTGTGACATTTGTATTGTTGGTAAAGAGGTCGACATAATAATTTATTAATGCAAAAATAGTAAGTCAAAGAGTAAATAAATTAAATTGAAATTCGTCATTCTACAATTCGCATAACACATTTGACAATTTGCGGTCTTGGTAAAACGATATTTAATTTCAATTGAAGTGGGTTGCTTTGCCTACCATGACTACATTTGAATACCCAATATTAAATGTTAGGAAGTCCGTTGGTTTGGAGTATAGCATTGTACAGGACTGAACGATGAAGAGTTCAGACAAACAGATAATAGTACCTGAAATGTGGTACTATGGACTAATGTTGATGATTAGATGGGTTCATGACGTAACTAAAGACGAGATACTGAGGGGAATTGTGGATTAACAATTTCTGGCATATCTTGACTAAATGAAAGCTTCGATCGGTAGGGCACGTTCTGAAAACTCAAGGAATCTCAATTTACCATACGAGTATGGGGTAAAAATCGCAGAGGGAGACCGAGAGATGAATACAGTTACAGGTTCAGTGTAGTTTGCCGTTCTTATTCGGAGATGAAGAGGCATGACATAGTATAGAGTAGCTTGGAGTGACGACGAAAACAATAACAACGCAAATCAAATGTTTATATACCTATTGGACCAAACTGCCATGGCCATCAGTCGCTACAATTACAAACTACTTAAACTAATACCAAGGACAACATGCTCGACGAAGGATTGAATATCCGAAGGGCACGGCCGCCCTGTTTGTATCATGATGCCTTAGACCACGCGTCCATTCAATACCAACAGACTTAGACCCTATACTGTATATTAAAAGTTACATATACTTGTCAAATTTCATTGTGGTCTTTCAAACGGTGTCGTAAAAAGGTAGGCTACGCCATGCTCCGTACGAAATCGTATGTAGACAGTAACGTCTCTCTTGTTCTAAAAGTCATGTGTGCAAAATTTCATCAATATCGGAATAAAACTGTAGATGAAGTCTGCTGTGAAGTATCCTCCACCATGCACCGTTCGGAAACTTGTATAAACAGTGACCTTCCTCTTATTTTAAATCATCATCATCATCATCATGAGGCTTATTATGCATTTCAACGTTCAGTCTGGAGCATAGTCCCCCTAATATAATTCTTCCATGATCCGCTATTCAATGCTAACATTGATGCCTGACTTTACACCTATTGATGTTACACCTATTACTTCAAAATCATTCTTCACCGAATCTAAGTACTTTCTCCTTGGTATACCTCACTCCTCTTACTCTCCGCCTTCCAGCCCATGAGTTTCTCAGGTAACCTTGCTTCTCCAGTGAGACCCCAGCATCTCGGGCGGTTCGCTCCCCACATACATTACTTTTGTTTTGGAGATGCTGATCTTCATATCATAACCCTTAAACCTCTGATCGAGCTCTGAAATATTAGATTACAACCTTTCAATGGAATCTGCCATCACAACTAAATCATCTTCATATTCAAGACTGCTTCTTTTATTTCCACCTATTTTAATTCCGCTCTGCCAGTCTACTGTTTTCAACGTATGATCCATGGGTAGTATGAAACTATCCTGAACCATGAACTTAATTTGTCGTTTATTCAAACTGCTGCCTTACATATTACGAAAAGACCTTTAATTGCATGCAGAAGACTGCCTCCTACTCCATAATCTTGTAGAACTGCTAACAGCTTCCTCCCAGGAACTCGAAGCCTGTTATAGATCTATGAAATATAGATACAATTCCATGTTCCACTCATAGCTCATCTCCATTATCTGTCGTAACCTAAATATTTGGCCCTGACAGCCTCTAATAGGTCGAAACTCACACTGAGTTTCATCCAATATGTCTTCAACTAATACTCGCACTCTCCTTTCTATAATACCTGAGAACATTTTCCCTACACCTAATTAAAGAGATACCTCGATAGTTGTTGCAATTTCTGTTTCCATTTGTGAAACTTTGCGTGATTACCGCTTTTGTCCAGTTAGACAGAACCTGTACGTACTCCCATGCCTTCTCCCATGCCTTCTGTGTAAACATTTGATACATGACATTCCACTGTATTTGACGAGTTCCGGCTTAATTTCATCCACCCCAATCGCTTTATTGCTTTGTAATCTACTGACCATTTTCTCCACTTCCTCAAATGAGATCCTGTTTCCGTCGTCGTTCCTATCCCATTCTATCTCAAAATCTGACACATCATTGAACGTTTCACTTACATTGAGCAATTCTTAAAAATATTCCCTTCATCTGCCCAAAGCATCAACAGAATTCACTAGCAGCATTCCTGTCCCTCCAAAACACTTGTTAATTACGTCTTTCCTGTCGTTCGAACACTGTTAATTACCTCCAGAATGGTTTTCCCGCAGCTTGACGCATACTTTCTAACTTATTTCCAGTCTTTCAACGATTTCTGCTTGGATTCTACAATTATCCGTTTGGTTTTGTTACTTTCTTCAACATAACTTTCTCTGTCTGATTTCTAGTATGGAGCCGTGTATGAAATGCCTTCTTTTTCTTTTCATAGGCTGCCTTTACTGTGAAATTCCACCAAGCTGTCTGATTCTTCCTGCCTTTACACACTACTATTTCAATACATTCTCTAGGTACTTATAGTAGTGTATCCCTGTGCCTTGTCCATTCCACTTCCAATAATTGTAAATGACTACGTTCAACTAACTGATACCTGTTTAGAGGTAATTGTTATGTATTTGTGCCTAATTTCATTCTCCTGCACTCTTATCCGTCTACATATCGATCTGACTTACTCACTTTTGGCCTCAAAAAACCAATTTCACTGCAGACTAAATGAACTGGTCATTTATAAGATTAGCGAGACTAATGCACAGCAATTGATTTTTGCAAATAGTGATTGGGTGCCACATCTTACAGGACGACAAGCCATTTATTCCGTAACTATTCCCATCTACCGTTGATGTAAGAGGGCGTACTATGTCGTAACAGGTGACCTGCTGTATCTACTCACCAGGATCCTCATTGCTGCTTGTGGCTTCTGCTGGGAGCTAGCAATGACTGATACTGCAGCAAGGCGGTGGTGAGCTTTTATACCCTTAGCAGGCAGACTTCCGCCTCTGCCCACATCTCATCACGGTACAATTAAGGCGTCCGGTGCGGCAGAATACTCAGTGGCGTAACAGACTCGGCTGAAGCAGGAATTTAGAGCTGACAATTGACACGCAGATAGATTTTGTAAAAATCGGAAAATCATTTACTTCAGAATGTTGGGCGATAGCTGTAAGAGGCAACTATTTACTGCGAAGTTGTGCAATCCACTCCAGTGTTCAATAAGTGGAATAGGAGTGATCCGCAAAATAACAAACCGGTATAATTGATATCGAATTGATGTAGGACTGGAACATATGGTGTTTTCGAACATTGTGAACCACATCGAAGAGTAAGATCAATTGATCCACAGTCGACACATATTCAGGAATACCGTTCTTGTGAAACACAGCTAGTTCTTTACTCATCTTGAAAAGTAAAACGCCAAGATTGCTTGAATAATTACTTAATTTACTGACGATCGGTTTCAACGGGCTATGCCACCATCATCTGGTTGTATAAAATTATACAATGTGATCATTCTACGTTATTTATAAAATGTTAAACAGAACGAGCAACCTAGCGCTTAGTCATAATAGAAAATACATAAGTTATGTTATCAATTGCTTGTAATAGGCACTTCAAATGTTTGTAAAGGTTATGGGACTTAACTACGGGGTCATCAGTCCCTAAACTTACAAACTACTTATGAACTACTTACGAACTAGGACGGCACAAATATCCATGCCCGAGGGGGGGATTCGAACCCCCGACCGTAGTGGCCGTGCAGACCGTGACTGAAGCGCCTCAGACCCCTCGGCCACCGCGGCCGGCTGGGTGCTATGGACAAGGTATCTTGAACAGATTCCATGCTTCTAGCTTTACGGAAAGCTTTCTGACACTATACCTCACAAGCGGCTTTTAATCAGATCGGGTGCTCATGGAATATTGTTTCAATTCTGTGGTCCGATTCGTTATCTGATGTCAGGGAGTTCGTAGTAACTGACGAAAAATAAGTAAAGCAGAAATGGTAACTGGCGTTGCGCTGGGGAATAGTTAAAGGACCCCTACTCTGAGTAATTTTCGCGGATGATGCTGTCATTTATCGATCAGTAATGTCACCAGAAGTTGAAAATTAACTGCAAAACAATAGAAATATCTCTGTATGGTGCGATAATTGGCAATTGACCCTAAATAACGAAAAGTTTGAACTCATGCATATGAGTACTGAGATAAACCCGTTAAACTTCATTTACACGAATAACCAGTCAAATATAAATTTTTGCAGAACTTTGAGAAGGTGCAACATATCGACTGAAGAGACTACCTACTCTACAATTTCCTGTTATAGGTTCTTGTTGCGCAATACATGATCCCAATCAGGTAGGAGAGATGGGGGAAGAGAAGGTCGTTTCCATTATCGCGATACTGGGGAGAGTGTGTTACCTGAAAAGATGCACGAATTGGGTTGGAAGTCATTAGGACAAAGATATTATTCCTTGCGACGATATCTATTTGCGACATTTCTTTCGCCAACTTTCTTCTCCGAATGCGAAGCTTGTTAGCACATAGGGAGACATGATCAGCATAATAAAGGGTATTGAGATCGAAAACGGAAAGATTTAGGTGTGCTTTCTTCCTACGTGCTATTAGACAACAGAGTGCTAGAGAATTTATGAACGCCGTTCGACGAACATGCTGCCGAGCATTCAAATGTGATAAGAAGAGTAAATAGGCCTATGCAGATGTACCGGGTGATTAAGAAAGTCAGTAAATATTTGAAAACTTAATAAATCACAGAATAATGTAGATAGAGAGGTAAATATTGATACACATGCTTGGCATGACATGGGGTTTTATTAGAACAAAAAAAAAACCTTCAATAAATGTCCGAAAAATGGCCCTTCATCTGATCAGAAAAGCAATAATTAGCGTAACAAATTAAGACAAAGCAAAGATAATGTTGTTTACAGGAAATGCTCAATATGTTCACCATCATTCTTCAACAATAGCTGTAGTCGAGGAATAATGTGAATAGCACTGTAAAGTATGTCCGGAGTTATGGTGAGACATTGGCGTCGGATGTTGTCTTTCAGCATCCCCAGAGATGTCATTAGATCACGATACACTTGCTACTTTAGGTAACCCCAAAGTCAATAATCGCACGAACTGAGATCTGGGGACCTGGCAGGCCAAGCATGACGAAAGAGGCGGCTGAGCACACGTTCATCACCAAACAACGTGCGAAAGAGATCTTTAACGCGTCTAGCAATATGGGGTGGACCGCCAACCTGCATTTAAGTCGTGCGTTCCAGCAGTTGTTTATCGGCCAGGCTGCGGATGATGTGATTCTGTAAATTATCGACTTACCTCTCACCCGTCGGAAAACCAGAATCACACAGTTTCGCGAAGAAAAATGCCCGATAACGGTTGATGTGGTTCTAATAAAACCACATGTAATTCCAAGCTTGTGTGTCAATGTTTACCTCTCTATTTACATTATTGCGTCATTTATTGAAGTTTCAAATTGATACTGACTTTTTGATCACCCGGTATATATTCACAGGTCGGCTAATCTGTTCTTCTGACCACCGGAAAACGGCTGGTTGCCACGCTGTAACTAGTGTGTTAGCCGCTCTCTGAAATTTAAGCTAGTTGTTATCTATTCTAGCTGAATGGTAAACGTCAGCTGTGTCCGCTTGCCGGCCAAAGATGTTCATATTTCGTTTCCTGCAGAGATCTCTATAGAAATTGAATATATAACTCTACCTGAGTATCTAACTGCAGAGTTTACGCACATTCGTATGTTTTGTACACGATTTTATATTACCTGCCATGTTTTAATATATCAAACGAATTTCCATCAGTTACTAAGTAACAAAGAATTGTTTGCTTACTTCTTGATTTGAAATTTAAGTCAATCTGCGATGTAATACGCTGATATGGGAGCGGATATCGAAACGTATTTTCTTTCTTTTTCTTCTAATACTTCATGTCAGCCGTATTTGAATGTGGTAAGAAACGAAACATGAACATCTACTGCTGGCACGCCCAGAGAGCCGAAGTATACATAGAGGTTGTATAGAGATCAATGGTTTCCTGTGAAACCAGAACTTGGCTGTTACTAAAATAAAAGAAGAAAATATGTTTCGATGTTGCTCGTATAGCAGCCTCTTACATCGAATATTGACACAAAATTCAAAACAAGAAGTAAGCGAACGATTCTATGTCGGGTACAAAATGATGCAAACCGGTTTGCCAAATTACAACTTGGAGGCTAACTAAAACATATAAATGTGGAGGCAAGCTGCAGTTCTTTGCTCTGAGGCCTGAATTATGTATCCAGGTTATGTAGAGATCGCGGTTAAATTTGCTAGCTGAGAAAAATGACTGACATTATTGCACATCATTTCAGATATATTTATCAAGGGTAGTAAAGATAAAATAGGCTGTTTGGTCCTTTAAATCAGAGACTCAGTTAAATCTTTTATTGCTATATGTTTCTGAACTTAGACCTACTAGACATAGCGGTAGTATTCCATGTGAATGCATCGGGGTTATTTGAATAGTGTGAGAAAGAATTAGCGGATTATTAGGGAGTACTGTTTTCTAGGTGCAATTTCGACAATAAGCCATAGGTACCAGAGTAACAATGAATGTTGAACCAACATTAGGTTAGGCTGCTTACGATGTCACCCACAAACAGACTGGCCGGCCGCGGTGGCCGAGCGTTCTGCGGCGCGCGAGTCACAGTCTGCACGGCCACTACGATCGGGGTTCGAATCCCCCCTCGGTCATGGATATTTGTGTCGTCTTTAGTATAAGGTAGTTCATAAGTAGTTTGTAAGTTTAGAGACTGATGACCCCGTAGTTAAGTCCCATAAGCTCTACAAACGTTTTGAACAAACGGACAACTATTTCAAGGAAGAAAAAGACCTATTTCAATTGCCCGCAACCATTTGTTTTTGAATCGATAAATAATTATAAACACTGAAACTGATACACTATTTCTTTAATAATAATTTTGACACCAATGAGTGAGAGGATGTGGGAAAAGTGGATATACAAAATAATAATACAGTATATAAAAGATTCTTATTGATATTTTACGCCTTGAAGACTAACCACTTTAAGTTTTGTTCGCCCATGTCGTCGCTACGGAGTCGAAATTATTTTCGTAAAATCAGTTCACATTTTCCCTCTATTATTGTGTACTTAAATGTCGCATACTCAAACATTGTGCCAGTCTCAGAGAACAATCATCATCATCATCATCATTAGAGACTGATTATGCCTTTCAGCGTTCAGTCTGGAGCATAGTACCTCTAATAAAATTCCTCCAAGGTCCCCTATTCAATGCTAACATTGATGCCTCGTCTGATGTTATGCCTTTTACTTCAAAATCATTATGCACCGAATCTAAGTACTTTCTTCTTACAATAAAAAAAATCTTCTCAATATTAATTTATCGTTAATTTCAGCGAGATCAGATTAATTGTGCACCTGGAATTCATGTCAACCATAGACCTTTAATTTTGCTAGAATATTTCTATAATGGTTGAATCGCATTTCCTAAAAAGTGGATTCCTTTCTTCTTTAACGAAGGTGTAAAGTAGGTAACTAGGCAGAAATGTATATTATAATATTATCTGCGTGTTTAAGAAATCGTAGACTGAAATTAGGGAGTAAAAGTACATTTAATGAACGTATCCCAGCGACAGCGGAATAGCCGTGCGTATTGGGGCACCGTGCTGCGGTGCTCGAGGCCGTTCGCCGTCGGTGGTTCGAGTCCCTCCTCGGGAATGGGTGTATGTGTTGTCCTTAGGTTGGTTTAACTTAGTTTAAGTAGATTGTAAGCTACGGACTAATAACCAAGCAGTTCGATAGATTTACGAACATTTGAACATTTTCTGAACGTATTTCTGTTGTATCTACGGTTCGGATTGGGAATGGAGATTGATTAAGGTTTAGCGGAGACCCGCACACAGGGGAGCGACCCCCTCCTAACACAACTAATATGATTTCTTAATGACATTCAATCTTGATTACGATCAGAATAAACGATAGGTGTAAACACGTTGACGAGAAACAGTAGTGGAAGATACACGTAACTATGATACTGCTTCATCTCTTGTAGAGCACAGTAGATGGTGAACAGTTTTATAACATGACAGAATCTGTATTTGCATAAACATTTCGGTGTAGATGAAACCTGAAATCCAAGGACAGGACTGAGCAAATTAGCTTCCTTTGTCTTCAGTCTCAGTACGATAGTTAACTATAAAATCAAACATTTATGCGCAACAGGGCTGCGTCTTGGCTATTTCTGAAATAAAAAGAATAGACTCGAGATTAGTATATTTGTCAAAGTAATTAGATGTCTTTCAAGAAAGAAAAATTTCATCAAATTAGTAGGATATGTCGTGAGGTGTGGACCCAGGGTTTGTTTAATGGTGTCGCAAGAACCGCAGCCGCTGTGGGCATCGAGATTCAGGAAGCCCTGAATTTGGTGAGGTCCAGAAAACGAGGGGGAACCGAAAGCGGTGGGGCCCCAAAATTAATCGCTGTCCAAATATGACTTAACTTAAAAAGCAGTTTGGTTTGTAGCTAAAAGAAAAGGAAAATCGTTAAATCTACAATGTTAATAGGCAGAGTTCACATTAGCCACGCGTCATAATATTTTATTCTAGTGTTCCCTAAGCCAGACATGTTTCAGGAATACCGCGACAATCACTCTCAAAGTGAATCGGCGACAAGTACAGAGTTCCAGTTCTCTCCTAAAACGTTAGACCAAATGCCACGTATGTTATGAAATAGTCTGGTGGTAGACGGTGACAGCCCTCAACTGTCGAAATATCTGTAGTAATCTGTTATCTGTCAACTACAAGTATTTTTATACACTATACATGCCTCGTATCCCGTTAAGTTACACCTAAAATCTGTCCTTGGTGGACAACACTTCAACGATGATGACGAGCTGCCGGCCGCGGTGGCTGAGGGGACTGCGACGCGCCAGTCACGGTCTGCACGGCTACTACGGTCGGGGGTTCGAATCCCCCCTCGGGCATGGATATTTGTGCCGTCCTTAGTATTAGCTAGTTCATAAGTAGTTTGTAAGTTTAGGGGCTGATGACCCCGTGGTTAAGTCCCACAAGCTCTACAAACATTTGAACATTTGATGACGAGCTGAAATAACATGTAACCGCAAGGTTGAATACACAGGCGGCAACATTCTATGAAAAAGGCACACAAACCCTTGTGCTATGCTATTACAATTGCCTACAAAATTTCGGAAGCTATGTAGAAAAGTAGTTTAACAGTTGTAGATTTTTAATACAATCAATTTTTTTCTGTATCTGTACCCGTTCGTTTTATGTAACCAAACGGAACTTACTTCCTGGACGCGCCTCGTAGATCATCTGTAGACCATGCTGGCGCAGGATACACTAGAAAATGGGATAATCAAAGCATTTTGAGCCCCACAGCCGTGTCACATTGGATACACAGGTTTCCCTTAGATAACCAATGTTAAGCATTGTTGGGCTTGGCTAGGACGTGGATGGGTAACCAGCCGGGTCTGCCGTGTGCTGTTGGCAAGCGGGGTGCACTCAGCCGTTGAGACCAACTGAGGACCTACTTTATTGACAAGTAGCGGCTTCGGTCACGAAAACTGATATAACGGGCGAGAGTGTGGGGCGCTGACTACGTTCCCCTCCATACCGCATCTGTTGCCTTTGGACAGAGGATGACACGGCGTCCGGTCAGTACCCAGTGGGGGCTGGTACTGACGATACCCCCACGGATTCGCAAATCCTTCCTGAAGCACGGACTATCGGTGCACACATTTTAATAGTTGAGTTACCACAGCCAGTAATTGACATCACGCGGTTCAGCTCGTATTGGAAATTATTACGTGTAGCTGCGCGTGTACTCCGTGTTAAAGACATTCTGCACCATAAATCGAAGTTCACCGGCGAACTTACGGCAGAGGAGCTCAAGAAAATATTTAATTAGAGCTTCGCAAGTACAGTCCTTTCCGACCGAACACAATGCCTTAGAAAACAGCGCACCTTTGCTGGACGGTTCCAAAATCAGAGCTTTAAACCTCTTCTTAGGCGACGGAATCATACATATCATACGCGTTGGAGGACGACAACATTTCTCGGCAATTACACGAGAAGAGCAACATCCAATCATCCTTGACGGTGATCACCATTTTACACAACTACTTGTACAACATATGCACGTACATCTCCATCACTTAGGAGTCAGAATTGTTTTGTCTCAAATAAGAACCGAATTCTGGATACTGCGTGCACGTCAGACCATTAAAAAGATTATCCACCGATGTTTACCGTGTAAAATGTTCAAATGTTTGTAGAGTCTATGGGACTTAACTACGGGGTCATCAGTCCCTAAACTTACAAACTACTTATGAACTACTTACAACTAAGGACGGCACAAATATCCATGCCCGAGGGGGGATTCGAACCCGCGACCGTAGTGGCCGTGCGGACCGTGACTGGAGCGCCTCAATCCTCTCGGCCACCGCGGCCGGCCCGTGTAAAATGGCTAATAGGATAACAGCCCAGGAAATAGAAGCTCCAATACCAGCGGATAGAGTAACCCCTGGAAGACCTTTCGACGTCACCGGTATAGACTTTGCTGGTCCGTTATATTCAAAAACATACCATTGCACTAAGAAATGCTACATAGTATTATTTACCTGTGCTACTATAAGAGCCATACACTTGGCACTAGCTAGCGGCATGACCACGGACAAATTCTTATAGGCATTACAGAGATTTGTGGCCAGACGCGGTATCCCACATACCATACATAGCGACAATGCACAGACATTCCATGCTGCAAATAAGGAATTAATGGACCTCCGACCAGTAATATCGGCAGCAAAGGTACACCACTATCTCGCCCACCACACAATTATATGGAAATTCATTGCACCCCGTGCGGCTTGTTGGGGAGGGTGGTGGGAAAGGATGGTCGTAACTACTAAGAGATGTTTACGAAAGGTCTTACGACAATCAAGCTTGGACGATGAAGCGCTGCAAACAGTGTTGGCGAACATAGAAGCCGCACTCAACTCTGACGCAGCACGAGGATAGCGCTTTGACGCCCACCACATTGTACGTAAAAGTAAACAAGGAAACATTAAGTGGCGAATTGTCTTCGACGCCTCCGCACACGAAAAACGCGCCCCAGCACTGAATGACACATTGGAAATGGGCCCCAATCTGCTTCCGGAAGTTTTGGGAATACTTTTACGCTTTCGTTTGCACCCGCAGCCAAAAGAGAACTAGCAATGAATTATAAGAATATTTTCCCCTTGGCAGCCGCATTAGTAGACAAAAACACCTAATCGAGGCCTGTCGGACGGAGAGTTTAAACGATTGTCAATGTTGCCACCTCCATCATAGTCTGAAAGTGATCTCTTAAAAAGTACAAACCGGTACACCCCGCCCCCTAAAAAAAAGAAGAAAAAACAATAATAATAGCATTCTAGACTGGTGTTAAATTAAGTTAAAAAAACTGATATTAGATATTACGATTCTCGACGTACGTTTCGAGGAACGATTTTGCTAACGATTTTTCAACATTTTTTTATTTTTTATTTTTTATTGGTTTTTTTTTCTGTTCCATAGGACTCAATTGAGGAGTGAGACTCCATGGTCATGGATCAAGTCAATACATTAATTGTTACACAAGAATGGTAATAGAAAATTTTTAAGTAGTCCTTTGCACACGACAATCTTAAGTGAAAAGAATCAATAAAGAAAAAATGAATTAGCTTAATTGTTTAACTTTTCTAGGAGTTCCTCGACAGAATAAAAGGAGTTAGCCATGAGGTAACTCTTCAATTTAGATTTGAAAGCGTGTGGATTAGTGCTAAGATTCTTTAGTTCTTGTGGCAGCTTATTGAAAATGGATGCCGCAGCATACTGTACCCCTTTCTGCACAAGTGTTAAGGTGGTGTGATGCAAATGTAGATTAGACGTCTGTCTAATTTTCACCGAGTGAAAGCTACAAACTCGTAGTAATAAGCTGATATTATTAACAACAAACGACAGTAAAGAAAAAACGTATGTGACGCCAGAATCAAAATTCCTAGACTACTGAAAAGGGGTCGACATGACGTTCGCGAACTTACACCAGATATTGCTCGAACCGCTCGTGTTTGAGCCAGAAATATCCTTTTTGCATCAGGCGAGTTACCCCAAAAAGCAATGCCGTACGTCATAAGT
The DNA here is from genome assembly GCA_026315105.1 of Locusta migratoria. Lineage (NCBI taxonomy): Eukaryota > Metazoa > Arthropoda > Insecta > Orthoptera > Acrididae > Locusta > Locusta migratoria. The sequence continues at coordinate 187,903,070 of CM048745.1, forward strand.
GAGTGAAAGTAAGCGTAATAGACTACTTTTCGTGTTGAAAAATCACTTATCTCAGTTATTGTTCTAATGGTAAATATAGCAGAATTTAGTTTTGGAACAAGGTCCTGAACATGGGCTTCCCATGACAGCTTACTGTCTATATGAACACCTAGAAATTTGAACTGTTCAGTCTCACTTATCACATGCCTATTATGTGTAATCAGAATGTCAGCTTTCGTCAAATTATGTGTTAGAAATTGTAAAAACCGAGTTTTACTGTGATTTAACGTCAACTTGTTTTCTACTAGCCCTGAACTTATCTCTTGAACTGCATTGTTTGATACGGTGTCAATATTACGAGCAACATCCTTCACTACCAAGCTGGTGTCATCAGCAAACAAAAATATTTTACAATCACATGTTATACTCGAAGGCATATCATTTATATAAATAAGAAACAGCAATGGTCCCAAAACAGACCCCTGGGGCACCCCATACTTAATTGTGCCCCGTTGGGATTGCACGTCATAGCCATTTTCTACACTGCGGAGAATTACCTCCTGTTGTCTATTATAAAAGTAAGAGGTGAACCAGTTGTGGGCTACTCTCCGTATTCCATAATGTTCCAACTTCTGCAACAATATTTTGTGATCAACACAATCAAACGCATTTGTTAAATCAAATAAGAGGCCTAATGTCTGTAGCCTCTTATTTAACCCGTCAAGTCCCTCGCAGAGAAACGAAAATATAGCATTTTCAATCGTTAAACCACTTCTAAAACCAAACTGTACGTTTGACAATAAATTATGTGAACTGAAATGATCAATTAATCTTGAATATACAGCCTTTTCAATAACTTTAGAAAAAACCAATGGCATAGAAATAGGTCTATAGTTTTCTACATTATCCCTTTCTCCCTTTTTATAAAGTGGTTTCACTACTGAGTACTTTAATCTCTTAGGAAACTGACCATTCATAAAGGAAAAATTACAAATATGGCTGAGTACTGGGCTAACATATGGAGAACAGTAGAATTCTGCTAGATACCCCATCATATCCACAAGAGTCATAAGTCTTTAGTGATTTAATTATTGACTCAATCTCACCTATGGAAGTATCATGAAGGACCATTTCAGGTAACAGACTCAGAAAGGCATTTTCTAAAAACATTATATGATTACCTGTAGAAACTAAAGTTTTTTTTAGTTCCTCTACTATATTCAGAAAGTGATTATTGAATATTGCACATATATCCAACTTGTCAGTAACAGAAACATTCCTACTACGCACTGACGTTATATCTTCTACCTGCTGCTGCTGAGCAGACACTTCATTCACGACTGACCAGATAGTTTTAATTTTATCCCAATGAAGAAATACTTTGTAACATAATACGAGGTATATACGACTTTTCGAATGTGGAAACTATTGTGAGAGATTTAAGGAAGACCTCGCTAAAACATATGAAAAAATATTTTGTAATTTACTGTTAGAGATACAATTAAAATCAAGTAACAAGTGGTTTTGTGATACTGTAATGTTAGACATGCCTAAGACATGGTTAAATTCCTATTCTTACTATTCTGTTATGCGTTGTGTTTAGGTAAATGTAAATTCATTTCGAGCCCATATTTATATAATTCGGATGCATGTTTCTTTGTTTTAGGGCAGGCCCATTTAATGTGGCTAATGTAACTGAAAACACTGGCAGCGCCGACTCTTTCAGTTCCTAAAAATTAAAAATAAAGAAAAAAGAAGATATTATAAAACGTACTTACACTAACCAGCATTCTAACAACTCGAACATAACACGTTTGACTCAATAAAAAAAATCATTGTTTTAAATGTCGGGCAGACTGGAAAGCGGTTGTAAATGTCGCACGACGTGCTTAGTTTGCTTTGTCTAATACTGTTCTGGTTATATTAGTGCGTTTGAATCTGAACACCAAAGACACACATTTGGCGGCAATGTGGAGTCAGGGATGCATCTGCCACCTCTTCTTCCACGTATCTTGATTCCATTGCCAATAAACTTGGTTTTCTAAAATGAAACGTTTATCCCAGTGTTTTCAGCGAATTCCATTAATATTTATGTGATAGCTATGATTTCATTGTCCGCTAGCATCGCCAGGTTGTCTTCGGAGGCCGGGCAACTGGATTTTGTCGTTTACTTCTCCGAGATCAGTGAATTCACTGTAGTTCCGATTTTTAGTTCTTTCTTCCATTTTCTAATTACTTCATATGGACTGAAGAACAGTGGTGACAATCTGTCACCTTGTCGCACACCGGTCTTAATCTCGAAAAACATTGATATTTCATTAATAAACATCATTAGTAAGAGTTTGTTTCATGTGAAGATTCGATGGATTTATACGCTTTTTCGAACTCAAAAAATATATAAATGAGTGAATGTCTTCGGGTTGGCTCACATTTATTGTTTTCACGTTGAAAATATTTTTCTAGCGTGATCGCCCTGGTCATTAGTCTGCTGGAAGTTGCCCTTCAGTTCATTGATGAACACACGTTTTAAGTGGCCTATTTGAATATAACATTTGGTTTGTAACCAAAAAGTACTGAAATATCAATTACTCTTAATTTAAAATAAGAAGCGAATTATTGCAATCAGTTTCGACCTGTAATTCGGCATAAAAATGCCCCCTGCTGGGAGCCAAGGAGGTGTCTTCCGCGCGTGCGCCGTGGTCAATGATGTGCTGCCGGACGCTCCTGTGGTGGAAATTGGAACTAAGTATCTGCGTTGCGCTGCTTACCTCAACGTACTTCTTATTCAATAACCAATATTTTGAACAAGTTGACGGAGTCGCCATGGGGAGTCCTCTATCTCCCATGGTGGCCAACTATTTTATGGAAGACTTTGAGGAAAGAGCACTACTGTCAGCACGTCTGCAACCTTCTTGTTTCTGGCGCTATGTGGATGACACATTTGTGGTGTGGCCTCACGGAATAGAGACGTTACCCACGTTTCTTCAGCATCTGAATTCACTCCATCCAAGTATCCAGTTCACCATGGAGTTGGAAAGAGACGGAAGTTTACCTTTTCTGGATGTTATGGTAAAAAGAAAACCTGATGGTACGCTGGGCCATAGTGTCTGCCGCGAAGCGTCACACACAGAGCTATATTTGCAGGCCACAAGTTGTCATCATCCTGCACAACGCGGTAGCGTCTTACGCTCTTTGGTACACAGGGCACATGTGGTCTCAGATACTGACAGCTTGCCAGGTGAACTACAACATCTAAGAACAGTATTCCAGCAAAACGGTTATTCTGAGGAATCTATTGTGCTCGGTCAAAGACGAACTTGGCCTTCGCAAACGCGGCGTATATAAAATACCATGTCAGTGCGGAAAATCTTATATAGGGCAGACATGTCGAACTGTGCAAGAACGCTGTACTGAACACCAACGCCACACACGCCTAGGACAACCCAGTAAGTCAACGGTAGCAGAGCACTGCCTGAACACAGGTCATCGGATGTTTTACGAGAAAACGGAAGTTCTGTCGTCAGTATCAACATTCTTGGACAGTATTTTTAAGGAGGCCATACACATCCGTACGGCGGATAATCTTATCAACAGGGATGCAGGTTTCCAGATGAGCGCAGCCTGGAATCCACTATTGGCTGCAATCAAAGCAAAACAGGAGAAAAGAGAAAATCGGAAACATGAAGGAACGCAGCGCAACGCAGATACTTAGTTCCAATTTCCACCACAGGAGCGACCGGCAGCACATCATTGCCCACGGCGCACGCCCTCGCCTCCCAGCAGGGGGCACCAGAAGCGTCGCCGCCGGCCAACACTGAACGGTCTCTCGCGCATGCGTAATCTCTGCACACGCCGCTGCCGCGCAATTGCCATCAGTCGCGCCTTTTAGTACTGACAGCTACCACCACCTGAAGATGTCGAACAGTTGGGTCGGCGAAATATTGTGGGAGATTCACAATGTCATCCGGCGGCAAACCCGCGAAGTGTATTTAGTTAATCACCATATTAAAAAATAATGAAATACTATTTAAGAAAACTGCTCCAGTCACTTTTACTTGAAATGATATTTATTCCATGAACCGGTTTTCAAACCTTTTCAGGTTCATCATCAGATGCATCATGTTACAATAACATTTTAAGCGTCATGTTGGATGCTGGATCTGTGGTGGGAAAACGGAAATTATTTTAAAAAACTCGAATTGCACGTTGCTTAGGTCTGTTTTGTATTTGTAAGATTCCGTGAAATTTGATGATCTACTTACTGCGACTGTATGGCCGGATTTTTGTGGTTAATTTCCTTTTCTTGCGTCTTCTTTTATTTAAGTCACAGTCATACATCACTTTTTCTGTTTGGTTCTAACTGTACTATAAACAACACTTTACCAGCGTCCAACATGTACTTTTACAGCTGCTGTTATTTACAAACAAGGAGCTGCAAATCACCAGATGTAAGCATTCTATACGTCTAGTTCCAAATGGCATGTCACAGTTTCCGTTTTGTTTCACAGTAGGCCCTAACGGTCAGGCTTCGCTGTTTCAACTGTGAGCAGAATGCCCCGACTCATCGCCGGTGATGATTGTGTCGATAAACTTATAACCATGGAACTGTTGCACAAATGTCAGTGCCGCAGCAATTAGTTTCGTTTGGTGCTTGGGCACCAGGTTACTCGGCATCAACGGGGCACACACGTTCCTGAAGAGCAGCTGGTTAACGACAATTTCATGCAACAAGGACAGCGAATCTGCCAAAAATTGCTGCTTAGCTCCGTAATCGTGAAGCGACGGTTCTCAGAATGCGCAGCCGCACTGTCTTAGCCAGATGATCGTTGATGGGGGTTGCCCACTACGATCTTCATAACGAACACTGTGACGATATTCAGGAAAAGCCTACACCAGTGACAGACCACCTGTTTACCACTGATGTTCTGCCCCTAGACGTCACAAAACTGATGATGGTCAGCTGTGAGTCCAGTGGGCTAAACACTGTACCATGTCGCTCGGTTCCAACACCCATAGATGAATGATAATACAAATCATCATCATCATCATCATCATTTTCCATCTCCAGTTTCCCGGGTGTGGCTAACAAGCGCTCTCCATCTCATCCGATCTTGATATAACATTTGGTCTTGGACATCATCCCAGTTAAAACCGTTCTTCTCTATGTCTGATTTAACTGCCTCTATCCATCGTCTCCTTGGCCTTCCTCTTGGTCTTCTTCCTCCCACTTCCATTCTGAAGTATTTTTTAGCTGTTCTTGTGCTATCCATTCTCATTACATGGCCATACCACTGCAGTCTTCGTTTCCCTAAGATGTTCGCAATAGGGACCCTGATACCAACTGTTTCCCTGTGTACCTAATTTCTGATCTTGTCTCTCCTGGTACTTTGATTCATAGTCCTGATAAACCTCATTTCTGCTGCTTGGATTCTGCTGTAATCCTTTTTTTAACAATGTACATGTTTCCATGCCATATATAAGGATTGGAGTGAAGTAAGTGTCATACAAAGTTAACTTTGCTACCTGGGGTACTTTTTTGTCCCAGAGTAGATTCCGAACTTGCATGTAGAAATTTGATGCTTTTTGTGTCCTGTTGAGGATTTCTTGCCGGATGGTGTTGCCCTTGGAGAAAAAACCTCCAAGGTACTGAAAGTGGGAAACTGATTTAATTTTTGTTCCCTCGAAGTAGATGATTGAACTTGTTCCCTCTCTGGTTGTGGTCATCTCAACCGTCTTGGTCTTGCTGATTTTCAGGTTAAATTCTTTAAATTTATTGTTCCAGACAGTCAGGCTCTTCTGCACTTCTGTTTCTGTTTCTCCCCATTTACAGTTGTCATATACAATATACACGATAATACAAATACTTATACTAATGTGTAGGTGGTATTTCTTTTAAAGTGCCCCTACACCACTTTACCAACACACCAACAAAAAAAGGTGAAGCAACAAGATAACAAATTATAAATACATAGAATTTCTTGAACTGTATGTTACTCCCAGTAGGACCAGTTTATGTGTACTGATATGTCTGGAATTACATTTAACATGAGTAAATTTTGGTGTCATCCACATCAAACAAATATCTCTTAATCTTTGAGGCGATGATGAAACGGAAAATACATATTTTTATATAGGCAGTGTCTTGTAATACACTGAGAGGTGAGATTTATGCTGTTAGGTAAATGTTGAGTAAAAGTGAAAACATTTTAAAATGAAAAATTTATTTTTTAAAATTTTTTACATTCTATTTTATGGATACTGGTGGCATGTATAAGGTCAAGTTGTTGGGTTCGGCTCCAGATTTCAGTGGCCGTACTTTCCGTAGCCCCCAAGTCCTCCAGAGGTAGCCACACCACCTCCATACCCTCCACCAACGCCGCCGCCGTAGCCTCCTCCAAGGCCTCCTCCGAGACCACCGCCGAGGCCTCCGCCGAGACCGCCGTGTACGGCGCTGACGACGTAGGGCACCGGCCGCTTGACGACGTAGGGCTGCGGCACTGGGACCGACACTGGGGTGGGCACCCTGACGGGGACGGGCACAGGGTTGTCCACGGGCACAGGGTACGGCTGCGGCACCTGCACGGGGACAGGCCGGTCCACAGTCACCGGGAATGGAACCCTCACCGGCACTCTGACGATCCTCTCCACAGGGACTGGCACGCTGACGGGGATTCTGTTGACAGTGATCTGTGTTCCAGCACCTCCGACGCCTGCCCCTATGCCACCGGCAAGGCCGCCTCCGACTCCGCCTCCATAGCCAGCTCCGACGCCACCAGCGAAGCCGCCTGAGTAGCCGCTTCCATAGCCGCCACTGTAGCCACCTCCCACGCCGTAGCCGCCACTGTAACCGCCCAGCGAACCGGCGACTCCTCGCTTCTCTATCTTCGTCTGCTGCTCTTCATTGGCTAGGACCGACAGGGCCAGACCGCACAGATACACGCACACCTGTTGAGAATAAGACATTTGTAGCCAAGTTATCACCATAGGTCACAGAGGTCACGCAATATTTCAGCTTTTGTATATTTTCAGGAAGTCTTTGACAATGTTCAGTGAAATATTTCGAATTCTTAAGGTAGCAGAAATAAAATGCAGTGAAAGAAAAATTATATTCAACTAGTTATTATATGTATGTCCGAATGAAAAGATACCACACCTCCTTTGCATCCATATTGCATTTGCAAATTATTGATAAAGGAGGGAAAGGAAGAAGGAGTAGGAATGAAAGGAATGGCAGTTTGTGCATTAAGGCATTGAAATGAGACAATGGCGACAAGTGAAAATGTGAGCCGGGATGGGAATCGAATCAGGGTCTCCCGCTTCGGGCCAGCGGTCGCCACAAGTCACACACTATGGCTGTAGCGCCACTATCGTTCATGCCCTCTGACACTCGCCATTAAGGATCCCCGTGAGAGGTCGAACGTCTGACCACATCTGCGGTGAAGTAATTGAAGGCAACGATGTGTGCGCGTGTAAATACGTATTATATTGATGTTGAGTCTGCTCTTTCGGACATGTTTATTCAACTAGTACAAAAGCCAGACAGCAGCAGATGTAGAGCGACGCAACACATTTTTGTAGCCTTTCCCCCTTGTTATTCAGTCAGTAAATAGACCAGGCTGTAAGGTATGAAAGGAGGAATTGTTATTACAGTGAAGGGAAAAGAAATAAAAACTTTGCAGTTTTATCGATGACTTTGCAATTCCGTCAAAGACACCAAAGGAAGGAGCAATTGAATGGATTGGACTTCGTCTTAATAGGAAGGTATAAGAAGAAAATTAACAATAGCAAAAATAAGGCAATGGAATGTACTATTAGAAGATCAGACGACGCTGAATGAATTAGTTTAGGTAACGAAAGAAGCAGCAGAAGATCAGTTTTGTTATTTGGGATACAAAATAACTTACGATGGTTGAAATGCCGCGCGAGAATGTCGGTGCGGTCTGGAGCGCCTCGTTACGTGTCGGAGTTACAAGTCATTCCTGGCACATGTGGGTAAATTTTGATCTTAAAATAAGTTAGCTTAAGCAGTTTGTATGTCTCAGGACCGATGACTACAGAAATTTTGTCCCTTACGATTACAAACATTTGAACATTTTCTGATGATTGAAGAAAAGAAATATAAAAATCAGAATTGCTATGGAAAGAAAAACAGTTCTAAAGAAGGGAAATTTGCAGATATCCAATATTAAAATGAAATTTTGTTTGGCGAAGATCGCAAAATTACTTTCATTTTCACAGACGACCTGCTTTGGCACACAAAGGTACCACCTTCTGGTCTGATAAGATGTTACATTTATATTGTTGTCCAAGAGCTCGCCATTATGATTGATGAGTGCACAAATAGTAAGTCAAAGATCAAATATATTACGTACACTGAAATTCGTCATTGTATTGTCGAAGTGTCTTCAAATAACTCGTTTTGACAAATAGCGGATCTTGGGAATACAATATTTAAATTTAATTGAAGTGAGGCCGCTGTCCATACCATGAGCTAATTACACATCCAATATTAATTTAAATGTTAGGTAGTCCAGTGTGTAAGCGTTTGTTTGGGGTGTAGCACTGTACTGGAGTGAAACGTGGACGATGAGGATTTCAGCCAAAAAGATAATGAAAGCTCGTGCTATGGACGAATGCTGGTGATTAGATAGGTATATTGCGTAATTAATGAGCGGAATAGGGGAGGAAAAATTTCTAGCATATTTTGACTAGAAGAAAGGATAGATTGGTGGAGATATTATGAAAACTCACGGAATCGTCAGTTTACCATGGGAGAGAAGTGTGTGGAGTTATAAAACGAAGAGGGAGACCGAGAGAGGAATACAGTAAGTAGGTTCAGTGTAGATTGCGTTATTATTCGGAGTTGAAGAGGTTTGGAACAGGATAGAGTAGCTTGGAGAGCTGCATTGACACATTGCAGCCACTGAAAACGACAACAACAAAACTAGCAACAAATCAAACGTTTGTAAACCTATTGGACCAAACTGCTTTTGTCACCAATCGACAGACTTACGAATTAGTTAAACTAAGTAACAGTATTTCCCGAGAGAGGACTAGAATCTCCCGCGGGAAGGCGACCCAGTCGATAATATGACGCCTTAGACACCGCGGCCATTCACCAACAACATACTTATTCGCTAATCTGTATATCAAAACTATTAGTGGAATTTAATAGTGATCTCTCAAACTGTGTCGGAGCAAGAACCCTAAGCCATGCACCGTACGAAATCGTTTGCAGAAAGAGATGTCTCTCTTGTTTTCAAACACATTTGTGCAAAATATTATCAAGATCGGAATAAAACTATAGATAGATGTCGAAGTCTGTTGTAAAGTATTCTTCACCTTACACTATACTGTATCGTATGTAGATGGTGTCCTTCCTCTTTTTTTGAAGATGAAAATAAAACTGTAGATTGGTGCCAGAGTCTCTTTTAAAATACCCTCCGCTATGCCCCGTACAAATTAAAATGTAGACAAGGCCGTACTTCTTGATTTGAAGGTCGAGTACGCAAAATATTTTCCCAGTTAGATGAACGGTATGCAAACATAGAAAATATGAATCTAATTGTAAGTGGCGATGCACACCCAAAATTACCAACCTATATTTTTTCAGTTATCAGTTGTTCCATTGAGTTTTCCTTTTATCCTTTTTATTATAAACCACCCCGGTATTACAGCGAAAAGAAAACAAGAAATATCGGAATTGGTCAACCCGTATCTGAGTTTTAGCGAGAGTAATGCACATCTTGGAGAAGAGCGTCAGTACAGGAGAAGCCATTTTCCGTAACTATTCCTATGTGCTATTGACGTGAGAGGGTGTTATCTGTAGTAGCAGGTGACCTGCTGTCGCTACTCACCAGGATCCTCATTGCTGCTTGTGGCTTCTGCTGGGAGCTAGCAATGACTGATACTGCAGCAAGGCGGTGTTCAGCTTTTATACCCTTAGCAGGCAGACTTCCGCCTCTCCCATCTCCACACAGAGCAATTAAGACGTCCGGTGCAGCAGAAACTACACAGTGGCGTAACAGACTCAGCTGAAACAGGAATTATGCAGTGCGGCGGAACGTAGTACGTTATCAGTAGATGTGCAGAAAATCTTGCATTTTCTAAAATAGGCTGTGTGTGTGTGTGTGTGTGTGTGTGTGTGTGTGTGTGTGTATGTTCTACATCTCCTCCTAAACTACCGGACTGATTTCAACCCAACTTGGTACACATGATCCTTACTATCAGGCAACAATCACTGTCGGAGTAAGAACCACCTACGACACATACGTAAGTCGATATGACGTCATAAATAATAACAGTCGTGTAAAACGGACGCATCATGCGATAATATTCTACATCTGCTCCTAAACTAATGGGCCAATTTCAACCAAATTTGCTACAAATATTCTTTAAGGTCAGGAATCATTTGCTGTGGTTGCAAAAACCACATACGACACATAGATCGCCGCGGTGAAGTAGCACAGCGGTCTAAGGCGCTTCGCTGCGTAGCGCGCGGTTGCTCGCTGTCGGAGGTTCGAGTCCTCCCTTGGGCATGGCTTAGCTTAAGTAGTTTGTAATCTACGGACTGATGAGCACGCAGTTTGGTCCGATAGAATTTACAAACTTTAGATACATAGACCATACGCTGTCACGTCATAAACAATGATATGTGTCCCATCTTGCGGCAGTTGATAGCGTGATTTTATACTTCAACTATTTAAGAATGAGAGCACTTAGCGGCTTGCAATGAGTTGTAAACATAATTTCAAATCCTTACGAAACTTTTTCTCGCTGACAACCCCAAAAAATGATGAAAAGAGAAAAAAGTTTATTGCTTACTACTTTACCGATGTTCATGGTGTATATTTACTGCATTTGGCATGCCGTTACACGCCAGACAATTCACAGACAGAACACATACATATTATATCACTGTTCGACATATAGTTCATAAACAATTTGGTTAATGAAAAACCGCATCATCATGCATGAGGTTTTGATTTATTACGTCTTTACTGCTACTACTATTCACGAGATAGTTTCCAGACATTAGGCACAAATACCACTGAATGTACCTTCGAATTTACATCATAATACTACACATATTTTGAGAGATATGACGTCATAAGGTAAAGCAGTCAACAATCCGAGGATTGGTTTGAACACTACAGTGCATTGCTAGGCATGGTCCTGTTTGGAGGTGGTATGCCGTTGCCTTCCTCCGACCTTCGAACTAACTTTCCTGGCCAGTTATAGGGGGACCTACAGTTTAACGTGGGTTCCTAACCACGGTGCTACTCGGTATTTTTCACATGAGCAATACTGCCAGAGGTGAAAGAAATGTAAAGTGTCAGATAAAAATCCTAGGAACCGGCGGGGATCGAACCCGCGACCTTTCGATTCATATTCTAGTACTCTACCACTGTGCGTCATAAACAATGAAATTTACGAATAACTGCTACATCATGCGCTCTTTTTCCACAACTCTTCCTAAAAAAACTGGACCGGTTTCAGTTAAACTTGGTACACATATTTCTTACTATTAGACAACAATCCAAATGTCCAAATGTTTGTAACTCTATGGGCCAAACTACGATGGTCATCATTCAAACTCAAATGTTCAAATGTTTGTTAAGCTTATGGTACTTAACTACGGGGTTATCAGTCCCTAAACTTACAAACTACTTATGAACTACTTACGAACTAGGACGGCACAAATATCCATGCCCGATTGGGGATTTGAACCCCCGACCGTAGTGGCCGTGCTGACCGTGACTGGAGCGCCTCAGTCACCTCGGCCACCGCAGCCGGCTGGTCATCATTCCCTAGACTCACAAACTACTTAAACTTAGTTAAACTAAACTAAGGACAACACACACATCCACGCCCGAGGAAGGATTCGAACCCTGACGCGGAGGGACGCTCGATCCGTAACGGGGCGCTCCAGACCGCTCGGCTACTCCCGCGTGGGCAGACAACAGTCGCTGTGGGTTTACAAACTATCTGGGACAACGTAGTTCAGGACATGTGATGTCGTAAACAATAAAATTTCGCATCACGACTTCATTCATCCGTCGCAGAGAGTTTCGTAATATTACTCTCTACAAATGATCTGCTTGGGAACGAAACTTAAATGGACAGATAGTAAGGTAGAAGTCGATGGACAGAAAGGAAAGAACGATAAGTCGTAAGATAAGGAAGGAATAAATACAACAGATTTCACAGAGGAACCTAAATAATGCATTTATACCAATGAATATATACCTGCAAAATTATATCATTGTGCAACACATCAATAGATATGACATAGTAAATTGACAGTGTTATAGGTAAAAACGTGTCACATCATGCAGCGCGTTTTAATACACTTCTTATTTATTACTAACAAGACGCTACTGCATTGCAGTCAGCTTGAGTATATTCCTGATGGCCGTCTGTGCTGTTGACATCTTTGAACTGTGAAGCAAAAACAGCTGCAGGCGAAATCAGTAGCTTTCTATAGAACTATGAAGAAGTGTTGCCAAAGGCACGCTTAGAAAATCGCGTTTTAGAAACGTGAGAGGCGTATAGCCATACACAGCAGTGCGGGAGCGTTTCGTAACGATTCGACTACAGCAGTGCATAATAATGACAATAATAATAATAATAATAATAGTAACGTGCGAAAAACTGAATGAAATTTTCATACCTATATCAAACAAGGAGGTTAGAATACAGAAAGATACCACTGAGCTGAAAAAGTGAAGCCTGCCTCCGCCATATTGCTAAGAATTGGACAAGTGTTGGTATTATAGAGCTTATCTTAATGACTTTTTTTAAATAACTTGTGCGATGCTCGTCGCTGACTGCTGCCCTGTCTCTGCCAGCGTATCGATAAACGTATGACATTTGTCACGTTCAACTATTTTGCAACAAGCTGAAGGGAGAGAGCGCAACTGTTCGTCACTTACTTTCTTCTCTTTCATGTTTTAGGACGTGTCCCAGGATTTCGTCTAATTAATGTAAGTGTGAGCTTAAATTTTTTATTAATTTCAATAAACCCGCACAGTTAATTTGAAATATCTTACTTACTTACAACCCCTTCTCCATTTTCACTAATTTTTAAGTTATTTATTTTCAGCAGATCCAGTACTTCATAAAGTGATGCTCGGGTATTATTGGGGTTTCTTTCGCGATTGTACTAGAACATTCTCTGTGCAACTTTTACTTATTTCGTGTCTGTGAATGGTTTATTACATTTTAATGCCTGCAGAAAAATCTTCGCGATGTTTATGAAGTCCTATAATTTAGCAATTTTTGGCAACTATCATGATTAATTTTCAACATGGTCATAGAACAATAGTAACCACAATCCTAGCATCAATTTATCGAAGTAATATTCCAGTCATCTCAACTAGAATCACTACAGAATGTTTGTACCAGCTCTCAATAAGGTAAAATTACATTCCGCCGACTTCTTCTGTAATGTTGCCTTCTGCTATTGTATTTGCTATCGAAATTACGACCGCTACCATTCAATAGCGGAATCCAATAATTTTGTTTAAATTGTCCCGTCTTTGCTTAGTAATCACATTTAAAAATATTTCACTACCTGGTAAAATTTCATTTGTGGTCCCCAACCTTAACTTTAATACGCAACACCCATTTTCATACGAAAGCAGCATTACATTTTATGTCACTCAAAATAGTAACAAACATCCGGCGGTTTTGCAGTGATGTACAACGTGTAAAAAGACTGAAAATTAAGTTTTTAAATAACTTATAACAAGCATTTATTAATATTTAAGATTCAAGAAAGTATATTGTTTAAAAGCATATACTTCGCACTGACTGTCAATTCAATGCATTAATACTAAGAGGGTCGACTTAGTTATAACGGAGAAATAGCATTCCATGACTCGTCAATATGGCAGACTGGCTTAAAATAAAATAAAATAAAAATGTAGGTACTGAAGTATTTCCTTGCGTATCATTGCACTTTTTAGTGTAGTATACTAATTGTGTCTGCAAGATCTTCTTTGTTCTTTGTAAAAGATGCGGTGCTCCTACCATGGTGGTAAAATTTTAGTTACTGTGTCGTAGTGTAGTGTGCAGTGTGGCGAAGTTGGCAGCGGCCGGAGCCGACCAATCGTATCACAGATGGAGACAGTCAATCAGATACTAACCCGTAACATTTTGTCTTCGTAATAAATAATATTGTTTTCTTACGGAATATCCAATGGTCTAGTTTAGAACAACAGCGCTTATCGCTGCGGCGTTGGGTACTTACGAAACTCCAATCGCCAACATTCTACATCTACATGGGATACTCTGCAAATCACATTTAAGTGCCTGGCAGAGGGTTCATCGAACCACCGTTATACTTTTTTTTATCTCCCATTCCATTTTCGAATAGCGTGCGGGAAGATAGAACATCTGAATCTCTCCGTTCGAGCTCTGATTTCTCGAATTTTATTCTGATGATCATTTATACCTATGTAGATGTAGGTGGGAGTCAACAATATATTTTATCATTCGGAGGAGATTGTTGGTGATTGGAGTTTCGTAAGTAGACCACGCCGCAGCGATAAGCGTCGTTGTTGTAATGATTCCCATCCCAGATCCTGTATCATTTCCGTAACGCTGTCTCCTCTGCATCGTGACAATACAAAACGAGCATTCTCCTCCGAATGCGAAAATATATTGTTGACTCCCACTTACATAGGTAGAAACGATCATCAGAATAAAATACGAGAAATCAGAAATCGAACGGAGAGATTCAGGTGTTATTTCTTCCCGCGCGCTATTCGAGAATGGAATGGGAGATAAATAGTATAAAGGTGGTTCGATGAACCCTCTGCCAGGCACTTGAATGTGATTTGCAGAGTATCCCATGTAGATGTAGATGAAAAGGTAAAATCTTCTGTGAAAGGCGATGGTATTAAGGTACAATTAGCGAAATACTCTCTGTAATCGTAAGCTGCTGTGAAATAAGTATGGGTAGTACGCAGTACAGCAAGGAAGCGAACGTCTGTGATCGAATTAATCAATCTTATCTCTGCGAATACCAACAAGCACTGAACATAGTGTTACAGATTAGGCTTTGTGTATTAAATACTTAACATTTCTTTTTTTTTTTTTTTTTTTTTTTTTTTTTTTTTTTTTTTTTTTGGCATGTTACATTTTGTATCGAAAACTTTGTGAAGATGCATCGTTTCGGAGGATGACTTTTACTTACATTTGACATCTTTATGAAGATACATCTTTTCGGACAATGACTTTTACTTACATTTGAGATCTTGGCTAGGACAACTGAATTTATTGACAGAGCGATCCAACAAGGATTTTTACTGAGTTCTGGAATCCTAACATACCATGATACGCACATGCCCTTCTTTTACAACCGTTGAAAAGCACGGGCATATAAGCTAGTTGCTCGATAAAAACTATGGCGTCACGTTACTTCAGAATGTTTGACGACAGCTGTAAGAGGTTACTATTTATCGATTTACTGGAAAGTTGCACAAATCAATGTTCAAGAAATGCAATAGGAGTGATACGCAAATTACAGGCCCGAATCATTGACGCCTATTTGGTTCAGGACTTTGGAACATATCCTTTTTTCCAACACTGCCTCAAGGAGAACGTCCTGTTGACCTATAGTCGAAACGATTTCAGGAAGTATCGCTTTTGTGAAACACAGCTAGATCGTTACTCAAATTATGGGTTCTATCGACGAGGTATCTGAAATAGATGCAATGATTCTAGCTTTGACACTCTGCCTCACAAACGGCTTTTAAACAAATCGCGTAATTAACGTCTCGATTGTGCGACTCGATTCATGATTTGTGTCAGAAAGGACACAGTTCGTAGTAATTGACGAAAAAAATAAGTAAAACAGAAATGGTAACTGTCATCCATAGAGTAGTTTTAAAGAGCTCCTACACTTCCTCCTGTTCGTGGAACTGCTGTCATTTATCGGTCAGAAAAGTCATCAGAAGATCAAAATCAAATAAAAAGGAATATGGATGGTGCAACAATTTTGCAGTTGACCCTGAATAATGAAAAGTGTGAAGTCATGCATATGAGCACCAAGATAAATCCGATAAAATTCATTTACATGAATAACCATCAAAATTTAAAAGCCGTAGGAATTACCATTACGAACAACGAAAGAACAAAAGGAAAATTTCGTGGTGAAGGTGAATCAGCCGGCCGCGGTGGCCGAGGGGACTGAGGCGCTCCAGTCACGGTCTGCACGGCCACTACGGTCGGGGGTTCGAATCCCCCCTCAGGCATGGATATTTGTGCCGTCCTTAGTCTTAGCTAGTTCATAAGTATTCTGTAAGTTTAGGGACTGATGACCCCGTAGTTAAGTCCCATAAGCTATACAAAAATTTGAACATTTGAAGGTGAATCAAGTCGTCGTTTCATTTGCAGAACACTTGGAAGATGCAACAGATCTACTGAAGGAGGAGCCTACACTACGATTTACTATTATGAATTATTTTTGGCAATGTGCGAGCCTCACTGACGAAGGAAAAAGTTCGGCTCCATTATCGCGATACTGAGTAGAAAGTGTCACGGAAATAATGCACTAATTGTAATGGAAATCATTAGAAGAAAGCAGTTATTCGTTGCGGCGACATCTATTAGCGAAATTTCTTTCGTTAACTTGCTAGTCCGAATGTGAACATACTTTATTAGCACGTAGGGAGACATGATCATCATAATAAAATAAGAAGATTCAGATCGAAAACTAAAAGATTGAGGTGACCATTTTTCCTACGTGCTATTAGAAAAATGTTATGAAAGCTGATCATACGAGTAGGCATTCACGGCCGACGTTAATTTCACTTAAAATTTCCGAGCTGATAGGCCGTGCTCAATAGGTAAAACTTTCCCCTACCGTTTCGTCTTCGGCTGCGGAAGACGAAACTTTAGGGGAAAGTTTTACCTATCGACCACGGCCTATCAGCCCGAAAATTTTAAGTGAAATTATGGATGCTGTTCAATGAACACTCTGCCAGGCATCTAAATGTGCAGAGCAAATGGACCTATGTAGATGCAGATGCTCACAGATCCGCTTATTTGTTCTTCTGTTTGTCGATGATTGTCAGGAATGACGAACAGGGAGATGACATGTTGCTGTATAGGAAGATATATTCCAGGAATCACGAAGTATAATTTATGATCAGTGCACCTCAGGGGAGCGAAGTAAATACAGGTACGGCATTATAAAAATAAAGTGCACATAATTAAATTGGCAGAACATCCATAACTGACATCTGTAAAGAAACAAAGTATCTGCTTCAGTTACCGATTTTTATTGGTTCAGTCTAGACCGATTGTTAGTAGAAAACCTCTTTGAAGGCCTCTTTTCGACAAGTCTATGACAAGCGGTGAAATCGCATGCTTTTAATAGAAACAGAGGGTCAAGATTTGGGCCATGACGGAAAACATGGACAGTTATGCTTCGACACTGTATAGTTGAGAAACAGTTAAGTGTATTTCAAGTCATTCTGTTGTGATCTGACTTGTACTTATTCTTTGGCGTGAATTGTAAGTTTGGCAAAGTGGAATTTGAAGACTAGAAATAAGTAAATAAATTTTTAAAAAAAACTTTCTAAGCAATAAGAATACTGAAACTCTGGTTTGGTTTGACACCTCTATATCTATAAATGTGAATGTCTGTTCGGTGTACGCTTATCACGTCCGTACGACAAAACGCAGAGACTTAAATATTTGTACAGTTACTAGTTAATATTTGAGGAATGTTTTAGGCACGGTTTTATAGCCATCTGATAGATATTTAGTATTTTGAAGAATATAACGAGAAATGCGGAAAAATAATTACTCTTTGAAAATTATATTTATCCTTTGAAAATGTTTTTATTGGTTGCATTGTTGCTTGAGGGTTGATAATGATAAAAGGGTGAAGTATATTGGTATGGAAAGTTATCGGTGTATAAAAAATTCTACGTGTGTGTTAATATTTCGCTCTGCAGCGAAAAATACAGAACGCAAACGAATGGCCTGTGTGTAATTCTTGTCCAAAGTCTCCCGTTGTACACCATAGCAGTTCCATGCCAATAGCTATAAGTGAGTGCAAGATATGGTGATTGAAAGTCGTAAAATTAAAAAAAAAAAAAAAAAAAAAAAAAAAAAAAAATCGGACTGAAGGCCAGCGATGACGTTTGCGGCTCTATAGCAAGGAGGTTACATTCAGCCAGACGTGTTGCCACAGACCATATCTTTGGCCTATGCGTGCTACAATGTCTTGAGCTCTTTGTCTCTAAGGATAAGAATACGAATAAGGAAATATAACAGTAAATAAATATAGCAGTAAAAAAGAAATTTCTTTTAATACATCTCTTTAAAAAAATCGATTTGACGTTTCGCACATTACAGCAAGCGATCGTTCTGTGATATTATTACAATCATTATTGTTGAATTTTGTGATTGGATTCTTCGAAACTAGTGCATTTTAACGTGTGATTTATTATTTATTATATATTCTCTGATAAATGTAACATGTTTGTAGAAAAAAGGAGATGGACAGAGAGAGAGTGGTTAGGAAAAGTACTAACTGAAGGCTCGAAAAAATAAATACCCGGAAAACGCCGGGTTTTCAGCTAGTACCGTATAAAAGCGAAGATGACTCCTCCGCCGCCGCGGTGGAGTAGCCGAGCGGTCTAAAGCGCCTCGCTGCAGAGCGCGCGGTTGCTCGCCGTGGAGGTTCGAGTCCTCCCTGGGGCATGGGTGTGTGTGTTTGTCCTTAGGTTAGTTTACCTAGGTTTAAGTAGTTTGTAAGCTACGGACTGATGACCACGCAGTTTGGTCCGATAGATCTACAAACATTTGAACATTTGAACTCCTTCGCCTCCCAATATGAGGCCCCTGCTAAGCACACTCCACGCACAACAGTCCTGCGTGGCTAAAACCTAACCCTGCTACATTCAGGCGTTGTAAGGTAAAAACAAGCAGAGATAAAGTAAACTAAATCTACTGGGGATTAATTCGAACCTTTTCTTCCAGAAATAGCCGTTACTTCGTCTCAAAAACTAAGATTCTACGCCGGTTTGGCCCTGTTATACAGGACGAGCCAGGTGGATACACCGACAGTTCCATCCGAGTCCAGGAATCCGCCATATACCAATTTAATGAAGATCGCCGTTACATCGGTGGCCAAAGAAATGTTTCCAGAAGAAGACGCGATATCTATCGCCATACGAAGATAACGGTTTAGTTTGTTCATAGTTATCGTCTTGTATGCGCTAGCTTACAAGGAACCATTGTCAACTGTTCCACTGAGTACACTTCAGTGGCGACGGGTAGGAACGAACTACAAGTGATTATGCCTGAATAAGAACAAATGATTGAACATGAAGTTCTAAATGACTGCGAATTTGTGCAACTCCATGAACAGTTGATTGCGGAAGTCAGGAGTCTACTCCGCCCAATGAATGGGAGATCTAAAAGAAGCGTATGAAACTGAATCTCTGGATCCATCAAGTAACTCCAGGAAAAAATCACAGAGGTACGTCTTGCACACCAAACTACAGTCGCAGGACTCAGAGACCCTCAACTTCACTAACATCTGTATGGCGCTGATCGCCTACTACAAGACGCCCGTATTATGACGTAGCCGCCCGTGTCGACTTTTTGACCAATGCTGAAGAAGCCTGATCAGACATCTCCAGTGGACAGCCGAACACCAAGGGCTCACCGGAAATACCGGTTCCACACTTATCTTTCACAAGAATCCTACAGTGCCGTCAATGTTGGGGAAGGTCACCACAGAAAGAAGTAGAACTGGCCCATTCCGGCCGGAGCCAGAAGGTCACTGGAGCATCAGCAGCTTCCGTAGCGCCGTTGTGGTGGCCCTCTCCGCCTGTTGTCATGCCCCGCCTGTTATTTGACGCATTATGGAGAAGATTGTCCACGTTAGTTCGCGCTGCAGCAGGGACAGACACTTCGGATCTATCTTCCACACCACAATCCCAGCTCTTAACACGTTCGCTGTCGTTCACGCTCTGGCGCGTGTAAACGTTACTTGACCCAGGTGCCGCTCACGCTGTGGCGCGTGCTGCGACCTAGCATCCTATTATGGGTTGTTGTAAACTGGCATCGTCTAATAAAGCTGTATACTCTGTTAGGCACTAAGGGAAGAGTATAAGTGATACGCACACGTACGTGGTTTCAGATTTCCGCGTTTGCATTACCGGCTACGAGCCACACACGCTTCTCATGATGCCATGATAGATTTGTTGGATTCTTATGTAAACAAGCAAGCAAACTTTTGATTATTTTAATTTTATTTCGATTAGTTACCAGTTTATATATAAAAAAAAAAACTTCTTAGTTTTGATAGCCGGCCGCGGTGGCCGAGGGGATTGAGGCTCCAGTCACGGTCTGCACGGCCACTACGGTCGGGGGTTCGAATCTCCCCTCGGGCATGGATATGTGTGTCGTCCTCAGTGTAAACTAGTTCATAAGTAGTTTGTAAGTTTAGGGACTGATGACCCCGTATTTAAGTCCCATAAGTTCTACAATATTTAGTTATTCATACTTATATTGCTGATGATATAGAAATAAGCATATGTTTTATAAAATACCTTGTATGTACTGTTTACATTGTTCATTTGTTGTTTTCACAAAAATACAAATGCAAATAAAAAACCATATAAAAAACTGAAAACTAAAACCAAAACATTCAGTGGCTCAAAACTATGTAAAGATACTGTCAAAATACGATCACGCGCTAGAGAGTGAAGTGGCACCCAGCATCATCGCGCCAGAGCGTGAACGGCAGCGAACGTGTTAACGACCGAAACGCTGCTGCCCCTCTTCAGGAACCACACGTTTGTCTGGCATCTCCACAGATACCCCTCCGCTGCGGTTGCACCTATGGTACGGCTTCCCCTGAATGTACTTCAATAACCGTTGACATTTCTCGTTGTATGTCTGTGTTTGTCATCCTTCTCTCCCTAGTCTCAATATTCACTTTCGCGGATAGCCATATGTAATTGTTATTAATTCTGAGGTAGTTAATTTCGAGCCGCGGTGGAGTGGGGCCTCGCTGTGGAGCGCGTGTTTGCTCGCCGTCGGAGGTTAGACTCCTCCCTCGGGCAAGGTGTTTGTGTTGTCCTTAGCATAAGTTATTTTAAGTTGGTTTAAGTAGATTGTAAGCTTAGGGACTGATGACCGACGTAGTTAAGTCCCTTAGATTTACAAACATTTGAACTTAATTTCGAAATTGTGCTTCTGTGTGACATTATATTCAACAGTCAGCTATAAAACTGGTGTACGATATTTAGTAACAATTAAAACTTCCGGGCTGAGTGGCCTTGGTCGAACAGTAGAAATTTCTTCCCCTGACGTTTCGTTGCCGGCTGCGGGCAACATCTTCTGAGGTGAGTTGACGACTGGCTGCTGGGCCGTGGAGATCCTGCATATATAGAGGGCATAGAGGGCGCCACCACTCGTCACGTGATGTCAACAGTAAAACTATCTCTGGCTGGCGTCATTACTCTCGATCTAAGGTAATCGATTGTCACATCTTTGGTACAAAGTAGACCGCCATATCTTGTCTAACTTCAAGCCTTCTTCCTTCCTGTTAAAATTATTGTGGTGTTTAAAAATTTCTATAGCCTCTCTTCATACGTGCATAATAATGCGATGTCTTAGCTAGCACGCTTGTCTCACTAAATTTTATTTTGTGGTCACCGTTTTCAAAAACATGTTCCGCTGCGGCCGATTTGTCCGTGTGTCCCAGTCGACAGTTCCTTTTGTGTTCAGTTAGGCGAGTATTGATACTTCTTTTTGTTGTTCCAATATAAACCTTCCCACAACTACATGGAATCTTATACACACCTGGAGTAGCCAAAGGGTGTCGCGCATCTTTCGTTGATCGTAAGCATTCACTGATCTTTTTGGTGGGTTTGAATATTGTTTCCACTCTAAACTTGGCCAGTACTTTCCCAATGCGGTCCGTGATATTGTGGATGAATGAGAGAAACACTTTCCCCGCCAAAGGTTGTTGTTGGACGTTAGCAGAGATTTGTCTTCTGGGCTGGAGTGCTCGATCTATCTCCTTATCACTGTATCCGTTTTTCTGAAATGCGGTTCGTAAATGATCGAGTTCATCTTGCAAATAAGCTGGCTCACAGATTTTATTAGCCCTGTCCACTAATGTTTTAATAACACCTCTCTTCTGCCTGGGATGATGATTCGAATCTTTGTGAAGATACCGATCGGTGTACGTATCTTTTCTGTATACTTTGTGACCCAGAGTCCCATCTGCACGTTTAATCACTGTAACGTCGAAAAAATTTATCTGTCCATCAATCTCCGTCTCCATGGTAAATTGTATTTTCGAGTTGATACTATTCAAATGCTTTAAGAAACAGTTCAGTTCCTCTTCCCCATGATTCCAGATCACGAATGTATCATCCACATACCGATACCACTTCAAAGGGCTCTTTCTGGCCGACTGCAGTGCCTGTTGTTAAAAAAATTCCATAAAAATATTCGCAACCGCTGGACTTAGAGGGCTACCCATTGCCACTCCATCGATTTGTTCATAGAATTCATTATCATATTGAAAATAAGTCGTGGATAGGCAATGTCTAAACAGATCTACAATATCAGTGGGAAACAAGTCAGATATATAAGCAAGAGCTTCGTTGACAGGAACCATGGTGAACAGGGATATCACGTCAAAGCTGACAAGAATATCACCAGGGCTGACAGTAATCTCCTTCAGTTTTTCGATAAAGTGCATAGAGTTTTTAATGTGATGATCAGTTTTCCCAATAATCGGTTGTAGCAAGGAGGCAAGATGTCTAGCCAACTCTTGAGTAGGGGATCCAATAGCACTTACAACCGGTCTCAGAGGGATATCGATTTTGTGCACCTTTGGTAGCCCATATAACCTGGGAGCGTAAGCTTCCGTTTTGAAAATGTGTTTTTTATCCTCTGAAGAAATAGAAGACATTTTTATCATTTGATTGGTAACTGCCAGCACTTTCGTTGTGGGATCCTTTTTCAACTTTTTATAGGTGGTCGAATCCAAAAGGTCACTGATCTTCTTATGGTAGTCTTCACTTTTCATCACCACTGCTGCATTTCCCTTGTCAGCAGAAAGTACAAAGATACTCTTGTCTCCCGCAATGCCTTCTTTTCTCCTGGAGACAAATTGATGATGGGTGGCTTAGCCTTACGCAGTATCCTGGATGTTTCTATCCTAATCTCATCAGCAGTGTGTGATGGTAGCAGACGAATCCCCACCTCTATATTAGCTATAATTTCCTCCGCTGGAACCTTCGGTGGAGTAACTGCAAAATTTCCACCTTTTGAAAGAACAGAAAATTCTTCGCTGGATAATTCTTTTCCGGATAAATTTATAACCGTTCTGGCATTGTCTATATCTAGTATGACATCACGTGACGAGTGGTGGCGCCCTCTATGCCCTCTATAAATGTAGGATCTCCACGGCCCAGCAGCCAGTCGTCGATTTACCTCAGAAGATGTTGCCCGCAGCCGGCAACGAAACGTCAGGGGAAGAAATTTCTACTGTTCGACCAAGGCCTCTCAGGCCGGAAGTTTTAATTACTGAAGACGCCGGCCGTGAAAGCCTACACGTTATGATAAGGATATTTCTCATTGCCGTTAACAGCTAGACTACTAAGAGATTTTTACAAAAGTTGTACATGACCATTAAAGTTTATTGAGACTGACCGTCGTAGGAAACAACTTAATTACAGCGGAAACAGTTAAATTATAGGCATTAAAAAGTTTGAAATATTTGTCGCAAATCTTTCTGATTGTCTTTTGTTAGAGTAAACTCACGGACTGGTAATAACGAATTCTCTGGTATCGTAATTAAATTTCATTGATTTCTATATTATCTAGAAGTTGAATTCAGCTGCCTCAGTATGCCAAACAGAAAGTGGATGTATAAGTCTAGTGTCGGAGTATAGAACTACAGCGTGCCTGCATATTTAAATGTTTTGTACAGAATTTTGCCTTGATCGCCATGGTTTAATTTGGCAAATGAATTTCCATCAGGTAATACGCGACAAAGAAGTACTCGCTTGATTTGAAATTTATGTCAATATGCGATGTAACAGCCCGATGTGGGAGCGGAATCGATACGTATATTCTCTCAGTTTTCTTGTAATACTTCATAAAATTCATGTTTTAATACAGAAAGAAACGAAATAGGAACATCTATGGCTGTAATGATAAAACAACATATTAAGTTAAAGACACCACCAATTATATTTCAATTGTTCAGGACCGTTTTTGAAATTTTTTTCAAAGTATCATTGAACATTTCTTGCAATCGATCGTCTGAGTCAGGTGGTTGAAAAAAATCAATTATTAATTTATTCCGTTTGCCTGGTATAACCTCTTCCCATACCAAGTCACAGGAATCATCTGTTTAAATATCTCAACAGAAAACCGCTCGTAATGGCAATAAATACGCCACGACCTATTTCAGTCTATCTATCTTTTTTGAATACCTTTTATCCCTTGATAAAAATTTCAGCTGAACTTATCTCCGGCTTTAGCCACCTTTCATTCTGTAAATATTCTGGTACAAAGTCAACAAACTAGAATACGTTTAAGAGTATTGTTCTTTCCCCGTAGGTGACCATTTTGTTCTGGAATCGGAAGCGACGCCATCTTGGAGTACGTCGTTGCGATGCTGACACGTCAGCAGTGCCCAGGTGGCCGTAAAGATGGGAGGTCGTCTGAGAACACTGATATTTTCGAAAATTAATGAGAATTTTGGTCTAGCCTTGAGAAGGAAGGAAGCTTAGGGTTTAACGTCCCGTCGACAGCGTGGTCATTAGAGACGGCTAGCCTTGGGCTGAACTTAAGTAAGTATAAAGTTTGGTAACGTTAACGTTTATGAGATAGAGAAGTAGCGCTTTTATTGTTTGTTCCAGTTTTATATATACTTATGAAAAGTTCAGTCCACAGATCGTTTTAAGCCCCATAACTTTCTCATTTAATACACATGTTCGTTATCGTGAACAGAATTTCATGACATAGAAACACTGTTTCAAATTTAATTGGTATATGTGCGTCTTTTTTTTTATTTTCTCTAATGCATGGACTACCGATGAACAGCACGGCCTCAGACGACGATAGTTGGTCTCCTTTGATTGTGGTGGGTGGAACTTTAACTTTCCAGCGTAATCTTGACGATGTGCTTATGCCTGTAATATTTAGGGATTACGGTCATCATATTGAAATTTGAGAATCGCTTCCATGCAGCAGGTTAGAACAAGTAGCCGACAAACGGTACAGATGCTGTGAGAAGCATAGTGGGTGCTACCAGTAGGCTCGGTTCCAGTGGGAAGAAATGTAGAAAAAATCCTCGAGTTGCCTGTACCTCACGCTCATTGGCTGATGTACAAGGAAGTCATCCGCCAAAGTGTGATCGTATTTTAATTAATTTATATACATAAAAGTTAATGTTTGTATGTATGTCCTGTATGTGTTCATAAACCTTTCATTCGATTGCAATGAAACTTTGGTGAGCTGTTCACCGTACGCCCACGAAGGTTCCTGACCCAGAAACAAAGGAGCATGACACCTAGCTCAGGAGATATGACGTCATAAATAATGAGACACCACCTTCTGAGAATACCCAGATTTATGCATCAATTATTGGAAAATGGGAATAGGTAGAGACCTACAACAAAGTTTGCATGTAATTTCGATCGTTCATGAAGCGTTTACCCGCCGCTCCAGACATCCTCCCCCCCCTTCCCCGACAAAAAAAAAAAAAAAAAAAAAAAAAAAAAAAATGTCTGCCGCTCACAACAGTTTCGCTGTAGATGCCGAGATGCCGTAAAACTGTCGCATCTGGCTCCAACTTGTATCAAATAAAGTTAGCATTACAGATTTACACGTTACTATTTATTTTTGTCTGCAAGTCTCCTTTAATTCTCTTGCATCCAAAATTAAGCAATCTGCTTTTTTAATCTTAATGGACAAACTACTTTATACTTCGGGCATCCACAGGTGAAATACATTGTAAATCAATTCTAGAAAGTAATATAAACAATCAGGATATCTTTCTATGAATTATTGCAGTCCGCCTTAGCTGTTTTTATACGCCTTTATTACGCAATAAAGGCTAGAGTTGATTTATAATCTTTATGTATACAAAAGGACACTCACTCACTGACTGAACACGAAATCTCGAAAAGTACTTCACCTATGAAGCTGAAATTTGTCAGGAATATAGTTTATAGGTAGAAAACGTCAGCTAAGAAAGTATTTTGTGGTAGGTTCATGGCGGAGCATACTTCTCCTACAGAACCACGAAATCTACAGTGTCATACCGATTTTCAAGAAATTTCGCACGCTTGACTTTCAAATCAAGAAGAACGTCACCGTCTACCATATTTTTCTTACGGTGCATGGGGGACGGCACTTTGCAACATAAAAATGGATCCCTAAAATGCCTTGGTCACGCCATTACTTGAGATCGGCAAGAACAATTTCACAGATCCTTTTTTTGTCGTTTTCATTATTCCCAGAAGAAGGGATGTATGAAATAAAACTGGAATATTTGAGAACAACAAAGTGCGTTTTCCATTGTGACACTGCATTCCTATTGCATAGTTTTTGTTCCGATATTGATGAAATTTTGTACACTCTACCTTAAGAAAAATTGTAAATCTAACGGACCAAACTGCGTGGTCATCAGTCCGTAGCTTACAAACTACTTAAACCTAGGCAAACTAATCTACGGACAACACAAACACCCATGCCCCAGGGAGGACTCGAACCTCCACGGCGAGCAACCGCGCGTTCCGCAGCGAGGCGCTTTAGACCGCTCGGCTACTCCACCGCGGCAACCTTAAGAACAAGAGGAATGTCACTATATTTAGGGTAGTGTTATTGGTCCTCTGCTGTTCCTTGTTTACATAAACGATTTAAGGGAAAATCTAAGTAGCTCCCTTAGGTTGTTTGCAGATGACGCCGTCATCTACCGTCTACTGAAATCATCTGGAGGTCAAAGCGAACTGCAGAACGATATGAATAAGATATCAGTATGGTGTAGAAATTGGCAAGTGACTAAAGTACTCACAATCTTCACCCAAAACGTAGAGGCCAAGAGTCTTTCAAGGTAATGATGACAGTGTAATATAGAACATTTATGAAGACTGTCCGACAGTGACTTCAATACCTATAGTAAACAAGAGAGCCAGTATGAGTGAATTAAAGGAAAATCGAAAGTGCATATGAAAGTGCGTATAATACGGCAAGTGATGGACCGATCTAGAGTTCACTATTGGGGTCTACAAATACGGACTCTAGAAACGTCTTAAGTGGTTAACCTGGGCGGTTTCAAAGTTTTGATATCTATTATTGACAATCATCCAAGAATATTGCTACGTTTGTCACACTTACGGACATAGAAGACGATTAATAGTAAGTGGCAGAATGTGTAATAGATTTTTGAGGAATTGAACATGTCTATAATGGAGAAGGGTGAGAAGAAAGGAAGTGTTTGCAAAAATCAACAGAATCAATCCCAATATGAAGTGTCTTCATCATCAACACTATCTCAAAGAGGAGATAAAACTACAACTACTGTGTTGCAGTCTCAGCTTTGCTCTAACCACAGCTACAGAAATTACGTGTCTTTATCATTGACGGGCAGGCTAGAAGCAAAGTATACATCTGTTTTCAAGAGACATATCTCACCTTAGGTTCAAATATTTCAAAGAAACTTGAAACAACCTAGCCATGAAGCATTCAAGTGAAGGCAAGCAAAAATTTAAAATGACTTAAACCCATTCCAAATATTTTCTAACTTCAGTTCTCGGCGAACGTTGTAACAATTGAAAAGTTCTTATTGCTTTGAGATTCCTGATCAGGTCACACAGACTGCGCCGTTCTATGTACAATTTTTCCAAACAGAGATATTTGCTGAAAATAATAGGCACCTAAAACAACAAAATACTGACATCCTCTAGGTATTTCCTTCTTTTGCCGATATAAGCTCTACGTTGGAAGGATTTCTAACACTACTATGTGCCATACCACAATGAAGATAACACGATCGTTACTTTATCAGCAAACCTCTATATGCGTTTTACAATGAATACTCTGTATCAATATGTAAGTCTGTATTACAGTATGCCGGGCAAAAAGCATGATACAAAACAGACACAAGTGAATCATCGCATGAAAACTAATTATTGTGGCTTTTGATATTAAACTGCAGCAGTGTGAAAGTCCTTTTGATTTTAAAAACGTTGCTGTATTCAGTTGTGCATGTTGTTCTCCCTCACTTCATCGAAATATCGCATGTACACTTCGAGAAATACTATAAGCACAAACAGGTCAGTAGGTTATGCGTGCTTTGCGCTATTAAAATTAGTTTAAACAGAGGGCTTTTGGCTCTGTTGATTGAAGTATAACGATACAATGACGTCATTGAGTTACGTACAATTTTCCTCCGATGGTACTACTCTATTAAAATGTCACTTGCAGTAAACTTCAAGGTTTTACATGGGAATGACACAGAATATTCTTTTTTATGTTCGAGTATTATTTTAAGCGTAGTTCCGTACGGCTGACGAAGTTCAAAATTGTGGGTTGAGAGAACACTTGATTTGGGTTGTAGGTTCAGTATCACTGGTAAATTGTGAGGCGTACATTTACAATCATTCAATCAGTCTTTGATAATCCTTCGTTAAGGTACAGCATCATGAAAAATCCACAAAGGAAAGCAATTTTCAGCATGTGGCGTAAAACTGTACATGGAGAAAAGATATGTTTCAGTCGACAAGAAAGAAAACAGAGTTCTTTTCGATTGCTTTGCTGCATAGACGACACAATCGAAGGCCAAAGCTCAGAGCTACGTCAGCAAAATCTCATTAGTGCAGAGAGCCATGTGATCAATGCTTGCAGGGAAGAAGGGTTAAACCGACTACTATAACTCGTAAAATACAGATCATTTTCAGTGATCAATACATTTTAAAATTAGAGTTATTCAGGAGTACTAGCACATAAGCTAATATAGTTCAGCTTAAAATAAACAACACAGCATAAAATAATTAATTTAGTAAAGTACCAAAACCATAATTTTAAAATGGTGTGTGATTATAATAGAACGGAAAAAAACTTGAAAGCAAGAGAAAAGAAAGATTTATTTCATTACAAAAATGTATGAAAACATACAGAAATCTTTAAATATACTACCAAGGGAATCTATAAACCTGGTTTCACTACTAAAACTAGTTTTAACGGAGAACTTCAAATATTCAAAATAATGTGAGTAAAATTGTCAGTAAGTGGTGTTGGAAAAGAAAGAAAAAAAACCGACCGTACAGTTGATTAAAAACATAAAACACTAACCAAGTAGTTGCATTCTTCCTCAGCATTGGATCTTTCTTCATGATCCCAGCCACCAAAGATAAACAGGGATAAATGGATGCGCCAATTTTGATGCGCCAATTCTTTGATAAAGAGTATAAAAACAGCAAACAATACACGTGTATTGTCTGAATCTTTGATAAACTCGGAAAGTATTAGTTTTCAATGTTTTTTTGTTGAAGATCTTCCCTTTCCTACCGCCATTTTATGTTTCCTCGCCAAAGTTACAACTTCAGCGTTTTGTTCCTCCTGATAAAATCGTTTTCCAGTTTTTCTTTTCTTCCTTATCTCCCCTCTTTTTCGAACTTCTGAATGATATTTTTTCGGAAATAATGTCAGTATGATTTATTTGCCGTTTCCGTTTTCTTTAAATCGTCTACGAAAGCAATCTTTGAAAGAGGTTTTTGAAACTCTTTCCCTCCTGGTTTTTCCAGATTTTATTTCACAGTACAAAATTTTTGAAAAAAATCCACATGGGGTGATAATGCTAGCATTCACATTACATAAATGTTGAAAACGCTGAAATACACAAAACATCCTAAATCTAAATACTTACTTAACTATTTTCTATGAGGTAATGTTTCTATTCAGCGTATTTATTACTTCAAGAAGCACCAGAGCTGTGCAAAATTTCAGCATAAGCTTTAAAAATGTCTAGAAGGAAAAGCTACAAGCGGCCGGTAATGATGGTTACTATAGCTAAGAATGGTAATATGAAGTGACTCAAGGCTTAATGTAATTCACTACGACGTTTCTAATGTCGTGTGATATGACACATGACACTACATGACACAGAAATTTAAGGACGTTTCATGGGAACTCGTGGATTCTATGCCTCCCCCCCCCCCCCCCCAACGTTTCTCTTCCAGAGCTCTTTGGGCTGGAAAAATAAATTCTTGAGAAAGTTCAATATCTCAAGGTTTTTTATTTTAATTTTTTTGGAGCTGAAAGAGAAGGTAGTTTTTTTCTCTTTCATATCTTTGACGCTGGCATGCTTATATTCGTCTTTTGTTGTGCTGCGATACGTGCGTATTTAATTCTGGTTGCCACCTTTAGTTCCACCATAGTTAAACGCCTTTTTTCACGAAAAATTGAATTAAAAAAATTATTTAAACGCATTATTAGCGATTATTTTTTAGTATGTGAAAGCTTACTACAATTAACATGTAGAAGAAGAAACAATTATCTGGGAAAATACTAGCGACTTTAGGTCCATCTGTGTCTGGACGACCAACGAGTCTTTGCTAAGTGTAGCTGGGCCGTAAACCAAGGTACTCGACATTATTCAATTAAAATATTGTTTTGACTTCAACCATTTACATACTGCTGTGCGAAGTATGAATGTACTCTTACAAATTTGAGGTGTAGAAGTGACCCGTTTCATAAACCCGCTACATAAACAATTTTTTTTATTTTAATTTTTTTGTAGATAAAAGCAGAACTCTTCACATAAAAATGGTTCCATTACTTGATCATTTATTTCGGAACAGTTGACAGCTTTTACAAAACTAAATAACCAACTCACACAATATTCGGTGCGCCGTTCGACAACGAAATGATAAATTTAGTTTGACCTTAAACAATCATACCTACACAACAAATTGTGAGTATGGTAAAACAATTCTCTGCCAGGAAGTTTCATATCAGTGCACACTCCGCTGCAGAGTGGAAGCATCAGGCTGTGGCTAAGCCATGTCTCCACCATATCCTTTCTTCCAGGAGTGCTAGTCTTGCAAGGTACGCAGGAGAGCTTTTATGAAAGTTAGAAAGTAGAAGACGAGTTACTGGCGGAAGTAAAGTTGTGAGGCGGCCTCGTGAGTCGTGTCGGGATAGCTCAGTTGGTAGAGCGCTTGCCCGCGAAAGGCAAAGGTTCCATGTTCGAGTCTCGGCACACAATTTTAATCTGCCAGGAAGTTTCATATCAGCGCACACTACGCTGCATTGTGAAAGTTTCATTCTGGAATTCTCACTTACTATGTCCATTTATCTATCTTCGAGAAAAGTGTGAACTGATTCGTCAAATTTTGAAGGATAGGGTGTGACGCTTTTTTAAAACATTTCTGCACGTAAAATCCGAATAAAATCCGGTCCTGCACGTAAAAAAATGGTGCTATTACCTGAGCATTAATTTGTACCCAATCAACATCTTTCGCAAAAACAGTTAATCGATTCGAATAATTTGCCTGCGAACCAATTACAGTTTTCCTAACACATTTTGCGTGTATACTGGAAATTACCTACATCAAGACAGAGCTTCTATTAACCATACGAATAGACACTAGTCCAAACTGCACCATAATGTTTCTAGCCCATGACGCTAGTGAAATAAAGAACCACCCAGGAATACCTAGATCCCCCCCCCCCAAATCGCCACTATGCACTTAGCTTCTTCAAACATATTTATTACATCGCTCTCGTGCCGTAATGAAAACAATGCCGTGTCACAATAGGAGTATCGTAAGAGTATATTTACATCAGTATATAAACGAATTCAAATTTAGATCTGGCTAATCATCAGTCTATATTTAGAGGAGAAATAATTTGTCATCCTCATTTAAGAAGCAATTTTCAGCGGAAATCAGACACGGTTGTGTGGCCATCTTTCGCAGCAGCAGTGTGCTTTTGTTTACACTCGACAAATTTCGATTATTTTACTCTAGGTTTTTCCGTTTCACTTGTTTTCACTTAATCTTTTTCTAAGTTTAATAGAGTTTGTGCCTCACCCGTGTTTTAGTGGAATCACTTTCAATTTGTTTTTCAGTGTCACTTTGTTGTTTCTGTCTGTTCAATTCTTTTTCATGTGGTTTGAGAGTGTTGACAACGTTTTATATGATTTTTACTAATTTCTCACCTGTAATGTTTAGATTATACAGGAAATATCAAGTTCGTCTCCACCTATTGGAAACGTGTGAGCTCATTAGAACTACATGTTTTCGGGGAATCATTACATTGTTACGTAAACTCAAACACCGAAGTACCGAATTTTAATATTAATCACACAATGTGGTCAATTAAACTTATATAATTAGGGAACTGCTTTCAGTCAAATTCATACGCTGCGTTTGTTACAACGCACAAAAAATAAAATAATAAATCGTATTTGTGATTAGCATTTAAGAGTGATAAAAGGAAGTAGATGCTTTTACATCTATACCTCTGGTGTTAACATTCGTATCACCTCTTAAAACCTACAACTGTCGTAATAAGTGAACATGAAGAATTTATACCAACTTCTGCCCTGAGCACTGATCTGATGCTGTGGTAGAAACGCCACGTTTAGTGGAATTCTATTGTGGAGAAGTTCATATTTAAGTAGATCATTTTCTGTAACGCACGCATATAGTGTTTCAATTGGTAGGTCGAAGAGGTTGTCAGCAGTAGAAATAAAAACACTTTAGTAACGAAGTCTGTAAGTAATGATGTTTATTGGTGTCTTTATTTCATTTACTTTTCTGTGAGAGTAACTTGGTGGTCACTTGTCGACGCAAACACAAAATTTGCAGTAAGTTCCTAATTTCAGTTGCCAAAATTTGAATAGCTGTAATGAAGAAATGAAGTGGATGGGGAGATGAAGGAGGGCAGAGAGAGAGAGAGAGAGAGAGAGAGAGAGAGAGAGAGAGAGAGAGAGAGAGAGAAAGAGAGAGAGAGAGAGGAGGGGGTAAATATGGAATAAGGAAGAGTGGGCAGACGGATAAGAACGGTAAATGGCTTGAGGGAGGAGTAAGGTTGATAGGGAGGAGGAGATGGGCGAGTGTAGTTGGACAAAATGTAAAACATTGCTTTTGTTAAAGCAGTCATACACTCTGCAGTTGGAATCCCTATGATTAATATGTTCATATGACAAACACTAAAAGAAACATAAATATTAAATCCAGTGGCTTTATCATAAATATAGGTTATTTTTGAGAAAACGTTTTCTAACTTTCCTTTCATTCGACAACTTCACGTGGTACGTATTTATTTATTCTATTTACTCAGTATTGGTGTGTTCTCAATAAATTGTATATATTGCTACTTTTTTTAACTTTCTCTTTCATTCATTTCACTGTGCTTCAGAGCAAAGCATGTTTCAATTTAACTAGTCAAAAGACAGCCAGAAACAGCACAATTCATTTTCATAAGGAAATAAATTTTAGTCTCATAGAAAGGCTTTATAGTTGGTGCTAAATATTTATCATAAACAGTTTTTGCTCACCATTTCTCATAAACAGTGGGATTTAGAGTGTGGATCGATCAGAAAGTGTGTTAATACAGAAAAATTTTTTACTTAAAAGTTTTTTATTCAAAAAAATTTACATGGATTCTGGTGGTGCATACTGGTCAAGTTGTTGGGTTCAGCCTCAGGTTTCAGTGGCCGTATTTTCCGTAGCCCCCGAGTCCACCAAAGCTGCCGCTGTATCCTCCGCCGAGTCCGCCGCCGTAGCCTCCTCCAAGGCCTCCTCCGAGACCTCCTCCGAGACCACCGCCGAGACCTCCGCCGAGACCGCCGTGTCCAGCGCTGACGACATAGGGCACCGGTCGCTTGACGACGTAGGGCTGCGGCACTGGGACTGATACTGGGGTGGGCACCTTGACTGGGACGGGCACAGGGTTGTCCACAGGGACGGGGTACGGCTGTGGCACGTGTACGGGCACGGGTCGCTCAACGGGCACAGTGACCGGGACCCTCACTGGCACCGGGACCGTCCTCTCCACTGGCACCGGGACGGGCACGGGGACGCTGTTGACGGTCACCTGCGGGGCGCCGCCGCCGATGCCGCCTCCGACGCCTCCTCCGAGACCGCCTCCGATGCCGCCTCCCAGACCGCCTCCGATGCCGCCTCCAATTCCGCCAGAGAAGCCGCTTCCGTAGCCACTACCATAGCCTCCGTAGCCTCCGTAGCCGCCACTGTAACCACCACTGTAGCCGCCTCCGAAGCCACCGAGTGAGCCAGACAGCCCTCTCTTCTCTGTCTTCACTTTCTGCTCCTCCTCAGCATGGGCAGCGAGGGCTAGACCGCACAGGTACACACACACCTGTTGAAGAGGTAACCAGAAAACGAATGAATATATGAGCTACTACTGTCACCAGTCACAAGTATGTTGGACCAGTTTTAGGTTTCGGTTATGGGTTACCGCCATCATACATTATATACAAGGATTGTATTAGCTCTTAGTTCTAGGCAGCATATTGTACACTATTATATGTGTATGTTATTGTCCAAGAGTCGCATTTGTGATGATGGAAAGAGAGCTTTGAAAATACTGAGTCATTCTAAAATGAAGCTCCACGTCACCAGTACCTTAATTATAAGTGACTTTGGAGCCTTCGTGCAGCATCTTTTCTAGACACAACTTAATTACAGGCATTAGCTGCTAGTAGACTTTGTACTACATTAAAGACCAAAGTGAAAAATTTGTGCCACATTGCAATTCGAATTCGAATTTCCTACTTGTTAAGTAGTTGCGCTTACCACTAAGACGACCAGACACAGAAGGCACCACAGCTGTATGAACTTCCCCAGCACACCTGTTGGCCATCTTAGAAAGGTAGACACCTACTTAAGGCGATGACAGAGATGTAAGTCTTATGTGAGTCGGTGAAACGCTCCGAGTAAAGAGGGCAAAGAGGGTAATGAGCCAGGGGTACTATCTCAGTTATGTGTCAGTAAGTTGAAGATAAGAGGACAGTCGTGCTGTTGTGGTGACCACTGTATCTGGCAGTCTATGACTGTTTTTTAAGCAGGAGACCTGGTTTCGAATCAATGACCGACACAAATTTTTAACTTTTCGCGTAATGTAATTAATTTCCGCCGGGAAGTTAATGTCACCCATTCATAAAGGCTCCATTCATAATGGCTGTAACATCAAAAATATTGTCCCACCTTTCGAACAAGGGAAAAAAAAAAGAAAACCACACATTCACCACACACACACACACACAGACTCCGCATTCAAGTACATCAAATAATTGTCAGCAACAGTGAATGATGATATATCACTCTCTGAGGAAGACTGGGTGATATGACGTTCCCTATGGTAATTATGGACACTGTAGAGTACTTTTAAGCAATAAGTTCAATAGTAATAATGTCTTTACAACGAGAATATTTTTAATGGGTAGTGGATTAAAAAAAGAAAAAAAAAAGTGATTGAACGTTCCTACTACAAGAGCCAATTTCAGTTACCAACATTAGCATACAAGCGAGTGAAACAGATGACTGATCGCCTAATTAAATATTTCTCTCGACGTATAATTCAATGACAGAAGAAAATTGACGGTACCACAACAAACCTAGATCATGATTGCATTCGTTCTTAACTCGAATCTCTGCGCACACCTCTATATACTTCAGTCACGAAATATTTGTTACCAAAAGAAAGCTTCACATAATGAATATCGTCACTGTAATTGGATTCCCACATCGAAATATTTGCCATACAGCAATATGAAAATACTTATATAAAGCTGCAATATCGAAACAGCCCTGGCTGTCACTTAATTAAGAGAGTTACTATTGATTCCACAGATATGTAAAGAATTAGACAACTCTTTTCACTGATACAATATACTATAACATTTCACCTGCAGCTAAATGCCAAACAGATTTATTATTATTATTATTATTATTATTATTATTATTATTATTATTATTATTATTATTATTATTTTGTTTCGCTAGCTACCGAACTGACAAAGTGAAGCTAACGATGAATAAAATTATTAAGTTTTTAATAACCAGCCATTAGAAATGCATTTTTATTTGTGGAAGGTACTATAATCATTATATTTAGAAAAATGTAGGATGATATACGAGAAATGAATATGTTTGTGCCATTTCATATATACTTTGAGTTTATCAAATACGACATACGTAAATATAGCTTTGCTCAGCGGCGGAAACACGGAGACGAAAGGATGAAAAGATGCTAAAAAGATCTAGATGCTAGAAGAATCTGTGATGTGGAGTATAGTGATTAGGATACTCTGCATCGAAAGAATGAGGAAATAGCGTGTTGGAGAGGAGGAAGGAAATAAGCTAGGGGGTGTAACGTCTCGTCGACACCATGGTCACTGGAACCCACGCTCGGATATTTAGGGTAATGACGGAGATGGAAATCAGAGGAACCATCCCGGCATTTTCCTGGAGAGATTTAGAGAAATCACGGATGAGGTAAATCTAGATGGCCGGAGTTGTATTTGACCCACCGTCCTCCCGAATGCGAGTCCAGTGTGTTACCACTGCGCCACATCGCTCGGTCGATATTGGAAACGATTGATGATAAGACTGTGCAAGTTTTAGAAAAGGGGAAGAAGAACTTAATGAGACAACATTGAGACGTAAATAGTTTGGAAGGACTATCTCGTGGGAGAAGATTGAGAGGAGGAGGAGATTCGTTGACGACATAAAAAGGAATTGGAGGTTACACAGACCTGAAGAAGATGCCGAAGACAGCATGGAGAGTTATTCTGTGAACACCTCTTTTTGGGTTGTATGCAAAGGAAAGAGAGAAGAGGATATAGTGCTGTTAAAGACTCATATTTGTTGCCATATGACAACACTCATACGCCCAGTCATTATAAATAATACTTCCAACGCTAGGAAGTACAGTTGAATGTTCACGCATAGCTTTCTTCAGAATCAATCAATGCAATGTTTAAAAGCGCAAAAGAAAGAGATTTATCCGCTGAGTGTTGTTAGGTCAAGAGGAACTGAGTATCTTAATCAAAACCGAGTAAATCGCAAAGCAAACCCATTAAAATATTCAATGCTAGAACAGAAGGATACCGCCTTTGGATAAAAATAAAGAATGGCAGGATTTAATTCTGGTACTTGATGACAAATCTGCGAATAAGTACCTTTCGTTTAAAGAAAAAATGAACAAAATCGGTCGGATAGCCTCACCGACTGATTTTAGTTTACAGCAAGGACATCCGCATAAGAAATATACAGAAGGAAATCGCGTTTGAATATAGAAATAGGTAGGCGAGAGTTGTAAATTCTGAAACTTGATAACAAATCTGTGGATAAGTAACTTTCGTTCAAAACAAAAATGAAGGAAATCGGCCGGGTAGTTTGGTCTCGCCGACTGAATTTATTTTTCGTAGATTCTTTTAATATATAAGATAGTACACATAATGTTCTAGCCAAGTGTTAATCAGAATGACTCTCGTCAAAACGGCGCGGCCGGCCGCGGTGGCCGAGGGGACTGAGGCGCTTCAGTCACGGTCTGCACGGCCACTACGGTCGGGGGTTCGAATCCCCCCTCGGGCACGGATATTTGTGCCGTCGTTAGTATTAGCTAGTTGGTAAGTAGTTTGTAAGTTTAGGGACTGATGACCCCCTAGTTAAGTCCCATAAGCTATTCAAACATTTGAACATATGAAAACGGCGCGATATCGCAACATTTCTACCCGACTGGAAACCTGAAAGCATTCCAAGAATTTGAGCATGTGTCCGTTCTGCACTAGTTTGTTGAGACACAATTCATGTTGAAACTGTGTGGCAGATTATAGTGGTGTACTGGACCGGGACGCGAACCTAGAGGCTTGGCCTTTCTCAGGACAGTGCTCTCTAAAATGAGTTACCGGAATACGAATCACGATCCGACAGGTAGTGTTGTTGGACTCACCAGGATCCTCATTGCTGCTTCTGCTGCGGTGTTCTGCTGTGAGCGAGCAATGACTGATGCCGCAGAGGGCGAGAGAGGAGCCTTTTATACGCTGCCAGGTGTATCGGATGCCCCCACCCCCTACCGTGCTTTCCCTTCCCTTCCTTTCCGTTCCCTACTTCAACGTTGCAACAGCGCAATTAGCGACTGCATCCTCACCTCGCTACCGGACTCAGCCCCGTGACGGGCAAAGCGTGTGACCGGCTGCCACTGCATTAATTAGGTGGGCAACGAACTTCCGCAGGGTATGAGTGAAATGCGTCCAGGCTCACTCTGTTAACAGAAGCCTCCGTTTCCTTTCAAGTGACAGTAACAGTGCTACAAAGAAATTTTCAAATGCTTGTAAATCTATCGGACCAAACTGCGTCGTCATCAGTCCGTAGCTTACAAACTACTTAAACCTAGGTAAACTAACCTAAGGACAAACACACACACACATCCATGACCCAGGGACCCAGGGAGGACTCGAACCTCCACGGCGAGCAACTGCGCGCACCGCAGCGAGACGCTTTAGACCGCTCGGCTACTCCACCGCGGCAACAGTGCTACCATTTACACCATATGAACTTCAATGACACCGACAGAATTTCTAAGAGGGTTCCTATTCGTCTGATGCTGGTACCGTCCTTTAATTTTTTAAATTTATTATTTGACATGCCCCATTACATAGTAATATTACATGTTTGATGGTTAGATTCAGGCAGTTACATCAGGTATTTTTTGCAAACACAAGCACAGTACATAAGTTGGCATGGTTTACAAAAAACAAACAATTTTATACATCAGGAAATCTTATTGAATTACAAAAATTGTAAAAGTCGGTAGTGAATTTATGTACCAAATCATTTTTACTGACGGGCCATCCTCCTCCTTTGGCAGCTATTTTTTTCCTAAGATGGGCCCTCTCCTTCAATAAATAGTATCAGTCAAAAATCACGTGGTCAATAGTTTGGACAGCTCTGTTACATATGCACGTTCCGTCTTCAATTATTTTGAACCGCTGATAACATTCAGTTTCCCATGACCTGTTAACAAAGCTATAAAATTCGGAGATGTTGGGAGCTTAATCATTAAACGTTGTCTGATCGTAGGAAAATGCGGTTTAGTGCTTCCCCTATTTTTTGTTCTTTGCCACTGAATGTCCCATTTGTTCCTAAACTCTTCTCGAAGTTTCTTCTTTACGGCACTTGTAGGTATTTTGTTGTAGCGTATTGATTGTCGTGATAGAGCTGCTCTTTTAGCAAGGTTGTCAGCTAGTTCATTTCCCCATATACCTCGATGTGCCTTAACCCATTCTAAATGCACCAGCCAGTTGTGTGTCTGCAACCATCTGATTTTACATCTTATTTCTTCAATCAAGAAGTTGTGGTTCTTCGGATTTCACAAAGAGTCCAAAGTAATCTTCTGTGAATTACTGCAGTTTATCAGTGTTCGATAGATTATTTATGAACTCAAGAGCATCGAGAATGACAAATTGTTCCGCTTGATTGTTTGAGCATTGTTTGTTCAAATCAAATGTTCAAATGTTTGTTAAGCTTATGGCACTTAACTACGGAGTCATCAGTCCCTAAACTTACAAACTACTTATGAACTACTTACGAACTAGGACGGCACAAATATCCATGCCCGAGGGGGGATTCGAACCCCCGACCGTAGTGGCCGTGCTGACCGTGACTGGAGCGCCTCAGTCACCTCGGCCACCGCGGCCGGCGCATTGTTTGTTAGTCAAGCTTAAGGGACTTAATTACGGGGTCATCAGTCCCTAAACTTACAAACTACTTATGAACTTCCTACAACTATCCATACCCGAGGGGGGGATTCGAACCCCCGACCGTAGCGGCCGTGCAGACCGTGACTGAAGCGCCTCATCCCCTCGGCCACCGCGGCCGGCTTGAGCATTCATTAGACAGTTTTAGCTGCATCTGGTAAATAAGCTTCTTATTAACAAATATTGCTATCCCAGAAATCACTCCGTCGTCTGACTTGCTTCCATCTGTGTATGTTTCAACAGTGTAGTTTTTTATTGCGTCCTTCTCAGTTATCCTCGTAAAGTCTGCCGGGTGTGCCCAGCTTCTGTAATCTAGGGCGATGTCGACTGTCTGTCTGGTGTCTTTAGTTTTGACCAGGTTATAATATTTGGATATTTCCTGAATCTTTAGAGTTCTGGGCATGAGACCTGATAAAACACAGAGTGCTTCATGGATGTCGTTCTGTAAGCTTTGACCATTTTTAAGTTGATTAACCGTTGGACTCTATTAATTTTGGTACGATTATATTGTCGCTCCAGTGCGTCTAACCACATCGGCGAGCCATACGATAATATAGGCAGTATTGCTCTTTTATAAATAGTTAGCAGTGCTGTAGTCCGTAGACCTTTTATATCTCAATATGTAGAAAAATTGAGGTGTTTGTCCCTGTATTTCACTCTGCAGCCAAAACTCCACATCGCAAACAAATAGTGTTTGTGTGTGGTAGCAGATATCGGTCTCCCATTCTGAACTATGATGGTAGAGGGAAGGTTTAGCACTTGATAATTCTACGTGACTCACGACTATTTATTTCAAATGGAACGATGATTTCTATGAACAAACAGATGTTGTAACTATGGGTGGGGGGGGGAAGCCCGGTTATAGCAAATTTCTTTATGGAAAAATTCGAGGAACAGGCATTGGAAACAGCAAACAAAAAACTTGCTATTTGGTTCCATTATGTAGACGATACGTTTGTTGTGTGGAGGCACGGTAGAGAGAGAGATGGTTTTCTTCAACACCTCAACGGGATTAATTATGGAATTCAGTTTACCGTGGAGAAGCAGCCAGACGGAAAACTGAATTTTCTGGAGTGTCAGTTTTCAAAACGAGAAATAGCGAATTGGGCCACACAGTTTATCGGAAGCTCACACACACAGACCGTTATTTGCACCGGGATTCCCACCACCACCCACAGCAAAAGCGGGGCATTATAAAGACGTTGGCGCACAGAGCAAGGACCATCTGCGAACCGGAATTACTCGACGCGGAATTCAAACACCTGAGTAATACTTTACTTAGGAATGGCAATTCGTCCATGGAGATCAGG
The DNA here is from genome assembly GCA_026315105.1 of Locusta migratoria. Classification (NCBI taxonomy): domain Eukaryota; kingdom Metazoa; phylum Arthropoda; class Insecta; order Orthoptera; family Acrididae; genus Locusta; species Locusta migratoria. Next base: position 187,944,158 of record CM048745.1, read on the forward strand.
AGAGCGTCGAGACTGACACGTAGAACTGAAAACGATGAAAAGGTTCCTGTGAAATCCAAAGTCTTCCTGCCTTTTTTTAAGGACGTCACCGACCGCATCGGTGAGATTTTGACGAAACGGATTGTTGCCGTTATTTAAAAACCTACTCGGTAGATACAGAATCAGCTGAAATCGGCGAAGGACGCTCCCAAATCGCTGGAAAAATCAGGAATTCATAGGATTCCGTGTAGCTATGGAGACATATACGTGGGTATCTCATTAAGAACAGCCAAAAAGCAACTAGAAGAGCACATGGGGAACTGTAGGAGGGGAGAGACTGACAGATCAGCTGTTGTTGAACATGTTTTTCAAGCAAGGAACCACCTTATTCTATTTGATAAGACTCAGGTTTTAACAGCCACAAATGGATATTACGAAAGACTGTACAGAGAGGCCATAGAAATTGCAAAACACCGCAATAATTTCAATAGGATGGAGGACGGAGTGAAACTAAATGAAATGTGGATTCCGGTGTTGAAGAAGAAATGTAACAGTCTTCCACCATGGAACGTTATTAACGGGCGACAGCAATCGGCAACGGCGAACTGCGCGTGCATATCAACATCTGACGTTACATCTCTGCGCGCGAGCTCTCGTAAACGGAGTTTCGCTTCAGTCATTAGCGACCCAGGGTGTGCATCGGACATTCAAATGTGCCACAATTCCCTTTGAAAAGGTCCTCCGCTGTCGGGAATGAAACGTTGGATTTCAATAATAAATCCATAAGACCACGGCATAACAGTCCGGAAATTTTTAGTAATATTAAACAAGTGAATGTTGCAGCCACTTTTGCCGTTATAACCTTACGTTTCCTGGCCACAGTCGCCTCTAATATTGGTCGGCCATTGACGCTTAACTTCGGGTTTCGCCCAGTATTCTTCTCATTCAATAATGTTTAACCTTTTGTATGCTGTCGCTAGTAAAATGAAAAGAGTGCATCCGTGTTCGTCACATATGCCCCCACTAACTGGTTTACATCGAGCCAGCCTCTTTGGAAGTCTGAGATATTATTTATGTAGGCAAAACAAGACATTATACAGGGTGGTACATTGATAGTGACCGCCGGCCGCGGTGGCCGAGCGTACTGCGGCGCGTCAGTCACAGTTTGCACGGCCACTACCGTCGGGGGTTTGAATCCCCCCTCGGGCATGGATATTTGTGCCGTCCTTAGTAGTAGCTAGTTCATAAGTATTTTGTAAGTTTAGGGACTGATGACCACGTAGTTAAGTCCCATAAGCTCTACAAACCCTTGAACATTTGAATTGATAGTGACCGAGCCAAATGTCTTACGAAATAAGCATCAAACGAAAAAACTACAAAGAACAAAACTTTTCTAGCTTGAAGGGAGAAGAGAGATCGCATTATGGTTGGCCCGCTAGATGGCGCTGCCATAGGTCAAAAGAATAGCAGCAGCATTTTTTTTTTTTAAATAGGTAACCCCATTTACATTACATGTTCGTCTAGGCGTGAATAAAGATGAATATTTTATTTGGAACACTTTTGTCGCTTTGTGATAAATGCCACTGTAATATTCACAAACATATTGCTCCAATTTTAGATGAACAGTGGGTAACAAGTAGGTTTTTAAAATTAAAACACAGAACGTAAGTATGTTTGCACTTTAATTTTGTTGTTCCAATATGATACATGTACTTTTGTGAAATTATCATACATTATGAGAACGTGATTACCTGTAATTACCTCATGACTTTAATAAATGCTCAAAATGATGTCCTTCAGTTTCAATGCATTTGGCAATACGCGTAAGGAAATTCCTCTCAACGGCGAGTAGTTCGCCTTCACTAATGATTCACATGCATTGACAATGCGCTGACGCATGTTTTCAGGCGTTGTCCGTGACTCACGATAGCAAATATCCTTCAATTTTCTCCACAGAAAGAAATCCGGGGATGTAAGACCCGGTGAATGTGCGAGCCATGGTATGGTGCTTCTACGACTAATCCATCTGTCATTAAATATTCCATTTAAGACCGCTTCAACTGCACGCGAGGCATGTGGCGGACATCTACATCTACATCTACATAGATACTCTGCAAATCACATTTAAGTGCATGGCAGAGGGTTCATTAACCACGTTCATAACTTTTCTCTACCGTTCCATTCTCTAATAGCGTGCGGCAAGAAAGAACACCTAAATCGTTCCGTTTTCGATCTGATTTCTCTTATTTTATCAAAGTACATCGCCATTCTGTCATGCAGTGAAACATCTTGTAGTAAAATCGGTAGAACATTACGTAAGAAATCAGCATACATTGCACCATTGAGATTGATATCGATAAAACAGGAGTTAATTATCCTTCCTCCCGTAATGCCGCACCATACATTAACCTACCAAGGTCTCTGATGTTCCACTTGTCGCAGCAACCGTGGATTTTCCGTTGCCCAATGGAGCATGTTATGCCGGTTTTCGTTACCTCTGTTTGTGAATGACGGTTTGTTACTAAACAGAACGCCTGAAAAATTTTTTTTCTTCCCGTAATTTATTTTGTACCCAGTGGGAAGACTGTTCACGACGTTCAAAGACTTCCACATGCAAATCCTGGTACACGGGTGAAATTTATGTTGATGTAGATTTCTCAACACCGACGTTTTGAGATTCCCGATTCTCATTCAGTTTGTCTGCTACTGATGTGCTGCTTAGCCGCAACTGGAGCTAAAACACTTACATGGGAATCATCAATTTTGCAGGTCGTGGTTGACGTTTCACTTGTTGCTGAACACTTCCTGTCTCTTTAAAAAACGTAACTATCCGACGAAAGGTCCGCAAACTTGGATGATGTCTTCCAGGATAATGATCAACATACATAGCACAGGCCCGTTGGGCATTTCGATCACAATAACGATACATAAATACCATATAAACATATTCTGCAATTGGTAAACGGTCCATTTTAACACGAGTAATGTATTACGAAGCAAATACAGTCCTCACTGGCGAAATATTACGCGATACCACGTACTTATACGTTTGTGACTATTACAGCGCCATCTATCACAAAGCGAAAAAAGTGTTCCAAATAAAAAATTCAGAATGTTCAAATGTTTGTAAATCTATCGGACCAAACTGCGTTGTCGTCCGTCCGTATCTTACAAAATACTTAAACTAAGGTAAGCTAACCTAAGGACAACACACACACCCATGCCCCAGGAAGGACTCGAACCTCCACGGCGAACAACCGCGCGCTCCGTAGCGAGACGCTTTAGACCGCTCGGCTACTCCACCGCGGCAATAAAACATTCATATTTATTTACGTACTAGGTGAATATGTAATAAAATGGGGTACCTAGTTAAGAAATGCAGTTCATATCCGTTTGGCCTATGGCAGCGCCATCTATCGGGCCAACCATAGCGCCATTTGTTTTCCCTTTTCAAGCTAGAAAAGTTTTGTTCTTTGTAGGTTTTTCGTTTGATGCTTATTTCGTGAGATATTTGGCCCAACCTGTGTACAGCAGATTAACGTCGAAGACTTTGTAAGGCGACTGTGCAATGCAGTCGCATATTAGTGTTAACACGTATACAGTGGTACATACTAGCAGGAAAGTGTAGTATACTGTTGAGTTTTCCATACAACTGTATCGACTACTCGTACTGCTCTACATGAGAGGAGTGCATCAGACCCTAAAGACTGACAGGTATCTGTGTACACCATCTGTCTGTGTCTAGTGTCAGAACGATTTCTAAGAGTTTGTGTGACGTGTATCAGTCTTTACCTAGAGAGCTTTGGAAAACCGCCTAAAAACGACATCCAGGCTGTCCGACTCACCAGATGTCGTCCATAATCCGCAACTGGGTATGGTGCAGGCAGACCTACCGTGTCTTTGGCACCGCTTCGCAACTTCGCGTTGACTTACGTCAATGTTTTGAACTGCAGTCCTTTCATTAAGATCCAGCCATATTGTTTTAATCGAAACAGCGTTACTCAAGGCAGTATTTTGTAGTTACTTTTGCAATGCTGGTTTTATTTAGTCTGTCTACAATCGTTCTTAATGCTCATCATTCGCTGTCAATTAACTTCGGGTTTTGTCCACTATTCCTCTTCGCTAATGATGTTTTATCTAGTGTACGACATCGCTACCGAGGATACTGTAGCAATCAAAACGTGAAACATAGTTCTTAAGTGTAAACGTATAGCGGTGCTATAGGATTTAAATAACGGCACCTTAGCACGAAATTATGGGTGATTGTGCTGCCATAAACTGTTCTGTACATTTCAGGTGCAGATTTATAACGATTGGTTTCTTTAAAGATTCGGAGAGAAAAAAAATGGATATAGCTGTCGTCGCGGAAACTACGAACCCAAACGGAGCGCACAGTTATATATTGTTTAAACAATAGTTATTATGACCTGAAGCAACATTTAATAGTAAAAATCTTGTGTGATATTCGAAAGTAAGTTTCTGCTTAACTGTTTTGCAAGTAGTACTGCTTAACAGTGATTTTAGTTGTAGGGAGTTAGCAGCCTCAGAATACCTTAAGACAGAGAAACATTCCATAACATTAAGGAGTTTTGTATTCACATAGTACAAATTGCTGAACATAAGTCTGTTACATTACTGAGAAAGCCCAAAAATTTATTACAAACACTAAAACGGAAAATAATATAAATATACGGAGTAAAATATTTACTTACGGCGGTGGCAGCTTACTGTGCTGGTGTTGTAAACAACCGTTGAAAGCTATTTCTGGTATTTCGAAGTTTTGATGTTTTAACTTGCAATAAGCAATTTGAAAGAACGGTACCTGACGTTTTATCACAAAACATACCCGTAGTTCAATTTCGTATAAGTAAATGTTCAATAATGAGGCATATCTAGAAAAGACTATAACATAACTAGGTAAATTTTCCCTTTGGATGTGTGTTAATGTTTCCAACGAAATCCTTACAAGGATAATTAATTTACTGACAAGACAAGGGTACCGGTACATACAAAAACCTGTCAACTTTGGAGATTTAAGAGCAGAATTTATTTATTTAGTGGTCCACGAAGGATTAGTCCTCTCGTTCTATGTGATTGGGTTTTCACATAGGTTTCAACAGTAACTGTCAACATCAGCAATGTACGCCCCCACGACCCTAAGTCAATTTTTATCCCGCAAAATAATATTCTTTTTCGTTTTTTCTTTGTAATACATTCTGAAAGTTTCTCAATCACGTAACAGAAGTGCAAAGTGAAGTTTTAACTCTCTTTTCATCATTGACCGACAATTTGAACACTGAAAACTGCCTTACAGATGGTCAGTGCTGACTTATAAATTTAAATGAACAGATTCTGTCAGTAGAACGCGCTACAGTCCTCGCTAACATGACTATGTGTATTGCTCTTTGTAGCATTCTCAGAGCAGTACACATTGATAGTTCTCTCTCTTGATGGTCATTTTTATAGCTTCAAGCAGAAGCGTTCATGAATTACATATGACTATTTCACACAGTTTTGCATATGTGCAAAGTGGTAAGTTTGAATAAATTTGTTAAGTTTCACGCAGTTTAGCACAAATGCAAAGTGCAAGAAATACTTTTTATTTTTGTTTTTTTATTTTTATTTATTTATTTATTTTATTTTATTGTTGAAAATTTAGATTCTGTATTTTTTTAGACTTTTCTTGGCACCCTTGAGGAAATTTTAATACGTTAAAATGATTGAAAAAAAAGTGTTGATGAACGGTGAAAACTTTTATTTATGTGGCGGTTTCGGCAGAATTAAACTGCCATAATCGTATCTATATTACAATCGTAATCATATCACGTAAGGGCTATCTGCTATTTTTGAAGTTGAGAAAGGTCGCGAGTTCAATTATATGCATTTCACAATAAGAACATATACTGGAAAATATTAAGCCCCTCAAGTGATAGAATTTGGTCATGAGCTGATAACTGAAATATAAGTGTTTCTTGCATCTTTAGGAAAGCAACACTAAGTAAAGAAAAACACGAGATTATTGGGCCTAATACACATATCGATGTAAACATAAACGGAATGCAATCTGAGATAGCACGAAATGATATATCATAAAACTCTACTAAACACAGTTCGCTGCTCCCTCACCCACAGTGTAGATTTTGGAGCGGAAAGGGGGCAGGGGAGAACGGAGCGCGTTGTCCACAGGGGCAGGATGGCCCAGTCGAATTAGTTCGTACAAGAGACGCTAGATAGTCTTAGGAATCAATCAGAAAGTAGGTAGCACTGTCCCTCTCCTTACACAGGGACAATATCGCAGGCGGCGAAGTTTTGCACAAGCTGTGGTCCTTAATTGTTTTTGTGCGGGTTTCAGTAAAATTGAACTCTTCGGCTAATGTGTGTTATTTAACTTTTCCTTGCTTTAGGCGCAACAGGGTGAGTAGTATAATAAAAGGTCGTAGTTTAAGGATTATTTATATGTGGCATACAGACTTAATTGCTTCAGAGAGTTTTCTAAACTACAGAACAATCAGTTTAATAAGTTATGGTTGCAAAATATTATCACGAATTATTTACCGAAGTATGGAAAAACTGGTAGAAGACGACCTCGGGGAAGATCAGTTTGGGTTCAGGAGAAATGTAGGAATACTGGAGGCAATACTCACTTTACGGCTTATCCTAGAAGATAGATTAAGGAAAGGCAAACCAACATTTCTAGCTTTTGTAGATTTGGAGAAGGCTTTTGACAATGTTGATTGGAATAAACAATTTCAAGTTCTGAAGCAAGCAGGAGTAAAATATAGGGAGCGTAAGGTTATTTACAACTTGTACAAAAACCAGACAGCGGTTGTCAGAGTTGAAGGGCATGAAAGGGATGCAGTGGTTGGAAAATGAGTAAGACAGGGTTGTAGCCTTTTTCCAATGTTGTTCAATTTGTACACTGAGCAAGCTATAAAGGAAAGCAAGGAGAAATTTGGAGAAGGAATTAAAGTTCAGGGGGAAGAATTAAAAACATTGCGTTTTGCCGACGACATAGTAATTCTGTCAGAGAAAGCAAAGGGCCTGGAAGAGCAGCTGAACGGAATGGACAGTGTGCTGAAAGGTGCATATAAGATGAACATTAACAAGAGCAAAACTAGGGTAATGGAGTGCAGTGTAAGAAAATCAGGCGATGCTTGAGGAATTAGATTAGGTAACGAAACAATAAAGGAGGTATATGAGTTTTGTTACTTGGGCAGTAAAATAACAAATAATGGTCACAGTACAGAGGATATAAAATGCAGGATGGCAATGGGTAGAACTCTTATGTGGAGTTGAAGAGGCTTGCTCACGATAGGGTATTGTAGTGAGCTGCATCAAACCAGTCTCCGGACTGAAGACCACAAGAAAGAAAGAAAGAAGAAAATCGTAATACGTTTAACCTGTCCCGTTGTCATGTTAAGCATTTAATATTCAACTTGATATTATTTACATTAAAATATATTTCTTGATAACTGTTAGTTTTATTTTGATTTCCTAGTTATACTAACTGAAAGACAACATGGGTCAACGTGCCTAAGCCTCTGGGCCAACTTACCCAGAGATAGGGGCAGATTGGCCCACTTGACATATGTCGAGTAATTATTTTTCTCTAATAACGATCAAATGTTTGTTAATCTTAAGGGACTCAACTGCGGGATGATTAGTCCCTAAACTTACAAACTACTTATGAACTACCTTATACTAAAGGCGGCACAAACATCCATGCCCGAGGGGGGGGGGATTCGACCCCCCGACCGTGGCGGCCGTGCAGACTGTGACTAGCGCGTCGCAGACCGCTCGACCACTGCGGCCGGCTTTTTCTAATACTTCAACTGATATTTTCAAGCTTATTAACTGCTATCCAGATTTAGTAAATACCTATCTAATATTTAACAATCTAATATATAAATCAGAATGTCCGTATATTTGTACGTGTTGCATAGAAATCTACAATTTTGTTCCAATCTTTATGAAATTTTGCACACGTAAGCTTCAATTCATGAGAACGGTCGCCGTAAGTGTAAGAATCACTCACGTACGATACAGCGTTCACGATATATGACGTCATAAACAATGAGATGCGCGGAAAACTGCTGCATTTAGCGACAATAACGCTCATTTTTTCCTAAACCACTGGACCGATTTGAACCAAATTTGGTACACACATTCCTTGCCGTGAGGCACAATTGCTGCAGGGTTAAGAATCATATACGACACATGGTTCAAAAGATATTACGTTATAACCAATAGAAATCGCAAAAAATGCCATATAATGCGGCGAGACTTTCGAAACACACGGGTATGAGAATAACAGTACTTAGCGACTTGCAACAAACTTCAAACATAATTTCAAATCTTTATTAAACTTTTTCTCGCCGGCAAAAATAGCAAAATGATGAAAGGAAAAAAAGTCTGTCGCTTACTACTTTTCCGCTGTTTATAGAGTAAAACTACGTCTCTCGGTATGACGTTACAATTTATAATTTGAACACTACAAATTGTAGTGACAGGAAATTTTTCAGACAGTATACACATATATAGTTGAATGTAGCTTCTAAATTGTATCACATTCCGACACGTAGTTCATGAGATATGAACACATAAACAGTAACGTTCCGCTGTTCATGGACTAAAACTACGGCTGTCGGTATGACGTCACAACTTATAATTTTTACATTTAAAAATTGTAGCCGGAGGAAAAATGTTCAAATGTTTGTATAGTCTATGGGACAACTGCGGGGTCATCAGTCTCTAACTTATGAACTACTTACGAACTAGGACGGCACAAATATCCATGCCCGAGGGGGGATTCGAACCCCCGACCGTAGTGGCCGTGCAGACCGTGACTGGAGCGCCTTAGTCCCCTCGGCCACCGCGGCCGGCAGCCGCAGGAAATTTTACAGACAGTATACACGCATATAGTTGAGTGTACCTTCTAAATTGTATCAAAGTACAACACGTAATTAATGAGATATGAGCACATAAACAGTAACTTTCACGGAAAACTGCCCCAATCACGCACCAAGTTTTAATATATTACTTCTTTACTACTAATTGTATTCTCAAGAGAAAAAAATGTTCAAATGTTTGTAGAACTTATGGGACTTAACTACAGGGTCATCAGTCCCTAAGCTTACAAACTACTTATGAACTAGCTAAGACTAAGGACGACACAAATATCCATGCCCGTGGGGGGATTCGAACCCCCGACCGTAGCGGCCGTGCAGACCGTGACTGGAGCGACTCAGTCCCCTCGTTCTCAAGAGATTTTACAGTTATACAGCCCTTATACAAATGAATATATGCCTGAGAAATGGCAGGAGTAAAGAGCTAAATACCCGGGCAACGCCGGTTTTTCACCTAGTGTTTTCATAAATTTAAATATGTAAAATAAAATAATATTGACAAAAAAATGACCTACGTGACCCGGGCTTCCCTACTGGACCAGCATTTACCTAGTGGGCTTTGGAAAACCGCCTAAGAACCACAACCAGGCTCACCGACCCATCACGCCTTGTCGATAATCCGCCAGCTGGATTCGATCTAAAACATGGTGGACCTACCGTGCACTTAGCTCTCTCGTGATTGAATAGTATCGTACAAACAAATTGTGTATGTCTTACTAATTGATATAAATCTACCTGATGATTGGGGGACATGATGAAACGCTTATCGGCAGGACAATAGGTGTGACCGGACGCAGTAACATGTATTTTCAGCTGACAACAGCAGATGCCCCAGGCTTCGCCGCCGCGGACTGCGGTCTGTGTGGAGGTCCGCCCGTCGCCCCGGGGGTGCTCGCGGCGGCTCGGGGGCTGGTTTGCACACCAAATTGAGCGTGCCACCCCCACACTGTTGCGTTGACTCGACTGCACGCGTCGCGCGCTACCTCTATGTATTTAGTCGGATGCGTTAATTGCCGGGATTAATCTGTCATCTCGCACAATAGCGCATGCCACGCGTCTATTGTTTGGCTTATTGACGTGTCCGCCCACTGTCGAGCTGTGTGTGGTATATGTGTGTGTCAATGTGTGTGTGTGTGTGTGTGTGTGTGTGTGTGTGTGTGTGTGTGTGTGCGAGGCCCGGGGGAGAGTTATGGAGACTGCGCTGAGGAGGTGGGGTGAAGTTTTCAGTGACAGACGATCGGAGTAAATATCACTGTCGAGTGGTGTTATCTCACCAACGCATAAATATGCTGTCGATACTCTGGCATGCTGTACGTAAGCCGAATTAGGACTCGAGTGCCAAACGTCGAACTACAAAATTTCTACTAAGCGTAATATGATGTTCTACTTTCGTTATGTACACTACTGACCATTAAAATTGCTACACCAAGAAGAAATGCAGATGATAAACTGGTATTCGTTGAACAAATATATTTTACTAGAACTGACATGTGATTACATTCTTACGCAATTTGTGTGCGTAGATACTGGGAAATCAGTACCCAAAACAACCACATGTGGCCATAATAACGGCCTTGATACGCCTGGGCGTTGAGTCAAACAGAGCTTGGATGGCGTGTACAGGTACAGATGCCCGTGCAGTTTCAGCATGATACCACAGTTCATCAAGAGTAGTGACTGGCGTATTGTGATGAGCCAGTTGCTCTGTCACAATTGACCAGTCATCTTCAGTTGGAGAATGTGCTGGCCAGGGCATCAGTCGAACATTTTGCGAATCCAGAAACCCCCGTACAGTACCTGCAACATGCGGTCGTGCATTATCCTACTGAAACGTAGGGTTTTACAGGGATCGAATGAAGGGTAGAGCCACGGGTCGTAATACATCTGAAATGTAACGGCCAGAGTTCAAAGTACCGTCGATGCGAACAAGAGGTGACCGACGTGTAACCAATGGTACCCTATGCCATCACGCCAGTATGGCGATGACAAATACACGCTTCCAATGTGCATTCACCGCGATGTCTCCAAACACGGTTGCGACCATCATGATGCTGTAAATAGAAACAGGATTCATCCGAAAAGATAACGTTTTGCCATTCGTGCGCTCAGGCTCGTCGTTGCGTGCACCATCGCAGTCACTCTTGTCTGTGATGCAGCGTCAAGGGTAACCGCAGCCATGGTCTTCGAGCTGATAGTCCATGCTGCTGCAACGTCGTCTAACTGTTCGTGCAGATGCTTGTCTTGTAAACGTCCCCATCTGTTGACTTAGGGATAGAGACGTAGGTGCACGATCCGTTACAGCCATGCGGATAAGTCATCTTGACTGCTAGTGGCCGGCCGCGGTGGCCGAGGGGCTGAGGCGCTTCAGTCACGGTCTGCACGGCCACTACGGTCGGGGGTTCGAATCCCCCCTCGGGCATGCATATTTGTGCCGTCCTTAGTTGTAGGTAGTTCATAAGTAGTTTGTAAGTTTAGGGACTGATGTCCCCGTAGTTAAGTCCCTTAAGCTTAACAAACATTGAATTTTGACTGCTAGTGATACGAGGCCGTTGGGCTCCAGCACGGCGTTTCTTATTGCCCTCCTGAAACCATCTATTCCATATTCTGCTAACAGTCATTGGATCGCCACCAAAGCAAGCAGCAATAGCGCGATACGATAAACCGCAATCGCGATAGGCTACAATCCGACCTTAATCAAAGTCGGAAACGTCTCCTCTTTACACGAGGCATCACAACAAAGTTTCACCAGTTAACGCCGGTCTACTGTCAACTGCTGTTTGTGTATGAGAAATCGGTTGGTAACTTTCCTCATGCCAGCACGTTGTAGGTGTCGCCACCGGCGCCAACCTTGTCTGAATGCTCTGAAAAGCTAATCATTTACATATCACAGCTTTTGTCGTTTAAATTTTGCGTCTGTAGCACGTCATCTTCGTGGTGTAGCAATTTTAATGGCCAGGAGTGTATTTATCACCCAACGAAGCCTGTTTTTTTAAATGGTTACTTCATTACAAAGCCTATCGAAAAGTACACATTCAATGTCCTTAGGTTTTTTTTTTTTTTTTTTTTTTTTTTTTTTCTTCTTTCCACTAATGGACTGTTTCGGCTCTGTAGTTGGCGTGTATTGTGAGGATGGTCATATATGGGACACAAAATTTATGATTGTCATAAATTCTTATGATGCTGTTTGGTGTGTGGATTTCTATGTAATAAAAGATACTGGGGGCGCACAAAATAATATGCACATCTAATTTAGACGGAATATTTATTTATTGGTAAATGGTGAACCATTGACTTTAAGAAATGCTGCAACTCTTTGAGGTACAGATTCATAAAGTATCTTAATACACCCCTCGAAAATGAAAAAAAAAAAAAAAATAACACCATGAATTCTTCGACTCAGCAGTGGGAAATTTTATTGACACATTGTTCTGGATGTATACAACACACGATCACATAGGCAGAGCCGCACGCACGGAGGTACAGTCACCAGAGCGCTGTTTTTTTTTTTTTTTTTTTTTTTTTTTTTTTTTTTTTTTTTTGTAGCTTATGGGACCTAACTACGGGGTCATCAGTCCCTAAACTTACAAACTGCTTACGAACTAACTTACACTAAGGACGGCACAAATATCCATGCCCGAGGGGGGATTCGAACCCCCGACCGTAGTGGCTGTGCAGACCGTGACTGGAGCGCCTCAGTCCCCTCGGCCACCGCGGCCGGCTGACTTTATACGTCGCTTGCGACGAGCAATGTGCAAAAGACGCCCGGATTGTGGAAAAACAATTCATGACTTTTGCCCACGGGAAAGCTTAAATGACAGTTTTTGGCCAAAGACAGTACGACATATGCACGGGATTTGGCCGTGGCTTTTTCCTGTTCCCAAAACTGAAGAGCCCTTCGAAAGAATGAAGACTGAGGGAACAGAAACTGCATCGCTGGAAGTAGGTCTACTCAAGGCGGTACCAAGAAGTACTTATGAGAAGTACTTCGAGGGTTGGAGGATGCGATCGCGTAAGTGTACTGTACCTGAGGGGGGTTACTTTGAAGCATTTATGAATATATAAATAATTAATGATGCGTGACTATCCAGGGATAAGGATACGGAAGCGGGAACCCAATCACATTCTATGCAGCTTTGTGTGTACCACTATTTATTACAAACAATATTAACAATAACCGAGGAAAAAATTAACATAATAACTGGCCAATTATTATCTTTAACCAAAATTGAATTCCATTTCTATGCAAATTTTCGAGCCACTGACAGCACTCAAATTGTGATATCAACACTAGAGATACATTTGATTTAATTTAGAATTAGCGACCTCTAATCTGGAACAAACTAACAAGGAAAGTACTTTTGCTCGAACAAACAGAAATACACAAAAATCGTATGATAGATAATGTAAACATCTCTTATTGCACCAGTGATACTCCCGCATCTGCAAAACTCTGCAGTCGTCCATTACAGGCCTCTGCGTGTGCCACGCCGCATTGCACTTTGACCTGCCGGTACGCCAGTGGGGACGGTGCAGTGTGCCTCTGAAGTTGCAGAGGCCTCTAATGGGCGACTGCAGAGTTTTGCAGATGCGGGAGTATCGATAGTGCATTATCTCTCACATGATTTTGGTTTATTTGTTCGAACCCGAGTACTTCCCTTGTAAGATGCACCAACTAAAACAATTTACGTACAATTTAACAACCCAATAAATTATAAAGTCGAGCAGGTACCGTCGGCAATACGCCGAACATAGCGGTAAATACTGCACGGCCAACAGTAAGCAACATAACTTACACAACAAACAATTAAACTTATAATAAAATTAATTGGCTTTAAATGAAAACATTTTGGTAAGGCTTAACCGTGACTGTTGTTTGAAATTGATTGAAACACAGGGTGTTACCAGTCACTTAGTTTATTGTAGTCACACGCGTTCCGAGGGTTTAAACCCCGCATCATCAGGTGGAATGACATTAAGCAGAGTACATATACGTTATGTTGCACTGTCTCAAGTGGCCACAGGTCGCTTGTATTGTCATAACCACACTTACATGTAAAAAATCACAACCACGATTTTTGTTTATTTCTCAACCTCACTTACATATGCATTTTGTTTATAAACAAAAATGGTGGTTGTGATTCGTTACATGTAAGTGAGATTATGACAATATAAGCGATCTTTGGCCACTAGAGACAGTGCAACAAGTCAACATAACCTATATGTGCTCTGCTTAATGTCATTGCACCTGATGATGGGGGTTTAAACCTTCGAAACGCGTTTGAAGACAGTAAACTAAGTGACTGGTAACAGTAACATCCTGTGTTTCAATCTAAATTAATTGGGCCAGAATTTATACACTAGGGAGGTTCGATAAATCACAGGACCTCCAAAATATAAGAACCACTGTGTATACGACCAAAAGGATAGCTATAAATTCTAAGGGAGCACTATTAAAACCTTTTCTGAAATATGTCAGTTTGACTGAAATCAAGTCTCAGCGGCTGGCATAATTTTCATGCGCAACGCTTGATGTTTATGTACATAAAGCTGTTTTCCTGTGAGGTCTTTGAAGCCTGACACATCTACACTTTTAACTTCCCCTAATGGGTCCAAACCTTTCAAGGAGATAGAAAATAGACAAAGTGAAAACAGATATTTTTACCCAATAAATATGTGTCGAGATATGATGGTTCACAATTCGAGCTACGTTTATCATTGTAAGAACGATGGCTTTCGCGATCATCATTGTTAAAATTAAAATTCTTCTCAACTATTTGTCTCGTCATGATGATACAATATTTCCAAAGTTACGGATCCGTTAGATGAGCCTTCTGAGAGAATAGTGACTTCTTTCCTCCTGAGCTTGTCTTATAAAGCCAATTCTGTCCTCACGGGTAATTCTTGCTGGTTGAAATGTGGTAGCAGGAAGTGAAGGAATAACTCCATTAGTTTCAAATAGGTGCAAATACGGGAGGCCGCGCGAGATTAACAGAGAGCTCTGGAGCGCCACGCTGATGATTGCGCGGCCTCCCTTGTCGGAGGTTCGAATCCTCCCTCCGGCATGGATGTTTGTGTTGTCTTCAGTATAAGTTAGTTCATGTTACAACACTCCGGGGCACTTAACTTCACGTGGTATGTGATGCTGAGTCTCACTTACAGTCCTATTAACTATAAATGTCAGTTCGTTAAGGGATGTCACCTATACTTGCAGTGTATAGGAACTAAATACTCGCCGGAATTAGTTGCATTGCGGACACACAAACACACACTAAATTACGACTTCACCCAGTAGTACTGTCGAGTGTCGTGTGCCCATTTCCACTCAGTCTCTCAATAAACAATTCAATGTTGCTTACCGTAGATTTACATGTTCCATTGGATAATCTTCTCCTCAGATCGTGGACTCTTAACGACGTGCAGCTCACAATATCGGTTGCAAAACTGTAAGTTAATGAAGGCATGGTTCTGTCTACTCGGAATTAAAGATGGCTATTTTAAAACACTTTTGGGTTTATTTTTCTCAACAGATTATTAGAGTGAAGCCATATTCAAATTTGTCTTACGAAATACGTGGTAATGACTTATTAGCTTTGCTGAATTATGAAACCAAATTATTGTCTTATCACTTACACTCAAATCTTGCAGTTGTTATCTCGTAAGTATTAACCTACCTCAACTCGCACAGTTCATCAAAACTTCGTAGATATTGGTATTATACTTTGACAGAGCGTCATTTGCTCAATATTAGTAGGCAGAATACTATTCTTTCACAGCATATAAATTTCAACTTATACTCGCGATCGACGACACAGTAATACTATTTCATGCCTACACCATGGCCCGCTTGGCGCCTGAACTCTACAAACTAGCACACTATTGGCTGACTACCAGCGTCCAATGAAAATCACTTTTGAAAACATAATTGTTAAATTCAAATGTTCAAATGTTTGTAGGGCTTATGGGACTTAACTACGGAGTCATCAGTCCCTAAACGTACCAACTACTTATGAACAAGCTTATACTAAAGACGGCACAAACATCCATGCCCGAGGGGGAATTCGAACCCCCGACCGCAGCGGCCTTGCAGGCTGTGATTGGCACGCCGCAGACCACTCAGCCACTGGGGCCGGCAAACAACCTAATTATTATTAACCTAGCCTGTTTAATAATTATATTATTGTTTATGACAATTGACAACATGACTGTAATCACTGGTAATGTTAAAGTTATTGTCCAACCTTTTTAAACAATAAAGTGTTCACATAAAAGAGTGGTAATTCCCGCCATGAAAAACACGGTGGAGTCCCCCGCTACTTGCAATGCCTCTAACCGCTGGCGACAAGTCCAAATGTGAGCCAGGACGGCATTCGAACCAGGGTCTCCCGCTTCGGGTCAACAGCAGCTTTTCTTTGTCCTAGTTCGAACCACTGCGGACGTACGTTCGTTTTTGTTCTTTGTGCATCGTTCATTTGATATCTCAGTTGTTTAATTTTTGTATTTATTTTTTAATTTTTCATTTATTCGAGAGAGTATTCAGTCCTCTCACCGAATGCGCTGAGCTACCACGCCGCCATCTTAACCACTTAGCTACTCGCGCTCGCCTCCAGTCCATCTCGAATTCCCACAAGTTGCACGCTATGGCCGTGGCGGCCCCAACATCCACGGCCTCGTAGACTCGCCACTTCGGATTCCCGTACGAGGTAGAACATTGTTACCGCATCTGTACCTTACACCGTCATCGCGTGTAATTTCAAGCCTATCACCTATGTTTATCCGCGCGCAAAGCTAGCAGACTCTCGTAAAGATATGGAGCCTTGTGTAACTCCGCACTGAAATAGAGGGTAGTCCTAAAATGTATGTCAAAAATGAAACGGTCGGTACAGGGGACTGAAACAGCAGGTTTCGTTTGGGAATGTGTGGTCCGTAATGAAGCCTTGATTCGGTAGGGAGCACAGATTCGTGCGCTGTTTACAAGCGTTGCGCTAGCTGGATTCATTATTTCCCGCACGGATCTCGAGCGGCATGCATAGTTTCACCAATGGAGAGATGGACAACATGCATTTCATGTATGATGCTACCCAAGGAAATGGATTGGCCGATAGAATGATGTAAAAGGAGCGATTTCCGGATTGGCATCAGGCGGATCATCGAACATTCGAGCGTCTTCATCGGCAGTTGTCTCTAGTGGACCGTTTTATGCTTCCAGGCGTGGAGCTGGCATTAGAAGATACCACATAACGCGTGCCGTGTAAGAGAGAATAGTAGACATAAAGGGGAGACTAATGTGCAAATTACACAACCATCAGTTCAATAAGTCATGGTTGCAAAATTTTAATACAATTATTTACAGGAAGATGGAAAGGCTGATAGATCTGTTCGCATTCAGTTATCATAGGAGATATATTAAAGAAAAGGAAAGCTAAATTCCTAGCTTTTGTAGATTTGGAGCAAGCTTTCGACAATGTTGATTGGAATACGCTCTTCCAATTTCTGAAGTCATCAGGGGGGAAAATATAGGGAAAGGAGACAGCAGTTATAAGAGTCTAACGGAATGAAAGGGACACAGTGGTGGGAAGGGAGCAAGACAGGTTGTAGCCTTTCTCCGATATTATTCAATTTTTATAGTGAGCAAGCAAAGAGAAGTCTGGAATTAGAGTTCAGGGCAAAGAAATAAGAACACTGCGTTTTGCTGATGATATTGTAACTCTGTCAGAGACAGGAAAGGAATTGGAAGAGCAATTAAACGGAATGGTCAGTGTGTTGTAAGAAGCGTATAAGATGATCATTAACAAGAGCAAAAGAAGGGTAATGGAATGCAGTCTTTGATAACCACGCGACCCTGAAGGAATTAGATTAGGTAACGGAACAATAAAGATGGTAAATTATTTATGTTGCTTGGGAATGAAAGTAACATATGATGGTCTCAGTACAGAGTTTATAAAATGCAGAATGGCATTGGGGAGAAAAGAGTTTTTGAAAAAGAGAAATTTGTTAACATAGAATATTAATCTAAGTGTAAGGAAGTCTTTTTTGAAGACATTTGTGTGGAGTGTTACCTTGTACTGGAGTGAAACGTGAACGATAAATAGTGTAGACAGGAAGAGGCTTTTGAAATGTGATGCTACAGAAGAATGATGAACATTAGGTGGAAAGGTTGCGTAACTAATGAAGAGGTATTAAACAGAATTGGATAGAAAAGGAATTTTTGCATGACTAAAAGATGGCATCGATTAATAGGTGTAAACCCCTCGGTTGAAATTGGACCTCGGTTAAAAGTATAAAAGGGAATTTATTTCTATTTTTTATTAGAGGAAAAGGGGATATTTCAGGAAGGGAGATCAATTTATCAAAATTTGTGTAATATAAATTAAAGAGTAGTGCTAGATGCAAAGTAACGCGGAGCTTTAGTATGGAGATTACAGCTGTAAATCTTTGGTTAAAATAGGCTATATTAAGGGACTAAATTGATTGTTAAGGTCCCTTGGTTCTAATCATCGTTTGAGATAGTACGTATTGCAATAGTTCGCGATTTGCTAATAGTCTTTCGCGAAAATACATTTGTGATAGATCGTAATTACAAGTACAGTTTACGCGATCTTTAATTACGTAAAGAATATCTTTGATAGTTACGGCGGTAAAAAAATTAATTTCGTACCATTTAAAGCGTAATTCAAATGATTTGGACTTAAACTCAAAACGGAGTTAGTGCTGAAATAATGAGCTATTAATCAGTGGATTGTCAATAAGTACAAACCACAATTCAGTGACCGTTTGCAATGTGAAAAACATGGGGAATTGACTGTGACGAACTTAACTGCGTGTGAATATAGGGAAACGACTAGATATCATCAATAATATGACTCACTTACCATAATCATTACTAAAGGTGTCAATACATGTGATTTCATTTAAAGTGAGTTGTTTTTATTAGTATTTGTGATTCTAAACTGATTCATGGAAAGCTATTATCCTTGATTTCTAAACTGTTTGGTGTTGATGATAGGACCTAAAACGATCATTAACTGTGACGTTAATACTACAGATGAATACCAAAGAAATACTCTTAAAGTGATAAGAAATGTAGAGCTTTAACAGGGACGGTAGGTTGTCTTCTAGTTAGGAATACACCGTCTGTGGTGTCGCACAAGTACAACGTGCGCGCCACCTACTTTCGCCGCGCGCCGCCATGCACACACGGCGCGGCGTTCTCACGACAGCCACGAGCGCCCTCTGCTGCAACCCCGCTCGTGGCCACCACGGAAAGACATCGGTCACGTGGGACTGAGATAGCAACCAGTTAGGACCTTCGTAATCAGATAGGCACCAGTGAAGACTTTGCTATCGTACAGGCACTAGGCAGGCCTCTAACAACTATGTATCAACATTCTGCAGTACTATGTAAAAGTTAAGTATTGTTACATTCTGTGCAATATATATCTCTTTCTAATTTACTCGAGTGTTCATAGTTTCTGGCTGCTCCCCTCCGTACCTGCACCAGCGTGCTGTCTTTGTTCCTGTGTCGGTCTCGTTCCACTCGGCCACCGACACCTACGACGAGGCTGGGACACAAAAGCGGCAACGAGGCTGGGACACAAAAGTGGCGACGAGGAGTGATAGAACCTTGGACCAGCCCGCTTACAGCAGCCAGACAGCAGCAGTCGGAGCACGCAGAAATTGCTCCCGCCCGCCCACCCTTATTATAAGATTTTTGGTGGAACATTTTCAGTTACGTGTTTGTGGACTTTTTTGTTGCAGAGCGTCCTCTTTCATATTGCATTTGTGTTTTGTTATAATTTACTTGTATGCGCGGCGCCTAATCGGTCAGCATGGCCACTACCCCGAACCCAAACTTAATGGAAATTATTCAGTTACAGACGGCGCAAATAACACAACTTCTCCAGGCTGTGGCCCAGCTCACAGCGCAAGCAGCTAACCAACAACAACAGCCGCCGCTTCGGCAGCCCACACCTGCCGCCGCAACACTTCCTACGTTTCGCCAATACAACGAACGTGAGGAAGAATGGAGCGACTATTTCGCACAGTTTCAAGAACTCGTCGCGGCTCATCAAATTACAGGTCAGAGAGTGAAGAACCTTTTCTTATCGATTGTGGGCCCCCAGACCTTCGTACTATTGCAAAAACTTTTCCCTCTCGCATCTCCTCGTGATGTAGACTTTGAACAAATTGTAGATGCACTGAATGCTCATTATGAGAGAAAAGTTCTTGTAGCCGCTGCACGGTACCGATTTTTCAGACTTAAAAAATTACCGCAGCAGTCACACCAAGAGTGGATTACGGAATTGAAGGGCTTAACCCGCCAATGTAAATTTACTTGCTCTTGTGGACTTTCGTATAGTGACGTGATGTTGAGAGATGCGATTACGCAGAACATTCAGGACCCCAGAATTAGGGCAGCAATTCTAAAACAGTCAGACCCTTCATTAGACAGTGTACTGCAGCTTATAGAAGCGCATGATACTTTTGACTTAGCAGATGTAGAAATGCAAAGCCACAGTGCAAATTCAGTGCGCCGCAACGGACGCTTTCCTAGTCGTAGTTCTCAGTATAGCACTAGTGATTCTTATTTTTCTACCGGCCGTGCTGAACAGACAGTGAACAGTAGCCGGTGTAAAAGTGTGACACAAAGATCGCCCCGTCATGTTAGAAACAGTAATTTGAATAACGGGCGCCAACGCTCATTTCAGAAAAATGTACGTAAATCTTGCCCCCAATGTGTGTCTCGCCACAAGCGTGCTCATTGCCCTAGTCGCAACGCAACCTGTTATCAATGTGGCAAATCAGGACATGTACAGTCTGTGTGTATGCAAATTAAAAACTCAAAGAACGGTACCGTTAGAAACAGTGCTTCGCAGAGTGCGAGAACAGTTCATTCTGTAAATGTTATACGGGCTGTGGAATTGAACAGTGCTTTCCTTGGATCTCAATTGCAAGAAAGTAGTTCTGCGCCTATGGCAAAACTATATAGTGCACCACGTAGCAAGCGCCGACGAGCGCGTAAAAATGTGCAACGGAAAAGGGTTCGGGACAAGCAAAGTGACAATGTACAGTGCAATCCTGTAGTGAACCTAGTGCCTTCTGAAACTTCTTATTGTAAAAGTGCCCAGTACTGTGCCAGTAGACTTGTTGTAGATACTGAAAGTAATTTTAGTGCAGTAACCTCGCATTGCGCGGACGCCGATCCGGCGGTAGTGCCATCTAGTGACAGTGTTGTTAATCCCCTGCGTGCCGAGTCTGCGCCGCTTCCTTCACTACGCGGCCCGCGCATACGCAGCACACAAACCGTAGCAGACGTTGCCCACATTCGCGCACCTGTCGTGCGCCAGAAGCACAAACTTTTTGTAAATCTCTCCATAGAAAATAAGACTGTGCAATTTCAGCTTGATACTGGTTCCGCTATTACATTAATTAATAAAGACACTTATGAACTTCTGGGTTCGCCAAAATTGTCGCCGACACAGCAAGTGCTAACAGCGTACACAGGTCAAAATATTCCCGTGCTAGGAACGTGTAGCCTGCCTGCCTCTTTTCAAGGTGTAACAAAAACAGTTGCTTTTGTAGTTCTTCAGGCCAAATCGACACAGAACATTTTTGGACTAGATGCTTTTGACTTGTTTGATTTATCAATTCAAAGAGATGTGCTTCAAATTACGTCAATAGTGCCTCAAGATAAAATCAATGCATTGTGTGACAAATATAGTGACTTGTTTTCGCCGGAACTAGGTTGTGCAAAAGACTTCGTGGCACATGTAACTTTAAAAGAATCTGCAGTTCCAAAATTTCGTAAAGCTAGACCAGTGCCTATCGCCTTGCGTGATACAGTTGCCGAAGAACTTAAACGTTGGCAAGATAGTGGGGTGATTTCTCCTGTTTCTGCGAGTCAGTGGGCCTCGCCTATAGTAATTATACCCAAGCCGTCAGGAAAACTTCGTCTCTGTGCGGACTTTAAATCAACAGTGAACAGTCAAACAATTGTAGACACTTACCCTCTGCCCAGACCTGAGGAACTTATGGACAAATTAGGACAGTCTCGCTTCTTTTCCAAGATTGATTTAGCAGAGGCATACTTACAGATTCCACTTGATGACGAGTCGAAAAAGTTTTTCGTCGTTAATACTCACATGGGCCTTTTTCAATTTCAACGCCTACCCTTTGGCATTTCTTCCGCTCCCGCTATTTTTCAGCGTTTTTTGGAACAGCTGACAGTTTCTCTACCGTGTTGCTCGAACTACTTAGATGATATTGTGGTATTCGGACGTACAGTTGAAGAACATTTATCAAACCTGGGGTGCCTTTTCAAAGTGTTGACTGCAGCAGGTCTACGCTGTAATAAAGCAAAGTGTTCGTTTTTTCAAACTGAAATAGAGTACCTAGGCCATGTGATTAATGCCCAAGGAATTCATCCCTTACAGTCACATCTTCGAGCAATCAAAGACTTGCCTCCTCCTAAGAATGTGCACGAATTGCAAGCAGTAATGGGGAAGCTGAACTATGATTTCAGATTTATTCCCAATGCCTCTCAGATTGCAGCTCCACTGCATCACTTACGTAGGAAGAATGTTCCTTTTGTATTTTCTAAAGATTGTCAGTTTGCCTTTGACAAACTAAAGTCTGCACTACTCAGTGATGCATGTTTGATTCCCTTTGACCCACAGAAGCCTGTAGTGTTAGCAGTTGACGCCTCGTCGTACGGTCTGGGTGCCGTTCTGTCGCATCGTATTGGTTCTTACGATCGTCCTATTGCCTTTGCATCCAAGCTACTGACGCCAACGCAACAGAATTACAGTCAGATAGAAAAGGAGGCCTTAGAAATCATTTACGGCGTCACAAAGTTTCATCATTATCTCTATGGCAGAAAATTCTATTTGTTGACAGACCACAAGCCTCTCACGTCGTTGTTCTCACCCACAAAGCCGATTCCGCCGCGTACGGCACAAAAGCTTCAGAGATGGTCCTTGATATTGTCTAATTATCAGTATGAGATTTTGTACCGACCTACCACTAAACATGCTAACGCGGACACACTTTCCCGACTTCCGGTTGGCCAGGATGTATCATTTGATTCTTCAGAAATGGCATGTTGTCAGATAGACTCCAGAGATGCTTCCGCTGTCGCAGACTTTCCTTTGAACTCTCGTCGGGTGGCACAGGAAACAGCTGCGGATGCAGACCTAAGTGTGGTAGCACGTTTTGTTCGCTCAGGGTGGCCTGCCAGAGCCAAAGACATTGATCGGCCTCTGGTTCGACGTATTTTGCACAACGTCATGCATTATCTTTAAGTCAGGGTGTACTGTTGTTGCATACCGACAACGACCAAGCAAGAATGATTGTTCCTCGTTCCCTGCAACGAGAAGTGTTACGCCTCCTGCATCAAGGACATTGGGGTATTGTTAGGACAAAGCGATTGGCCAGACGTCATTGTACCTGGGTTGGTATGGACGCTCAGATAGAGAGCATGACACCACAGTGTACAGTTTGTGCGGAGCATCAGGCGGCTCCTCCACAGCGTTTCTCAGACTGGCCACGCCCCAAGGGACCATGGCAACGTTTACATATTGAATTTGCCGGACCTTTCTGGAATACGCGCTGGTTAATTGTTGTAGACGCTTTCAGCAAGTTTCCTTTTGTGATTGCCATGAACTCAACGACAGCTTCTAGTACAATCAGTGCCTTAACATCAGTGTTTTGCATCGAAGGCTTGCCTGAAACTATCGTCAGTGACAATGGACCTCAGTTTGTTAGTGCGGAATTTCAACAGTTTTGTCGTGTGAATGGCATTCAGCATATTACCACTACACCTTTTCACCCTCAGTCCAATGGTGAAGCAGAACGTTTCGTTCGAACATTCAAGTCTCACATGGAGAAGATGAAAGGTCAGCACTCCAGGCAGAAAGCTCTTCATATACTCCTGTCTACGTATCGATGCATGCCACGTGACGGCCCGTCTCCTGCCGAACTGCTACACGGCCGCCGTCACCGCACTCTCCTTCACCTGCTGCAGCCTCCCACGCACCGAGTGGGTTCGTATGGCGCTACGCGTTTTCAGGTTTCCACGCCGGTGCTGTACAGGGTGTTTGCTGGAAACAAGAAGAACCTATGGATGCCGGGCATCATTCAGCGCGTGCTCGGTCGCAATATGTATGTTGTACGTTCTTCCACAGGGTCGGAGCTGCGGCGCCACGCAAACCAATTGCGTCTGCATAGGCCGCGCGATCCTGTCTCCGGTTTCTTGATTCCAGACCCAGTTCACCGCCAGGGAGCACAACCACATCGTTCGTCCCCGGACTACGAGATCGTCCCGATGGAGATCGACGCGACGCCGCCGCTGTCGCCGCCGCAGATGACAGCGTCACCGAGAGGGACTCCGGGACCCTGCGCCCCCCCCCCCCCCCCGCTTGGGCCACGCACCTCAGAAGAAGATGACCTGCTCCCTCTGGGCGGGGGCGGGCGCCCTTCCCCAGGTTTCGGTGGGTTCCCTGGAGGATCGCAAGGCGGATGCCGGGACGCGGACGGCGTCTCGATCCCAGCCTCAGCTACGACGCCCGTCCCACCAGTAACGCCCCCGCCCAGGCCCTCCTCCCAGTGCCGTCGCCGTGGCCCTCAGCCCTACGCCACGACGGCGCGGCGCTTTGGGGGGGAGGGGTGTGGTGTCGCACAAGTACAAAGTGCGCGCCACCTACTTTCGCCGCGCGCCGCCATGCACACACGGCGCGGCGTTCTCACGACAGCCACGAGCGCCCTCTGCTGCAACCCCGCTCGTGGCCACCACGGAAAGACATCAGTCACGTGGGACTGAGATAGCAACCAGTTAGGACCTTCGTAATCAGATAGGCACCAGTGAAGACTTTGCTATCGTACAGGCACTAGGCAGGCCTCTAACAACTATGTATCAACATTCTGCAGTACTATGTAAAAGTTAAGTATTGTTACATTCTGTGCAATATATATCTCTTTCTAATTTACTCGAGTGTTCATAGTTTCTGGCTGCTCCCCTCCGTACCTGCACCAGCGTGCTGTCTTTGTTCCTGTGTCGGTCTCGTTCCACTCGGCCACCGACACCTACGACGAGGCTGGGACACAAAAGCGGCGACGAGGCTGGGACACAAAACCGTCAAATATTGTGTGTTTATCAGGCAATTGACCGTTGCACGAACAGAGATAATATACTACTCCATAGCAGTGAAATCAGTCAGACGGTAGCTTGAACAAACAATTTCTCGTGTACGGCTTTCTCCGCTTAGAGTTGGGAATCAAGTCATCAGCATTGCATTTTGGAAAGCGAAACGGGCATAAAACTAAAATTGAACTTAAAACAATCAACGTTAACAAAGGTGTATTTACGAAGACAGAGACATTCCTACTCTAAGTTAGTGCGCGCCTATCAAAAGCGTCGTCTACCACTGAAAACGGCAACATTCCAATCGCCGGTAGTTCGTGGTCTCACGCAGGAGAACTGCTGCTACATAGGACACGTTCTTAGACATCAAGGAATCGGAAATTTAGCATTGGAGGGAAGTGTGGGGGGTAAAAATCGCAGAGGGAGGCCAAGAGACGAATATAGTAATGGATGTGGGTGCTGCTCTTATGAGGAGCTTGCTCAGGATAGAGCAGAGTGGAGAGCAGAATGACACACCAAAAACAGTAGAGGACAATCCTTCGAGAAGTTCCTTGTGTGCGAGTCAGCGAAGTGTTTTGAGGAGTTCGCATGAAGACGGACTACATCCGTACCATTTAAAGGGAGTGCAGGTACTAACACCTGGTAATTGTCTTCCACGTCTCAACTTTGCTACAGGAGACTATAGCCAATCATCCCTTTCCTGACGATGTTTTTTTACTGAGGAGGTTACATTTACGCGATTGGGTGTGTTTAACATGCATAATTCTCACCTGTGGGCTTATGGTAACTCTCACAGCGCAACAGTACATGCCTGTGAGGGACGGTTTTCCATTAACGTTTGGAAAATTATTGTGAACAATAAATCAGTAGGGCCATACATTCTAAATAGTCGTTTAACTTGCCGCAGATACAAAATATTCCTGCAGGAGATCTTACCTAAACATATGGGTGATGTTCCATTAGTTGTTCGCAGTCGAATGTGGTTCCAACATGATGGAGCCCCAGTGAACTTCAGACGAAACGCCAGGAATCACCTGGGCGCTGTCTACGGTAAGCAGTGGTTAGGACAGGGGAACCAGTTCCCTGGCCACTCTGTTCACCTGATTTAACCTGCGTAGGATCATATTAAAAGCCTGGCGTATGAGAGTTCAATTGTTCAAATATTTGTAAATCTATCGGACCAAACTGCGTGGTCATCAGTCCGTAGCTTATAAACTACTTAAACCTAGGTAAACTAACCTAAGGACAAACACACACACCCATGCCCCAGGGAGGACTCGAACCTCCACGGCGAGCAACCGCGCGCTCCGCAGCGAGACGCGTATGAGAGTCCCGTCACATCTTAAGATCAAGTTGCCCGCGTGTCTTTTGCTGTTGGGCATGTAGTCAACTTACCTAACATCTTTTCTAATGTTCACCGTTCCTATTGACCGCCGCTGTGAATCTTGTATTGCTATTGGTGGCCCCTCTTTTGACAACACCGTCTGGAGAAAAGGCCTACGCGATCGTGGCCTACTCTGCGTGACGTGGCACGGCTGCGCGCAGGTCTTCTGGGTGTTGCTTTGGAGCTCCTATTTATAAACTCGCAATTTTTTTTCTTTACTTCTCTCTTCCTTTCTTTCATACTTCTGTGCCCGCTAGCGCTCCAATGATTCATTACCGATCACACATTCCTATACGAAATCTTCTTATGTATATATATGATAGCGACTAAGTTCGTATGGTGGTTGTTCCTCAAGCCATCCTCTGCTACCCCACGAAGTTTGTCCGTATCATTTAGAAACATTAGGAACACCCTATATATATGAGACGACAGGAAAAAGAGACGAAAAAGATACTTACATTGCAGTAAGCAAGCACACAAGCCCTTTCCGCGAATCGTAACCACAGCCTCAAGTAATTGAGCAAGGGACACTACGACAATGCTGAAAACTAAAACTTGAACAGTTTTTTGATTGAGTGTCGGGGTAATTCCTGCAACTGCGATATATTCGGTGTGCAGGTGGCCTAGTGGATAGAGATTCTGCATAGTAAGCAGAAGACCCGAGTTCAGTTCCCGGTGTGGGCACAAATTTTCAACCACCTCAATGAAATGAATTCAATGCAAACACAAAAGTAACTAGAAGGTCTTAATTGTAATTAGGTAAAAGTAAATCAGGCTAAATTGAACTGGATTCGAACTCAGCTGCAACATAATACAAATCCATTCTCCCAAATTTCGCGTCTTCTGTGAACGTCCCGTATCGAGTTCCGCTACCTCGAGCTGATGTTGACGGAGTCGTGTTTGGCGGTGCTCCTTGGTGATGAAATTAATGAACCGTAAAATGCAATTAGAGATGAAAGAACTGGCATTTCACGTAGCATGAAAGCAATATCGAGATGCGGGGCCTCATTAGAAAGATATCTTTAATTAAAGGAGCGCGCTCTTAAAAGAGAGTCAGTGGAGCGCGTCTAAACAGTGGGAAAATCGCCTCTTTAGGCTGCACCGCTGGGCGTCGCGAGGAAGCAAGCGCTCGTAAAGGGGAACCACCGGTCGAGCTCGGAGGGCACAACTGAATGGATTGATTCGTTTCCGTCCCGTTAACACGGTTGTCTCTTACTTTATGAGGCACGCACAGGAGTTTGTTATTCGCTTTCAACGTCAACAATACATTAACGACCTAATTTAATTCACTAACATTTTTTTTCTGTTTTACTTCAGCCTCTTTTGGGACGCATACCAAAACCGAAACAAGACCACCGAAAAAGATTGTATCGAGGTTTGCTGGCGATATTGTTGAGTGACGACAAATGTGACACAAAGTGTGCTGTAAGGAGGAAGAACTCTCATTTTGTCACACGGACATAAGCAATTGTATAACGCATCTCCTAATGATGATGGCATCGTACCCCACCATTTCGTGGATACTTTCAAACATTTCTGCTTGTTACCTTGTTTAAATTTGAGCCTAATAGGAAGGTATGGAGAATTTACCTAGAAAGAAAGATGCTTTATTACATAAGAACGCAATTGCAGGACAAACAATGTAAGCAATTACTTCCAAAAAATACGAGGGTCACTTCAAAAGAAATACACACTATTTTTTAAGTACTGTTTTCGGTCTGAATGTTTTAAAGTTTTACAGTGTGTAGATATATCCTTCCCGCTTGTTTTTAAACTTAGTTGAACCTGTTCCCGTGAGTGACGCCGTCACAGCATGTCTTCATGGTGGCTGCTACACTTGACGTTCGTCAGAAGCAACGTGCTGTCATTGAATTCCTGTGCTGTGAAAACGAGATAGTGGGAAACATCCACAAGAGGTTGAGAAAGGTGTATGGACATGCTGCTGTCGATCGCAGTACAGTATGTCAGTCGGCAAGCAAGTTACGTGATGAAATCGGGCACGGCAATATTGAGGATTGTTCTCTCATAGGGTATACAGGCGCTGGTTCCAAGACGGCGTAAGGCAGTTGAGAGGGATGGGGAGTATGTGCAGGAATGAAAATGTTGTTGCTAAAGGATGTATCTACACACTGTAAAACTTTCAAACATGTAGAATAAAAACTCTATTAAAATAATAGTGTGCATTTCTTTTGTAGTGACCATTGTATCTGGGAGTAGACATAAGGGACGATTTGAATTGGAACGAGCATATAAAATCAGTCGGAGGTAAGGCAGATGCCAGACTGGCATTCATTTGAAGAATCCTCAGGAAGAATATTCCGTTAACAAAGGAGGTAGGTTACAACAATCCTTTCGGCTAGGGCTTAAGTATTGTGGGATGTGTACCAGGCAGAGTTAATAGAAGACATAAAGAAGATCCGAAAGAGAACAACGCACTTCGCTGCGGGCTAATTTATCAAGTGCGAAAGCGTCGCACAGATGATTAGGAAACTGCAGTAGCAGACGCTGCAAGAGAGGCGGTCTGTATCGCGGTACGGACTTCTGTCAAAGTTCAGAGAGCGTACTTTTCATGATGAACCAACCAAAATATTGCTTCCTCCTAGGTATATCTCGGGAAGCGACCTCAGGATAGGAGAGATCAGGGTTCACATATGAATATGGAATATACAAAACAACATTTCAGTTCTCTTTATTGCTCATGAATACACAAACTGACAAGTTGTACGGCAATAACATCTACATCTACATGGGATACTCTGCAAATCTAATTCAAGTGCCTGGCAGAGGGTTTATCGAACCACCTTTATACTAATCATCTCCCATTCCATTCTCGAATAGCGCGCGGGAAGAAAGAACATCTGAATCTCTTCGTTCAAGCTCTAATTTCTCGTATTTTATTCTGATGATCGCTTCTACCTATGTAGGTGTGAATCGAAAATATATTTTCGCATTCAGAGAAGAATGTTGGTGATCGGAGTAGACCACGCCGCAGCAATAACCGCCGTTGTCGTAATGATTTCTCCCCCCCCCCACCCCCCAGGTTCTGTATCATTTCCAGGACCCTATCTCCCCTGTATCGTGACAATACAAAACGAGCTGCCCATCTTTGGACTCTTTCGATGTCCTCAGTCAAACCAACCTGATAAGGATCCCACACTGGGCAGCAATATTCCAAATAAGGACGGTCATGCGTAGTGTATGCAGTTTCTTTAGTAGTTCTGTTGCATCTTTTAAGCGTTCTGCCAAGAAAACGCATTCTTTGATTCGCCTTTCCTTCGACATTATCTACTTGTTTTTTTCCAGTTTAAGTCTGAAGTATTAGTAATTCCAAGGTATTTTGTGGAGTTTACGGCCTACACATTCGATTGATTTATCTTGTAAACAAAGTTTGCACTTCTCATTATTTAGAGTCAATTGCCGATTTTTACGCCATACTGATATCTCATTTAAATCGTTCTGCAGTTAGTTTTGATCTTCTGATGACTTTACTAGACGATAAATGACGGCGTCATCTGCAAACAACGTAAGAGAGCTGCTCAGATTTTCTCCTAAATCGTTTATGTAGTTAAGGAACAGCAGAGGACCAATCCTACTATCCTGTGGAACACCGGATATCTCCTCTATTTTAGTTGTTGCCTTACTATCGATTACTACAAACTGTGTCCTCTCTGACAGGAAATCCCCTATCCAGTCACAAATCTGGGGGGATATTCCATA